>OZ018328.1:127944044-128591544 GCA_963969495.1 Ceratothoa steindachneri | reverse complement strand
ACCTACATACCACGAAGGGACGATTTTAGAAAATGTATTAGCTTTCCATATGTTCCCGCCTTGACACCTCTAAAATCATATGCCTACGGAAAAAACATTAATATTACATTTAAATATTCTAATACCATTCGAAAATTCTTGACTAGACTGCGCCAAATAGATCACGATGCAGGAGTTTAGAGTATACCATGTTATAATTGAAAATTAACATACATCGGAGAGTCAGACATCTGTAATAAGAAGATGAAAGAACATTTAACTGATATCAGAAGGTGTACGAACTCTTTAGGTCTCTTTTCGCACATGTAGAAGCACGGGCATAGAATTGATTTTAACCATACAAAAGTAATTTATTAATCAAACAACTATATTGAGAGGAGAATTGCAAAATCCATCATCATGAACAAAGTTGATAATTTCAATTTATCTGAAGGGTAATACAAATTTAACAAATATATAACTAATAGGGTCGTCACTCGTATCTATAAGCCCCCGGAAGCAATGCATCTCGGGAATTAGCAACTCTCTAGATTGTTGCCGCTTCCACTTCACTTTGTTTAGCTTGTGATTCACGCCAGATTCACTTGAGTTTTTTTATTACAGATTGTTTCTTGCTGTTGCATTTTGTTTAGGATGTGTCTTACTTTATTTATACCCTCCTCCTTGCTTAGTTTCTTCATTATCAGTTTAAAATGGCATCTTGCTGACACAAGTCCGATAGTTATTAATAAAATCTTCATTTAAATATTATGGTTTAGCATTATCTTTCACTGATATACTTCACGTTAACTAGATATCTTCCATAATATATATATATATATATATATATATATATATATATATATATATATATATATATATATATATATATATATATATATATATATATATATATATATATATATATATATATATATATATATTGATAGAAGGTTTGGGCGAGTAACAATTCACAGTGAAATCACTTTTTCAATCTTTTGTTAATATGAAATTAACCATGAGTTGAATCAATGAAAATCAACATCAAAATTGTTTGAGTTAACGGACCTGATTGGTAGTAATATTGAAATCTTAACTGAGATGAATACATTTTTTTTACATTAGATCGTGAAAAAATTACCATCTTCCATCAATTACAACATTTTATATAAAACATTTTATAGAAAAAAGCTTATTGCCTAATAAGGTCTTTGATTTATAATTTATCATTCAAATTCATAGTAATTAACCAATGGAGAAAAGTTCCCTTGATCAAGCCTGGCTTAAGGCTGCTCTTATACGACATGATTGGTGTAGTACATGTGATTATTTTTGTGTGTGGGTGTACGGTTGGTTAATTCTTAGGGCAAATGCAGGCGCTCCTATGTGATATCTCTGCCTTGCCTATAAATATTTTCTCTCGCACAGAGGGATATTTACCTATGTATTCCCCTTTGTTTTTCTGAATTGCACTTGCCTAATAATCGGGAGTTTTAATGATATAGAAATGATCTGGTTTCGTTTTGCTTATTTTTAGTCGCGCGAGACTACATCTCACAATGTCGGTCGGTAGGTCCCCGTTTTTTATTTTTTTTTTATTTTAGTAATTAAATTGTAACTATTCGACCAACTCTCAACAAATTTTGAAAACCTTATGTCGTTTTATATTATCTTTCGAATAATATACTCGTAATTGCCAAGATCCTCCCAAAATTACTCGGGAATATTTTGGTTTTGGCAATAGCATCATAACTATTCGGCCGAATGATATAATTACTCAAGTCCTCCAAATGTTAATCAGGGAATTATTTTGTAAAGCCATCATAACTATTCGGCTTATTCTAATGAAATTTGTAATCCTTATGTTGTTTTACAATGATATAATTGCCAAAGTCCTTCCAAGTTTAGCCAGGTTATTATTTGGCAACAACATCCTGACTATTTGGCTGATTCTAACGTAAATTAAAATGTTGTTTTACATTCTCTTTCACATGATATAATTGGCAAGGTCCTCGCAAAGTTACTTCAAGAATTATTAAAAGTTTTTTTCGTCGTAAGGTCAAAAATCAGAATAAGTGAGAGCACGCTACTTTTGGTCAGCAGACCTTGTTTGGTAGAAGAGTGTGTTTATTATTTCGGTGAAGTGCGTAAGTTTCATAGAAATGATATCTGTAATTAGAGATGTATTGCTTGCTACATTTATACACTATGGTTCAAAAGTTTTAGATCATCTAAAAAAGTGAATGAAACGCGATATAAGGTAAAGGAAAGGATTTTAGGCAATATGTTCAATGTGAAGTGCAGTAATATGGATAAATAAGAGCAAATATACTTGAAATTGTATTAAACAAAAAATTAGATGAAGACGAAAATACTATAATCTCGAATTGTCAAGATACCTATCCTTAGCTTAATTTTAGGGGATCATATTCTTCTCTCTCTTTGACCCCCCTAAAAGAAAATAATCGTCGGAGTCTATTTGCCATTCTTCTTGCACGACAATCCAAAGATTTTTAAGACTTAATGATTGTTCGGCAACTTAGGTGCCATTCCATTAAATTCAGTTAATTTTCTTCTATGTTTTTAATAGCTAATTTACCTAAATCAGATGTAGCCTAGCTAGAATTGCGAGACGAATAATGGAATGATAAACATTCAAGTACAAAAACAAGTCTCCTTCGAAACATCCCCAAAACCATATGTTTCTTTCCCAGTTTTTTCGTACCAAAATTTCATACCGTGAGCCAAATATCTTAAACTTTGACCGACAGTCCAAATCTCGTGTACCTATTGTTTAATTGACCATTTCTCTGTTCTTTCGTGCCAAGCAGCAGCTTTCTCTTATCTTTTCAACAGAGCAATTCTTTGGGGTAGCAAGACTACATTTTGAGCTAACTACTAAGAGCCTCCTCTACACCATTGCAGTGAAGACAGTCATCTTAATAAATTGTACCGTGATTTCAGGTTGGGTCTTCCGGAAGTTTTAATGCATGTGAATCTGATAAATTGGGGAGGGGTCTCTGATCGAGTACTATTTTTATTTTGCCAACTTTTTCATATTTCTAGACAGTGTAGCAGAAATGAATGTAGGCAACTTGTAACTTTTTTCGCAATTTCAAGCTAAGTTAGAGCCTCTCCTTGTAAATTCTTAATGCTTTCTTTACCTATTCACGGGAGCTAACTGAACATTTGATCCCATTTTAATCAATAATTTCCTAAAATATATTGTATGCAAAATTTCTACATACTGAAATAAGAGAGAAACTTTAAACAAGCCTTGTGATTGATATAGGGCACCCAGATAAGCATATTGAAATAAATAAATAAAATATACCATACAATAGGGATGATATAGATAAGTTATTAACAGTAGTCTATCCATATCTCTTTATATATATGTATATATCTTTGTATATATATATATATATGTATATGTATACAGAAGTTAAACCAGGAAAAAATAAAGAAAACAAGAGAAAGCTTGAGCGTTTTCGTTTGTACAATATATTTAAGGGACAAAAAGTAGAGGAGTAATAATATTAAAAAAAACAAAAAAAATAGAGCTCTCACAAAGAACAAACGACCGCCGCAAAGCTCTTATTCATATTATAAGACAAATTCCGGTTGGAAAATTAATCGATTGAATAAGAAAAGAATCATATAGAAATAGTAATCATAGACAGATACATCTTATTAGAACATAAGAGATAGTAATTCGTTTGAATACCACCTCAGGGATTGTTTTTGTTTTTATTGAGAGATCTCCATTGTTTCTTTTAATATTATTCATTCCACCAATGATATTCATTGAAAATTTTGTAAAGAAGGAAAACCTTCGTAATCTTTCATGCTTTCTTTTATTTCCCGTGGTATAACATTTGATTTTACGCTCTTTGGGAAATATTTATACTCGTTATAGCAAGTTTTAGTGAAAGAGACGGTTAATTTCCTATTAATAACGTTTCTTGCAAGCCTCACTTCTTCTTGATTTAACCCTTGAAAAGTTAAAAGAAGTTTATTGTATTAATCTCAAGAAAGTCAGCCGAAAATTGAAGTAATTTAACACAATATTTTATTAGATTAATGGGTTTCGATAAAACTCTTAGAATAAGAACCTACTAACAAACAGAATGTAGAAAACTAGAGTGTACGGGCATATAATTTAAAGATTACAAACGTACCAACAATCATTTGAGCAGGAAAAAACAGGTTCAAACATATTAAAGTCACAAAGATAGATGAAGAACCTATCTTATTAGAATGGCTGGGTAAAGGAGGCTTCTCTCCCCCAAGGTGATTGCCCCGTGGGTAGAATAGAGTAAACGCCCCCTCGTTTATCACTTCGTTCTTTTTGACTCTGAAGTATTTCACGCGAATTAAATTCAATATTCAAATTTGGTTGCTTTTCTTGTTTATGCAGGCATGTAAAAGAGTAGTTGGCCAAGATTTGGAGCAGAATTTTAAAATTTTGTTTTCCTCCATCATATTTTGTATGTGCTTTTGGCACTCAATTATTGAGATAGCAGCCCACATTCTGCAAATTTTATGGGGACACATATATTAGATGGGTCCATTATTTGCGTTCTAGCGTACGTCTTGCGTTGTTTTCCTAATAGAGCATAAAGTCCTAATAAGGCTGTAGCAATAATGTTATATAGAAGTGTTTATGAATGATTTCCTTGTCTACATATACTTCTCGTGTCCTTAGGTTGGAAAGTAACATCGATCTATTTTGTTGCTTATGCCTACAAGTAATATAAACATTAGACTGTTTAAATAATAAAGTTATCGTTATATAAATGAAACACTTATACCAATAGTAAATAGCAACTCATCGGCTATGCATCTCTGTGTTGTGTGTCTTCTTTTTTTTTCTAAAACGAACTTAATATCTTGACCACCTAAGAAATTCCATTAAAACTCTTGTTACCTCATACTTACCACCTTTTATTTTCACACTTTAATCTTAAAAATGTACGTAATTCTGAATTTCTTGGCATTTTGAAAATTTAATTATTATTCTGCTTATATGTGTTAGGCTTTTCATACTCTAATGTTTAATTATACTTAATGTTGTTCGAGGAAAATGTATGTAACACCATATTTATATATATATATATATATATATATATATATATATATATATATATATATATATATATATATATATTTAAATAAACTCATGGTCAAACTTTGACAAAATTTGCTTTACTGTGAAGCGAAAACCAACCCATTCTAACTCTTATATCCATATCTTTTCTCATATTAAGATTAAGCGAGCCGTTGCATCAGATATGTGTTTGAGAGCAATTAAAATATGTGACCCTTGCTTTCTAGAAGACGAGAGTACATATATAACTGACAGTTTGATTGAATTAAATTATCCCCTCCACCTGATCAATGAAAGTTTATCTGGAGCAAAATCTACTCATTACCCTTTCAAGGATAAAAACAAATTTAGAAATACCAAGTGTGTATTGCTCACTTTTTCTCCCGTCCTCAAACGAGTGAACAAAGTTATTTTTCCAGTCCTAACCACATTTAAATACCCATTTTCGATCCTTAAATCTTACACTTCGACTAAGTCCGGGGATCACCCAAATAAGGCATGTGTGTATTTAATGCGGAGTGGCTCTACAAACTATCCATCATTTTACATAGGAGAGAGCGGAAGAACCATAACAAAACGAATTTATGAACATAAAGATATTGCCAGACGAGGCAGTAACACATCCAGTATTTTTAATCATACTAGCAAATCAAACAGCCAAATTGACTATTCGGGGGCACAAATCATATATAATTGTGAAGATTTCCGTAAGAGAAAAATAGTAGAATCTATGTTAATAGAAGAGATAGATTCTCAATTTTAATTTGTGAGATGGGCAATTGAAATGTAGCCTCCATTCCCGTAACCTCATCATAAACAGCTTATTCAACCATCTTAGACTTATATCCCCTGATTAATAACCTTTTCCCCCCGTTTTGTATTTCTTTGTGTTTTTTTTTCTTTTTTTTCTGATCTGTACGCTATTTATAGACTTTTGTAACAATCGCATTCTAAGCATACCGCATTTGGCTCCTATACAGTTGTTTCATTCACAAACACACACAAACACACACACACACACACACACATATATATATATATATATATATATATATATATATATATATATATATATATATATATATAAATATATATATATATTTCGAAGTATGGCCAAGTGTACGGAAATATACGCACAGAGGCTCTAAGGACAGTTAGCTGCAGCGGCGTGACAAAGGAATATTCCAAACAACGACAAAAATAGATTTTAATATACACTAGATAAAAGGTACACAATGAATATATATATATATATATATATATATATATATATATATATATATATATATATATATATATTTATATATATATATATATATATATATATATATATATATATATATATATATATACGAATAAGACGGAATTAGGTTTCGAATACTGATTTGATAACCAGAGTTATTAAATGATTATAAGGGGAGATTTTGGGTGGTGAGAAATTCAGTTCCTTTGAAGCTAGAGAGTAAAGCGTGGCTAACTTGGTGTGGAGGGCTTGGTGACCTTGATTACTCATAGGTGTAGACGGGAGCCCGAAGAGGGTGATGCTAACTTCTCCAAACTCTGATTTAGTGAGATGTGGGCCTCTTGTCCTCAAGCGGTCACCGGACGAACTGTTGAGGAAGGAAGGGGGTGACTTCTACAAACTCAGATTGAACGAGCTATTGGGCCTCTTGTCCTCAAGAGGTCACCAGACGAACGTCGGAAGACGGCTTCTCCAATCTTTGATCTGAACGCGGTTTAGAAAGGCTGGCATTGCCTCAATAGGCTTTTCTCCCTGACCCGAATTTACGAGCGTGATGTCCTGCTCTTCCGTGGCCTGCGACCGTCATTAAACACTTCTTGCGCGAGAGCGTGGTTTAAGCGAACCTCCGTTAGGTGAAGCTTCGTCTAACTGAATCTACGGGTAATCCTTAAGTAGGTGCATACGAGTATATACCCGTATTTCTCTAAAACAGAGAGAGGGAGAAGGAACTTCTCGAACCTTCATTATCTTCCGGGGTAACAGAGCGTGTCCTTACGGGAAGGTGTAAGAGGCCGGGATCAGTGGGTCTGAGGGAAGGAAAAGTGACTGTAGCTATAAAAGTTGTCTCGAGGCAAACCTACATATAGACAAAAAATCTCCCGACCCAGGAGGAGGGAAAATTAAGACGACGGGGAGATAGCCTTCAATCACCGCGTCATGCCTCGGTGTGAATTTCTTAGTGACCAGGCGGAAATTCAAAAAAGGGGGAATTCGGAGGAGAGATAGAGTAACGGCTCGCTTTCTCTCCCAAAGTCATATCTCAGGGTGGGGAATATTTCTAATTTAGTAGGTGCCACTACACTCTTCCCTATCCAAAGACATTTTTAAAGCAAGGAAAACTTTGGGGCGAAAAAATATCTACAACTAATTTCATGAAGAAGGAAACTAATACAGCTACAATTTGAACATTTAGTAAACAGAAAAAAATATAACACTACACTGGATTTACACATGTGTAACCTCAGAGAACTTAATCTATACATACGCACATACAACATTAACTAAACAAAAAAAAAGAAACTTGTATTTACAAAATGAGTCAAACACGAATTTTGCTATACACTCAGGTTGTTGCAGAGGGGTCTTCTATTTGATTCCTACTCAAGCTATCGGATAAGCAGTTGTCGGTGTCTTTACCATATAATGGGGGATATTGTTACTTTATGAGTAGTAGGCTCTAGCGCATTAAACGGCCATTTTAGGTACGCCAGGGGTTTGTAATTATTTTCGACAATAAATTCTTAACCTATGAGATACATCCTAAACTTACGAATCAACAAAACTATGGCTAAAGCTTCGACCTCTATGCTAGCATACGCCTTTTCGCGAGGAGACAGCTTCCTACTAGCATATCCTACAAGATATCCCATCCATCGTCGTCATATTGGCAAGGGCCAAACCTAGACCATACTGAGAGGCATAAGTACAAACCCCGAATGTTTTATTAGGATTCGGTAATTTCAAAATAGGGTCAGAGATTATTGGGTTCTTTAACTGGTGAAAGCGATCTTCCAGGAAAGGGGTCCAATTGACATGATCAGGGGCCGTCCTCTTAAGAATTTCGTTAAGGGGCGAAGCTATGGCAGCGAAATTTGGCACAAAACGACGATAGAACGACACGGATCCCCAAAAGGAACAAAGCTGTTTATTCGTTCGGGGGAGCGGCATTTCTGAGATAACCTTTACCTTGTCGCCCTGGGGAATCATTTGATTCATACCGACTTGGAAGCTCAGGTATTTAAAAGTGTCATAGGCGAAGTGACAACTTGTCGTGTATACCGTACGCATAATTGGGATAGCATCGTGCACATAGACTGTACGTGTTGGTCCCGCGTACGAGTAGCGACGCACACGTTATCGGAATAAAAATTCTTATTCGATAGGCCATCTACCAACCGGCGCATGATCCGGTTATAACTTCCGCAAGCAGTTACCAACCCAAAAGGAAGCCGAGTAAAGTGAAATGACCCCTTTTTAGTATCGAAAGGGTTTTTGATCTCTCTGAAAGCCGCATTTGGTGGTAGGCTTTGCAGAGGTCGATCTCGGAGATGAATTACTCGTCTTTGAAGGCATGAAGACCTTGGTCGATTAGGGGTATCGGTTCTGTGTCAAACTGTGTAACCGCTTTTAATTTGTAAAAACCAACGCACATCCTAAACGACTTATCAGGCTTCTTAACCATGACAATGGGGAGGCAAAAATCTTACGACGAGGGTTCTATTATTGCTAATTTTAATAAGTTCTTGATCTCTGCAATGAAAGTCGGCCGTAAATGTATGGGTATGGGATAAGGCTTGGTTTTTATTGCATCTTAAGGTAGTGAGGGCAATTTTATGTGTAAATTGTATTGAACAACCATGAAATTCGGAAATGACGTCAGGAAAGGCTTCCAATAAGGCAAGGAATTGAGCCTTCTCATTAGGGGCGAGATTGGGGTTTACGTCCAAGTCGGAGTTAGGCTCCACTTGTGGAAAGAAGGGACGGCAGGTAATACTCATCGTCTGCTTCTGCGCACACCGTTTGGACCAGATACAAGGGTTCAACGGCATAGGCGGTTTCGAGGATGGGTTCTTCGTCAAAGGCAACAACGTTATTTAGGCAAGCTCGGCGGTGGTATTTTTTTAGGAGGTTGACGTGGTAAATATTATTACAGGTGGGGGTTTGATTTAGGTAATACACCGGGCCGCGAGGTTCTAAAATGGAGAAAGGTCCATTCCAGTGGGAGAGGAGCTTATATGCTTCGGAGCGAAGCAAGAGCAATACTTCGTCACCTGGTTTGAACGAACGCGCCTTTGTTTTTAAGTTGAAGTAGGTTCGGAATTTTTCCAAGTTTACATCAGCATTCTGGAAGACGCTGTCGGCACGTTTTAGAATCGCGTACGCAGTTCTAAACATACGCGTAAGAGGATTTAATTTTTTCATCCATTTAGGATTGGACCACAATTCTTTCAAAATGCTTATCGGTCCTCGAACGTTACTTCCATATAACAGCTTAAATGAGCGAACCCCAAAGTCCTATGCGGGACTTCGCGACAAGCAAAAAATGCTACAGGGAGGTAGCGGTGCCACTCCTGGGGCTGGTCGTGGCACACCTTCTTGAGTACCATTTTGAGGGTGCCGTTTAATTTTTCGCACATCCCGTTAGCGGAAGGATGCCAGGGCGTCGTATAGAGGGGCTTGATGAGAAGGAGTTTACCGACATACTTCATCAATTCAGAGGTGAATTGACGCCCTCTGTCGGATAAGATCTCCTTCGGGATCCCTACTCGAGAAAAGATTGAAATTAATGTCTCTGCACAAGACAAGGCTGTCAATCTTGTTCATTGGGATAGCCTCTGGAAAACGGGTCGCACAATCAACGAGGGTTAAAATATAGGAATGCTCGCTTGATGGAGGACGAATGGGGCCTATTAGATCGATTTTTACCCGGGCAAAAGGTTTAGCCAATCTTGGGGTATTTTGAAAAGGGGGCGATGGCTACACACCATTTGGAGGTGACTTTCTGCCAAAGGTCACAAGACTTGCGGAAGTCCATAATTTCTTTAGCCGCACCTGGCCAAAAGAAATATTTGAATACTCGCTAGGCCGTTTTGGTATGGCCGAAATGGCCGGCCATTAAGCCATCGTGAGGCATCTTTAGAACGAGTTCGATATACGTTCTTGGCACACACAACACGTTGGTCGGGTGACTCTCCGGTTCAACAGAAAACGGTATAATAATGCGTCCTTCACGGTGTACTCGATCTTCCGTTTGTCTCCCACCGTTTCAGTCTCCTTCTTCCTCACTTTTTCTCACAGGTGGGTGGAATGTGGGGCAATTCTTCTGCGCCTCAGCAAATTGAAAGTTGGTGACGAAATCGACGTCTGGGGACGATGGGTTTACTGGAAGCGATATTTCTTTCTCGGCCTGGGCCCTGGTAACGACCGACTGAGAAATTAGGTTTGGAGAGAGCTGTGTGCTCTGTCTGATAAGGATAAAGCAGAATTTTATCGGGGCCACGACTACCTCATCCCATCCAGTTAAGTCCTGGTACTGAATATGGCACCGTACCACTGGAAACCTGCTGGAACGACCTAAAAAGCCATGTACCAACGCGAACCTGTTATACTGTGGGCTTACGGAGGGTAGTAGTTTATCGGATACTACTATACAGGTGCAACCTGTATCTCTTACCAAGGTTGACACTCAGCAACCATTTACTGCGCCTTTTCAAACTGGAGCGCACCGGGAGAACCTTTGTTGAACAGGAAATTTACCTGTTGATCCGGGGAAGAGGGATCAGGGTCTACTGGTGATGCGATTGTCGGATTAGGCGAGTGGGCAGTATAGATTTGGTGGACCTGTTGACTCGACGAGGTCTTTAGTTGAGAATTTTGGGGGCAATTGTAACTTAAGTGCCCAAGGATGCCACACGTAAAGCATACAATTGGTTTACGGGGATAGTTGCTAGGTGTGGAGTGGAGTGCTAAAGGATTCTCGTCCTTTTGTTCTCGCGGCGGGTGAGGCCTGTACTTGCTCGGCTCTTGCACTTTTACGAAGCCGTTGTTGCCCTTGGGTTGGCTTCTCTTGAACACAAACTTGTGTTTGGGGGAGGGGGGGTGGTTTTACCTGACCTCCTTGGGGTAGAGGTCGTGGCTAGAAGCGTGAAGGTCGGCTTCTTCCACATACTCCTTGAAAGTGGATACTCTTCCGTCCAATATGAAGGCCCTTAGTTCGTGAAGGAGAATAGACATCAGTTGATCCCTTAAAATAAAGGAGATTAGCGATTCATAATCATTATATACATAAGCGGAATACAGCCAGAATTGAAAGTTACGACCAGCGGCTGGAGCTATAAAAGTTGTCTCGAGGTAAACCTACACATAGACAAAAAATCTCCCGATCCAGGGGGAGGAAAGATTAAGACGAGGGGGAGATAGTCTTCAATCACAGCGTCATGCCTCAGTGTGAATTTCTTAGTGACCAGGTGAGTCCAAAAAGAGTGAAGTCGGAGGGGGAATGGAATAAAGGCTCGCTTTCTCTCCCGAAGTAATACCTTAGGGGGAAATATTACTATTTTAGTGGGTCCCTCTACAATATATATATATATATATATATATATATATATATATATATATATATATATATTACTAACACTATATTTGAGGAAGGCAATTTTTTCGAAAAGCTTGAAATTTAAAAAAAAATTCGTTTAGTTCAAGAATGACTTTGTATGTTATTCAAATTTTATTGAAAAAAAATTAACTTATGTAATAAAACTTTTTGTAAGTACTGTAAAGGCTATTATTCAATATTTTGAAAGTTTTAAAAGGAAATGAATTGGAAAATGGAGAATCAGACATTTTTTTCGAAAATTATTAAAATTAAGAATGTTTTTTTCTTATATTTGAAATAAAAACATAATAATATTTCTTTTTCTTATCGATTGATTGAGAATTTAAAATAATTACAAATTGTGAAGTTCAGAAAAAGCATTAAATTTATGCCATGGCTAAATTATTTATATTTTTCTATATCCCAAAAATTTCCATAAAGGTTTTTTCTTGACTTTCGGCCTAGAGAAAGAGCAGGGATCTAAAAAAAATACGACTATGAGTAAATTATTCGGAAATAGTTACCAGAAAGCATTTCATTTTTTTAGATAGATAGATGAGCGAGATAGGCCACAACAAGAAACAAGATAGTCTGCCTGTGAAGCGCAAGCTCCTCTTGTGTATATATATATATATATATATATATATATATATATATATATATTTTTATATATATATATATATATATATATATATATATATATATATATATATATATATATATATATATATATATATATATATCTGATTCAATTCAATAATACCGTTGATTTTTTGTTATAATGAAATAGAGAAGAATCAAGTTCTTTCACTTGCGCAACTGCCAGAAAGGAAATTGATTTGGTTGTGGAAGTCCAAACGTTCAAGCAAATTGCATTGTTGAGATTCTCACAATTCTCTTAGGTTTGTAATTTTAAAATCATTTAATTTCTATTAGATTATTGAGTTCTTGAACCTATGAAACAAAATTGCCTCTATTTTCGTTAGTTTTGTTTTTTTCAATAAATTCACTTAGACGGCTAGTTTTTATATGTACACAGGAATTTTGATATTTATTATCAACACAAATTTACGAAATATAACTACATGTTTGTTGCTAAGAAATAGAAAATTAATAGTTGGCCATCATTCTAATGTTTAAGTTATATTGTTTTTACGGGGTTTTGAGTGTTATAATTAATCAAAGTATAAAAGTATAATTACACTCATGATTAATTTAATTAGTAAATGAAAATCAACAAAGATTCCACTAAAACAATTTTGCTTCCGTCTTCAACTTACAATGAATGCAGAAAGTCTTTTGGTATTTGGCACTCTCTTTCCAATCCTTCTTGAAACCATGTAAACCAAGCATGTATATTGATAAACTATAATCTTCCCTGCTCCGGCCACTCTGGTAGCCTTTTAAAATATAGAGTAAAGAAATGCTGGCAATAAGATTATATTTTCCCTATGGCATGAGTAAAACAACAAATCATCACAGACAAAGGTTTCTTGCGAAAGCTGAAAATTTGCAAGAATTCTGAAAGACCTTCAAGATTGTCTTCAGGGAAATTGTTGAACAAATCATGATCCTTTGTGAGATGAGTGATCATTCATAAGAATAACACCTTCCAGCAGTCACATTTTCAATTAAAGATAAGCCAGATACTCAGACCATTTCAATAACTCAACGTTAAAACTGGACTATATAAATTGGCTTGTAGTATCATCTACAATGATGGACATCTTTCCTTGCTCTTTTTAACGAAAAACCATACGAATATTATTTTATCATGTTAATTTTATCCTAAATTTCAGCTTTTATGTGTAATCTGGCGTTATTGTAAATTATTGAACATTGTCGTGGTATAGGAAGGACCAAGTGATGGCTGGAGTTCGTACGTATAGGTTGGTTACGTATTACAAAACTCCGTGATTACGTTTTATCTCTAAGAGTGCTATATTTTTAATAATTTATTATTATTATCTGATTATTACTTCTTCAATCTTTGAGGGTTCCTAGTGCCAGGTACAAAAAAAATTTAACAAACTAAATACACAGAAATGAATTCAACAAATTTAAGTAAGGCTTTCTAAATGATATACTTGAATTTATAGTAATGGTTGACCCACAGCTCACTTTAATCTTAAATGAAACTGACCTCAACGAAACATATACCAGGGGTTTAAATTCCTTAGGCGATTCCTCGAGAATCGGATTTGAGTCTGACCTTGAACTCGATAGTTGACACCTCAAGAATGTTAGTTCGGGACCGACGGATGAATCAGCGGTTACAGCTGTGTTCTCAATGATGAAATTCTTTAAAACCACAGAGGAATTCGGAACGTGTGGCAAATGGAGAGACGCACGCCTTCTGGATGAAATTATCTCACCACAGGACAGAGACAGAATGTTTCTTCTTCTCTTTGGGATACTCCAGGAATAATTTGCAATGGCGAGCGATTAGTCAATCCTTGAATCGTTTGAATCAGGGGAGTGCTGAAGGGAGTTCACTCGGGGTATTCCTCAAGGGCAAGGACTATCTCTGTGCTTTGGGATACACCAGGATAGGGTGGTTTCTCTGAGGAGAGTAAGTTAAACTTGCTTCTTAAATCAAGTTAACTTAAATTACGGTGTGACCACCAGGAACTGGCTCGAAGATGAGCTTATTCTTAGTTCCGCTATTCCTTAAGGGCGAGGAATATCTCTGTGCTTTGGGATACACCAGTATAAGGAGGTTTCTCTGACGAAAGTTAGTTAAACTTGCTTCTTAAATTAAGTTAACTCAAAGTTCAGTGTGACCACTAGGAACAGGCTCCGGATGACCTTCTTCTTAGTTTCTTCTTTTGGTAGCCCGGGCCTCTTGCCGGTTTTCGTCGCCTTGATGACTAAAGTAATCTACCACGTTTTTCCAAATTTATTTGCTTTTATACGGCGCCACCCCAATGGGGTTAGGGAAATGAGGGGAGGTATGCGTGGACAGGCTGCATAACATCTCCTCCTCTAACGTTTTATCTCAGCACGTCATTCAGATAACCCTAAAACGGAGCTTCTGACTTTAGGACGACGCTCCTCTAATTTCGCATATGCGGTGAAATTGAATACCAGCTCTTTGGGGAACTCTTGCTGTTTTAACCGATGTTAGGGTTTCGGGTCCGAATTGAGCTAATTAGTGCATTATGTGGTCTGGGACGAACGTTCAGCTTCTCTTTGAGACGAGGGGGCGAGAAGGGAGGTTAAGTGGTCGGGCCACGCCGCCAACCCAAAATGCCAGGGCGTTGTGGTTAAAGACCAGCGACTCAATCGTGAGAGGGGGGGGGGAGTAATTCCCCCCAAATTAAAATAAAAAAGCTTAAATAATCCCATATACCTGATTTGGTATTGTAAAAATCCGCCATAAAATAATAATAATAAATTTATTTAATGAATATTGAATGTGGTTACAAGGATAGTTTAATGAAGCCATAAGGCAACAATATTCTTCATCAGATTATGATGACTGAGAGAAAAAACTTTATCAGTCCAAATAATGTAGCTGTTGTTATTACTATCGATAATAATACAATTAATGTTAACAATATTACTGATAATAAATAAGTATTCAGGATAATAGAAAATCCTAAAATGTCTAAAATTTTGTGTTTTTTTCATATAAAAATCCGTTTTTGTAAAAGTTAAATTAGGCCAATGAAATTCAATCAAGTGATTGTATTAAAAAGTACCTTTTCTTAATTTTGATTAATTAAAATTTATTGATTTAAAAGATATTTAAATATGGTAAAAGCATCTTCGATTATTAGGAAAGAATGGAAAACAGTCCTAAATACGAATAGAATGGTATACAAAATAACTTTGAGACGAAGATTGAATAAAATAAGCAAGGTGAAAGTTTCTCGCGTAAGAAAAGGGGGTTGCTTAATCTTCTGTAGGAATGGGAGCAATAGAGTAGAAAAAATCCTACTCCTGATTTTAATTCAGTTAATTGATATTAGGAATAAAGTTTGCTGTAAATGGTCAGAGAGAAACCGCAGTTTGCCATCCTCTGGCGACGAAATCATTTTATGGCGTAGTGCGATGCTTTGAATTGTAGAGTTATGTTGATGGCTAAATTAGACATATGGTGTTGGCTGGAATTATTTCATTAAGATCGATATAAGATGAGAAAGTACGAGACAAGTGACTAGCATGTTTAATAAGTGGAAGAATGAGAAGATATAGAAAAGATTAATGAAACCATGTTCAACATTCGAGGAATTAATTATTTAAATATTTATGTCACTAACCAATATGTTTGGATATAAAAGAATGGAATCAGAAATTGTAGCATATAGGGTGTCAGGGAAACTAACTAAGAATATAAGATTACATGCTGGAATGTCTTCGCTTATCAAAGATACGTTTAATGAGTTAAAAGATATTTTAATAGTAAATTGTTCATTAATATTATTAATAAATGATCAATCGACAGATTTTCATCCTACTCTAATGTCTCAGGAATTGTGGATAAAGGTATATTCATGAATATCCAGGTAATAAATATGTTATATCAAGTTTGGTAAGAACATTTATGTCAGGTTGCTCATCAATTGTAACTAGGACTGCAATTCTTTTTTGTAAGAGTTTATATTGAAATGAAAAAGGTAAAGATTATGGCTTAATTTGGAACAAACAATAATAAATGAGGTCTTTTTATTCAAATTAATGGAATTTTTCTTATTAAATTATTTTAATTTGTAGAGTATCAATTGGCGAGGTAAAATTCTTTTGCTTAAATTCGTTGACAAAAATCTCTAAAACTTCAGATATTCAATTACGATTGCAAGCAACATTATATTTTCACTTTCTATTTCCTGTCATAAGGTTACCATTCTTTAATTTTGAAGATTCTTTTCTTTTGCAGATAATTATTATTTTTTTTTTTGAGTATACAAACTGGTTCATTGTTCATGTAAACTGGAGATAACTAAAAGAAATCCGATGTCTTGGAGATTCATGTTTTCGAAGAATGGAAGTTATCATTTTTGGCTGAGAAGTGAGCCATCGAAATGGAAGAAGAGAAGAAGATATTAATCATAATCAAGTTCGGCAAGCCATTGAACCTTAATAAATATTTTTAACACTGTTAAGAAAGATCCAGATTGTTTGATTATTTCATAAATAAATACAAATTCAGGATGATTGGTGGTAGCAAGAGAGACTAAACTTTCATATGTTTAACATCATTTCAATCCCAATGATTCCATATGGCATTATCAATAGTTATCTTCAAAATTTTACTCATAAACTGTCCAATGATTTCGTGTAGCATCAAAATGTTTTCATGGGTTGCCAATGGGGAACGATAAGGTAAGCATAGTTTTTCCTTTCCATTTTTATTTTATTACATAGAAGAAAATTTATAGATGGGATTAGAATGTTAGTTATACCTTCAGCATATAATTTGTATGTACAATATTTTTTTTAACTTACGTGATTCTATGTGGCATTATCGTACTTTTCATAATTATTAGTTTAAAAAAAAAGGTTTATTGAATTTTCTGAATAAGACTGTCTACATCATCTATAACCGCACAAACTTGTTATTTGACATATTTATTCGGCCAATAGAGAAAATAATTTGGAATATTCTTTATGACTGAATCTGCAAAGATTGAACGGAAGAATTTACAGGGGTGGCATTAAAAGAGAAATACTATTGCTATAATAAAAGTACTTCAGCATAACATAAAATGTGTTTGAGTCATGAAAAAATGGCTGAGATTTTATGAAAACGGAACGGCGGTAAAATTGATTATTGTCTCATGGTGTTGGAGAACTATACCATTTGATCACGCGTACGCGTTTTGTTCGTCATAATTTATTAGTTAATGAACTGTTAAGAAAATACAGTATGAAAGTAAATGAAACAGTTAAAAACTTGAAAGACAATATAGGAATATACAGAGAATTAGGCAAATCAAATTTTATGAGCATAGAGTTTATACTTGAATTTTATAAAATTTCTGTTCCACACAAATGCATTTAAACTCAAAAATTCCTTTAAATGAGCCGCAATGACTAATTATCATATATATGGACTATTAATTTCTCTCCAACTAAACTCTTAGACAAATTATGCATTAGAATAATCAAGCAATTAGGCAGTTTTAGTGGTGATGAAGAAAATAATTGAAGAATAAAGAGAGAGTTCCTTTCCAATAATTTGAATATAATTTCTAATTCTACATTTAAATGTCGATGTTAGGCATCAAAAGTAATTTTGACAAAGAGAAAAAAACATAAATTTAAGTAGAAAATACGTACATGACTGCTTTGTGTAATATCCACTAGGAGACCTGAAATGAGTCACAAACAAAATGAAAACAGATCCAAGATTAGCAAAATTATTGTATCAAAGAAAGGAAAAGATTGACATTAGGAAAGTGGTGTCCCTAAGTGGGTAATCTGAAAGAAATATTCATATAACAAAGAAAATCTTAAGATTAAGAAAAGAAGGGCAAATATTAGTAAAGTATAGAGTCCGGCAGAAATGTTGCACCGATTTCAAAGGTTAATAAAAAAACCCATAAAGATACAGGAAAAACTTTGAAATTTAATGAAGTGCATTAAATGCCATTATTGTGTGTTTCCCATACCGAATGGAAAAACAATTTATCGGTGGGTTTCCAACCTCAGACAAATATCATGACGACTAAGCGCAAAATGTCTTCGGAAGAAAGGTTGTGTCATTACCACGGATTCAACATTCTTGACACACTTTTCAACAGAAAATGCACGATGCTCTCCACTCCAGGTCATGGTAGGTTGCTAACTGAAACACAAATAAATGGCATTTAATGTACTTCATAAAAATAAAAGTTTTACTTGTATCTTCATCTGTTTTTTCTTATTAACCTTTGAAATCGGGGCAACTTTCTGTCGCACCCTGTAGGATGAGACTACAAGAAGGGGTATATTAAATGTCAATAAACTTAACAGAGAAACTGAAAACAAGAAAGTACGGACAAAGGAGAACTTAAAGAAACATAAAACGATGCATGTTTGATCAAACTTGCACTGACCATAAAGAAATGTATAAATATTCGGAAAAATTATTGTTCTCTCACGTAGCGGGGTGGATAAAATCCCTTGCTTTAATTGAGATCAAAGCGGTTACTCGCTGCCTCGGTGTGCTTTGGTCAAAAACTTTTTGAATTACGAAAAAATATTTTTCCTGAAGAAAAACAATTATTCCGTTTTACTTTTTTATGCGTCATGCTGAATATTTTTCATCATTCTCTCGAGCTCCTGAGAGATATAAACTATATATATATATTTTCTCCTTTATAAAACCTTACTTAATTATTGTTTGCAGCTCTTTTTTCTGCTAATCCAGCGATTACACTCTTAGGTTTTAGTATCCTTTTTTACAAGAGGGGGATTCACAGCCTATTTCTCAGTATGAATTAATTGGTGTTCGAAATCAGAAATCATGTGTAATAAAAAACAAAGGGAGACCTTTTGAGCAACTAAGTGTCTAGTTGCTAGCTTTGAAGTGCTACATTTTACCAAGAGTGGAATGATCAAAAACGTAATCGACAGTTATTGGCTGTCAAGAGCAGTTATCTACATTTACTTTGCAATTTGAAGTTATTTTATATATACATTAACTGAGACTAAACTCATACTAAACTCGGCTTCAATCAAAGGTCGCCTTTCATGAAAACAAATAACTCACCATTCTTTTTTGGCTTTGAGTAATTGCTTTTATGGTTGGTTGATGGATAATTTTCGCTAAAGTATTTAAATATACTTTCTTATCGGTTGTAATATCCAAGGCTTCTTATATAGGATGATTGTGCGAAGAGAGGAAGGGGGAAGAGACACCATTTTGTGTTTTTTGATTAGATTTGTGTGTGATAATGTGCCTTGGCCATAGCTGTCTTTGCGTTTCTCCAAACTTGTCATTAAGATCTTTTGTATCACTTCAATCAAGGGTCGCCTTTCATGAAAACAAATAACTCACCATTCTTTTTTGGCTTTCGGTAATTACTTTTATGGTTGGTTGATAGATAATTTTCGCTTAAGTATTTAAATATACTTTTTTATCGGTTGATATATTCAAGACTTCTCATATACGATGATTGTGCGAAGAGAAGAAGGGAGAAGAGACACCATTTTGTGTTTTCTGAATAGATTTGTGTGTGATGATGTGCTTGGCCAAAGCTGTTTTTGCGTTTCTCGAAACTTATCACTAAGCTCTTTTGTGTCCCTTCTCGCAAATAATTTCGAAGCTCGTATTCGGCACGTAGAAACCCAAATCTTCATCCACTAGTCCATCGAGATCCCATGAGTGAATGCTATGTATTATCTGGTTTAGAGGAAATCTGATGACAAGCGCCGATGCGTTTTAAATATAATTTTCCAAAAATAAGTACTTATAAATTTCAAAACATTTCACTGATGTTAATACCATTACTGCTCAAATTGTTAATTCATTCGTCGGTATTAAAAAAATAGGACAAATAGCAAATTTTCGCCTAGTCTTCGACAAAATATCAGCATTATCAAATTTATTTATCTTCTCTTTCAACATTGCATGACAGATGATCATTCTCTAAGACATTAATTCTTATAGAAAATATAAGGGCACATAGTGTTCAAGAGAGTTTTCATGATACGAAGAGACAGCTTTCCTATCTTAAATCTCAATGGGAAAGGAAGGTGCCTGGTGTCTTCTTATTTCGAACTCAGACAGACATTAGTGAAATTTATGACTGGTGCCCATTATACAAAAGAAGTATTCAGCTATAAGCTAAACTGTTTGCTTTAATAAAGACCGCAAATAATAGAAAACAAGTAAAGAGCTCGCTCTTTTTATGGAAATCTTAGAGCAATTGTGCTTTTAGAGCTCATTCTAATTTTATATCCTAAAGGGGGTTGTTAGCCCGTGGAAGATACGAGGGGTGGTCAATAAGTTTTGCAATTCGAATATAAGCAACGATATATAAAGAAAAGTGTTTCATTATTTTTGAATATAACTACCCTCTACTTCAATGTACTTGCGCCACTTGTCCCTGAGGCTTCGGAATTACAGACAACCAGAAATCTTCCGACTGCTGTTCAATCCACTCTTGGACGGGGAGCTGGACATCTTCATCGTCCCCAAGCCGGCGTCCACGCAGTGCAGCATTGAACTGGCGGAATAAAAAGTAGTCGCTAGGGGATCCCAGTGATGGACCCACGTTTCATCACCTGTCACTATGTGTGACTCGAATCACGCCGGGTCTTGGTTGTCCAGGAGCAGCAGCTCCTTCGAACTTTAAGGACGTTGAAGTCGATCATGCATGGGGCGTGAGGTTTCGTAATATTTCTAGGAACCCGACGGGCAGAGACCTTCGTCATGGCCAAATTTTCGTGGATGATGTTGATAACACTTTCATGTGACATTTCAAGTTCTCGCTCGATCTCTTTGATCTTCACCCGCCGATTTTCGAGGATGGTCCTCTCCACACGGGCCACATTGTCCTCATTGGTCACGTTTGACGGGCGTCCTGGACGGGGGTCATCTTCAAAGGACTCATGACCATGGCGGAACTCCCTATTCCAGCGAGCAATGGTTACATAGGAAGCGTCGGTGTCGGTGTACACTGCAACCATGCGTTCATGGATCTCTTTTACATTCTTACCTTCCTTGGTAAAAAATTGATCACTGCGCGGTACTCAACCTTCTCCATTGTTGAAAGATTTGTGACTGACGATCTGCGATCAGCTACTGTTTCTTAAATAGACGAGGCAGGAGCGAGCGGCTGCTGGTCCTAACTTGTCATATTTGTCCTAACACCCCCACAAACAGTCATCCCCCTTCCTCTGTTTTGCACTACCGATTCGCAAAACTTATTGACCGCCCCTCGTAATTTATAGGACATAATTGTTTGTCAGTCGTTTGTATGCGTAATGCGCTTGCTGCTAATTATTTATAAATAATTAAATTTTATATTATTTCAAAACTTATTCTAATGCAATGTCGGTACGTCAGATTTTAAATTTCAATGGTATTATAATGAAGAAATTTGTGAGCGTGAATTATTTCAAGCAACTATTGAAATATCAAATAAATGGTGTAAGTACTCATTCTTCTCGTATTTTACAATATGGAATTTAGTTACAGTCACCATAATTTCTATAAATGATAAATATTCTGACCTTGATTAGACGAAAAAGGATATAAAATTCGCGAAAGCTGAGTACCAGGCAATCAAAGTTGATGCCAAATTTTAGATACAAATCTTTAGAATTATCTTGGGAAGAAGGAAATTGAAAGAAAACTAGTTTACCTTTTGAAAACTATGTAGATTTATTTGTAACACCAAAACTATCCAATCCAAACCCCTCAGCACATTTATTTTTGCTACAATTTTGGATTTTCAGATGTCTTCATCCATGTTGCTACATAAAGGAAAGATTTACACCATGTGTTACATTCTGCTCCGAGTGATAGTTAGAGCTTAAAGCAGAAAGCTTAGTACATAAAGATCGAAGCTCGGTCGTGTATTTTCTCCTTACGATATATATATATATATATATATATATATATATATATATATATATATATATATATATATATATATATATATATATCGATTGTTACCCATATCGTACTATCGTACACTCGGCGAATCCACTTACCAACGCTTGATCGATTAACGCCTGTCTTTCTGTTGATCTCTGTTCTGGAATTCCTTTAGATGTGAGGTTTTTAAGAAGCTGCTACGTTGATCAATCGTATAAAATTCAGCTCTAGTAGAAGGTCTCTTAGGTTTAACTATGACGATATCTAACATGAATTATCAGCTCTAAAACCTATCGAAATAAATACAACAATGCATCGTATTAAAGAAGATAGTAAAATTATTAACATTTTAATTTTATTTCTGGATACTTAAATAGGGTTTTCTTGTGAAAATTTAGGTTGTGAATCCATGTATACCAGCTTGTATTATTTGAAAAATGCGAGCGACAATTAACTTTCATCATAATAATATACAGTTGAAATAGTATAATATATTAACACTTTTCATCTCTTTTTACTGAATATCAAATATTTGACATACTTTGAATTTTCTATTAAAAATATAAAAAAATGATTGTGTAATACTTTTGATTTATATTACTTGCTGCTATTTGAAAAAATATTTGAATTAATAGACACTAATAAGAGGCTATTAAATAAAACAACATATAATTATTTCCATAACACTACACCTTAATTCTAATGTCACATGTATTTCTCTTGTTGAAACTTTTTTTTCTTACAAAAGAATTAAAATTCGGCAAGAATCAGCTGTAGAATTAGTATGTGTTGTATGAAAGTAATATCTAAACTTGAAATATTATATACATATTATAAGGACAGAAAATATAAAAAAATAGATTAATCTTCTCATTTTCTTTCCATCCTGATCTTGGTCAATAGCGCTCTCATGTACGGTACCCTAAGTTTCCACATTTCGGATATTATGTAGACTTTCTGTTTCTTTTTAGCTTCTCATTCTTCAGCCAATTGCTTTAATAACGTTGAATTATTAAAACGTTGTTAACCACGTATTCTAACCTAGATACGTCAAGTTGTCTACAAGGTTTTTGACTAAAAATTTCAATGAGAGGTATGCAAGCAATTTAACCATGAATTTTCGCCTAAAACTAATTGAATTTCTTTACCTTAAATAAAGCTCACACGTGAATCCGCCTGAAGAATGATATTGATTGAGGAAATTAGGTAGACGGGAGAAGTGGTTTGCAGGGTGGCGCGTGGCTGAGTTCGCAGAATCCCACCCGTTTGTTTGTTGAGGAGAAGGACCTAGGACAACAGGTGATTTAGGTGAGAGCGACGGATGGCGTCAAGCACGTTATCTTAGTTAGATGATTTAAGCAACGGGAACGTGAGGGTAGACTTTTTCCAATCTTCGGGTTCATCTTTAGATACTTCGAACTGACGAGCGATGAGCAAACAATGAATACTTTGACGAATGGGGAGGGAAGCACTTGGGGTATTACTCAATGGCGAGGAATAACTCTGGTTTTTGTTGCAAACCGAGATAAGGGGTTTCTCTGACGAGATATGTATGAGAGTGATCCTCAATACAAAAAGGGCTAATTTTTCGTTGTGATCCCAAGGAACTGGCTTAGAATGAATTTATTGTCTGTTGCGTCCTTTGAGTGCCGGGCACTGCAAGCGGACTTCGTCGTGTGTATCTCTAACTAGATCTCCTCGTTCTTCTCCAGTTATCCGCCTATATACTACAACGACCCAGGTCTAAGAAAATAATGCCACTTTTCACTCTGATGACTGTGTGCGGAAGGCCTTAAATATTGATCTTTCTTCATAATTCCTAGTAATTGGTAACTCCATTCACTAAAAAGTAAATCATCGAAAAGAAAAGGAAAGAAATGAAATTAATAGAAAAGAATGTGTTGCGGAAAAGAGTAATGGTGACAATGGCTAATAGAAATCTTTTAACACGGCATTAATCTTATGTTTTTAATGGAAGCAAGGAATCTATATAATAGAAAGAAACTATTTTAATAGGGTTTTATTTGTTCTTGATATTTTAATAGGTTTTTATTCTCTTTTCTCTTACTTATATACTATTGCAATAGTATATAGGTCTTTTCCTGTAATCCCTGATGGAAATTTAATAGAGTTTTGAGTTCTCGCACTCACAAAGAAGATAAGTACTTAATCAGGGCATATAACTTTATCACAACATTTTCTATCTTCCTTACATGTCCATTCCACACATTTTCGTTCCAACTGACGTGACTCTTTTTTTATCTTCTTCACATTTTCCATCTAAATATTTTTCGTCCAACTGACCTAACTCGTTTCTTTATTGTTTGCAAACCTTTCTTACATACTTTTATTTTCTTCTAAATAAGTTGAGCTCTAAATTATCCGAACACCTTACTTACTTCAGACTTTTGTTTACGAAGCTTCTTTCAGTAAATTCTTTACAAAGGTTCTTCCATCCGTCTTCGTTTGCGTGGGTATTTTACACAGTCAATCTAACCTGCACATAAATGGTTTTAATGCTTAGTAAATAAAGATAAATTTCCCTTTCAATAATTTCTTTAAGTAAATGCACTTCATAATAAATAAAGATACTGCTTCTTAAATAAAAATTTTTATGTGAATTCTTTCTTTAACAATAATGTAATATTTTAGTACTCTGTGCTGTTTTAAAGAGCTAACACATTAGCATCTGATTTTAGGCCAATTTTTCGCGCTAAATCCGAAACTCCTATATTCCGATCGATTTGTAGGCGAATGTACATACACTAATAAATTTTGAACTGATTTCTAAAAATAAGGTTTATAGAATGTTCTAATTAATACGAAGAAAAGAAAAACATACAAAAAGCTACTCATGGGCGAGTGGTCTCTTCAGGGACTGGTAATTATGCCTACATACACCAAATCCATTCCCAAGTACCGTTGGGTTGCCAGAAAGTTGGCAACCCAACGGCCTTGGTAGTGTTCCTCCATCACACGGATATCTTGGGGAAAGTGTTCACCCTGTCCTTCACAAAAGTCTTAAAAATTCTCTGAAAAATAGTCCATCTGTGCCCGAAGGACGTGCATTTTAACTGACATGTGCGCACCAAGTTTTCGGAAATTCTACATTAATTCATCAACCCCCTTCTCATATTGAGGACTTCTGTGGTTGCCAAGGAAGTTTGCAATGACTAGCTTTAAAGAATACCAGACAGAGAGTTCAGCACAATTCAGTGCTTCATAAAAACTGGTGGCCTTGATGAGCTCCCATGAAAAAATTCTTCATGAAACCGAGTTTAATGTTCAGTGGTGGAAGCAATATCTTGCTTGGTTCAACCAGTGGGTGGGACAAAAAGTTGTGTGAACCGGTTTATAATCTTTGTCTTGACGGTCAGTCCTGTCTTACATAATACTGCTCTTACCCACCACTAGTCCAGAAGCACATAAAACATGGATACATTGATCATCCAATTTGAAGGCATAGTATGCTTCCAACAAATTTTAGATCTCCAAATATCAGCAGACAACAAACGTTGCATGTTTATTTCACTGCAGCTGAGTGTCCAACAGGGATAAATGAAAACTTATACGGCTTTTACGAAGAACTGCCTTCAGACTTCTGTTAAATGAGTCAATACAAGTCTCCATTCTATAGCATCCTACTTTGGGCCCACTAAGTTGAGCAAGTAGTAATGTTGTTACAGTAGACCAGACAAGAGGCTTTATCAAACATTAAAATTTCCTATTTCTTTCTCGCGTTTCCAATACCACTAGAATGTTGTCTCTGCGATAGCATACATTTCTTTACAAGACATGAACGCCAAAGCTGAGCAGATTCTTTAGGAGAGTTCATGTCTCTTTTCAGGTTGTTTAGTTCGAGTTGCGTAATGCACAAGTTGTTCACCCTATTCTGGCTTGTATATATCAAACTCGCTCTATCGCTAGTGACACTATCCTAAAAATTAGAGCTAGAACCCATGGTAAAATCTAGCTCAGGAACAGGAAGATCGGGGCCATGTGGGACTAGTTTTATAGCAGAAAGAAAATTATGGTATTTGAACATTGTGCTCGTTTTTGCGATTCATGCATTTCAAATTGGCCATGCGGAAGTAACACTGGGTGCGTGATCCTTGCCTTCTTTTCACAGCATTTCTTATTACTCCAATCCAATAAATATTCCACACATATTTTACACCAAATTTGGGGAGCAAATGTCTTATCCTAGTCCACTAGTTTCACTTTAAAGGAAGCATGATATGCCTTTTTCACAATTCTTTGATGTTTGGACTAGAAGAGCCACATGTCCGCAGATGTATCAAAACCTATTCGGATGATTCTTGCACGTACGATCCATTTTAATACAAATCTAGACCTGCAAAAATCAATAAAGTCGTTTATGTATGGTTACTTATCACTAGATATGACAAAAGAGAAGTAATAAACGGTTAGATGAGAGTGCTATTTTAGAATATATATTCTAATATAAATCGACCAGATCTAAGAAACCAGATCTGACTAAAAAAACTAATTATATTCTTAAATTCAGTAAGCAAAACTGATTATATATCAGTTTGAAAACGTATGAATTTTAGAAAAAGGTTTTAAAACGCAGGCCAGTGTTTTTGTTTAGGATAGAATTTACATTTTAAAGGTTGCTACGTCCCAAGGATTATTAATTAATTAAATGATACCTTGAATCTATATTTGCTTTTGACTTTTCTCCAGCATGGAATCATAAACTATATCAGAAGCATTCGTATTCAAATTTATTATAGAGGATGCAGAGGTAAACGAGTATAATCACTATAAAAAATAATTAGCTCTTTATATTTAAAAGAGGGAAATTCCAATAAAGAGAAAAGAAGGAAAAAATAAAACTGACAAGAAAAATGAAAGGAACACTGCGATTTAAGTCGAATTAAACCCAAAACAATAAAAGAAATATATATTATGGGATAAAAGAAAGACCGAATGACAATATTGAAATCAAAAAAGCTTAGAGAATCATGCTAAATAAATTATACAAATAAAAACTAAATATAAAATGGCTTCTTAGGTGCATAAGAGTACGAATCTAATTCAGCCATATTGGGATTCTTTTCGAGATCCCACAAAGGAGCTATACAAAATTTACCCATTTTATTTGCCTTTGACATACAAAAAACGAGCCGTAGATAAATATGTCTGGAAGAATTTCAAATGATCAAATGTTGCAATGTTTTAGTGTAACTAAAAACTAAAATTTTCTTGTGTTATTTTCATTAGAATTACTGTTGTTTTAAAATAAACATCATCGAATTGCCTTAATCTTTGATTATACTCGGCAAAGGAAAATAGATGATAAACTTCTATATTATCGACAAAATTGTATTTTTTGCCGGAAACAAATGTGAAGATATGATACCCTAAGTCAAGAAGCTATTTTGGTCACTTTGAACATAAACACTGATAACACGTTCGATTTTATTTTATGTTTATTTAAATATTTGCGAAAAAAACAGCCATCACTGACATAGAGCTCTCTTAAATAGAGGAAAAAGAAAGCACTGAATTAAGACCAGTGGAAATGTGTGCATTCATTTAGACGAAAAGAATTTTTAGAAAGCGAGGGACCGGTAGCGGACAAAATTATCTTGGATTTGCCTCACCACAGCTTACAGAATAAAATCATGTTCATTATACTACGCGTTATAATTAGAATGATCGTCTAAGGATTATTTGATACTACGCCATAACAGAAAAAAATCTTCCCCAAATGAGAGCGACTAGATTTGGAAATGTGTTATATGATATTTAAAATTTTATATATAACATATGCACGCAAGAAGAAATATAATTATCTATTGGCATATTATAATGAATATACTACTATATACTTCATATGAAGAGAATATTGAGAGAAAATATTATTAAACTAATGTAAATATTCAAATTCTCAGCGAAAACAATGACTAATTTTTTATTGATGTCGCAGATCGGAAAAATAGCTGATTTAAATCCTTCCATATAATCTTTTGTCTGAATGATTTGCAGAAAGTCTAAGGGCAAAAATACAACTATTTCTCTACCACTTATTTATCTACATATATGGACTGAAGGATTTATATATGTATGTAAATAATAATAAAAGATTAAGGAAATATGCTGGAAAATCATCAGTGAACGAATAAACCAGATTTTATATGAGTCATTAGTGATAATACTTTTATATACCAGGAAGTTTTTGTCCTACATATTCACGAACTTAGCTAAATGAAACATTAAAAATCAGAAACAATATATTCTTTGAATATAATTACAGTAATATTGCATGAAAGCTAAATATATATATATATATATATATATATTGATATATATATATATATATTGATATATATATATATATATATATATATATATATATATATATATATATATATATATATATATATATATATATATATATATATATATATATATATAGACATTTCGCCTAAAAATACTGACTAAAAAATATAAATTCCATTTTCCAAAATTTATTTGTAATAGTATGGAAAGCAAATATGGAGTTTTGATCCTTTTCACATCATAAATTAACACAACACTGTAAACCAAACAGTTAGCTTTCTAGCGTTTTCAAACTTGTCCTTTCTCTGTACGGTAAATGAAGTTGGGCAACCTATTTTTATGACTGAAATTTTCCTTAGTAATATCAATGAAAACGCAATTTTCGTTTGTTTCCATGTGCCCTAGTCGATGTGGGTAGTTTCTTGTGTTTAATGACATTTTTTATAGTCCTATAAATTGAACATGAAGGTCTACTCTTCCCTTATTTTTTATTGTAGACCTCAACAATATTTGGACGGATGATCTCAAATTTTCACTTAGGACTGGATACCCAATTGCCCACAACATTTGAAACCTATACTCAATAAAAGATATGTAGATCGATGATTGTTTCGTTCTTTTAAAAATAAGAGTCATGCCTCACAATTTCAAAACTACATAAATTTCCAGCCTCAGAACATAAAATTTACACTGGAGCATAAAACTAACAACCCTCTTTTATTTTTGAACATCAAGATTTGATTTAGGAATAAACTTTAGATAATAATTGTTTTAAATCTAAGATAACAAAATTTCCACTTAAGTATATAGAAAACCAACCTCTACTATGCTTGTAACTAATTATATCTCGTATTTACCAAATTGCTTCAAAATATTATCAGTAAGCTGCAAAATAAATCATACTTTTAGAATATACTCTGACTGGAACTATTTTCATAAAGAGTCGTCTTATTTCAAACAATTTTCTAAATTTAATTTATTCCAAGCATCATTACTACAAATTAATTAAAATTTTCCTAATTAAAATACACTTTATTCCTCTCGTTAAATTTACAGTTCCCCAAAAAAATATATATCTCATAATAGCCTACAAAGGCTTGCTGAATAACCATCTCCTCTTAGATTTAAAACAATTATTATCTAAAGTTTATCCCTAAATCAAATTCTACTCTATCCCAAATAATACTGTCTCTCTTAGAACCTACTTATCTCATAAGGAGAGACTACATTTGCTACTCATCGCTGGTTTATTTATTTATCTCTGTTTGTTTGTGGTTGCCTTCCACGAACTGGGGAAGACAACCCTTCCTTTATTTATAAAAGTACAAAGTATAAAAGTACAAAAATAATAATAATAATGACAAAATTTGTATAAAGGCAGGTATATATATCAAAGGAATACATGTAAATACCTAAACATACATGAAAAACCAGAGGACTCAAATAAAAAATCCTAATAGCAAAAACGGCAGAAGAGACATAGACCAAGAAAAGAGGGCAAAAGTAAGAAAGACTCCGAAGAAGGAAGCCGATAAGAGGAGAGAGGCAGAATAATTACGAGCCATAAGAAAGGTTCAAAGAGCAAAGATACATTAGGTAAAGCAAGCTATACAAAGCAGAGATCTGCAAACGGGCAGGGAGGGAGGGCGTCTGAACCTCGAGGAATGCGATGTTAAACAACCTTGCCTCGCCCTGGTGGCCGCTCCTTATATACCCAAACGGGTATAGGAGCCGCCACCATGGCAAGAGGTTTCTTGGGCCTGGAAGGCCCTCGAGGCATGGTCCGCGAGGTTGTTTGCAGATCTGACGTAGTGAAGGTTTAAGCTGGATGAGCGGAAGGTCCTAGAGAAACCCAGCAGAGCAGGAGTGGAGGGGAAATTAAGTATATCTGGAGGTATCTTCTCTCGAACCCAAGGAAACCATGACATGGCGACCAAGCCAGCCAGAGTTTCTTTGAGGAAGATGTTGGGCCCGGCGAGGACTGGAAGGCCGTAGCTTCTTTCAGCGCAGTGCCAGCCCAATACAGAAGGGCTAGCGTCGAAGTATACGATGGTTTCAGAAGCGCGGGGACGCTTCCAGTGAGTCCACCTAGTGTGGATGAGAGAGGCCAAGGCGGTGCACCAACTTCATCCAGGGACCCGAATGTCGTGCAGGTGGCACTTCTGGACCCACATGAACGGTAGGCGAAGAAGAGGGATCAGGAAATTCAAGAAGCCCGCAAAACTTGACCATCCCTTTGCAGAGATGAGGATCCCCGTGGCGAAGTAGAGGGCCGTTTATATTTTCAGGGCCATGCTGTCAGTGATAGCCACGCGGTGTTGGCCGGGTCAACCTGTACGCCTAGATAGGTGAGGCGCAGACAGGGAGTGAGAACGCTTTTTTTGTGAGGTTGACATTAAGCGAACAGTTAACGATGGCGTTGCGGAGACGACGGAGGTCGCCAGGAAGTCCCAGCAGCAGTATGCCGTCCAAGTAGGTATAAGCGGCGCAGTTGTAAGCAGCCGCCGAAGCACGGAGGCCCGTGCCTAACGAGGCCTGGAGTATATAAGGACTTCAACCGAAGCCCATGGGATGCGAGTTAACCGAAAGGTAGGCAGACCACATCTCACCCCGAAGAAATGATGGGCCTTGGCGTGCAGAGGCACGTGGTAAAAGGCGTCTTTGAGGTCCAGACGGATCGCGTGAGTCCCTTTGGGCGGGCCGCTCAAAACCTTATCCAGGTTAGGTAAGCGGAAGGAAGGCGGATCGTAAAACTCGCGCGCCGGTGGCATATCATAGATAAGGCGGCCCGCGCCGTTAGGCTTAGGCACGAGGAAGACTTGATGACATCGTGTCACCTCTTGAGATTCTTCCAAGATTCCGTGTTGAACGAGGTGGAGGATTGTGGGGAGAAGAGAAGCGTTGGAAGAACGCCAGCAGTGGTATCCCTTTTTAAAAAAGAACCGCATACCATCCTTTTGACAAGAACTGATAATATTATTAATAGGGGGCAGGTCGTTAAGACAGCCCGGAGGGGCCACATCCAAAGTAGTGGCCGAATCGCACTGGCGGTGCTCAGGCGCCAGAGGATCACCAAAGGGGCTGCCGTCCTCCTCAATCTCAGGGTCCAGAGGAGGCGTCGGAAGGTATAGCATTGACATGTAGAACAGTCGGGACGGCAAGGCCTTGCTCCGGGATTGCCGTGATCGATTGTGGAATCGTGTGGAACCTACGTGCTACGTAGGTACAACTACGCTACAATTGAAACTGAGGATCTGCAATTATACGCAGATCTCTCACTATTAAGACAGACACATTACCAAACAAAAGTTCTCTTCAATAAGGAATCATTTGGAATCTTGCACCTCTTCATTGTCCCCTCTAAACTTCAAAGTTTTGGGTTCTGGGATGAATCCGTCGATCTCAACGTTTTGAAATCAATATTTATTCAAATGTTAAATCCAGAATTAAATTCTAATCAGTCTTCTACATCACGTTACCTTTCTTAATTTAAATATTTTAATTTTAGTTTGATTTACAATAAATTTTTGCATAAATTTGATCAACAATCCACTCAATTACCCGATAATAAAATCTTCTATTAGTTGATTGCTCATAATTTCAGTTATTTTAAACTAGTTTAAATTTCCACCTTTTAAATCATTTGGTTCGTGCCCGTTTCTCAAGTTGGTAAGTGTTCATTCATTTATTTTTAATTAGTTGCTTTGTTAAATCAGTTTGTTTTTCTATAATTTTTGCAGTGATTTCTTTGTAATTTTTACATTGTTCTTTCTGTATTTTTTGCATTATTTTCTCTAAAATCTACTAAACACTAAATTTATTTTTTAATACATTGACGCATTATTTTCGCTCAAATTTGCCATACGTTAATACTGGTTCTGGTTTTGATTTACATACTAAAATCGAGGTTTCCGAAGGATATCCCAAGTTCTACATAGATATATATAATGTTATTCACATATCAATTAGCATAATCTACAGGAAAACAAAATATAATTGATGATGCTACAATCTATAATAACTAATAAAACATATTAAGATTTCTTTATGGCTAAAAACTTGTTAATAATTCATCTCACATTCTAGTCACAGTTATAAATAGATAAAAATATCAACACTTCAATCGGAAAACGTTGACAGATACTAGTTTTATATAATTTTAAAATATTCATTTTTGTTCTAATCTAGATAGCAATACGCTCTCTTTTCGTGATTTCTGGATGAATACATTGAAATGACAATGTATTCATACATAGAGCAAACTTAATGGTTTTGTATGATTAATTCGACAGTTATATGTTTATTACCCCATTGCTACTCACACTTATTACACTGTCTAACAAAATTTAACTTTTTGTCAATTACCGAGATTAAAATGAGATTTTCTAGTGTAGTTTTATGTATAGATTTAAAAAATGGAAGTCAATTTTATCGAAATGGCTCCAGTTTTTGATACGTTGCCAATAACTATTTTAGTCAAATTTTGAAGATTTTAACGAATTTCATTCTTTTATTTCTTAATTTCAAGGTATGTAACTAAATAAAATTTTAAATAAAAAAAAAAATTCTAATTAAAATGACAAGAAGACAGTGTAAAAATAGCCCAAATAAACTCTGCTACATATGTGGTTCAGTAACATTTAAAAAAATCAAAGAAAGATTTCTTCTCTATTGAAAAAAGTATACAATTTGTATTTTGGATGTAAAATTGGCGACCAAGATAGACCATAAGCACCACATATCTGTTGCAAGACATGCTTTAGTTCTTTATCAAAATCGTCTAAATGAAAAATAAAAAGCCTTCAATTTAGTGTTCCAATGGTATGGCGAGAGCCCCAAGATCATGTCACTGACTGTTATTTCTGTTTGGTAGACATACAAAGTAAGTAATTGTTTATTGTCTACTGTACCTATATTTAGAAGTAGGATACTGTAATATTATTTTTTTTTTAAACTAATTAGGTTTAGAACCACTTTATTGTTATCACACATATGTACATAACTTTAAATTTTATGCATATAATTTCCATACTTTTAGGTAAAACAACGAAGAGCGCATTATCTGTGGTATATCACAACCTTAAATCTGTTATTTGGCCTAAACCTCACTCGAAAGAGATTCCAGTACCTGAACCACCTGCAGAAATTGTTTTGTCTAACTCTGATGAATCAGATATGGAATCATGGGAATCAGAAACTGAAATTTATGTTCCTGAAACTGTTAATACTACTCCAAAATATTTTCTTACAACTTGATCTAGATGATCTTGTAAGAGATCTAAGCTTAACATAGCAACATAGTGAATGACTGGCCTTGAGACTGAAAGAATAAAATTTAGTAGCAGAAGATGTTCGACTTACTAAGTTTCGCATTCGATCAAACAATTTACAAGCCAAATTTTCATTTCACAACAATTTCTAATACTATAATAATATTCTATTTCCCTTTGAAAAAGTAGTAATTGCAGCATTTTCATTGACACTTATTTATATAGTAGAAAAGCCAGGCTTTTGCATAATGGAAATAAACTACCAACGATACCAGTAGATCACTCTGTTGGTTGGTTTGAAAAAACATATGAGAATTTAGATTTCATTTTAAAAAGCATTAAATACAGTGAAAATAAATGGTTGATTTCTGCTAACCTTAAAGAAGCAGCCACATTAAATGGCTTGAAGTGTTCCTACATAAATTCCATGTGTTTTTTGTGCCAGTGAGAGAGTAGAGCTGAAGGAGAACATTACATATGGCCTTTAAGAGAAGAGACAAAATTAGGTTGTCATACTGTCATATGTGAACCATTAAAGACTAATGAAAACATAATTTTGTCACCACTTCACATACAATTAGGTTTGTTAAAATGATTTGTGAAAGCCTTAAAGCATAACCAGCCTTGCTTCTTATATTTAAAAACAAAATTTCCTAAAATTAGTGATGCTGAAATTAAAGAAGGAATCTTTGTTTGGCCTCAGCTTCAACAACTTATGGTAGATAGTGAGTTTGAGGTAAAATTGAGCAAGCCAGAATTTGTGGCCTGGTATAGTTTCAAAGGTGTATGTAAAGTTCTCCTTGGAAGGCACAAATCAGAAAATTGACACATTCTTCTTCAGAATTTGATTAGGTTTTATAATGATTTGGGATGTATTATGTCACTAAGGGTGCATATTTTGCATTCCCATCTGTCTTTCATTCCAGAGAATCCAGCAGACATCAGCGATGAGCATGGTGAAAGATTCCACCAAGATATTGCTACTATAGAAAATCGTTATAAAGGAAAATTAAATCTTGCAATGCTTGCTGAGTTCTGCAAGCATATATATATTAGGGTGGGGGGATTTTCCTCTTTTTTCGAGTCCCTTTGATGGGTAGTGCGGAAAATGTGCAAATTGGTGAGAAAATAATTTATGTTAAAACCGTTTTGCTGTGTGAACATACTTTTAGCCTGCGCATCGAGCTTGGAAATATAAAAAAAGCATTAAAAATAGCCAAAATATAGGTAATACCACAAATATTTATATCAGAGTGCGTAACTACGTGTGTTTGTGGCAGCACCACCAAGCTACCCACTCAGGTCTCTCACCCATTCTCAAACTGTTTCTCCTATAACACTTAATTGTGGACAGGAAGTTTTTGGATTGATTGCCCGTCTGTTAAGTACAATGTCAATTACTTCAAAATTGTAACCTAATTTGTAGGACTCCTGTAAAACTCAACGGAAGAAATCTCCCCACATTTTAGATGTCTAAAAGCACGTTCTTTGAAAATCTGTGAGCTGAAGAAGGCATCAAATGAAGAAACACCTTTCAGTAACATTTGCACGAATGTCTGCTCTCAAGTTGCTGGAATTTTGAGATCATCCTTAATTCCAACTGCGTCAACTGAACGCATCTAAGACGGTAAACAAGTTGAATGATGACTATAAAATCTTTAACCAGTCATATCACGGCAGAAAAGATAATCCTAGTTACAGAAGCAAATTTGAAAGTTTCAAGGCTAGTTTTAAAGAACTATTTGACATTGCAGCCTATAAATGCAAAGAAAATATTTTCACATGTCCAAAACCACACAAGGTGCACACAAAAGAGAAATAATTTCTTAATGATCAACAGAGTTCAAGAAAATGGTAATTGCACCAATCGATGCCACTACAACGTCAAATAATATCAAATACAATACTGGTAAAAGTGAGAAGATCTCGTAAGAATACAATTCCATCAGCAAATGATAATACTGAATACTGTGAACAGCAACCGTCTTTTAGTTGCTGGCCACCTGATTTAAGTTCAGCACCTTCAACAGAATTCTATGTATATGAAACTGGATTAAGTGGTATAAAAAGAGTAAGACAATACCAAATTCCTCCTCTTCCACCTGTAGCTGTATTATGACACAGAACTGGCATTTACGATCGAAAAATATTGCTAATGCAACTTTGAAAGATTTTGGAACAAAACGTGAAACTAATTCAAGTCAAATCACTGACAAAATCAAATTACGGCGCGAGCGAAGCAAAATTAGAAAGAAAATTAATAGTAAAATTGAAGTGAGGAAAGATTCAATCGTTAGTATCCTCTTTGACAGAAAGAAGGAAAAATCTTTACCGCAGTCATAAAAAGGAAGCCAAATTACAGGATAGTAAAAACTAAAACTTTAGAAAAATTGATTAGGATACTGATCAAGAGATAATGGAAAGTATGAGACCAAGCTAAAAAGGGATAAATACATTAAAGTTAAATTAAAATCACGGCTAAAGATGCCTCTTTATGACACGAAAAAGTTCATTTAAGTAAATTCCAGTTGTGTATATATATATATATATATATATATATATATATGTGCACAATATTTTACACCTTAAATTTAAATTTCCTACTGTTTGCAAAGATATCCGTTACATAATCTTTCCGGATCTGGGTTTTTTAAACAAAAAATTTTCAAAAGAAATTACATCTGTATTAAATAAATTCTTTTTCCATACCGACTTTAAGTTGATTTTCATAAATAGACACCACATAGGATTATACTTCAATTGTAAGGACAGAATCCCGCCTGAAGCGAAATGCTCCGTTGTGTATGAGTTTACTTGCCCCAATTGTAAACTGGGGAGATACATCGGTAGTACGGTGTGCTCGCTGAGGGCGAGGTTCTGTTCACATTTGGGTGTTAGCCACAGGACAGGAAAGCTTCTCTCTACGAAAGAATTCTCACCTGTTAAGCTTCACTCTATTAATTGTAAAACCGAAATCACAACGGAGGATTTTAAAATCTTGAAAATCACCCTTGATCCCATATCACTAAGGATTCTTGAATCCATGTATATTAAATACCTTTCTCCTTCCTTAGATTCCGATTCCTCTTCTCACCCACTACTTCTACTCTAAACAAATATATTACTAACCTTCTCTTTCTTCTTACGCTCCTCACCCTTTCTCCCCAGTTATCCTCTAACGGCTGATTGTTTAAGGTGGGTTTATCGGGATGTGTTTTCTATGAATCCCCAATCGTTAATTTTTAACTCTCAACATAATAATCCAGAAATTATCAATTGGCCGTAAATTTATCGCTATCCCCATAAATTTGTCATTTTGATTATCTGTTTGGTTCTTAACTTAAATTATTTTCCACATAATATATATATATATATATTATATATATATATATATATATATATATATATATATATATATATATATATATATACAAGGTGTCCCAGAAAAAAGTTAACCGTAATTTGAATTAGTATAACTCGAAATCTATTTGAGAGTTTTGAGTCGTGCAAAACAAAACAAATTAGGCAACTATTTATCTGTCACTTCTAAAAGTCTCATTAAATTCCCCTTTAAGATATTGATACACTAATGGGTTTAGTGGAGGCTATGAAAATTATGTTTGCGCAAGGAAGTAAAATAATGAAACTTCGAAGTTTAAAATCAACAAATATATTTAAATCCATTTTTAACAAAAATACCTCTTCATATGGGCAATACAAATTCATTTTTTAATTTCCTAAGCACCGTTTCCTTCCAATTGTCCTCCATTTCTTTCCAAGCACAGTTGCGCCTATAATCGCATTGATTGAACAACTTTTTTGATTAACTTGTGATTTTCATTAAGTCTATGGACTTCACGTGTGATAATATCTCTTAACTACGGGATGCTTTGTAGTGGAGTAGAATACACTTTATTCCTTAGATATCCCCATAAGAAATAATCGCACGGTGTTAAGTCAGGGGATCTTGGGGGGCCATTCAATTCCCTCATTTAGCGCGACAATGCGGTTGTCAAACGTTTCTCTTACATCAAGCTGTCTATGAGCTGGTGCGCCGTCCTGAATCCACCAAAGTCTATTGAATTGATTGCCGTAAATCTGGCGTAGTTCCGGAAAGATTCTTTCATTGATCATGCTCAGGCAGGCAGCACCATTCAAGTTATTCTCGTAAAACAATAGGTAGACATGATGATAGCTATTCTCGCATATTCCGATCCACAGAAACACTTTCTGCTGACGAATACGTGTGTCAAAGTTGAATGCTTGTCAGCGGCTCATAGTGCCGAATGTTATGGCTATTTACCTTTCTATTCATGGAAAAGGCTGCCTCATCACCAATCATAATGTTTTCCAAGAAACCAGCAGGTTTATCGAGAAGCCATTTGACAAATTGTCTACGACGAGGAACATCAGTTTCAAGAAACTGGTGTCTCGCATGCATCTTATGGGAAAGCGATTTTAAGTCATGTTTAATAATACGGTTAAATGATGACTTTGGCAATTGTAACCCATTCTTTCTGACTGATACATGTGGATTTTGAAGAAGTGTTATCTGAACATTTTCGATATTTTTTGTTATTCTTATGGTTCTCATACGACCCGAACGACCTATATTTAGATTTAAGAATGTTCCTCTATGTTGGTATTTGCGAAAATTATTCCAAATTGTGGGCTTGCTTAGTCGGTGCCCACCTGGAAAACGTTGTTCAAATGAATGTTGTACTTGTTTAATACTGCCAGTCTTGATAAAGTTTGTGACGACAAATACGCGTTGATCTTTTGTTAACTGCATGATTAAAAAGGTTCTATGGAACTAAACTTTTACACACAAACGCTTTGATTTGCTTAGTAAGCAATAATAACGAAACCCTACCACAGCATCGCTGAAAACCCACTGTAAAATGGCCCAGGCTTTGCTTAAAGAATGGCACAGAGGCCTAGGCTACCTAGGCTCCCTACGCTTCTCTTGAAAGTGCACGGTGGCTTAGCCTTCCTATGATTCGTTTCAGTATTTTACTTCCTTGCGCAAACATATTTTTGATAGCTTCCGCTAAACCCATTAGTGTATCAATATCATAAAAGGGAATTTAATGAAATTTCCAGAATCGACAAATAAATAATGGTTTAATTGAAAACTTCTACAGGACCCAAACATCTCCAATAGTTTTTGAGTTATACTGATTAAAAATACGGTTAACCTTTTTATGGGACACCCGGTATAATATGGTCGAGCTGGAATAGGGTGGAACTGGACATACGGCCACCTGGCTGTGGTAAGTTCTGGATTATTTATCTAATTATTTATATAAAAAGAAAAGTGCGGTATATAGCTAGTGAAAGGAATCTTTTCGCAAGGTTTACATATCATGCATCTATGTGCAATTTAACGAGTATGATTAAATTATCGCGCTACTGGGATAAATAAAAAAATATTTTATTACTAGGAAACTACTACCATATGTTCTTGACAATATAGATTATAGTTAGCAACCTACTACCTGCAAACTTCTATATTAAAATTAAATATTTGGCAATTATTGCCGTTTCAGTTGAAAATAAGGCATATTATATTTATTTGCTTTTTCTTGCGTCAACTGAAGATATAGTTATTCAATTCAAAGCTTTTGCAGACATAAAATAAAAACATAAATCATTAATTAATTTTGTCGCATATAAATATTTAGGGTGTCACACACATTTTGGCTAATTTTAATGCCGTAATTCTATTTTCAAGCTCGATGCACAGGATAAATTTATAGTCACAGAGTAAAATGGTTTTAACACAATTCTTTTTTCACAATTAGTATCTTTTCTACACACCTATCAAAGAGATTTGAAAAAGGTGAAAATGCGCCCCTCTCTAATATATATATATATATATATATATATATATATATATATATATATATATATATATATATATATATATATATATATATATATATATATAATATATATTAACCAGGGAGAAAGGAGAAAATGACGAATTCTAAGTACTTTTGAAATTTACTTCTGTTCAAACTGAAGGAATAAAAGAAACAAGAACAACTAAGGTTGATATATGTATATGTTTTATATAATAAATAATGATGGTAATGATAACACGGGAATTGGAGTTAATAATATTGAAACTTTTAAAAAAGATAAAAATATGGTTATGGTAGTTCAATGGCAAGATGAGAGATTGAGAGGGATCTGAAAATCGGCTGAACAAAATATAAAGCAACTAATGACATGGCGGGAGAATTTTCAGAGAAGAGGCGAGTGACGAGAGAAAACACCAAGGAAAATTTGTAACAGACATCAATCAGTATATACATACAATAACGTGATATTTATGTTTTTATGAATTTCTTATTAGATAATCAAGTTTATACAAATCGTGGATAATATATTGAGAGAATTAATAATAAAATTTACAGTGATGGTATGCTGTTTTTATAGCACTGATTAGCCTAGTCAGCATTATATCAACAGGCCTGGTATGCGTAATGCAGTTTAAATTTGGGATAAATGTACATTTACTGATATTTCTTTTACTATATGTTTTATTTATGAATATATTGACTATGTGCATGAAGAGATATTATATTTTAAATTATATTTTATTTATGAATATAATGATATTCCAATTAATATTGTGATTATTTTTGACTATATGCCTTTAGAAATATAACACTCTTGCTTTCTTCTCGCCTAGGGAATTAGAAAATTTCCTTTATAACTTTAAAACAATCAGAACAATAAACCATATATAAGCCTTCTGTTTTACTATAAATATTTTTCACTAATAATTATCAATTCTTAAACCATATTTGAAATCCATACTGATGTTTGAACTTCTAAGACTAACAAGAAAAATCCACAGAATAGGATAAAACCAGGAGATACTTACTGGTGAAAGGAAGGGGATTTAGAGTTATGTAGAAGGTTTTCATCCCAGATTTAGATAATCCTGAAGGTAAGGATAAGGCAAATATAGTTTTGGAACAAATGTTGAAGCTAATATATCTTGTAACTAAATAATTACGACCCTGAATCCACGGACAATTATCTCCCGAATGGCAGACTTTATAGAAGGAATAAACAAGAACATATGAGGAAAATTTAGTAACATTACGATAGATGAAATATTTAGAGCTTGAAGAGGTCTATAAATTAATAAATCTAAATACTGTATTTTCATATTTATTTGAATTTCAAGATTTTAATTTTAGAAAGCTTATTAAAATTTGTAGGGAAAAGATAAAGGCCTATAGAATTAGGCCACAAACAATTTGCATCATCAATAAAAGTCAATTAAGTGAGTCTAAAATGATAGGAAGGAAACTCATCTACAAAAAAAATACATCTAAACAACAAGAGCTAAAAAAGTACTGAGAGGCATTTTACTTCTTTTAAATCAAGAAAATATATAATAATATAACTTTTTATTAAGAAAACAGATTTCGGAAGTGAATGAATTTTGAAGCTAGTCAGTTGGATATCCGGTCTTCTAAGTAAAGATTATATGATTATATATTGATTTATACTAAAATTCCGTTAACTGCATCTTAATACACATTTTAAAGCTTGATATTGAGTTAAAATATTTATAAACAAGTACCTACAGCTAAACTGTGTCTTTCTTTGACAGGTCTAGAACGCTTCGATAGGGAGGGGAAGATTTATCTCAGATGGTTTTCACCGAAGGCAATTAAAACGTGGTTCATTTAAAACTCTGGTGAAATTAGAGCAAAAATCGAATTTTACAAGATTAAAACTGTATCAATGAGTTTCGGGAAACGGTCAAAACTATTAACAATAAGAGAATCAGAGAATTATCATAGTGGGTAGGGAAACTTTCGTAGGGTGAGGTTTGTTGTATTCAATCATTATAATTTTCGTCTCTGAAGCTAGAAATGGATAATTTCCGTACAAGAAGAGAGTTTTCCACTTAACTCCTTATTTATCTAAGGTTTAGGCAATTTTAGATTAAGGAATTACTTGTTTGCAAACTAATCGGAGGTCACTATAAATTAATCGAAGTATGATGAATTTACGATATATTTACATAGTTTTTCCTATGGATATGGATTCACCTTTTAGAATGTATGTTATAGATTCACTCATCACATGTATTATTTCTGTTTTATACTAAAATGTCTTTCTATTATTCATTTTCAGGGCTAAAATGATTAAATAAACTAGAACATCATATGTACGCAAACCTTTTGGCTCCCCACTTCCAGAAATTTCACACTATGAGCTTTTAACAAAACAACAGTTTAGAAGATTTTTTCAGTATGTAAAACTCAATAACGACACGAAGAAGAAAAATGTTATTCCTGAAGTATCCGAGGCCCTTACTAGGATTTGGAAAATTGCAGTTCAGTAGATCAAGGATGTTAAAACCAAATCGCTCTGATTCGGGAAAGAAGTTTCTGTGGTATCAAAATAAGGAATTAATTCTGCCAGACTGTTGATCTCTTGGATTGCAAGTGTGAAGAGAACATAAATTGGGCGTTACATAAGAAAATTGGAAGAGTAGATGTAAAAAAAATTCAAATGATTAAAAAACGGAAAATCAGAGAAGATCGAATTCAGTAAAGACGAGAAGAAGAAGAGTCACAAAAAGAGAAGAGACAACTACAATTTCAGACGAAGCTTTGGATGAAGAAACCTCATCTTCTGACATTTCTCATGATGAATGAAAGAAAGTCTTTGCGAGAACAGAAAATACCATCATACCAATTCCAATAATTAACATGAAAGCAGATCGGTATTTTGTGTCGAATAGAGCTGCTGCTGCTAGCATTAGTGCAAGACTATTCGACTATGGTATTATAAATTCAGAAGACCGCTCCCATGTAATTCAACATCACAACGTCTGGAGGGCACGACAAAAGTTAAGGAGGAACTTCACAGAATCTGAATGTTTGGTAGATAAGAAAATTCCTGCTTTGTTTTTTAATGGGAGGAAAGACAGCACTAACTAAAAAGAAGAAAGGGAACAAATTTTACCGAGCAAAATAAATTAAAGATCACTATGTGCTTGTAGGAGAACCTGGTACTGCCTATTCAGATCATCTAACTATTAAACGACGAACAGGTGCAGGGATTGCAGACGGACTGGTCAAATGGGTTGTTGAAAATGTTATCATGGATGACATAAAGGTAGCGGGAGCTGACGACACAGCAACGAATACTGGCTACAAGAATGGAGCCATAAAAGGGCTGGAATGTCAATTATACCGTCCTTTACAATTTGCAGCTTGCAGCTAAATGAGCTTCCTTGGAGGCACCTGTGCAACAGAAGGGGAAACTCAATGGAATTGACCACTTGGTAAAGCCTTAACCACCTGTGAAACTCTACCATTATCACCAAATGGCTTTCAATTTATTGGTAAAAGTGCTCCTTTTCCAGATGTAGATGGGAATGAACTTAGTCGGGCACATGCTTAACCGTACAGAATTATCAGTGCGATTAGAAGTGGTGTAATTGACAGTATCTCCTACATATAAAACCAGGGCCAATATTTCATGCAAAATGGCTCACCACTGCCATCAGAATATGTCAAATTTATGTAGCAACATAAAAAAACTAATAATGCCTCCTTTTGGCAATGCTAGCAGACGTTGATCAGGAGAACAGAAAATTGAAGTCTGACAGAATCAATCAATATAAATATAAGGGGAGAGGACGCCCACTACAAATTACCTGATTTGAAGCAGCTAAAGAAAAATAAAATAATAAATTCGAGGCGATTTATAATAAACAACGCACCATATCCTACAAAAATAAAACAATGAAAATCCAGGTATATCTGTTAATCATTAGATTGCCCATATGCTCAACCTCTCTTTAAAATTAATTTTATATGGGAATCAGATATGTTTTACGTGTTGAATGAGATAAAAGAGAGATGGAACAATATAATTAAGAGAAAAGTTCTGAAGGAAGTGTAATGATATTTTACATGAGGAATGTGGTAAAAGGAAGAGAGATGATGGGAGCGAGTGAGATGGAGAGAACGCGTACGAACGAATTGAGAAGATTCTAGTGTTAATAGCATAAAACACCGAATAATAATCAGAGTTTGCTTCATCATCTCTACAAAATCCATTTTTATTCTTTATACAAAAAAATGTGAGAGAATTAATATATCAATATTAATATATATTAGCTGGACCCGTGGAAATTCTACAGAATATATATTTTAATGATAAAATAATTTAAAAAATATAAATCGTATATAAGCTCACTACATAATGGGCACTTAGTTATTATGCCAATTCCATTCTTGCTCACACTTGTGTTATTATTTCTCGGCATACTACCTTCTTTGTCACCGTTTTGTTACGTCTGTCTCTTTCTAAATATTCTTGGCGTTTCTATTGTTGCAAATTATTTCTTCTTTCTTGTTGCCTTAATCCATCTCTTTTTAAATAATCTTGCCGTTTCTCTTGTTGTATATTATTTCTTCTTTCATGTTGCTGTAGCCTATTTTGCTCCAAGGGAATATTTCTCTCTGCTTCATTCAATTCTGCTCGTCTCTTTTGGCTCCGTCTTCTTCCTCGTGCTATTGTTTCCTTCTCGCTACTTTTCTCTTATTCTTTCTTTATATATGCGCATCCTTTCTCGCGAAGATTCTTGTCTTCTTTGTTGTGAGTCCATCATATAATTTATTATATCCTTAAAAAAATAGCAATAGCCTATCTTTCTTTGTGAACTGAAAAAGGTTCAAAAGGCAAAGGTTGGTTCTCAAGAAAGTTTTTACAAACTTTTTAATGCAAAAACCTCTTCCAAACTGTTCTCTACCAAAATGCTAATCATCTCACTTTCTGCATATCCTTTCTGGTTGATTAACCTCAGGAGACTGAGAGTAAACGTAAATAATCACCTCTTATTTGACGCGCAACACTTCGAGTAGAAACGCAAGCTCTGTAGACTCATCTTTTGGTTCTCGAATGATAGATTATTAGTACATTTAGTATTTTTATTACATTTACTACTTTTAGTACTGTTAGAGCATTTATTACATTTTCTAATTTTAACACATTTCTTACATTTAGTACTTTCAGCATATTTAGTACTTTTAGTACATTTATTAATTTTGGCCCATCTAGTACATTTTGTACTTTAGTAGCACATTTATTACTTTTAGTATTTTTGTCAATTTGTACTTTTATCACATTTATTCATTTTATTACATATAGTACTTTTAGTACAATTGGTAATTTTATAAATTTTGTACTTTTAGTAAATTTTGTAATTTTAACACATAATTAAATTTTAAACACCCAATATCCATTGAATATTAAATTTCAAACATCCATTATCTACCATAAGAGAAGAGCGACCTAAATTAATGACCTTATAGTGTAACGTTCAAACGGACGGATGCGACATAAGCATATTATTATATAGATAGATTAAAGAACATAAAGTTAACCCAAGATAGTTTCAATGTTCAAACACTAAATCTGTCCTCAAATTCTTGAGTACCAATAATATGCCTCTCTATCCATGGCACGGTACTTCTCCCATATAAAAAGAATAAAGAATGCATGAGAAAATAATAGAGAAAAATAAGTGAAATAGTGTTTAACAAACAAAGACAACGGTTTATTGAGGTAGTAATGAAAGCAAATGGTGCTAAACGGTCTTCGCACGATTATCTTGTTTTTATTTCGGTAATAATTCATTTTTCAAAGATGGGCGTAATAACCTTGGCACAGACTGTAATAGTTGAAAAGTCTCCTACATTGGCTCATTTGATTCGTGATATGCACCATTAAGTACATCATCTGAATTTAAAAAAATTAAATACGGTATATTTGTTTGTGGTTGAGGAAAGAGACGCCTGGCTGAATGAAGATTATGATGGTTGTTTATTTTAGTCTGTCTCGGAAAAAGATCATAGATTGTATCATAAATAATACAAAATTTGCAAATTATAATAGTGTAAATAAAGTTTATCAAGAAATAAATTATATAATTATAGCACTTATCAAGTAATATGGTAAAATGAAGGAAAACAAATTACGAATATTATAATGCCTATAGTTTTATTGGTGTAATATGTTTTATAATTATGCAGGGTCAACAGGTATGAGAGAACAAAACTTTAATTTTGGGCAAACAAATATGCAGAATGAAGAATAAATCCAATATATACAGTATCCTTAGATTTATTATTCATGTTTTTACGCCCATCTAGTAAAATGGTATTGAATATAACAAACTTTAGCCATGATGGACGTCTGAATCGACTTAAGAAGCGATTGCTCGTCTAGATCAGGTTATTCTTAATCATCGTGGATAGAAATTACACAAAGACTATTTGACGATGTCCCTCTCAACAACGCCCAAGCCGTCGGGTCAACTCAGGAGAAATTGAAAGTCGCAGATTATCGGCTTGTCTGGATCTTTTTGGACAAGGATAGTTCTCTCCTCATCACGTACGAGTTTTACCTTATGAATGCGCATCACATGTGAATTAGAAAAATCCTCTCCTTTATATCTTGTTGGGGCTGTCGTTAATGGTGACTGGTTCGTTCACAGTTTTATTGTCGTATACCCGTCGACATACCACCGATAATTATTCTTTTTAATAGCAATGGATGGGATATCCCTGTGAGAAACTAGTAGCTTCTTTCCGACCTTGACGATAAAAGATATAATCACGTTCAAGAAGGGGGAATTTAAGAGTTGTCTGCTAAATCAAAAAGTAAATGTTGCCTTTATTTCTTTTATCAGATAGAGTGCTGAGATTTGGGGGCAGAAATATAGAGGTGGGAATGGTTGGGTTATTTATTAATAGCTAAACTTATCTTCATGAGTACCTGCCACCCCAAGTACCTTGATAAAGGTAGAGTTTGATAATTGTAAAAAATATACTTTAAAAATTTATACAACTAAGAATAAAAAGGAAAAGACCCAATATACTTTTAACATTCAGCAAAAACTAAATATTTGTTTGTATGGTGCAGGGATTCTCTCTAAACCATTGATATTAAAATGATTAAACTTTAGGTTTTTCATTGCCCATCTTGATATTGACTCTGATCACTAATATCAATATGTGTGAGGTACCCATTCATTATACCAATTGAACGTAAAGTAGCCACATATCTAACAGAAGCTCGATGAACAAAGTTTGACAAGCCATTATATGCTTAGTTCTAAGTTCTATATCTAAATTTAAGCATCATATTTATATCTATCTTGAATTTCCGGCATATATTTAGAATATTATCCATTTATCTTTCAATTACTTAAACACTAAAAGTTTAGTCATAATTTACCAATAAATGATAAGTAATAGAGTAAAATATGGTTCATAAATGACACAAACCTACCCTATAAAATACCTTTGTTGCGTTAGTAAACCTTTGAATATCGTGTAATGTAAACTTATTATTTTGCTGCCACTCCTAAGGTTTGCTGCAGCAATCCTGTTAAATCACTGTGGCATGCAAGCCTTAAATTCAAAGGAAAATCGAACGAATACCGGCTCCAGAAAATAGGTATATATATATATATATATATATATATATATATATATATATATATATATATATAACTAAGTGGGCAGAATAAAGAGAAAACGGACTTAATTGAAATCTTTATGGGACAATTAATTTTCCAGTAAAGCGTTTAATTATGTCGAGGATTTCATCAGTGATATTTAAGATTAAAATTCTCAGATGACAAATAAATTTGCTCTTTTACTCCCGAATCTTTCTAAAAATCAAAAAAGGTTCATGATAAATAATTCTGAATTTTATTCACTACCTAAAAGTTTTAACTATAGTTTTAAGAATGCCTCATTAACTAAGCCAAAAGTTTCCTAAAACTTTAATTTTTAAAGGTAATTTGAATCCTTTTATAAGAGCAGAATGCTGAATATAGAAGAGGGGTGATATTATGTATAATAGAGCAATTATAGGAAAATGAATTTTGCGTCGCGTTAATTTTTCCCAAAGGAAATTTTGACACAAAATAGTGGTAAGCGAATTTCTTATAATATGCAATTTTCAGTTACCATATGATGAGGGTATCTTTGATTTACCAATAGTATACGAGTAACACTGAATGGTTACATAAATTGAAACTGGTCGCGGATGCTGTGGAGAGAACCCTCTATCAATCTCTAGTAAGTGTGTCCTAGGAATGCATACGAGACATAAAATGACCTGACTCACATCCTTCTTTTTAACACTCTACAACTTACATGTAAGTTAATAATACTTACTAGCCGTACATGTAAAAAGGTTCAATGGATCTTTGTAAAAATCATTGTTTACTTCTCATCTCTCGTTATATTTCAAAAGTGTGTTAATTGAATCGTCGGATAATCCAGCATTTAAGAGATAAACCTGATAGAGATATGAAAAAGGTGAAAGAATTGCATTTCAAATCGTAGAGTTTAGATGATTTAGGGTATAAAAATAGATCAATATAGTAGCGCTAAAATTATAAGTTAAATGGAATGAAATTCAAATGATCAACTCTCAGTCGACAAGTTTACTGATTCTATATTTAAATTGCTGACATCCTCGTTTTGACGAGTTGTACTCAACGTGGAGAGCTCCAGTTATTAGCATCATTCGCATTTCTATATAGAGAGGTGAACGTGCATTAAAAAGACTAAAATAACCTGTCCACACCCTCTCCTTCTATGTTGTATGCCCTATCAAGCACAAATCTACCCTTAAGCTTTACATATTAAATTAATCTATATATCAATGTGGTGTTTCTTATTGCAGCTTTTGTCCAATTGTAGCCATCCCTGAGAAGAGAAAACAATACATGCCACATATATCCTTCTGTATCATCACCTATCGTACACAAAATCCTAAAGTTACTCCTCATTCAGGTATTTCTCTCTAAAACAGTAATTCATAAAATTAGGCAACCAGTCTTACACACAAGCACCTACTCTCGTATATTCTATTTATATTCTAACTCTATCCTTTCTTATTACATTTCTAGACAACATAACAACACTTTCACTTACCACCTCATTCACATTTTTATCATAATATAAATGCATCTTTTCTACTTGTTCATTCCTCTATTTACTGTTATATAATCAATATTTCTAAAAATTGCCAATTAAGACTGCTCGCACTTCAGTATTGTTCTCATTAAATAGCTTATTTTTACTCTCATATTCTAAGATTGGTAAAAACAAGCTCTCTTGACGCCTTCTGACATTTCCACCAATAAAATCTATAGCATTCACCAGAACTCTGATCGTATCAGTGGTCGCAATTTGCATCGCCTGTACCCCTAAGATTTATGATCCATCTTTGATTGATACATAAGTCATCACATTGTTTGAAGCGAACACTAAAAACTGTAAGTAAACTAAAACCTAGCCCCGCTATTCAAAACCATCACACTACATCGCCATTTCAAACAAATACCCTGTAAATCTCTTTAATCAACCTTTTCAAATCCCTCTCCATATCCATCAACAATATTAAGTCATCAAAATATTTGCACATGAAAAAAAGCATATTTTTCATCCCCTTTTCTCCTTACTAATTAGTACTACTGTCAATAATAAATCTGTAATCTTATCAGATAACCAGAGTGACATAACACTCCTTATCCTTCCCTCCCCCCATTTTTATTAAACCACTGACTCAGTCTTTCTTTCATATGAAGGCACCCTTTACCTAAAGCGTAAGTAATTTACGTACCTTATAAAGCTTTCTTTCTCTCTACTTTATACATTCTTATAACATGACACAACCCCAAATCTTTAATCCCCAATTTTCTTAAATTTCTCTAGCATTGCAAATATTTAATCTAGCCACCTTCTTCCTGCTCCCGCTTGCTCATGTCCTATAGTTCTTTGACTTATCTTTTTTTAAAATTGACAGAGAATGAACAATATTTTTGCATACTTATACGTTTAATGCAGTGATACAGCACGCAATTAACCAAATAAAGAAAATTATATTTAAATTTGTTTCAACTATCATCGTCACGTTATATAAATCATCAAAATACTTTCGCCATCATCCACTTTTGAACTCCTTGTGTCACACAAATTCCATATTATTCATTTTCTTAATGTGAACCTAATTAGTCTAATTTTGATTTGTCTCATTTTTCACTTGTTTTCAAAATAAAATTTGGTTTTCATCCGAATCCTCATTCATCTTTCGTCTTAATGCCCCATTTTTCTCTTTCTTAATCATGTTAATCATTCATTTTTCTTTATTATCTCTTCGAAGGCCTTCATCTTAACCTTACTTACATAAGCATTTAATCTATTAAGCATGTGCTAATTGGACTTACATTTCGCTCTAAGCTTCAATTCCGCAACAAAGACAGGCTCTTCTGAGTTTGGGGCAACCTTAGGTTTTAATGAGGTTTATTATATGCATTATAAGATCATCGATTATTCCATAGAGATAAAGATACTTTGTGAATCATAGGGAAAGAGATGTCTAATCCAAACACTTATCTGTTAATTTTTCTAACGTATCATTCTTCCATTGAGATTACTACCATTCGGCATGAATAGGTTTCAAGTGACTTCTTTTTAGAAAAAATGGGATGAGAAACGAGCTCCACGACACTTCAATTTATTAACTTGTTTTTTTTCTTTACGGTTCTTTTTAAATTCCACACCCTTCACATTACTTATCATATTACTGGTTTTTCTTTTCCGTATACTTACCATCGTCGAATCTCACCAAGCTTTGATGTCTCGCCCCGTCTTTCCACCCGACATCGCATAGCCAACGTCTCCTTCTTTCCCATTCAGGGTTGCTCAGTTTTTTAACCTTTTTTTGTTCTGTGTCACCTCGTTGACCTCAGTTTCTTAAAAAGCAGAGACAGTCTCATTTCAGACGGAAGGTTTAAAAGAGGGTAAATGTAAAAATCATTTCCAGCAAAAGGAAAACCCGCAGATTTTGTAATAGATTTTCTTAGGTTTTTGATGGATGGAGGCGGTAGCAAATATGATTCTACTGACGGGATTTATCTCCAGACGGTTTGTAAGCATTTGAGCACGAATTAAAACAAATAGTCTTCTTTTGTTTAAAATATTATAATTACTCTAGAACAATTAATTCGAACAGAGAATGAAAATGACTTACCGGTGATTATGCTGGTAGTCTGAATTTTCAGGACGAAAGAAATTTTAAATTTCTTTAAAATATTCTCCAAAGTTGACGCTTGAATTTAGTTGTATGCAAGATCATCCATTCTCCTGACATTTAAAAGGATCAAAGAGAATCGTTTTTTTGTTTTTGACATTTCCATGATATATACTAAAATTAAACTTCAAGGAACTTTGTAGAAACTCTTCCATCAAAGTCGAAAAAAGTTCGCGTATATGATAAACTACATTTATACACACAAGGAAAACAGGGCTTATTTTTCTTTTAGTTTCCCCCAGAATAAAAAGAATATACTTGTAGGTTTGTAGTTAATAAGGCTTAAGGCATTAAAAGTAAATATATTTACCGGAGAAACTTCAAAATTCAAAAACCCAAATTATAAAGGGCAGGTTAATATATCGTTTAGTCTTGTAATATAATTACTTAACGACTCTAATATTTTGTTTTTAATAATATGTTGTTCTCTTTCTACAGACTTGAATATTTGAACTTCAAAATGGAAGAGAACTGGCCTTTGTTAAGAACCGCCGATCAGTGGAAGAGCCTCTTGCAAGAGAAATCAAATCCCAAAGGCATGTCAGACACTTTCCCACCATTTAGTTATCATTAATATGCATTAAGAGAGAAATGAAATGAAGTCTAAAGTGAAATCGATAAGGTGACCCAGCTGCTACATATTTAAAAACTTGATCCAAATCGGTTTTAGTGTCAATAGAAATTCAAACACAAATTTATAGTGTTCAGTAATAGAGACGTAAAAAAATAAAAATATCATATATCAACTTTGTTACGAAGAGAAATCTCTTTCTGCTCTCCTTACTCAGTTCGGGATGTGAATATTTTTCATTTTAACTTCTCAGTATTTTTAGAATATAATTACTGTATTAAAAAATATAGGTAAGCGCCAGTTAAAGATGACGACGCCAAAAGCCAACCCATCTGGCTCGATAAAGGGATATCTGGATGTTAAAATTCCAGCCAGAAAGAGGAAGAGCATCTCTTTATTTCGAGTAAGTATCATTTTAAATAGTTTTTAAATAATTTAACGAAGCAAATCTACTACTTGCTTATTAACCCTTTTGCTTATGGAGGGGATTTTATTTGTGGTGCTGAGTGAGGTATAATAGCAGTCATTATTTCAAATATGAAAAGATATTTAAGAATCTATTTGATACAATTAAATAAAATATAATAAAAACGCCTCTTCAGGGATATATGAAAAATATAATTAAATAATTCTTATATAGGAAGACTAGGTGGAGCGCACAAAATATTTAACTGTACTTTACACCTATAGTTATATTTTTATATAAAGTAGGTATTTTTATAATTGTCAAATTTTAAATGTAAGATCAGAAGATGAGCAAATGAGGCTGGAACTTTGTCATGTAATAAAGAGCTCAAACTATATTGTCTGCACTTTTCCTAGTGATCAGTTTTTTAGTGTATGCAAAACAAGATGGATGCGCTTCAATCACATCGATATATATGTATATATATATATATATATATATATATATATATATATATATATATATATATATCCAATGAAGTACAGTAACGTACATGCAAATGTTAGGATCGATTTATTTGAGAAACTAGGTTTCGACGGAGACCTCCGTCATCCACAATCGCTGTAAAATTAATAAATACAGATAGATGCTTAGCCTAAGAAGACGCAAATTTATAAATTGGAATGTATTTAGGAGAGGGGCGGCTTCAGAAGCAGCTGCATTTATGACCAGAGGAAGGACAAATCTTCTGTTTATCAAGAAAGTAGTGTTGAATTGTCCATGGGAAGTAATTGCGAGAATTAGAAATTATTTTTCATTATCAGTATTAATCGAATGGTTTTCATTTGGCATGTCTAGAAACAAGTTAGATGAAAGGATTTCACGTCCTTTGTCTCATTTGTGTTCCTTCATTCTCTTAAAGAATTTGCTGCTTTCGACAATATATACTTGATTGGAAATTTTGCATGGAAAATAATAAACCCCCTGTTCTTTATAGTGGATCTATTTTTAGACAGACTATTTCGAATCGTTTTTTCGTATTGAAACGCCACATTAATGTTGTTGACCCGTGCAAACATTTGAAAATTAATTAATTGCGGCGAGTATGGGAATGTAATATAATTATTATTACGTAATTTTCCCGTAGAATTAACTGGTGAATAACAGTTGGCTCTGGCTTTATAATGACATTTCTTATGAACCAAAGGGGATACTGTAGGTCAATGAATGTTTGGATGATCATGTTGATTTCATTTGGCAGGAAACAAGGATCACATTGTCGATATGCTCTCAGGAACAAGGATGAAACTATGGACCTTTTAACATGTTTGGTGTGGCGAGAGAAATAGTGAATATATGGATTAGAGTTGGTTGGTTTCCGGTAGACAGAACAATATGCTTTCTTGTTTACTTTAGATATTTTAACATCAAAAAATGGCAATGAGTTGTTTTGTGCCTATTTTACTCTAAATGTAATGTTTTGGTTAATGTTTTTTAATTTTTAAAAGAAAGAATCAAATATGTTATTATTAATAGGTTATGTAAAAGATAAATCATACACATAGCAGAACCAAGCTATAGGGGAAAGTAGGTGTTTCTCAAAGTTTTCCATGAATAGTTTCATAGGATAGGGGAAAGGTGACTTTCCCATTCTTAGGCCATATATCTGCTTGTAAAAACAATTTTCATCATTATACACATTTCTGTAACGCGCAAACGAACCAACTTTACAATTTTATTACACTCTATGGGTAATGTTAGGTTAGACAAGGGCAAGTATTTAATAATGACATTAATGGCTTCATTAACAGAACTTTAGTGAAAATGATATTAATATTAAAACATAGCAATTGCTTATTGGATAAATTAATCTCTTTAATTTTATTAACAAAATCGCCAGAAAGGATAATGTGAGCTTTAATGATACTAGAAACATATTCAGCAGGATGTTCCCTAACAACTGAGAAAGTTTGTACGTGTGGGATGGTACACTGGAAATAATCGGTCCAAGCGGATTACTCTCTTTATGTGTTTTCGTAAACCCTACGTGTACAGTAAGGAGAGATTATACACTTCGAATTGTTTATTTAGATCAGAGTGTCCTTTGAGAATATTATTGAGAGGACTATGGAGAGATTTACTTTTGTTTGAAAGTAGATCATTATTCACTTTTTCATAAGTTTTCTTATCATTTAGCAAATCATTCAATTTACCAGAATATTGATTACTCACTGTCCATAATGACTATATGATTAGTTTTATCAGATTTGTAAGCAAAATATCCTTGTTTTGATTTAACTCTCTTAAAGCACTTGATTAACAAAATGGGATAGATGCAAAGTTATGATCCGAATTTAAGGCACCAAGTAAATAACTACTGAGAAACTGGAAAATTATTACATTTACCGTGTAATAAAATTGTAAAGTTGGTTCGTTTGAGCGTACAGACAATGTGTCTAAAGGTAAAAATTGTTTTTACAGGCAAAAATATGGCCTGAGTATGGGAAAACTCTTTTCCCTAATCCTATGTAATCTGCCCATGTAAAACTTTGAGAAACACCTCCTCCCCACTATCTTACCTAATCAAATAATTTGGTTCTACTATGTGGATGATATATCTGTCAAATGGCCTATTAATGATATCGGATTTGATTCTTTCTTTTTCACAATTCAGCAACATTCACACCATCATTACACTTAAAGTAGACTGGGAACAAAATAACTCATTACCCTTTCATGATATCAAAATATCTACAGTAAACAATAAAGCATATTGTGCGGTGTACCGGAAAAGAACCAACTCTAATGCTTGTATTCACTATTTATCTTGCGGCGACGAATCTGTTAAAAGCTCCATAGTTTCATTCTTGTTCCTGAGAGCATATCGCATATGTGATCCTTGTTCCCTGCAGAATAAAATCAACACGATCATCCAAACATTCATTGGTTCATAGAAAAATGTCATTAAAAAGCCAGAACCAACTATTACTCACCAGCTAATCCTAAGAAAAAGGGCTAGTAATAATTTAATTACATTCCCATACTCGCCGCAATTAATTAATTTCAAAAGTTGACACGGCCAACATCAATGTTGTCTTTCAATATAAAAAAAAACGATCAAAAGTACTGTCTAAAAATATATTCCACCAATAAAGACAGGGGGTTTATTATATTCCATGCAAAACTTCCAGTCAAGTATATATTGGCGAAAGCAGCAGATTCTTCAAAAGAATGAAGGAACACAAAAGCGACATGTTCCGTGAAAGCCTTTGAACTAGCCTGTTTTTACACATGTCGAATGAAAACCATTCAATTGACAGTATTATGCAAAAATAACTTATAATTCTCACAATTTTATAGATAGGCGTCTAATAACATCTGCTTAAAAATTTCCGCTGTTCCTCCATACCACCCCCCAAAATTACATTCTGACTTGTAAATTTGTATGTTCTTAGGCTAAGCATCTCTCTGTATTCATTAATTAATTTACCAACGATTGAAGAAGAGGGAGTTCTCCGTCGAAATCTGGTCTCACAAATAAATTGGTTCTAACACTGTGAATAAGGCGTTAGTCTTTTAACGTAGCGGTACTTTGTTGGCTCCTGGCATGAAATAAGACAAACGCCTGGTATCGTGGAGATCTAGCTATCAATATAGCCAAACATAGCCAATTACAACTTATTTTTATCTCCCGTCTTCGCAGCACATTACTCACACACTGTCAGTTCGAAGCAATCAGTCCGATCGATATCTATAACCATATACCTCTGATGCGGAACAGGTCTTCCTGCCCTCTATCCAGGGGCCCTGCCACAATGACCGCTCATTAAAGTGCGTTGCAGCTTACCAGTGATTGCCATACTAACCTTTATGTGTATTTCATTATATATATGGTGTAGTGGTTAATTTGTCCGTTTATCAACTCTGGATTCCTTGCAACCGTGTTGCCTGTCGTCGGTTGTCTTTACTCATAGTAGACTCAGTTAGGCATTTGTTGTGACGAAAGCAATGCCATAGCTGAATTTAATCATCCACAAATTTGGAAAGGGCAAGATTTGCAACTTGGGATTCATGTCGATAGTTCCAAGGCGAAGATCTCCGAGTGCTTGAGTGTTAATATCGGATCAGTGAAGAGTATAAGGTAATAATTGGATAAGTCAGTCGGTAATTACGAGAGTAAAGCGGCACATAATTCTCAGTCTAATCGCTGTGAAAGGAAAGGAAACCCCGAATATTTCGCAGATATCTAGGTCATTATGGATCCTAGCAAGCCAAGGAGGTCTATTGCCACGGGCAAGGCAGTGCAAAAGTCTCTCATAAAGTAGTAGTACATGATGGCATCTAATACAACTCATAGAAAGTGAGAAAGGGCAAGCTTTTGTCGCAGTCACAGAAGATGAAGACAATGTTCTGCAAGGACCCGGTGGTGAAAACAATTAGGTTGGTTAATATAAAATGGCGAAGGTAACAAAAAATGTGGCAAATTTAAAAAAAATTATATACTGGATATCTAAAACTTCTGGGCTGACGAGACGTATTCCTTTGAAAATATGAAAGTAAATACGTGTCATTTAACTTTTTCTCATTACAAAGACTAATAATGAATATACAACCTAGAACTACTGGGCTTGTTGTAAACACAATATTTGAAGCATTATGGAGACCTGTGAATCAAAAGAGCCGGAAATAGTAAGGTTCTATTAAGCTCAATTTCCAGAGTAAATTTAATAGAAATTAACAGGAATTAGGATTTTTGAGAGAATTATGGACTTCCTTACCCTGAGGGCCTAAGCAAAGAATAATATCAATGTATCTCAACCAAATAATAGAGAAATTAAGGAAGGATAGATATGTTTATAATCTTAATCAAACTCTGAATGTCAATTCGAAAGGGGACTTGCTAAACTTTTGCACGTAAATATTATCATTAAATAAGAACATAATTTGTATTAAAAATGGAGATAAGGGGAATACAAGTATTCACAGATCCAAAAAGGTATAGATGATGTAATTTTCTAATATGGTGTCGTTGAAAGGAGTAAGGAATAGCATTAAAGTTTAGTAATTATAATAAACTATTTTTATATGCATTTGAGAAATGGTAGTAACAAGTAGAATGATGAATTTAGTTAGCCACTTAGACATGGATGACGAAACCAAATCGACTAAACTTAAAAATGAAAGCATGTGGTTATTAAGTTTCTGAATTTTAACCAGACCATATAACTATGTTCTGGTTAAATACATATATACAGGTGTGGTTTTAAAACACAATAAACCTAAAACCTAATTAAAAGCTCAAATAATATAAAGACCGTATTAAATAACAATTCTATTATATAATAATTTAAATTTCATAGATTTATGGCAGCGAAAAAGGAAAAATAGTCGTCTAAGAATAGAGTGCCTCGTTTACGTTTCGAATGTATTAGCGTATGCAAACGTACGATAGCGTATTGAGAGATAAAATATTTCCCATTCGTCTCAAACGTTTTCGTATATTTTCTTTCTCCTCTCATATCTTTCTCATTTTTATTACGCACTTGCACTCTTCCTCCTCGCTTTTATTCACTCAACCTTTTTCCATTCCGCGCTGGTACCAAATCATCCCTATTTCCTATCCTTTTGATCTCAATATAATAAACCTCGGAGGAAAAAGAAAAAAGAATTTCTTGGATGCGATTTACTAACGGTCATTCCCATTAAATCCTAGTTGCTGCCTAGAAAGTGTCTAAAGTCGAATAACTTGATTTTTCTCTCCTAAGTTACTTCCTCCACCTTGTTCCATGTCTATTCGGATAAAGTAATACTGAATTAATTTAACGTAAAATGCCTACCTAATTGGGCTCGATGTTTATTTTTCCTTTATATAAATAATGGCTCATGACTTATTTATACTGCGCTGAAATGGTTTCCAAAACCTCTTCCTTTCATTCTTTTCTTTTTCACATGCCCAATTTATTGAATTCTTTGGGTTATTCCTTGGAGAAAAATATTTCTCTAACTCATTAATAATAGTATAGATATTATAATTATCGTACATATAATTTTTTTAATTGATAATGATTTAGATATGTACATGATGGTATATGATAACATTTATAGGGGCGGTATTTTAGAATTTTGTAGCCCTTTCTGGATCACAAGGAAGTAAAACTATATTTCTGAGGCAGAAGATTGTAAAATTGTCCTTACTATTAGCTACATAACTGTTGTTTAACTCATAAACAAACTGTATAACTCTTATTATGCACACATGAAATATCTCTGATATATATTTACCGTGATGTCCATTATTAAATACTAAATTATTTAATTACTATGATATGCTTTTGGGGAATTAATAGGAAGTTTAAATCTACACGTATTTCCCAGAAACAGAAATCTTAGATTTAGATTTAATTAAAGGGTACCAGATGGTTACGAGAAGATTATGTAGTTTAAGTGAATTTTAAAACTCATTATAGATATTTGCGATTTTAACCGCTCTGCACAAAATTTTTATTTCACTACATAACTCTAATAGCTCACTAGTATTCTTACTTTCAAAACAAGTCAGGTCTTTTGTTTTATAGCGAGTCGTATGCTAATTTCCTTCAATCAGAGTTAAGATCTATCAATTTATATTCTATTTTAATCATTATTATCCACATTAATTTATACAAAAAAAGCAAAAAGTCATTATTTTTCCTTATTAACTTTACTAGTTTGAGTAACATAACTCTCAAATATGACAGACAAATATAAGAAAGAACCTTCATTATTTAGATGATTTGGATATAAAACACCATTATCTTCTTATATTGGCTATGGATTAATGAATAGATTAGATCTATTTAGTTAAAGAATTTTGCGGAAATAGTGAACTAAATATATTCCGTTGCTTTAAAACTGCTTTGATATGTTGATTCTTGATCCAAGCGTATAAGGTTATTTGTTTTTGTTCTCAGGCATTCGACTTTATATTGCGAGTCATAAAACTCTGCAGAGTCCAGTTTAAAGTTTCATTTTGAATTTAAAACTGAATATTCTCCATAAAAATCTATAAAATAAAAACAAAATGGAGCCTAAATTCATATTTAAAAGGCACAATTGTTTGCATTTCGAAGTGATTAATTCATATGATGTTCCTTATTCGATTGTAACAAGCTTAAGAATGGATGTCCAAGGGTAATACTATGCAAATAAAGATACAACCATGAAAAAAGCTGAGTAGCTGAATTACACCGATGTTCAAGCTTAAAGCACGTTTCCTATGCATCGATATCATTACAATTCTTCTGCTCGACCTTCAACTCTTTCTATCCCCTCTAATTTTTTTACTCTCTTACTACCCGATCTCTGTGGTTCACCAGTCATTCGTCTGATTTTCTTTCTATTCAGATCCCATTTGATCAGATCCATTCCAAGATACGATTAACGGCTCTCATTCTCTCTGCTTGTTACGCACTCCGCAACTAGAGCTGAACACCTGGTTAAAGAGGCAAGTTCGGCAAGCGGGCTTTCAAACGCAAATTTTCACTTGTGAAAAATAAGAAATATAGTGCGTACAATAGACGAAATGAAGATTATCCCTGGTTTCAATGGACGAGGTGGTTACACTAATGAGGATCTATACTTATTTTTGCCGTTTTACTCAATAAACTTCAAGACCCTTTTCAAATACCTAAAGCAACATAACTCAACCACCATTACACTCAGAACGACTTTAAAATAAGAGACAGTGAACCTCAGAAATAAACCACGGTAGTGTGCATAAATAAGGTGTTTTTAGGACCACTAGCCTCAAATTTAGTGGATACGTCTAATAAAAATATGCCTATCAAATAAAAGTATGCCTATTCAGGTAGGGCGATGGAGGAATATTTCTCTAATACGAAGGTAAATAGGGACCAATAAACGGCTCAAAGGAATAAATGGATGGACTGTCCCATCACACTTCTTTTTCAAATAGCCTACGGGAGGAAGAGGAATAAAATATTGATCGAGGAGGAGAGAAAACACCAAATAGAGCACCTGGGGTGCTCACCAAATAAGTAAATGGTGGGAAGGCCTGCCTCCCCACGGAGTGGAGGTAGACTCAAACGCCTCTGAGTATCTCTAATGACCATTGAGAAGTGAAGCAAACTGGAAAATGGCAAACTCATCAAGACCCTGTACGGATATCTCAAAATTGACATTATTCGAATCCTATACGTCACAAATTAATACATCTTTATCCTCCACACCGAATGCAAAGTAGAGAAGTTTGCCTCCGCGGAATGTAGGAAAACGAAAAAGAAAAGTGAAATCTCTCCTAGAATTCCTTCCTAATTCACTTCAATAGGAGCCTCATGTTTAAAATAATTACATGCGGGTAGGCTCATACACAAAAGAAGTTATCAAGACAGTGATCAAAAATAATCACAGGAAATTCATGAGTTGATCACATTCGGTAACCATACGCAGGTTTTCAAAATAGTGTGCGAAAAAACGGAATTGGTCATCAAGATCTACCCGAATTGATTATTCGTTTTCATCATCAGAATCCCACCATAAAATATGAAAGAGAGATGCATATAAACATATATGTAGATGTGGAGAATTACAATATAAAACAACGTACAAAAACCGAACAAAGCTGTTCTAAATGCGGAAACAAGGTCACTTTTTGAAGAATTGTACCCAACCAACGAAGATAAAAGGCAACAATTGCGGCGGGCTACACCAAACAATGGTAATTAGTTGCCCCCAAAGGAATTAAGTTATTGCAAGGAAAGAAAGAAAGAAAAGAAACAAATAGAAACAAACAAAGCTTGAACTTACGCAGGAGTGGCAAAGGACAAAGTACACCAAATGAGGTAGACGAAAACCCATCTCAGTCCTGTACAAATTTTTCCTGCGACCTCTTACGTGCATACTTTATATAGGCAAGCCTGGAGCTTTATATGAGACTCTCAATACAATGTTAGAAAAGAATGGTATGAAGAAAATGAGCGACCCTGGGAAGTCATCCTCCTCAGAAATCTTAGACTTCAGTGTGACCAAGGCCACAGGGGAAAAACTAAACCCAAAGATGAGAAAGAAAAGGAAACAGTCCAAGAACAAGAATGAAGCAACAGCGAAAAATAAGGAAAGAAGACAGCCATTGAATTGGGCAATAAAAGGATTGAGGCAACATAACTCACCTCAAACTATACCTTAGTGAATAGTACCCCAAATCAAGGGCCGAAAACAATAAGACTTAATCAAACTCCTAGGTGACGTAGCATACAAATGGGCTTTCAAGGAGAAGAGAGCACTAGAGGATCGAAATGTTATTGAGGAATTAAATCTGATGAAAGAATTATTATTTCCCTGGCTAATGCTTTATCCTACACAGTAATACATGCAAAGTAATAAATTTAGAAGGTATAAGGCTGGCGGTGCTGAACGAATCAGGAGGTCCAACAGACAAACTATTTAGGAGAACTGAAATGGAAGTACAAAACTGAGGAGAAATGAGGAGCTTTTGTTGTACAGGAAGCGTGATAGCATCCCAAAATCAAGACTGAGCTACCAAGGAGCAAACAATTTCCGAAGAAGGAAATAAACTCGAACACGGCCAGATCTCTCGTCTATCAAAACTTATCCTAATGAAGTCAGTTTTACCGGAGATGGCACTCGATTAAACTCAAGATAATGAGCACCCAGTAAAGATGTCAAAGGTGACGAATGATAAACTATAATAAACTGCGCCATGGGTAAACACAAAGTCAATACAACATGTGTGTAACAAATTTGATACAGAAAAACAAAATCACACTACAAACAAATAAACTACGACAAAATATTCATTCTAAAGCTTAAACACATAGTTACATAATCTACATAACGGATAAATACTACAAAATACAGATGAATAAATCAGTTACAAATTAAGTGCGGAGATGAAACGGACCTTGCGTCTGTTTTTAAAAAGGCCTTAATAAAAGAAAGTGAAAAACGGTGAGTGACAGAGAGGAGCGGTTCTCCCACCACTTACAGTGGCTAGTTGAAGGTAAGACAGGATTAATGAGATAGGTAAATTAGGGAATACGGGTTCGGACTCCACATTAACACTAGGTATCTATAAGGGAGATATTCTATTCTTGTCTTCTATCATCCTATACGCAGGAAGAAAATAAACTTAAATCAACTTTTCTCTCGTATTGATTTTTCTCTTTTGACCCATTTCAATCCTTCTTCTTTCCTCCATCAACGGCCTTCGCCATTCCTTCTCCTTTTGGACCGCCAAAATTGGTAGAAGCTGGGAAGAAGGGCGTCGAGGAACAGGAATGGGTCAAACGAAAGTTCTTCCTTCCTTTTACAAAACTAGGGACAGGATGAGGGAAAGACCTACGGTCCATACACCTATCAATCTTCCTCACACAAATAAAGAAGATACGATCTCTTACTTTAAGTTTTGCGCTTCATCATCTCTGACGAGGGGGCTTCTTTTAATTCCACATAAATTAAACAAAACGTAAGATCTAATTACATTTTCTTAATTTAAACTTTGGCTCTCTAATATAATTGAATCGCCTTTATAATAAATGGAAACAAAAAATAAGGTGGGAAATGAGGGAAATCTATTTCCATATTTCCATGCCTCGTGAATGCAGGATGTGTTAAGCCTTACTTTCTATACTCAGCCCTTGTTTCATTAGTTAAGTCCTACATATCTACGAAAAATCTTTGTAGGATCGGCAATGATAGAATTCCATCCATATTTTTTTTAAACGCTCATTTGAGTAAAACTGTGCATTTGATGCATTTACATACTTATGTTTTTTGGTCATATAAAGATGAGTACAAAGAGGAAGGAACTACTTGTAACTCTAAAGGAGACCGCCCTACGCAAGTTTCTCCAGAGATACTCGTATTTATTTGTTTTTCCGATATGAAGTTTCTATTTATCAATATGTATCTTCACAATTTACGAATAAGCTGAATAACGTTATATGTAGGATAGCAGAGCGAATCTTCCATTGCTCAAACGAAATAAACTATTCTTTTTGGGGCAATCTTCTTGCTCGTACGTTGTTAGGGAAATTAGTAGGAGGTTTTATCTTCTTTTTACTTCTGCTTAACCGCTAACTATATGGCCAATCCATTTCTTTTCATTATTCCAAGAGAAGCATTAGTTACTAAGTTCTTATGAAAGAGAATGCTCTAGATTTATTCAAATCAACTCAAATAAAGTGGCACTGAATTTAATAGAAATCGAGACTAGAACAACGACTTATTTATTACTGTTGAGAGAAGCAAGAGTTAATACTTGCAAAAATAATCACTCTCTGGATACTATTTGCTAAACGTTTTTGGGGGTGCATTTCATACCCGCCTATTAACTAGTCACTGTTAAAATATTAATTCAGAGTTTAATGAGGCTTTGTTTACTGCATAGAGATATTTCCTCAAGAGACAAATGATCTGCACCAAAAAAATTGAATCATAACTTAAAATTTGAAAGTGAATATTCATTTTTCATTAAATTTTTTTAAATTTAGGTTGCTTTATATATAAATCTATTATAAATGATATTTACAACCAGAGGTTAATGAAAGAGTGACGAAAGGAGAATAAAGAAATTAAAAGAAATATATATATATATATCTCTTATACCCAAAAGTGGGCACAGTTAATCAATATTCCGTCAATTCTTTAAAATGTAAAGAAATCTAACGATAATACTCTAACATTAATTATTATAATTATAAAACAATAGGAAAAAGTTTTTGCTCTAAAACCAGCACAAAATTCCCTAAACTATAAAATATTATAATTTTAAAAATTATAAAGGCCAAAACAAATGAAAAAACAGAAAATTTTAACGATTTAACGGATTAACTGTACTAACTACTGCTTAGATCCTGCATCAAATAAACTTTGTATTAGAATATCTTTAAAGCATATATGAGGTCATTTTTGGGTACATGTATCTGCATTTTAAATGTATTTGTATGAACGTATTGATATTTCTCGTGGAGTAGATGCGGAGAAAAAAACGAATTCATTCAGACAAAAAACCAATAATAGTTTTTCAGACTATTTGAACGATTCTTGAGTTCTTGGTGATTCTTTCGTTAGTCCTAAGCTCATATAACTTTGGGATAGATCTCGGCAAAAAGGCGAAATTCAAATGCTGCTGACAGCTCTCCCAAATGGCAATAAGTACTGTATTCTTTTCTTAGTCCTTATGTTTAATTACTGTTTTTCTCCAGTCTTTAGTCGAATGACTTTGTCACGGAAGAATGAATTCCTTAGCAAATTTTTCTTTTTCAGTTTAATGTGGTTTATTTTATTAGTGGAATGATATAAAAGAAATTACAACAATTGTTTCGACAAAATTTGACTTGTAATGCTTAGCTTAATTTAAAATTTTCGCAAAAATGCTGTTAAGAGAGTGTTTGCTAGAAGCCAGTAAACAAGGTCTGCTGACCAAAAGTCGCGTGCTCTCACTTATTCTGATTTATGACCTTAAGACATTCAAAACTTCCAACAATTCGCGGACTAACCTTGGAAGGACTTTGGCAATTATATCATTAGAAGGAGAATGTAAAACAACATAAGGGTTTTACATTTCGTTAGAATCGGCCGAATAGTTATTGTGTTATTGCCAAATAATTCCCTTGCTAACTTTATGAAGACTGGCAGTTATACTCGTATCATTCGAAAGAGAATGTAAAACAACATAAGGGTTTCAAATTTTGTTGGAATTAGCCGAAAAAGGTATGAAGTTATTGCCAAATAATCCCCAGCTAACCTTAAGAGGATTTTGGCAATTATATCATTCGAAAGAGAACTTTAAACAACATAAGGATTTCTAATTTCGTTAGAATCAGCCGAAAAGTGACAATGTTATGAACAAAAAACCCAAAAAATCAAATCGGGGACCGACCAACCGACATAGTCAGAATAGATTCGCATGCGACTATAAACATAATGGAACATATGAAGATAGGAACGAACTAGTTTGGGCTTGGAAATGATATGAGAGTTAACAGTGAAATATGAAAAGATGACCTTACAATGGGATAAGAGAAGAGTATGTGGAAGTTAATCCGAAGACGAAGCATATCTTGTAACCTGCCAAATGCTAAACTTATTTATTTGTACAAACTCGATTATATCCACAAAAACAAGTGCATTAATTTAACATTGACCCCTAACAACAGACGACTCTTTTGATATGGAATAGTAAGCTTTTGGTTTGGTAGCAGGATAAAAATAGAATTTTGATAGGGAATCGGCTAAAATCACAGCCCAGAGAACGTATACATCCAAACTCGCAATTTTCCTTTTTATTCAACTTTTACTTTATTAAAATGGTGCAATTCGAGTTTCACTCATGACAAGATTTAAATGCAAGTAAAAAAAATAAAATATTTCTAAATATTTTTCTTTTGCCAGAAATAGTTTTTTTTATCACTCCAGGATGAAATTTGGAATAAACAAGTGCTTACCGAAAATTGCCCAAAACGAATGGTATCTGAAATGTTTGTCCGACCATCACATGAATAGATGTATGGCAAAGAGCCACGCTCGTTTTACTTTCTATCGTGAGATATGTAAATTTACGATTTCAGTTACGTGTTTATTGTTGCACAGTTATAAGACAAAGAGAACTTTCGTTCCGGCGACCTTTAATTTTTTCTACTTAACTGCACATTTATAGGCTCCATAGCAAGGCTCCTGTTTCTTGTCCAAATGAATCCTTGTCAAATAATTCTCTTAGGTACTAAGTATTAGAAGTACCTTTTCCTTACGCAAGGACATGTTTTTAGAGACTTATTCCCTATTTCGTTCCTTTATGTGATTTTGATGAGGTCTTATATAGTAGTCTTTCTCTTCCTTAAGCTTTGGTTCTCGAATGCATTTTTATTTATCTGATTGTTTACCATATTTGTTTGTCTATTCATTCTAACGAATGAGGGAAAATTCTTTTACTGGCTACATTGTTTTATTTTCCTCAATTAAAAATATATCCAAATGAAATAAAGATGTAATAAATTTACAGCACCTAAACACTCAAATACCAAAGATTCTCGTTCTAATAGTAAAAAATCCGATGTTGAATCGTTCGATGGAATAATATAAAGAATTAAGTCACTGAAACAAAAGAAATATGAATATATAGTTAGAATCAATAGAACTGAAAGAAAAATGTAGAATTATTCGAATGAAATACTTGAAAATTGAGTAAATAATTAGAATTTTAACGTATTGTACTTCTCTGTTAAATTGTTGCTAAACTGTGTAACTAATTTGTGGAAATTCTGTGGTGATTGATAATCATTATAAATTTGTAGGAAAGATTTCTATAATTCCATCAGCATTAATTTCATTCCCTTTTGTTCCAACTTTATAGTCCTGAAAATCTCTTGAAATAATGCTATAAATAATAAGGCAGGAGATTAGTTTCCCATGTCTATGTACTTATTTTTTATTTGCACTTTAGTACCAGGGAAATGCAGCACAAATCACGATAACCATGAATATAAGTAAGTTATCTGGCACTTCTTGCTGGATTTTGCCTGATCTTGTTCTTAATGAGGGGTGGTGTTCCTACTGATCAAGGTACGAGGTTTTTTATTCTTGGAAGACCACTACCTGTTTCTTAAAACCGGTTGAAATATTTTAAAACTCTAGATCTGGTCTGACTGTGGTTCATTATTTTGAAAATATTGCCCACTCTCTTCCTGATTCTCTACAGGTAAGCGATTGCTACTCATTTACCAGTCATATATGTAAACGGGTGTTGTTCTTTTTATATTTATACTTTGATTCAAAAACTTCCTGACAGAATCCAAAAAAAACTGCTAAAAGTAATTAATTTTTGGAATGCCTATGCGAGTATATTTAAAATGATTTGTATAAAGCAATCTACACCATTTTGTAACCCTATATATATATATATATATATGTAACAGATAATATTTTCATTTTGAAACTAATCTTAGATCGAGGATTTCATATTCTTCTTATGGTCAATCACAGTTTGCTTAATCTTTTCAATTAATTTTGGAAAATTTCTGAAAAGAAATTTCGCTTAAATAACATCAGGCACTTTTGGGTTCAGTAAGAGTCGTATATGATATATTTTCATACTGGCCTTATAATAATCTTCAAAATTTAAAGTAGTTTACTCTTGAAATTGAATCAAACAACTCTTTGTTCGGTCTTGACGTAAAAGTTATGAGCGTTCAAAAACAAATTTAAATTCTTAGATACATTTCCATTTGTGTCAAAATAAATGCATTAAGAAGTGTTTTCACACAAATTGTCAGAGCATATTCCATTTGTCCCGTGTTTTTCAAAGATGCACATAACCTTATTGCTGTTATTGAAATGATGTAGATTCTATAGTTTATAGCAATTTATCATTCTGAGTAAAATATATTTATTATAGTAATAATGTTCTTAGTATTAAATGTAGCAGAAATTTCATAATTTTAACTTTTTTTTCCCAAACTTCTGAAACTAAAGGGTTTTGCTGTAAAGATTAGTATGTATCCTTTTGGCTTTCAAAATTTCTTGTGCAATTTAAGAAAAATTTAAGATGGAAAAATAAGGAATAATCTGATGTTTAATTAATTTCATGTAATAAATGTGAGGAAATGTCGGAAGTATGAATTTTGGTAGCGTCTTTACACACCTTGAGAAATTGCCTCTTTATCATGAAGTAGATTTAAAAAAAATCAAAGCAAATATATAAATATGATAAATATTAAAAATATGCATAAAATTTTTAATACTTATGGAAGAAATTACAACTTATTACATCTGAGGGAAGTTTTAAATTTAATAAATTCAACCTAAACTCATTAAGCCCCAAACCGTTATTTAAAATTATGAAATTATTTTTCTCTCATGAATTCTTGTAGCTTATTCCCTGCCTATTCTTTCCTCTCTCTTTCTTTTATAACTTTGTTGCTGTTTTATCATCCCATGTATCTTATTTCGTCTTTCCTTTTTTAACTTTTCTGGTTTAGTATCCCTGGCATATTCTTTCCCATTTCCGTCTGTTATGACTTTTCTTGTGTATCACCTCCTGTATTTTTTCCCCTTTTCATTATCTGATTCTTGTTCGGGGCTGTGGGCGCCTGTATCTTCCTTCCATTTCCCAATTTATCATCCCCTGCATCTTCCTCCTTCTCCTTCTGTCTATAGAAGCCTTTTGTTTTGTCTTTCCTGGCTTTTCATTGTGCAGCTGAAGATTGTAAGTTATACCGAAACTACCTCTGTCAAATAGTGGTTATATTTATATGAATATATATTAAATACATCACAAAATTCTTTAGCAAATTAATTAATCATAAACATTGTAATTTTTTTCCTATTTTTTTATACTTTTTTCTCATTTTCGTGTTTTGGAATTTCGGTGTTATGAGAGTAAAAGATTTTTGTTATGGTCCCAGCAGCTATTTTTTGCTCAAAGCGGCTCGCTCGAAATGATATATCTTTTTTCATTTATTCCTAGGAAGGTTTTAGGTCTTTCTTTGATTATTACTCATCTCCATGTTTCAGGTAATCTGAGAACCAATATTTTTCTCTTAAATTTTCGGTGAGTTTAGTCGTTCTTGTTAGCAGAAGACGAGTCATTGTACGTAGGCAAGAGGAGTAAAAATTTGACTAGAAATGAAAATAACCAAAGGAAGGAAAAGTCTTCTTCAAAAGACTGCAATTAATTATTTATTTTTTTACTTAAATCCACAAATAATAAAAATTATGCAGTTTGAGGGATATTTAGGTATAGAAGTTTATACTATGAAACATACGGAGCAATATAAAGTAGGGAGACATGTGTTAGTTGTTAGTATTTTAACCTTATTTTGACCCCTTTTGAATACAATTAACCTCAAATGACACCTACTTTTGTAATGTAGGCCGTAGAATAGAATTATTGTAAAGACAGGATACGCCAACATTGAGCAATAAGAAAGTCATCTATATTAAAAAGGAGCTCGTACATATGTGCCTTGGAAGTCAAATCTACTGGACCAATCTGGATCAAAATTAGATTTAAGGCTATTTATATATGGGCGAAGGGGGTATGGGGAACCCTCTAGGGGCGAAAAGTGGGTCTGTTTGTAGTAATTTCTTTCACAATGACTTATTTTGAAAGATTTCATCAATATAATTTGTATAGAATTAAAAAGCTTTGAGTTACGGGTATAAGGTGCCCCAAGGGGCAGAGAATAGATTCTGTAATAGTTGACCTGAAATAACAAATTCAAACTTGCATCTGACCGCAACACTATAGTCCACAATATTGTGTAATACTTTAACCATAATATATAAAAACATGAGCATACTTTAGCCCTTACATTAGTTATACTTAATACTTTGTTATTGATACATCCATTGCAAAAGAGAGGCAGAGATTTGTTGACACAGAAGAATAAAGGGAGTTGAGGCTGCAAAGTAACAATACCACAATTGAACAAATAAGACAAAATGAAAATCAAGAGCAGAAAGAGCAAGAACTTGAATGAAAGAAGATAAGAATTGAAAACACACACAAAATGAGCCTAAGTTTCGAAGATCTCACAGGTTGGAGGAGACAAGGGGAAGAAATCAGCAGGAAATACAAAACAAGACTAAAGTGCAAAGATCTGAAAGACTTTCTCTTGACAGGTCAAGAATTTCTGATTACGTAACTTACAATTTTTCTAATGACATTTCTAAATTATGATCCAAGAAGTGATTGTGCATCTCAACGAAAGTGCAGATTGGTGCAATGACAACACTTTGTACCTACTGGGAGCAAAAAAGTTCCGAAAACAGTTCCACATATAAATTGTAAATAATGATTTGTGGAAGTGATTTCTCAAAAAGCCATGATGTATTTCGACTTCATTTTATCATTCTTATATAATATTGAGGTCTATATTTACTTAGGTACTTATTTTTAGTATAAATATGTGATATTTATGAAGCACAATACAAATAGTTTCTACTTGCTCAGTCGTTGAAAAGTGCTACTATGCCTGTCGGGATATTAAATTCTTATAACTCTTGGATGGTTACACACTCTTCTAGCTTATTCTTCTTTTTAATCAATTCTTTCGCTGTTGCAAATTTTCTTTCATTTTCACATCATCACCCTTTGTTGAGAGAGACTACGCCCTTTCCCTATCAACTTCATTACGCCTACGTAAGTCTTTTTTCCGTCTCACTGATTAGCACTTTGTTTGGCTTACCACGAGGGAAAATAACTAATCTTAGGTTTTGTAAACAAACACGGAAAACCAAAATTATGTCTATTCCAATTCGCAAACTCATACTTCAAAACAATAGAATTCAATTAAACACAAACACTTCCACAAATGACGGTTACAATAACATTCTCGATATTATCCTTATATACGGATAATAATAACATTTAATCCAAGGTTTTAGGATATATCTCCTTTGTATCATCTTTAAGGGACATAATATATACTCAGGTTGAGCGTTATGGGGCTTCTAAATGGTTAAAGAAGTAAAGGGGATACATTTCGCTCTGATCTCTTTACTTAATTGAAGAGATGTTTAAGCATTCAACATAACTGTTTTCATCATATAATTCGCCCAATAATACAAACATCAGAGCGTTGCATGGTCCTTTAATGAGATCAGTTCTAAGCTGGCTCTATTATATTCATAACGATTGTCCCAGAAATTATCCTTGGTTCCTTTAGCCTATCGCTGTCAAGCAAAAGTCCAGGACAGTATTTTACCTGGTCGAGAAGGCTAGAACATGTCTCAACAGCTTCTTGTCTCATTAATTTTAAAAGATGGAACCTTTCTTCTTCCTTTTGTATTTGAGGAAGAGCTTTCGTACACAACGCCGTCGAAAGAGAGTCGATATCTGGGACAACCTTATACAAACTTATATTTTTTATGAACCTCAGTCATCCCCTCTGAAAAGCCTTAAAAAGGGCTATATTTAAGGACTTAACTGCAGAAATTTAATATGCAAATAGTTAAAAAGTATTTACGTTTTACTAATTTCTTCAGACTCTTTTCAGACTGCAACAATGTTGAATAGCAAATGGCTCATGACCAATCAATGTCTATTTCTTCATATAAAACCAACTCCAGTATAATCATAGATATATATAATTTTTTCAAACAAAAACCAAAGGAGAACACTTCATGCACAATGTTTGTAAAGATAGATCTTTAAAAAATAGCGAAGATAAAGGAACTAAAAATGTGTGTATGATACATAGTTACATATCCTCCTCTTGGCCATGAGGCCTGTAATGGATGCAATCTTATAGATGGCAGCTGCAGGATGTTCGCTTATGCTATGCCTGTCGCCCTCTTGTGTGGCCTATTTTTAAGAAGTTAGAACCATATATTTGCAGCCACAGGTGGAGGTGCATTCCATTTTAAAGGGAGTTAGTTAGTCTCTAATTCTCACTTTTGTCCATCATGTATCAACAGCGGGTACAATCTCAGGAATGTATACGAACGCTTCATACATACAAACTCTGTCTAGAAGTATTCTGTAAAAATACTTTGCTTTTCTAAAGGATTACCTTTCCAAGCCATACATGTAGTTGTGTGTGATCTATTCCACTACGACTTTAATCATTCTTAGGCTTGGTGCTTTCAACATCTCCTACCATATTCTGCTATATTACCGGCTTCTGGACATATTTGAATTTTACTACATCTCTTAACATGTCTACTTCCCAAACCGCCTGCATGGAAATTTAATTAATATTTTATCTTCTCATTTAAAATTCATAGCCTACCATTACAGACCCACCTATAGCAATCGATGATCCCTATTTTAGTGACTTTTTTGAGCTCTTGCGGATCCTCTCTTCTTGCTTTGATGTATATGCATCCTTTCCTCTTTCTTTCTCACAAAGATAGAGGCTGTTATTTGAAGATTAAATAGACACAAGAGATTTTGTTTGTTTTTATAATTTTAGGAGCCCATATGGTAACTGCCTACCAGGGCAGAGGTCGCCGTACTGATATCACAGCTTCCTTCTAGGCTATATTAAAAAGAAATAACTATGTAATTAACAATTAACAACGATAAAAATGCTGGAGTAAAAAAAATAACCCAAATCAAAAGAAAACAAAAGAAAACTTAACAAGAAGGAAGCATGCTCCGGCGTTGGGGGTAGGCCCGCCGGCGCAGGGACATGCCACCTACAAAAACTCACAAAAAGAGTTAAATAAAGTGTAGGAAGCCAACCTCCTCCAAAAAGTCGTAAAGTTCACAGGTCGCTCTGCACGAATCCTTCCCGAGTACAAGGGACAAATAGTAGCGACCAGGTTCGTGCCGGTACCGGGGCAGGTAACGTGCGCGAAGATCACCCAGACTAGAACATTTAACAAAAATGTGCTGAACAGTCAGGGAGACAACGCAGTCTTCAGAGTATGGCGCAAGCGAATGATCCATCAAATGGCGGTGCGTCCCGTGAGTGTGTCCAATTTGAAGACGACAGAAGGCAGCCTGAACCCGTCACGGAATTGGAAGGTAGGTCCATGGGAACAGTCACGGCACAATGACACGCAATTAAGTTCCCCTCAGCGCCCTAGGCACTGAACGTCACGGAAAAAAGAATGTCCATGGCACGGGTATAAGAGACCCTAAGCCTGCAAATATTTGCCTCCCAGGTAAGGCGTCGGTCAATCACAAGACAAAGGAAACGGTGCGGTCTAGCACTTCCATGTGAACCCCATTTAGAAAGAAATCTGTGTCAGGGTGAAGCCTCGAATGGCGGAAGAAGTGCACCACCTTAGTCTTGGCCAAACGAAACCGAAGCTTGTACGCTTCGACATATAAAGAGACATGGTTTAATAACTGTTGGAGTCCAGATTTAGCATATAGGCCACGCCAAAAGAGATCGAAAGGTCGTCCACGTAGAACGTAGCGAGAACATCTTCCGGCAGCCCCAAAGTGATGCTATTAATGTTCAGAGCAAAGAGTGTGATACAGAGGACACTTCCCTGCGGGACACCCTCTTCCTGCTCCATTGGGCTATAGATGGCTTCCCCCAACCATCTGCGGAAATGATGAGCTCGCAAAAATTCAGATATCAAGATTGGGAGGTGTCCCCTCCCCCCCCAATGTGTGGAGAGTCTCCATGAAACCCAATCGCCATGCGGTAACATAGGCCTTCTCCATGTCGAAAAATACCGTGGCTTAATGCTGTCTGCGAAGGAAGACCTCCCAGATGGCATTTTCAAGTCGGAGAAGAGCACCCAAATTGTAGAGGAACTTGCAGAATCCGCACTGTGCAGAAGACAGATGGCTCCGCTCTCCAGAAAGAAGGCTACTCTAGCATTTAACAATTTCTCCATCAACTTGCTTGCGCAGGACGTTAAAAAAAATCTAAGAGAAAGGCCATGCCTCGTTCACCCAGGTATCGAAGCATAGCGTACGGGACATCGTCTGGACCATAGGCGTTGTCCGTGCACGAAAAGAGAAAGAGAAACGCAACTCACTCAAAGTAAACCTATCGTTGAAGGGTTCTCTGCCTCTAGAGGTAGAGTCCAGCTGGCGGCCTTACGCGACATCACGACGCTCATTGAATGCTGATGAAGCAACATCTCGTCTAGAGAATGTGGACAAAGCGGTCACGAAAGATTTCTCCAAGGACGCAGGGTCCGAGATTGCTGTCTCATTCTTCTAGGGAATGGGACGGATCCTTCGAAAACTTGCCCCGAATCATTTTGACTTCCCCCTCTCCACCTCTGCTAAAGGTGGTCTTCTTCCCGTGAATTGAAGACACGTATGCTCGCAAACAAGAGCGGCAGGAAAGCTTTGAAATAGACCTAAACCTATCCCTAGCTCGATGAAATTTACCGACAATGAAGTCGTTCGGGCGGTGCTCATAGCGCAAATAGGCATTAGACTTCTGTGTACGGGCCGTCTCACACTCTATTGACCACTATGGGAGCGGTTGGCGTGCAAAACGGCTAGACGTTCTAGGAATAGTAGTAAGGCCCACGCCGATGAGGTTGCCGGAGAAGAGCTCGACGGCCTCATCTACCGCCCTAAACTCCTCGATTGAGAGAGAGAAATCAGTCATTTCATGAATTGCGAACCACGGCGCTCGCAGCCAAGCACCTCCTGGACGGGCTCTCGGGCGGCAGCAACCCCGAAAATTATACTTGGATTGAAAAGTGATCACTATCATGGAGATTATCGCCGCACCCCCGTCCCACCTAAAATCAAGCAGGGCATCCGGAGAGCACAATGATAGATCCTGACAGGAAAATGAAACGGTTCTCGGTCAGTGATGCGTAAACTCATCCATATTTAGAACACATATCTCCAGCTCGTCGATCAGATCCGCAAGGACTTGACCCCTTAAATTAATTAAGTAGTCTCCTCAGATTGAGTGTTTACCCTTGGCGGATCCGAGCAAGAGAAAAATATCTAAAACGAAGAGAAGAACGGAGAAATTCGCTTGCCCGGCCCCAATCCCGCGGTGGTTGGGTCGAAAAACCCTTATACCCCTGAAGGGGAGGCAGGGGGCACGAAGCCCCCGGCATGGTCTCCTGCAACAAGATAGCTAACGGGAGGAGATGAGCCTCCGCTTCTCCTTCCAGTTGACCCGGAGTCTGCGGCAACTCCATGGAATCAATATGCCTTCCAGGCCTAGCCCTCTTCGAAGAGAAGACCCTCACGGGAATGGCCGTACGCTTCTCGAAGGCAGAACTCCGGGCGCTGTTGGCTGGACAATGTGCTGAAGGCGCTGTCGCCTTCAAGGACTTATCTGGGTAGCTTGGGCTCGCTATGCGATTCTTTTCTTTCTTCCTCCTAGAAACCTTACGCTTTGGAGGCGGGGTTACCTTTTTTGTTCGATCTACCCTCTCCGAGACACCCAGCCTATCACTGGGTGTGGGCGAGGGAGCTGAACCTCCTTTAATGCTGTCCTCTTTTTGGGAGGCAGCTATAGGAACCCCAGTAGATGGCCTCACGAACATCCTCCCATCTTTAGGGGTGTTAGCTCCTGTGAGTCTAACGATTTAGTGGAGGCGCGTGGCCGTTTCGCCTTAAGGGAAACGGTTACCCTGAGGGAAGGGAATGGAGCCCTGGTTCCAGCCTGTGCTCGGTGTAAACCCTTTGTGCCACCAGCTTTACCATGAGAGCGCCCGGGCTGGGTAGAACACATAAAAGGGTTCCGAATGGGCGCGAAAACGACCGTAATCGTTGACCTGGAGGGGCCAGGAACAGAGGGTGTCTTTCTTAACATTGAGGTATAGGACATTCCAGGCAGGGCCAGGAGAGTTATTCCTTAGCCTCGACAAATGAGATATGTACGATCATGGGCCTGAACGGCCAGGATTTCTTTATCAATAAGATACGCACCCCATTGATTCGAAGGAATGAGATCCGGCTTTCCGTAATTGATACACTTGGCCACATACGATTTGGACTTATCGTGTGTGGCCTTGTAACAACTTACACAGACTTCAGGTAACCACGACTTTGCGCGTCTACAGGGGCCATTAGTTTGGCCGAAATGGTACTAGTAGTAGCACCTCTGCAGCAGCGACACCAATGCCTTCGCGCGTTAGCGATACTAACCGACACGCACCGACTCAGGGAGCTTGTCAGAGTCAAACGTGACGAGACTGGGTCTCGAGGTCCCTCTTTGTTTTCTCATCACACGTTTGACCTTGACCGCTCCATGGTTGGCCAACTCTAAGGTGATGTCATATAAGGAGCAATCCAAAAGTTTCCCCCTGATAAACTGCTCCTTTCACAAACTTCATGGTAGAGTACGGCGTTGCACTCACAGGCGTTCCATCTAGTGTCCAAAGGGCACTAATCATGTCCGCCTCGGACGGATTTAACGCAAACGCAAAAAGGCTCCCGTGCGCGAAACGGGTCACCTTTGGCTCTCTAGTAATTACACTAGTTAAAGCTCTCCTATGATGGATCATGTTACCCTTAGCCAACATGCTGCTATCAGTTGAGCGAATAAAAGGGAAGCCGTTGAAGCCAACGATCTTGAAAATGCCAGATAGCCTCTGAATGAGGGGTCTTGACGTAATAGAGGCTCCGCTCTGTGCAGTTCTTGTTTTCGTTTGGGACTCCTCATGCAGGAGAGAAACGGGGTCGGCGTGCCGATCTTGGTTTGGTCGCTTACCGAAACGGCAGCAGATCTGTCCGTTACCGCTGCCTCCGGGGATGGAGAGGAACCCTGTGTTTTCATTTTATTTTTTTATTCTTTTTCTCTTTAGGAAGGAGGACGGGGAATGAACCCGCTTCTATAGCCGCCGGCAGGGGCAGGAGCTCCTAGGCCAGATGGACCTGCCTCGGCAAGATCCCTTTCCGAAATGGAGAATGTCCTACCTATCAAAGGAGCACCAGCCGATTGAGGAGATCCCTCCTTTTCTTGTGAGGCGTCAGAGACCCAAACCGTCTCAGGAGGAGCTTACATAGGGGCAGACACGGGTTCTGTGCCTGGCACAGAGCTCGGGATAACCCTATGGAAGATACTACCATCTGAGGTAGATGCATCACAGGGACCATGTCCATGTCATGGGGAGGGGAGGATTTATTTGCTCCCTAGCGAGACATCACAGATCTCATTCGAGGTTCGTTTTTACCTAATGCTGGTGAACCGACATCCGTCAAGGCTATTAGCGCACGATTGCAAAATGTTAGGAGGCAAGGACCGACGGGCCCTGACATCCTTTGCTCCACTGAGGTGGTTGGCACTGTCAATGCGCTCCAATCTGGAGCGGTTAATTTTCAGCCGCGTACGTGCTTTCTTCGCAGTCCCTTGTTGACTCGATGCCACCAAACACACGTCTGATTTCAGCCTTGAATTAAGGAATCGTGCATAGTTTTTTGGCGTATACCGGTGAGTTCACGTAACCCCATAAGATGAAATCACAAGTGGTAATATCGCAGGACCTTGGTGGCCATTCTTGGTCACCATAAAAGGATATCACTCGTTGCGGAAATTTTTCGTACAGTAAAGCACATATTTTGTGCGAAGTGTGGCAGGTGGCTATATCCTGCTCTATCAACATCTTCAAAGAAGAATGGTCCAAGCACTCCACCTCCCCCCAAACCACACCACATATTCGTTTTCAGTGAATGCATTTCATGCTCTTGCATTATTCAAGGATTTTCTTTTCCCCAAATCCAGCAGTACTGTTTATTGACAAGACCACTCAAGTGAAATTGGGTCTCATCACTGAAGATGATTTTCTTTCCAGAATTTTTGACGGTTGCGCATCTCAACAAAACCCAGTCCATATGAAAAGCACTAGACAAAGATATACTATTATTATTATTTTGACGGGGATAGCATGGAGCAACTAAACTGTAACTTACACAATCAAACTGAAGCAAATTATCATATGAAACGGGAAATTCAGATTTAGTTTTAGCTTGCACTGCTGTGCAGCCGACAAAACCAACAACTTGGAGCGTGAAAGCCAGATGACTCTGGTAAGTTTCTTTATTTCTCAGCTAAGCTCGATGGCTTAGGTAGAGAAAAAACGGTTATACGAGTATTATGCAATTACACGGTTCGTGTTCTGTATGTCTTTCCTGTTTGCTTAGATCCGCCGTGTTTTTTTTAATTTATTCTCTTTTACATGATCTTAGTTGCTAGCTTTTTCAAAAATAATTTTGTAAATGGCCGAAGTTTTTTCAAATGGTTTAAGACAATTGTGCACTCTCGAATCCGAAAATCACATCCCTTTCCTCTGATCAGGTTAGGTTATTTTGCTAAGTGGATTTTTAACAAATCAAATTTTATAAATAAATCGCTTACATTTTTGTGACATTTTGGTTAATTTTTATTAATATGTTTTATCCAAAGTAGTATATAAGATAACAATCGTTTTTTAACACAATTTATTAATTTAATGATACAAAAATCAATTAGTGTACACTGATCAGGAAACATTGATAAAGGTAAGTACATGTATTTGGATATTAAGTCATTATTGTTCTGAATTCAGTGAATGAACGTCCGTTTCTTCAAATTTATAGAATGGTAAAGGTCAGCGTGTGTCTCTTTAGAGTCCACCAATAATTAGCTATCATGACTACATCCCAACGTTCCTGATATCTGGAATCTATCTCTCTCAATTTGTGATGGAAGGTGATACGAGCACTGAAAGAGAGGAGGTTTATTTTCCTTTGATCTGGATGTGAACAGTTAAGCAGAGAACTTTTATAAGCTGAGATCTCGAATTAGATCAATTAAATCCTTTTGGAAAAAAGGACTTTAACCTATCTTCTTTCGATTTTGGTCGCTTTTACCAAAATAATGCCTATATCTCCAATTATGTACGCTTTCGTTACCTTACATTATACCTAGTGTAACACTCTTCATCTGGATCTTGTGCTTCCTCTCATCCATTAATCTCATTAACTTGTTTAAAATCTTGTATTTATATTCTTCCCCTCTTGATTTTTTTCTGGCCGTGCTATCGTCCGCTCTTTGAAATACAGTGGATATCCTTTGGATTCCTCATCGCCATTAAAACTCGCCTTTTCACATATAAGATATTAAATGCCGCAACTCTTCCTTTCCTCTTACTCACTGAAAATATTCCGGCTAAGGAAAGCACTACAATCCGGCTCTGCCACTTTATTGCATATTTTTCAGCATTGTTTAATCTGTAAGAGTGTTTATACTGCCTGTATCTCCTCTCCTCAAGTGCTTTCAAGCGTGTCTTAAATTACCTATTCTTGTCCTCTTATACTTTTAGTTAGTTGGTAAATAGGTACGCTTTGTAAAAGCAAGTCCCCATGAAATTTGCTAGATATAAATATCGTATTATTATTATAGTCACGGGGATAGCATAGAGAAACTAAACTGTAGCATATATAATCAAATTGAAGCAAATTATACTATGATACGTGCAATTCAGAGTAAAGTTCTAGCTTGCACAGCTGTCCAACCGACAAGACCAACAACTTAAAGCCTGAAAGCCAGATGGCTCTGGTACGTTGCTTTATTTCTTAGCCAAACTCGATGGCTTAGATAAAGAAAAACGGTTATATAGCATTATGTAATTACCTGGTTCGTGTTCTGTATCTCTTTTCTGTTTGCCTAGGTCAGCGGTGTGTTTTTTTAATTTATTCTCTCATACATAAACTTTGTTTGCCAGCTTTTTCCAAAATAATTTTGTAAATCGTCGAAGTTTTTTCAAATGATTTAAAACAATTTTGCACCCCTGAATCAGAAAATGACATCCGTTTCCTCCGATCTGGTCAGGTTATTTTGCTAACTGGATTCTGAAAAATCCGATTTTATTAATAAATCGCTTACAGAACCAATGGGATTTTTGGATTCACTACATCAAAATTGTCCTGAATCAAATAAAAAGACTTAGAAAATAAACTAGGTGTTGACCAGTGTTATTTGGAAATCCCTTTATAATTTAACAACATTGCTAATATAGTCTAGAATTACCAATTTAATTAACCGTTTCTGTCGTTTTCTAAAAATATATGCAGTACATTTGACAAAAGCTTTGTTATGATTTTGCCCGTTCTGTGAAAAGAATTTTTAATTTATTTACTGATAAGTATTGTTGTGCAATCGCATTATCAGTAGGAGGAAGAAAATAAGGTTACATTTTAAAGGTCGCATTCAATTTTATCCAATAATTCATGGATGTTGAAGACTTTAGTCCTTTAAGTGACCTATCTTTATGAATTTTGTTAAACAGCAAAGACGCAAGGGCAATTTTGAACATATTCATTGTTTCTACTGATTGAGCAAGGAAGACCTAATGCTTTTGATCAGCCAGAAAAAAGGCTGCTGGTAAAGCAAATCAATGATAAAACACAAAAGAATAATCATATAAGCAGAATTCGCCTTAGTACACTATTGAGGAACGTATAAAACAAGTGTGAAAGCGATAAATGTGAAAAGAATTTGGATGACTGTTCATTTGTCTCTAAAAACCAAAGCTTTGTGTTTAATAATTTGCAGCTTTTTCTGTTAAGTATCAATGAAATAGAACGTTCTTTTTATATGTTGATTGAAGATTTTATCAGTGAGAAAAGAGAACCCATGGAATGAGACAATTAAGTTTCTGATCAATGTATATTTTTCTATAATTAATTAAGTTAAAATAATACAGGAAAAATCCAATAATTTTCTGTATCACTAATAGCATACAGAATACATAATAACGTAGATTATTAAATAGGAAAATTAAAAAATAGAAAATATGTATTAACCAAACATATGATGCGATATTCTTCTTAAAATAACACTGCTAGAAGTATAGGCTCAATAAGACATAATAGAGGTCGTTGCAAATGATGAAATAATTTTTTTTGATACAGCAAATTTTGAAACTAAATCTTCTCCCATCGAAAGTAAGTAAGGAATTACTAATTATATTTCCCATCTAGAGGTAAGTAACGATGCCCTCAGTGAGCATGATGGACTAAAGGAAACACCCAAATTATATCAGCATACAAAAGTGGACATTCGAAATAATGACAAAAGTCGTACATCTGTTTCATATTAAAACCAAAAGAAATATTTTATAATGCATCATTTTAAACGTCATATCACTGCCTGGGAGTTTGATCCTGATAACCATTGGAGAGAACTGCACCGGAGGCTGGAAAAAATAAAAACTATTTATCTATTTTATATGAAAGGTTATCCATCACTTATGTATATAAAAAAACAATAAAGGAAGCAGCGTTTCGTTTATATACTGGAACTCTTTTATCTTTATTAAGATAAAAGTAAAAAAAAATGGATTGAGCTGGTGGCAAAAGAAAAGAGGTTAGGTGCTCAGTTTTGATCATATTACACGAGAAAGCCTCTTTTTAGCTCAGCTTCCGACCAGCTTACCTTATTTATATTATTTAAAACTAACAAGTAAAAATAAATGTTGCTAAGATGTTTTTAATGAAAGTGGTGACATGGAAGAAGTTAAAATGTGTGGAAGATATCTTGCTCCAGATCCACCTACGGACGATGCAGCTGGGAGAGATCGCAAACCTTTAGATGTAAACTGTAGCATGGTTCCCCATACTACGCGTGTCGCTCCTGGCTTTTACTTATTCGTTCGTTCCCACATGAGCATTTATAATGTTGCTTGTATTGTTATCCAAAGACTTTTTATTTCCCTCTATGACTGAAATTTATGTAAATACAGTATAATACAACTAGCTTCTTTCATGTATATTTAACTTAAAAGGGGGTATTAAGATTTATGTATTGCTTAGGATGTAAGGAGTATTAAGCCAGGTTTCTCGCTTTGTCTCCATGTATGCAAAATTCCCCCCACATCTTGAAGAATTCGGAAATCGATGGAATCAATGAATCTCTCTTCCGTTTACCCGTCAAGAGACATCGAGAGCAAAACTGATTTCAGGTTAGTTGGTGAAACCTAAAAGCTGTAGGAACGAGCTTTTTCATCAACTCCATGAGCTTGATTCTTCTAAAAAATAAGATTAAAACATTAAGAGTGTGTTCGTATAAAGAATAGCGTCCAAACAATCAATTAATGCAGCAAAGTTATAAAAGTAAATAGGATTTACCGGTAAGTTTACAATAGCCAAACTCTTAACCTAACGCAAATTTATCCTATTTCGCAAATATCTAACATCATGGTAGACATGCATTATTACCAGTAATTAATTGATATTTCAAATTTAACATATTTACCTTAGTATATATATATATATATATATATATATATATATATATATATATATATATATATATATATATATACCTGTGTATGTGGATAAAATTTGTAATTATTTAATCGTGTGTTTTTATAAATAATATATGTAAAAAACTCGACAACCTAATTTAAAAACAACTCAGGGTAGAACATGCATACATATAATATAAACCTTTTGAGAAAAGTTAATAAATTCAAATGGTGAAACAGAAAAATCATAGAGAAAAGATCCTTAAAAATAATTTGAGAATTCTCTCAATAACAACATAATAACGATCATTACCATACACTGGAGGACAAGCTCCTAATGAGTGAAGAGTACGTCCCACGAGTAAAGAAGCACGAAATTGAGAATGAATGCATTTAAAAGTATAAAAATGGGACGCACTGGTAGTGAAAGACGCACTGTCCTACTAACTAGTTTCTATACAAAATATAAATATAAAAGCAAGATACCAATGCTAAAGTTCAAAGCTAATGTGAAATGCGATTTAAGAAAAAAGAGACAGGGAAAGCCTAATGAACTACAAGACAATCGGTCTCTTATCTGCAAATATTTATATTATATTCAAAAGTCATTGGACTGCACTCAATAAACACCTAACCATGGTTATTTAAAAGTAACTAAAGTACTTTAATCCTCGCCTACCTGTTAAACAATTATTGCAGGGAAGAAGTGAATATTGGTTTTGGGCCGATTCATCTTAGAACGTAAGTAAATCAAAGACACTTTGACTTTGTTAAGGAACTTTATTATAAAAATTAAACTCCTTCGATGACGAGTAATTCACAAGTTAAATACTGGTTGAATGCTGGTTGGATTAAACTTAGCGATTTAACTGATTAATTCGCTTGAATTGTAGTTCAAATTATCTTTGAACTATATTAATATTAATTACGAGGGCGGTCAATAAATTTTGCAATTCGGATATAAGGAAACGAGATATGAGGAAAAGTGTTTTATTATTTTTCAATATGACTACCCTCGACTTCAATGCACTTGCGCTACTTGTCCCTGAGGCTTCGAATTCCCGACAACCAGAAACCTCCCGACTGCTGTTCAATCCACTCTTGGACGGCGAGCTGGACATGTTCATCGTCCCCAAACCGGCGTCCACGCAGTGCAGCCTTGAGCTGGCGGAATAAAAAGTAGTCGCTAGAGGATCCCAGTGGTGGACCCACGTTTCATCACCTGTCACTATGCGTGACTCAAATCCCGCCGGGTCTTGGTTGTACAGGAGCAGCAGCTCCTCCGAACTTTGACGACATTGAAGTCGATTATGGGGCGTGAGGTTTCTAGGGACCCAACGTGCAGAGACCTTAGTAATGGCCAAATTGTCGTGGATGATGTTGATAACACTCCCATGTGATATTCCAAGTTCTCGCTCGATTTCTTCGACCTTCACCCGTCAATTTTTGAGGATCATCCTCTCCACACGTGCCACCTTGTCCTCGTTGGTCACGTCTGACGGGCGTCCTGGACACGGGTCATCTTCAAAGGACTCAAGACCATGGCGGAACTTCCTATTTCAGCGAGCAATGGTTACATAGGAAGTGGCAGTGTCGTCGTACACTGCAACCATGCGTTCATAGACCTCTTTTGCATTCTTGCCTTCTTTGGTAAAAAATTTGATCACTGCGCGGTGCTCAACCTTTTCCATTGTTGAAAAATTTGTGACTGACGATCTGTGATCAGCTACTGCTTCTTAAGTAAATAAGGCAAGAGCATGAGGATGCATGTCTTGACTTGTCATAACTTGTCCTAACACCCCCACAAGCAGCCATCCCCCTTCTTCTGTTTTGCCCTACCGATTCGAAAAACTTATTGACCGCTCATGGTATATTGTATAATTTGGATCCGGTTAAAGATAACAATTTATTCTGAATTCAAGTTGATTTGGGCTAGATTCAGCTGAGTGAATGAATTATTGTTATAAAAGGCAATCTTTACTGATTATATTTTTTATAGTACACACGAGAACTGATATTGGTTTTGTGAGAATAAATCTGAGTCAGTCTCTCTCTGAATTGTCTTTATTGGTGTGCGTGTGTATTTCTTATATGCTTGCTATTTTTTGTGAGTATCCTAGCTGATTATATTTTGCGTTCTAATGACTCTGTCACACCTTGCCTTCAATTTTCGTCGCCTAATTTTTAGTTGCACGCACGGTGCGCCATGTTGTCGACTGAAAGGTTGAAATAACAAAATTATGACCACAGTTCTGGTGAGTGATATCTGTGGAATTGTTTGTTTGATATTTCTGTTAGGTGGAAAAACTTTTAGTGAACTGTGATTTGTGAAGATCAAAAGCGAAAATCGGCTTAATATAAACCTAAACCTTTTAAGAGGTTAAAATGGTCCCTATATTTTCCTGAATGAATTCAATGATAGCCTGTTACCCTTTGAAGGAAAACCCTAAACCTCTCCTTTTTTATCAATTTAAATATAGATTGATGTCAAGAATTGACTAATTTCTTTTCCTTGAATTCGACTACATGAACGATAATCAAAACATTTAACCTTGATTTTATGTAGAAAAGTTTGATAGTGCATTTTATATTCATTGGAAAGAGAAATAAAAAGGGGAAAATCTCAGTTCTTGTTTTGAAAAATATATGAGCGATAACCATGGTTTGATTTTCACTCTTAGATTGGCAATATTTATGCGAACTTTAATAATGATTTGTTTACTTAGGACGAACCAACCACGACTTTTCCATCTTAGGACAAGAGAAGAAAGAAAACTTTGGGAGGTCTTCCATTCTATTGTGCAGTATCATACTCTCGTGCTTATGGCTCATTAGGTTTCACACATCAAACACAAAAACAAATATGATTTTAAGGTTCTATTGATCTCCATTCGTACAATTTTGCTTATTGTGTTAGTGGTTGTGGGCAATTATCTTTTCCCCTAAAAGAATAGCCTCGTCAGAGGCTATCGAAGAGTAATAAAAGCAAAGAGAAAACGGAAATTACATATAGGGGTGATAATGACGTAACAGTAGCCAATGAAGGAACACAAGCTTCGGGGTCACAAAATACTTTTTTTTTAAGTAAATTCAAAGTGCTACAGCATAAATTAATTTTTAAATAAAATAAATCTATATTGCTCAAGAAAACGTCAGTCAAGTATTTATCTAATTCAAACCTCGTTACTTATGTTAAAATTGCAAAAGTTTGTATATTGGATAGATTGATTTGGGGATAAAAATAAAAACCTTCATTAACCCACTCAATGGCATGATTTAATTTAAATTGGTGAATTGTTCTTTCGTGTGTTATTTCCTATTGAGATGTTCTTAGTATATGTATATATATATATATATATATATATATATATATATATATATATATATATATATATATACCAGGGAATGAGTACACTGCTTGCGTTCACTACTAAGATTAAAATTTAAAATAGAAAAAAAGCAGCTATGGTTAAATTTTTATAAATTTTCTGAACTTCGCCAATTATAATAATTTTAAAAGAAACTCTAAACTAAATTTCACCCTTTCAAACTATTACTTTGCTAAAATATAGAGTTATAGAAGAATAAAAGAAGATATAGAAAAATTAATTTTCTGAACCATTTGTATTCTTTGGGTTTTGAAAAATTCATAAATTTTCAATATTTCTGAACTTCACCATTTTTGCTTTTGGATATTATAAAAGAATTATTAGAAATAACTTTGATCAAAAAACATAATTCATAACCAAACTAAGAGGAAATTATTATTTATATACTCAAAAAATTCCCCTTCTTAAATTATAGTTAGTGAAGAGATATATATATATATATATATATATATATATATATATATATATATTGTGGTGGTCCCCAAAACTGGAAATGATATTTCTTTTTCTCCCAGGGCTCATTTTAATACACTTAATGAAAAGGAATTCCAGGTAAAATTTCGTCTCTATAGCTCATCATTTAGGGGTCGCCCCACTTTTCACATTTTCTTTGTCAGGTTAGTCAATAAGAGTGTCAGGATGGCTAGTCAGTGTTCGTTAATGCAGGTGTTCGTGAATGAGATGAAAGATGAATTGCTTCTGACCATCATCCTTCGTCAGCGTCGCATTGTACGCTTCTGCCAAGGCCACACCTCTTTTAGCTTCGTCGTTCACCACTCTCAGGCTTTTGGCTCTTCCCTAGAAGTCCTCTTACAGCTTGTATCCCGTCCAAGCCAAAGTATCCATCTACAGGATGCCTTGGGCTCTGCCTTTCTTAAGGAGATCGAAAACACGATGTCGGCCTTCATAAGGTCTAGAACCCGGTCGCCCAACAGAGAAGGGCTGACCAAGTCTTCCGCCAAATACCAGTGATGCCGTTGGAGGGCATTGCTCGCGGTTGCAGCAAAGTGTATCTGGTTCCTTTACTTCTGGATTTCAGTCAGCATCATTATGTCGTTGTTTGGGGGGTGAGGTGACAGAGGAACTTCGTGCTAAAAGCGGGCGTACACCAGGGCAATCAAACGTGCCATGCTAGTCACATTTCGCTCCTCTCGTTTTGTTGTCTTGAATTGGTGTAGGAACAGGAACATCTTGAGGCACTAGATGCCCTTTGACACCCATCTCGCATGGTGGATGGCACCATGGGCACGAAAAAATGGTTGAGTCGTTTTGTCCCTACGAGGAGCAGTGCTTCGAGCTGCAGGAACTTGAACTAGTCATCACGCGGACACTTTTTTAGATCAGCCAGGGAAGATGCCAGGTAATACTTCAACAGGGAGTGGAGCTGCTTAGATTTATTTTGAAGAGGGTATCCTCAAACACCGTGAACTCTTGCTGGTTGATGGTTGGCCACTCCTTGTGGAAAGGACCTCGGTACTCCAGGGTGCCCAAAAACGACTCGAAATACGTCAGAAGAACAAGCTTTAATACAAGATGGTGGCATGCTAACTTCGCTATCTCCCTTCTAAGACCTTTCTCGATTTGGACGCATGCCCCATTGTGGGGGCCAAGTGTAGCTTGCAGTTGTATCCACCACCAATCTGACTACTTCGTTGCGAATCTTCCAAGGCTTGAACAATTCCAGACTTGCTACGGCATGAGCTTTTCCAGTACTTCTGACAGCATTGAATTACCCAGCCACTTCTCGATTGCTTGACCAGTTGCAATAATCGCAGACCTCTCCACTGTCGTTCCTCTAATCTCATGCAGCATATTTTTTTACTAATGCACAAGAAGACGACTAGCTGCTTGAAAGTTCTTCCTCGCTTCTTCGTCTTGGATTGCGGTGTGTGACAACCCGACCACAATATCGAACTTCGGAACAACGTCACATAAGAAATATCGCGGCCCAGGGCCTGTGCAACAACGCCAGTGACGACGGTGCCCCACAATCTTGGACATTGACTCGATCCAATGAGCCGACGACTTCAGGAAATTTGAATATATTCTTGTGCCTCTTCGCGGGAGGACCAGATATACAGGCTGAAATTAAAGGTTGGCATTCGTCTTTAGTTGTGATTCCTCTTACAAGGTGAAGGTGCAACTGACGGCAGAATCGGCGCATTGAACATTGGCCTTTCGTTCGTCGTATCTTAACTTGAGAGCAGCTTTTTGGTCATTTCCTTTCCCATACCTAGCCTCGACTGCAGATTACTTCGCGGCGATTCCTGCAATACTGCACGAGAAGATGGCCTCACGCTCCATCGGCAGGGACTCCTTGTCTTCTTTGTTGGTCATGGTTTGGAAGGTATCGCTTGTGGCAAAATCAAAGAGATCTTGAAGATCATCTTTTCCTTGACAAGGTCCGAATATTGCCCATGAGTCTAGAAGTGTTTCTTGAGTGCTTGGTATTCGTTGTGGATTCCTAGAAGTTTTCTGACACAAACATCCACTATCTGTTTCTGGATCCGGGCCCTCTTCCATACGGTAAGGACCTAGCCACTAGCCAAGTTCAGGCCTTACATGACGGTCTTTTTTTCCACGACGTGATAGAACAGGTACAAAAGCACATCCCGCTTACTTGGAAGACGGGCACATGACAGGGAATCAACGGGCTTCCCGAGAATCCAACACTCGGAGCTTGAACAAGTACTTATTGGTATAACCTGAAAATAAGAGAAAAAAGATTAAAAGTGGGGCGACCTCTAAATAGCCGTGTAATTTGGTGATATTTCGCACAAAAGGAGAAAATGCAATATGAAAAAAGCAGGGAGTGGTGAAACGATCAGTGCAATTTGAAATTTTACCCCTGTTTTTTAGTCCACCCTAATATATATATATGTATATATATATATATATATATATATATATATATATATATATATATATATATATATTTGAGTCTGTAAGAAGAAAAATGCTATGAATATTTCTTAAAATAGGAAACTTAAGAAGCAGATTTAAAGTCAGTTTACTAAATGATATCAGGCTTATACTATTTAACCTTTACTTTTGTGAGTAGGTAGTTAAATTTGATTATGTACTTAATTTAATGAAAATCAACTACTAATGAAAAAGTTAACATAAAAACCCTATTTATATAAATTTAATTTCGACACTCAAAGCTCTTTCGCCAAAACTTGATACTTTCTAAAATCAGAAAAATCATTCATGCAGGATAATTTAGCATACAGAACAAAGGGCCAACTTAAGGAATCATCGCAAGAAAAATACCTAACGTCCTTATTCTGACCTAATTCTTATACTGAATTTTTGTTTGTGTACATTGAAAAAAAACCTTGTACTGAACTTGTTTCGAACAAAGTTTGATCTACAATCACCCTATGCGGCGAATTATCTTAGCTACTAAACCTCTAATTTTTTGCTTCTTTTGCAGCTGTTGTATTTGCATGTTATAAGAGCTCCCATTTTTTTGTAAAATCTCCATATTCTTTATTGCTTAAAAATTTGCTTGTAAACGACGCATGATGACACCGTAAAAGAAGAGGGTGGAGTCACTACGCAGAGGCCTCAAAGTTTATGAGATAACGATGCCGATAAAGGACTGTTGTAGAAGATTTAAACGTTGAAAATTACACTTTAGTGACGAATAATTTTGTATAGTGTTGAAGAGAAGCTCAGAGTTATTAGGTGAAGCTAAACACTATGATAAAAGTTCCTTATCTAAAGAAACAAAAATTGGGTCCTAAACATTTCTAGTCTTTATTCTTGCTTATTCACGGAAAAAGGCATTTTTTTCTGAATGAAGTCTGTAAATAAAAATAACATCACTTAAGATTGCTTTTTTCTCGTTTTTCAGTGGGTACTTTTCGTATTGAATATTCTTTTTGTTTTCACAGGGGTTAGAAGTTAATTTATGGCTTTGAAAGATCGAGTTCTCGTTTAGGATTTGATAAATATGGAATATTACTAAGTATTTCTACTTAGCAAAGCACACTCAAGTGCAGAACCTCTCAAAATAACGAGCTTCTTATTATAATTATCCTATCATGTGTTCATATCCGTCTGTGCATTTTTTCTAAAAGAAAATTGTGAAATAGCTTTTTTCCTTGTACACCAATTTTGAATGTGTTAGAAGCGCCGCAGACCTAGCAAAACACGCCCCTTAGGGTCAACTTTTGCTATTAATGACAATCCGCAGTAAATATCTGTTCTCGATATAAAATGTATATACATTTAATTTAATAAAAGAGATTGCAGTGACTCTCCACTATTTCACTAGTTAGTTTTCACCATGATGGGATAATAAAAAAAGCAACAATAGTAAAATGAATATTAGAAATTGAGCGAAGATTTTAAATTTTAATGGTTTGTATAGAATGTAGAAACGAGGATTCATTTTAAGTTCACTTCTTTTACAAAAGCGTAAATTCTTTCGTGATTCATGTCTTTTATGTTGGTTGGATATTTGAATAGTATAGGCGATTACTTATAGTCGCTATATTTTAGCCTGATCCGTGTGTTTTCTCTTTTCTCTTAATTAACATTTCAGAGGGAGAGAAATGGCAATTGCAATCTCGATTTAACATTCGTTTGAAAAGCTTGCCTCTTCCGCATTTCTTTTGTAAATCTTGCGTATTGTGTATTTTTTCTTCGCTCTATCTTTATTCTTTTCCAACCAGGCATGATTGACATATCAAAGTAGAGAAAGGTTAAGGGGAGAAAATCCCATCCATATCCCAACATTTTATTCTATATCGCATCTGTACCACATGATTATACTTTAGTGGTTCCACGGCCGCCAGAAAATGTAAGTGAATCCTATCAAATTGTAACCTATATTCTTTGTAACAGAATCAAGATTGAAATATTCAAAATATCTAGCTAAGTTTTCTTGTAATGCGATTACACATGCAATCCATATTTATGCTCCAGCTATTAAATGCATCTCTTTTCATATATATATTTTTTCGGGTAGAGGGTATGATGGAGATCTCATTAGGAGAGTCGAAAGTTTGTGGCTATGAAGAAATGGATGAAACGTTTGAGCCAAGAATGAGTACCCACCCACACTTTACAAATCAACGTCAACTGGATGATTTCATCAGGAACTTGGGTTTCACTAAGTCAGGAGCTGATCTTTTGGCATCCAGACTTAATGAATGCAATCTGTTAGGGTAGGACTGCAGATCAATACTATACAAGAAACGCCATGAGGAATTCGAAGTATACTTTGATATAAGTGAGGATCTCTGCTTCTGCAAAGAGATTAATGGCTTATTTACAGCTATTAGAATTGATCACAACCCGGAAGAATGGCAACTTTTTATAGATAGTTCTACAAAAAGCCTCAAAGCTGTTTTACTACATAATGGGAATCAGTATCCATCCCTACCTATAGCATACTCGGTAGAGAGAAAGGAAAAATATGACAATGTAAAAAAGCTTCTCGAGAAGGCAAACTATACTAAGTTTAAATAGGATGTTTGTGATGATTATAAAATGTTTGCCTTCTGACTCGGATTGCAGGGTGGGTACACCAATTATTCGTGTTTTCTTTGCCTATGGGATAGTATGGCTGATCATGAACATTAACAGAAGGTTGAGTAGCCCCCTGTAGATGTCTTGCAGCCAGGAAAACTAAATGTTATTAGACAGCCTCTTTTAGAGCTTGCAAAAGCTTTGCTACCTCCACTTCATATAAAGCTCGGTTTGACCAAAAAGTGAGGAAAATTATTAGATCATGGTGTAGAAGCCTTTCAAGAGATTCATCTACTCTTTCCAAAGCTATCAGAGCCCAAAGTGGTATATTTACTAGACCGCAAGTAAGGAAAATGTTGAAGTTAATACAACTTAAGAATGCAATGAGTGATATCGAAAGTGAGGGGTGGTTTGCATTTTGAAATATAGTTAATGGATTCCTTGGTAAAAATACACACCAGACCAAACTACTAGGATGTAGAATGTCACTAAAGGTACACTTCTTGCATTCACATTTGGAGTTTTTTCTTGAAAATTTGGGAGAATTGAGTGAGGTTCATGCTGAGTGGTTTCATCAGGATATTGCTGTAATGGAGAAATTATACCAAGGAAGATTGGACACTGCTATGATGGGGGACTATATATCGTCACTGGTGCGCAAAGATCAAGGAGCTCACAGTAAGAAAGCACGTTCTTCAGTGCACTTTTAGTAGGTTATCTCTTATAATCACATTTTTTCATTAGTTTAAAAAGGAGTACAAGGACAAAATATTATCATCTGTTATTCATGGACAATATGAATATGCTAACTAGAGTAAACTGTCGCAGCTATTTATGCTTAGTTTTATATACAAAATTTCAATTATCTCCAGAAATATCGATGCTATGCGATTTTCAAAGGTAATTTTCAAATCAGTAGGTAAAACCACCTTAGAAACAGTAAAAACATTTAAGGAAATAAAATTAGAGTTACTTAGTGATAATACACAATGGAGTTTTTACAGTTTATGAAGTAAGTGTCCCTATAAATGCGGTCTCAGTTCGCAACTCCACTTACACTATCCAATCTGATTGGAGTTTTAAGATAACATAAGGGGAATGAAACTGACTAAACTAATGAAATTTGTTTAGAAACTAATGGAACTCTTGTTAAAGTAAAGACGCTCACACTTTGTATTTATTATCAAGGACTATGGTTGGAATTCTATCTTAGTTTTCTTAAGTCGAGTGGATTGCAGTTAGGTTGCATGCAGAGCTTTCTTGGAGGTTAAAATAAAGGCTAGCACTCGGGGTGGAGCGACGGTGGTAGCCGAACGAGAGGGTTGTCTGAATGACAATAATCTGCCTCTCTCGTTTGTCAAGATTTAATAGGCTACAAATAGGGTTCGGTTGCTAGGGTGTTACCATCATTAGATTGCCAGCAGTTGGATGCAGAGCTTTCTTGGAGGTTAATATAAAGGCTAGCACTTGGGGTGGAGCGACGGTGGTAGCCGAACAAGAGGGTTGTGTGAATGACAATAATCCGCCTTTCTCGTTTGTCAAGATTTAATAGGCTACAAATAGGGTTTGGTTGCTAGGGTGTTACCATCATTAGATTGCCAGCGGTCGCTGGCTACAAAGGGGAAACGAGCAACACATTAATTGTCTCAAATTTTACGGCAGAGAGTTTGATTAGAAAACGCTTTTCAGACTTGTCATTCGAATGTTCACAGCAAAAGAAAAGAAATAGTGTCATTAAGTCTGATTTTCTAAAGGCACTCTCTTTGTCTGGATGACGAATATCCTTCATGTTGAATGCAAAGATAAGCATTGTTTTCCAATCATATGATGCAGATCAGTACATTGGACAATATATTTCCTCAATGTGAATGTTGAAATTTATATTTAAAATCAATTCACTGCAATGTATATTAGATTATTAATTATCAATAAAAGTCTATGTCTGTTAAATGAGGAAATAGCTTAATTAGAAAATTGTGTTGTTTTATAAAGGCACGGAAGGTAAATATCATCTTATATTAACCAGGATTTTTGGTCTCTGGTAATGCAGGTAATGCAAATATTTATAATAGGTACTCAATAAATTACTAGTTTTTTATGAAATTAAAATCATTTTTAATATATTTAAATAATAATTACAGAGGTTACTATAATATTGACAATGATCATTAGTTTTTGATGAAATATATAAAATATTAAAAAAATTGTGGATAATGAAAAAGAACTTTTACACCTAAAGCAATTATTTTTCCTTGTTCAATCGTGCCACATGTGGATGCACACTGTTATGCAGAAGGAGGACACCCTGTTGTTTGAACAGTAAAAACTTATTTTGTTCAAGAGCTTCATTTAAAGTTGCAATTGTTCAACATATAGGTTAGGCTAGAGATAAAGCATCATACACACGGTATAAATGTTGTGTTTTAGACATTTCATGGGGCACCCAAACACTATTTTGGTATCTTAAATAAAAGCTTTGGCATTGTTAGCTTAAAAACTCTAAGAAGCATTTTTATTTCTTTTAAAAAAAAATTAATATCTTCCAACCTAATATAAAATGATCATTAAAAATCCCATTTTAATGACCGCAAATTTGAAACTTGGATGTTGCTTTCAGTCCCATATCAAATCTTGTTTTAATTCCTGCGTACTTACATTCACTGCGGAATGGATGGAAGGGTGGGGAGAATTGCATGACCTTTCTAGTCAATATGGGTAAAGGTATTCTCGTATTGTAGGAGTTGAGATTTGCAATGAAACAATTTTAAATTTTCCTAACTTCCTTCACGATTTTCTAAAAAAAACGTCCTTTTCTAACATGCGACCGGAAATGTTCCTGATCCTTTCTTTCCATTTTTGTAATGAATAAAAAAATAGATAGTTTAAAAAATTATTGAAATGCCAAATTCTCTTTAGAAATTTTAGAAATACAACAAAAAATGCAATTAGAAAATTGCAGCCCAAGAAGATAAAAAGATTTTCTTCTCTTGTACTTCGCTGCGTCGTCATTTTATAAGAATTCTGTTAAATGTGACATTGATTGTCTTATGTTAGTTGTATGAGTTTTGATTCTAATGTTATGAGTTAACATGTATGAGGATATACTGATATGATCCAGGAAAATGTGGTGCAATGGAACAAAACATTCCTAATTATTTTAGTTCCTTGATAAATAAATATATAATTCGAACGAGCCGAGAAACAAGTTTGATATCAAATATTTATTCATACAAAATACTCCTTTAAAATGTGCTAATTAGTTCACAAGCATTAAAGTGTTATACTAATTAAAGTTTTTCATCACTTTATAAAGTCTGAGCTGGCACGAACTGCATCTTATTGTAATCAAAGATTTGCATCACTTTATAAAGATTGACGGTTCTAATAGCCTGTATATCATTGTAATGGAAGTTCTGCATCACTTAAACAAGAGAGGGGTGATATGGATTGTAACTCATTGTAATAAAAGTTCTACCTAACTCTATCTAAAGTGTAAGGTGCTATATCCTATATCTCATTGTGAAAAAAATTCTATATCCCTTTATCAATATTACTAGGTTCTATGGCCTTTATTCCCTTGTAATGAAAGTTCCGCATTATTTTATTAAGATGTTGGGGGGAGGGGGATATTGAGCTTATCTCATTGTGCTGAGAGTTCGACATGATTTTATTAAAATGGCGTCTCTCTCATTGCAATGAAGGTTTTGCATCATTTTATCAAATTGTGGTGTGTTATGCTCTATATTTCATTGTAATACGAGTTTAATTTTGGCTTTAATTTTGTTTTTGTATTGAAGGCCGAGTCCATAGTATGGCTTTAAACTCGAAACTCTTTTTAGCCACGTGCAGGCCACTTTATTAATTACTATGTCGGTCCGTCGGTCGATCGTTCGGATGGTAACCATTTTACTTTCCAATGAGTTTTAGAAAGTTTTGAATGTTGTAAAGTCAGATGATATATTTGTTAATTGAAAATACGTTTTTTAATTTCTCGTTTTTTTCTAAATTATTGAAAGAATTGAGAGCACGAGACTTAGCTCTGTTGCCCTTGTTTTTTCTAATGCTGGGTAATTTTTTTGAAAACGAACCTACCTTTTGATTTACAGAGTTTTCCTTTGGCTCCCATTTCCCTGGATTACCCTAAATAATGTTAAAAAATGAATAGAATATTTATGGTGTTAAGAGAACTTACCGGTGGTTAGATCAGAATGACAGATGAGTTAAAAGGGACATTGATAATGTAAACATTGAACTCTGTTTATTAACACTATCTTCTAGGGCTTTAAAAGAAGCAATGAAACCTTAGTTAAGAAGAGAGAAAAATAATGCAACCACTCTATCTAATTATTGAATTTGATATGGTTGTGAAATCACTGTGGGAACAGGGCTTGAAACATTCTCTATTTACGAGGGGCAGTAAATAAGTTTTGCAATTCGGATATAAGGAAACGAGATATGAGGAAAAGTGTTTTATTATTTTTCCAAGTGCAAGTAACTCTTGCATCCACAATGGCGCGTGTGTTCGGATCGAGGTAGGTCTTGGAAGGGAGTTGGTGATATTTTCGTACCGCCATCATAGGAGGGTCGGTCAATAAGTTTTTCGGGTAGTTATATTTTTCAATATAACTACCCTCGACTTCAATGCACTTACGCCACTTGTCCCTGAGGCTTCGAATTCCAGACAACCAGAAATCTCTTGACTGCTGTTCAATCCACTCCTGGAGGGCGAGCTGGACATCTTCTTCGTCCCCAAACCGGCGTCCACGCAGTGCAGCCTTGAGCTGGCAGAATGAAAAGTAGTCACTACTGGCCAGTTCTGGACTGTAGTGGGGGTGGTTGAGCTCCTCGAATCTGCACTTGCGTAGGGCAGCTTGTGCAACTTTGGCCTTGTGGACTTTGACGACGTGCATTGAAATCTCCGCATCCCCTGGTTTGCGATATCCGTGACGCCACGGTTTTGGCGAGCCGGGCGGATGTTGAGATTATCTTCTGCTAGGTTCCTGGACATGTAGGAACTGCGGGGTATGAACGCGCCGATGAGGGCACCAAAGAGTTTCGCTCTTCCTCACACCGACTACATGACAGGAATACAGGCAGCTCTTCGGACTGCTTGGCAAAGAAGATGGGAGACGGTCGAAGGGAACTTAAAGTTGCGTGCCATTGCAACGCGAATGTTCCCATGGACCTATCCCCCAATGCCGCGACGGCTTCAGGTCGCTTTCTATCGTCTCCGAATCGGACATACTCGTGTGACGCATCGCTATTTGATGGAGCGCTCGCCTGCGCCCTATTGTGACGACTGAGTCGTCACAATGACTGTACAGCACATTCTTGTCAAATGTCCCAGTCTGGGTGATCTTTGCGCACGTTACCTGTCCCAGTACCGGGATGGGCTGGGTCGCTACCGCCTGTGCTTTGTGCTTGGGACGAGTGCGTGCACTTTGACTGGTAGACTTGTTGACTTTTGGGGGGAGGCCGGCCTTCTCTCTATAATTTAACCAGGTTTTTGTTTTGTTTTGTTGTTTTTTTCCCTTATAGGTTGCACGCTCCTACGCTTGCTTACTACTCGTTTCCTTTTCCTTTTTTTTAGTTTCTGTTGTTGTTGTTTTTTGTGTTATTGCATTAAATTTGAAAGTAACCTAGTTCTAGGCCGTTTTTGATGCGGTGACTAATGCCTAAGTAGGTAGGGCCAGATGAGCTCTTAGAAAATAAAAAAAATGAAGTCGATCATGGGGCATGAGGTTTCTAGGGACCCAACGGGCAGAGACCTTCGTCATGGCTAAATTGTCGTGGATGATGTTGATAACACTTTCATGGGATATTCCAAGTTCTCGCTTGATTTCTTCGACCTTCAACCGTCGATTTTCGAGGATCATCCTCTCCACACGGGCCACATTGTCCTCGTTGGTCGCGTCTGACGGGCGTCCTGGACAGGGTTAAATCTTCAAGGGACTCACGACCATGGCGGAACTCCCTATTTTAGCGAGAAATGGTTGCATAGGAAGGGGTGGTGTCGTCGTACACTGCAACCAAGCGTTCATGGATCTCTTTTGCATTCTTGCCTTCCTTGGTCAAAAACTTGATCACTTCGCGGTGCTCAACCTTCTCCATTGTTGAAAAATTTGTGACTGAGGATCTGTGGTCAGCTACTGCTTCTTAAATAGACGAGGCAGGAGCGTGCGGCTGCAGGTCCTGAATTGTTATAACTCGTCCCAACACCCCCACAATTAGCCATCCCCCTTTCTCTGTTTAGCCCTACCGATTCGCAAAACATATTGACCGCCCTTCGTATTGATGTATAATAGAGAAAAAATATTTCGACTCTATCATTTCAAGTAGACTTCTTTCCTATTGAGTTAAATATCAGTGACGTTTCTTTTCAAGAGAGCGAAGAATACGAGTATTTTCTCGCCTTTTGTGAGGAAGCCGACCATTTTAGATCTCCTTTTCAATCTTACTTCACGATTCACTAAATCTGTTCGTGGCTGAATTCTGTGTATGACGTAAAAAATAGTTTCCATTTAACTTTCTTCTTTGTTCTCTTTTTTAATGAAATTTAATTTTAACTTCCATACTCTAAAAAGGCTTTCTGGCATTTTCTCATATTAACTTCATCTATTATACTCAATTATAAAATTTTTGTTTATTCTGATAAAATGAAACAGTCGCATGACTAAAAAAGCGGCACACACACAAATACACAGTGTCACGTTAAATTTTTTAAAGATTAATTTACATTTATATATATATATATATATATATATATATATATATATATATATATATATATATATGTATGTATTTTTTCAATCTTTGTTGAAATTTACGTGATAGGAATTATTTTTCTAATATTTAAATTATTGCAGGTTTGTTAAAAGGTCAGCTATTTAAAAATAATACGGAAAAACGTGCATTTCCTTGGTCAATCCAAAATTGCCCTCTGATCCTGTTCCTGTAGAGGTGAGTTTCAGTTCCTGGACTTTTGCTATTCGATCAAAAGAGTAAAACTATTTCGTAACATCTTTTGTTAAAATAAATGTTTGAATCTTTTTCAATTCCAAAAATAGATCAGTAATATGGATTATGCATCTAGCAGCACTATCTATAGGATCATTGACGACTTTAAAATGAACAGTTACACTCCTGTGAAGAAGTATTCTGGATGCCCAAGGACTTCGCATGAAAGCCCATATCACCTCCGACTAAGGTCTCAGATCATGGATGGAGATGCCTTAGCCCTAAACTTGCTCGCAATTGGAAAGAAGCAGGTGGGAACGTTTCAGCGCGCAAAGAGAAGCGGAGACCTTTCAAAAAATGTCTCAAATCAAAAAGGGCTACGAAGATGTCTTATCTCACCAAGAATATAATTAGAGAATAGGTTAAATTTAAAATGGTGCAAAGCGAAATTTGTGAAGAAGATTCTTTCTACTTGTTTGGAGCTTGGGAAGATCCTGCGTTAGTAAGAGAAAGAGGCAGCGCTTTCACAGGTCCCATGTCATGCTCATGGCCAAGCATCCCAAGTTTCTTCATGTGTCGGGCTGCATCTCATCCAAGGGAACTAGAACACTAGAAATTTTGCCCAAGAATATAGCAATCAACTCAATAGGGTTAGAAAACGCGCTGCATTAGCACTGTTTAATAATAGTTCACTACCAATTTGTGGATTATAACTGAATTTCTCAGCATGATAGCAAAGAACTTATGGATTAATTACGAAATCTTCTGTTAAATAGGGGATCTTATTTTCACCCCAATAAGATCAATTTGATTAGAACAATTATTTCGGCACTATTTACAACAATGTCATCAAAAAAGCCAACAACTTCCTCTCCCCCGCAGTCGTCAGGATTTTTATTTTATAATCTTAAAAATCTTAAGGTCTTAATTAAAAATATCTTACAAGAAATTCAGAAAGAAGACTGGATAAAAAATGCTAAATTTAACCTAAAAAAATATTTATCGATCGAATTCTTTAATTTTTGAGATTCATTTAGATGATAAATTGAAAATGAAAATTTCGAATTTTAGAATACATTCAAACTATTTTTTGGATAGTTTAGAAAATCTTAATAGAAGGATTCATATTATAAATATTAATATAGGCACTGAAAAAGTTCTAATATACGATATAAATACACAAAAATTTGATCAACATTATAATCATTAATTTCTTTTGTTTTACGGATATATTTTTCTCCTCTTTTTTTGAGGGACGGGTTTTCAAGCGTGTGTATTTTTTGGGGGGGGAATAAGAACGATGATGAATTCAAAGACGATTACTACCGATCAACCAACACCAAAAACATTGAAAATCAATGATTTTCCGAAACACATTTGTAATACGGTTATAGATCACGAATTTTTAAATGTGGGATTAGATCCAGAAATATATAATTTAAAACCGAAGTCTTTATTTCTTTGCACTGATATTTCTAGAATTCAATCATACGTCGTACTTTTAATCCTTAAACAATTCGTAAAAGAGAGAAATAATAAAAATTGTAAAGGAGGATTTATTTGTGGCGATGGCATGGGTTTAGGAAAACTAGGAACGCATCATCTTTTTTATACAATTTCTTATATTAAACCAAAAAATTCCCAATAATAATAATAATAACGCCTATATGAAAAGAATTCCTAATATTTTGTGGGTTACTCAAAACAGAGATTTATATTGTGGAATAATAAAAGAATTATAATTGACTAATGATGCATTATACAAAACTTTAAAAATAATTGATATTCACCAATCTTTTAGAAGTCAGGATGAAAAAACTTTAGAAAGCGGATCTAGAAACGAAAACCACCAGGGAAATGAAAAAGTAGATGATTTCTACTACGAATTTAGGTATGAGGAGAAAAACAATTCCGTCATCAATATAGAAAAACAAAAATCTTGCAGCGTTACTGCGAATATTATATTAGCACGATACAATATTATCAATAGAAAAGTATACAATTTGTTAGAGGACAAAGATGTTTTTGACGATATAATTCATGACGAATTTCACATCTTAAAAAATATTCTAAGGAATTTCAAAATTTATTAGAAATCCCAGTGAATTAAGAAAATTTGTTAGAGAACAAAGATGTTTTTGACGATATAATTTATGACGAATTTCGCATCCTAAAAAATATTCTAAGGAATTTCTAAAAATTATTAGAAATCCCAGTGAATTAAAAAATGTCCAACGAATCATCTTGGAAAATATATAAATAGAATTGCAGATTCTGTTAATTATTTTACGTATTTCAATAAACCTAATTCGTTTATTCTTCTCATGAGCGCAACGCCTTTCACTTTAATTTCTGATTTAAATTCAGTCGATTTTTTGTTAGAAAATATATCTAGGAATGAAAATGAGGTCAAGGAAGGGCGTGAGGAAGAATATCAAATTTCAAGTAAAACTAATGGTGATGATGATGATGAGAAAGGGTGTGAAAATGAAAATAATACTCCTTAATTTCTTAATAATTTCAAAAATATGTTAAAAAGTAAACATTGGTATTATATGAAAAATAATATTGTAATGAGTTTAATGATGCAATATATTATTAAATTAATGTACAATAAAAGTATATACATAAATAGAATAATTAAAATGGAAGTTCTTGTTTGAAAACAATATCGTACATTATGGACTTAGGCTCTGGAGGTCGCCAGAGTTAAATGCAGGAGTCATGCAATTGATAATACTTACGGCTACTTATTGAACAATAATGGAGCAATTTGAGAGAAGATATCATCACAAATTTAGGCTCGGGTATGACCAAACGAATTTCAGCAGTGCTGAAGAACAAGGGAGATCTTTGAAATATATTGAATGCGCGAATCAATTGAATGTAATAATTAATAAAGTGGATGTGGCACTAAAACATACTAAAACAAAATGTAACCTTTGATTAGTTCTATTAATTTTCTTATATGAAAAAATATAGTAGCCTCGCCGGGTAAACGACATTTGAGGACACCAATGAATGTCATCCACCTTGAAATTTCGGAATTTCCCATTGTATATCGAATGTCAGCGTGGATGGTATTTAGTCTATATTTTATATGCCTAAGAAGATGACCGTATTATGGTGGAAACGTCGATACTTAATAAATAAAAAGAATAATAAAAATTAAAATCCCAAGGCAAAGAAAATTGCTGCTGACATTTTTTATTTATTTATTTAGTAGCGACGTTTCAACCATAATACGGTCATCTTCTTAGGCGTATAAAATATACAATGGAAACTGAAAGTGATAACACCCTCCCCTTTTTAGATATTTTAATAAGGAAAAGTCAAAATAGTATAAAAACATCAGTTTACAGGAAGCCCACTAATAAGATGTAAGGATTAAACTTTTTTAGTAGCTTAGATTTGATATATAAAATGTCGTTCATTAAGACCCTTATTCACCGTGCATATAATCTATGTTCATCTTATATTCTTATAGATGAAGAATTCCAAAACCTCAAATCCTACTTTTAAGTAATGGTTTTCCTTTAAATATTGTTGAAAATTCAATCCGCACATTTTAAAGTAGAGTTTACCAACCTTGTCACCCGGAAGTAACGGTGGCAAAGACAGGCATTACTTGATTATGCCAGAGCTGGGTATTTAAAATAAATTCCTTATCCGAAAGTTACTAGCATTGTTAAATAAATATTTGTGTCAAATAAAATTTCAAATTGCCTTTGTAAACAAAATAAATATAAAATCTCTCTTTAAAATAAATGAGCCAGTTCCAAAGAGTCTTAGGATGCAATAATATACTTATTTAAATGTCTTGGGTGTTCCCATAGCAAATACATTGGAAGCTGCGTGAGAACTCTGAAGGCAAGATTCTCGTCTCATATGGGCATAATTAATCGAACTGGCAAAATACTTCAAACTAACGAAAATTCAACAATCATATATCAGGCAATAAAAAGTAAAAGTGATATCTCTACAGAAGATTTCGAAATTTTAAATTCAGATAAATGCCCAATTACACTTAGAATCTTGGAAACATTATATATAAAACAACAGCTCAACCCAGAATGAAATAGTGATTTATCGTCAGTTCCCTTCCTACTAAACTAATTAAAAAGTCAATAGTGCTTAGTACATCGTTTAATAATATTTTTTTTTAAATAGTTCAATTTAAATATTAAACTCATAAAACTAATTATGAAATGTGAGTCCTGCCTTGGGATTTCTGTTGAAAATTAAATTAATGCTCTCCAGAAGAAATCCTCATTGTAGCAGAATGAGGTCAAATGGCGACGACGTGCCCTTCTGTACCCATGTGCATCCTGAGATCACCACATGAAGCTGTAAAAGCATAACTAAACCTGGGCAAGGAGGCGGCCAACGCCGTTATCACACGTGCCAGTTGTATTTTCCTAGGGACCGATGTGATCGTTTCCCATGGCCGCCTCTCCGCTAGCATTCTGGCTTTCCGCTCGAAGATTGAAATCCGTTGGACATTCCAACCAACGTTATCACAATTTCCCCTTTTCCCGAAGGAGTCGCCGACTTTTCACCAAATTCGCACGCGCGTATAGAGCCACCTCACAAGACGCCTATATAACGCTTTGACTGAGTTTAGAGAGCAGCACTGTTAGACTTCCACCTACTCCGGCGAACAAGCTAAAGGACGCTCTCACCCCTCTCCCCCTCAGCGGTGATTTCGATTCGAGTTGAAGCTAAATCGATCGGTGAACTCTGCCATAGTCAATCGGCAAGAATCCCCAACCGTGAACTCTGCCATAGCCAATCGGCAAGGACTTAACAAGGATTCTCGACTCCAAATGCTCGACAAGTGCTCCCTCGTCTGAAGCAAGAGGTAACTTGACTTCTTCCGTCGCATTCATTATACCCTAACTGGCGCCTTTTTGGCAAAGAGCACGTAAGGTAATCGTAACCGTTGCCGCCTTCAGATTGATCTTGAATCTGGTTTACCTCCTTGCTCCATTATTTGTATGAACGCCCTAGTTTAAAATCTCCCTTTAAATCACCAAACTGAAAGTGACCTCTTTAATCCATTAATTAACCTACCTGCAACTCGTGTGAGCCTTTAACCCCGTTTGGGCGACCATTCCCTTTAAACCCAATTTTTTTGTAAATATATATATAATTTTGTTGTTAGTAAAGATATATTTTCGCCATTGTCTTCTTTTTGCAACCACAGCGCCTACCAGCTACCCGTTAATCTTTGGCCAACTTGCACCCTGAAATATAAAATTTAAAAGAACACCGCAAAGTTAATAATAAGCCATCTCCACTGGACTCATGACAATTTCCCGTTTCACTAACGGTCGTCAACCAACTTCGGCCCAAAGCCACAAAGTACCTACCTATATATATATATATATATATATATATATGATAAATAAAACCCACAAAGAAAATGGAAAAACGATTAAGAGCGCTCGGAATCGTTTTTCCATTTTCCTTGTGGGTTTTATTTATTATAATTTTGACTCACGTGCAAGTTGTTAGTTTCTTTTCATATATATATATATATATATATATATATATATATATATATATATATATATATATATATATATATATATATATATATATATACATATATATATATGCGACTATGAAGGCAATTTTCGGATTACTATCACTTTGTCAAGCCCTCTGATGGAGCTCTTCTCACATACACGAGAAGGTAAGGCATAAAATAAGCTTTGATACGACTTGCGTCTTAGAAAATCTTATTTTATGCGTTACCTTCCCGGGTATATGAGAAGAGCCCCTTCCAAGGGCTTTGATAAAGAGCTAGTAAGCCAAAGATTGCCTTCCTAACCACATAATTATGATTGCTTTATTATAAATAATTCTCGATCTATATATATATATATATATATATATATATATATATATATATATATATATATATATATATATATATATATACGAGGGGCAGTCAATAAGTTTTGAAATTCGGATATAAGGAAACGAGATATGATCAAAAGTGATAGATAATATTTTTCACTCTAACTACCCACGACTTCAATGCACTTGCGCCACTTGTCTCTGAGGCTTCGAATTCCCGACAACCAGAAATCTCCCGACTGCTGTTCAATCCACTCCTGGACGGCGAGCTGGACAGCTTCATCGTCCCCAAACCGGCGTCCATGCAGTGCAGCCTTGAGCTGGCCGAATAAAAAGTACTTGGTAGGTGCCAGATCTGAACTGTAGAGGGGAGGGTTAAGCTCCTCGAATCAGCACTTGCGCAGGGCAGCTTGTGAAACTCTGGCCGTGAGGACTTTGACGACGTTGAAGTCGATCATGGGGCGTAAAGTTTCTAGGGACCCAACGGGCATAGACCTTAGTCATCGCCAAATTTTTGTGGATGATGTTGATAACACTTTCATGTGATATTCCATGTTCTCTCTTGATTTCTTTGACCTTCACCCTTGATGTTCGAGGACCATCCTCTCCACACGGGCCACATTGTCCTCGTTGCTCACGTCTGACGGGCATCCTGGATGGGGGTCAACTTTAAGGGAATCACGACCATGGCGGACTACCTATTCCACCCAGCAATGGATTCATAGGAAGGGGCAGTGTCGGTGTACACTGCAACCATGCGTTCATAGATCTCATTAGCATTCTTGCCTTCCTTGGTAAAAAATTTGTTCACTGCACGGTGATCAACTTTCTCTATTGTTGAAAAATTTGTGACTGACATTCAGGGATGAGCTACTGCTTCTTAAATAGACGAGGCAGGTGTGTGCGGCTGCAGGTCCAGACTTGTCAGAACTGTTCCTAACCTCCCACAAACAGCCCTTCCTTTTTTTCTATTTTGCCCTACCGATTCGCAAAACTTATTTACCCTCCCTCGTGTATATATATATATATATATATATATATATATATATATATATATAAATATATATAAAGAGAGAGACAGAGAGAGAGAAAGATTGAGTAAGGCGTTTAGCACATTTTCTAACATTATGAAGATAAGAATTCGATAGAAATTTAAATCCTGTCATATACAAATCTGAATTTATATATTTCAATATCCTTTCGTCTGAAACATTTTGGCTGGACAGGGTTTATATATCACCAACGAAGCAAATGATGCAAACTTATGTAGATACAGATCCGTTGTTTTTCTTCCTAATCTCTCAATATCCTGAATGCCATTAATTCCCAATAGAAGATCTTAATGTAATTTTCTATTTGATTTACAAGATATGGATACTTTTTTGTTTCTTAGGTGTTGAATAGTGTGTATGGCGTATTAGCTAAGGATCTGTTTATTTATGGACTTTGAATGTTAAATTGGCTATTTTTGAAGTTGTCTATAAGTAATCATTTTTATTTGTTTCAAGAGAGTTCATTGTTTTTATTGCTTGCATACATCGTCATGCTACATTTCCCTAAGCATAAAAAGATATATAAAAACATCCTAATAGACAGTTATTCCTCGCATGACAGTTATTCCTCATATTTTCACAAACGGGAGCTACATTGAAATTTTTTTAAATTTTCTGCTGTGAAATAAACATTTCTTTCTTTAAGAAGCAATCAATGATTTTTATTATTGATCCCTCTCAATTCCTCGATATTGAGAATGAAAGAAAAAGAAATTACTTTTCTAACAATTTTTCATTCTAAACTTTACCTTGATAATGAAGATTATAATTCTTTCCTTGATTTCATATAACAAACTAGGTTTAAAATTAGAAGATATTATAAAGTTCCTAATGTTTGTCTTTAGTCATTATTTGGTCGAAATGCAAAATATATATGGAATATTTTCTACCTTCAACCTTAATTGCGAAACTTTTATTGGTCTTAATTTGGGGGGAATTAATGGAGTTTTCCTTAACCCTATCCAGTTGATGGGTTTTGGTACATTAATGGAGTTTTCCTCAACCTTATTCAGTTTATGGGCTTGGAGGGGTCATTGTTTCGAGTTTTGCTTAACTATATGCAGTTTATTGGTTTGGGGGCATTACTGGAGTTTTCCTTAACCCTATGCAATTTATGTCTTTTGGGACTTAAATGGAATTTTCCTTAACCCTCTGCAGCTTATTGGTTTTAGGATATTAATGGAGTTATCCTTAACCTTTTACATTTAGGGGATTTGAGGTTTGAGGGAGGAGAGTAATCTTTCTTTTTCTTTACCTTATACAAGTAATGGAGTTTTTATTTACATTATACACTTACTGGTTTTTGCGGGGTTAATCTTGTTTGATTTACCTTATACTCTTTCCGCCTATCCTATAACTAGATTTTCACCACTAGCAGTCGAGGGCTGCGGAAGTTGAGAAGAAAAACTTTCTATCACCCCCCCTTAGGTTGAAGTAGTTAATATGCCTGACATTGTACACATGTAGATAAGTGTGTACAGTAGATTATATATTAAAAAAAAAAAAAAAAAAATATAGCATGTTAGAGATACACTCGTAGATAAGTGTGTATCGTAGTTTCGGATGTAGTGTAGCGGACTAGCCTCGAGCGGACCTTAGGGTCTTTGTTGGTCCTAGATTCTGTAGTTCTGTAGTTCTTAATGGGGGTAAAGAGAGTTTCGAGTATCTTTTTTCTGGTAAGATTTCCTTTACCTTATATAGTTAATATTGTTTGTATTTTGCGGGTGGGCTTTATCGGTTTCCATTTGAGTTAGACAGTTAATGGTGTTTGCCTTTACATTATTTCGTTCATGCGCTTAGGGTTTTAATGGGACTTTCCTTTGCTATATTCAGTTTTAAGTTTTGAGGTTTAATGGGGTTTTCCTTTACCTTATTCATTTAAGGTGGATTAAGGTTTTGATAGATCTTTTCTTTGCCTTTAATTCTCTCGGAGTTTAGAGGTAAATAGAATTTTCCTTTCCCTTATACAGTTAATGGGCTTTCACTCTTCATTATACATTTAATGGGGTTTTGCGTTTATTGGCTTTGGGTTGATAAAAGGGGGTATCTTTTCCTATATATATATTTAATGTGGTTATTCGAGGTTTGTTGGTTTTGTAGTTTAATGAGATTTCCTTTACCTTGTTCAGTTAATTGTGCTTTCCTCTACATTATATAGTTTTTGTGTTTGGGAGTTTAAGGCGGCTCTTCTTTACCCTCTAAATCTTAGGGATTTCCTCGTTTAATGGAGTTTTCCTTTACCCCTTAACCTTAAAGGGGTCAATGGGGATTTCCTTAAACTCAGCCAGTTAATGGTGATTTTAGTTTAGATTATAAAAGGGTTTTACCTCACCTTAAGGAGTTAATGCATTTGGGGGGTTAAGGGTATCTCCCTAGACATTATACAGTTAATAAAGGATTATTTTTCAAAAGATTGTCCTTTACCTTTTACAGTTTATGGCTTTTATCGGATTAGTAGAGGTTTGTTTTACCTTATAACTTTAATAGGGTTCCGAGGTTTGCGGGGGATTTGGGGTTAATGGGGTTTCGTTTACCTTAAAATGTTAAGATGCTTTGTTGTTTTGGGCCATGGATAAATGTGGATTACCTTTACCTTATACCTTTAATGGTGTTTGTGTTTACATTATACAGTTAATGGGGTTTAATATTTATTTCATTTACTTTATACAGTTTATGAGATTCAGGAGCTAATTTTGATTTAATTTATCTTATAATGTTAATCTTGTTAATGCGTTTTGGATTTGGGGTAGTTAAAGACCTTTTCCTTTACCTTTACACTTCCTGGTGTTTCCTTTACCTATACGATTAATGGGGTTTGGCGTTTTGGTGTTTGTGGTTTAATGAGGTTTCCTTTACTTTATACAGTTAATGGGAGTTCGGGAGTTGATGAGGGTTTCCTTGTTTTATTTATTTAACTTGGGTTTTAATGGAGTTTGCACCTCACCCTAAAAAGTATATGGGTTTTAGTGGAATAATAGGGTTTTCATTTACCTAATACATATATATGGGTTATTGTGTTTTAGCAGTTTATGGAGTTTGTTATTTGGGTTAATTACTAAATAATAGGTTTAATATTTTAATTTTAGGTTAGAGATTTCAACAGGATTTTGCCTTAAAATTGTGAGAAATATATTTTACTAAGGAAATCGAAAGTTATGAGAAATTCGAGTTAAAAATGTCAGAATGATGAGCAACGAAGGAATTTCATATCTGGATGACTATTTTCGGTTTTTCAAAGTATCCTTTTTAAAACGGGTTTGGGAGAAAATCGTTAGGTAAAGCTATTATAAATTAGAGAGAAAAGAGAATGAAAGTGAGTTAAATACATATACAAAATGGATTAAAAAGAAAATCAATAAACTAAGCATAGATAGACTATATTTAAAGGTTTGATAAATTCAGACGACCACTATAGGCGAGTGTACTGAAATGATGGAGAAACCTAATGAGGGATATCCTTGTTTATAATCCTTCTTTTCGTGCTTCGCGTTTTCAAGAAAATAGGATTGTGAATCAATAAAAGAAACAAACGAGGGAGGGAATGAAAGAATTCCTTTCAATATCTTTTCTTCCTGTGTTAAAGAAGTGATTTGAATTCGATTTTCAAATAATTTAATTATTTTTCAAGGTTAAAAACTTTAAGAATATTAGTGTACCAAGGAAGGAATTTGCACTCATTTAAGTTATAATGAAAATGGTTAGATAAAAACAAAAGATACATATATTTTTATTATTTCATTTAATCAAAATAAATTAAAGAATATTTTTTACGCTCCCCCTCTGAAGAGGTTTTTAAAAATGTTCGTCAAAAAAGTGGGGTTATTAGAAGTAAACGTGAAAAAAGTATATTCAGTGTAACCGAAAGTGGAGGAAGAGGATATGAACGCTATGCACTAGTATGCCATGTTTCCTGTCTAGAGGTTAAATTAACGATGGTGGAAGTTGGTATGTGGGTGTCCTAAAAGTCACGAAAGTTATAGTAAACATCCCCCAGAGGCTCTACGCAATCTCTACAAGTAAAAATTGAGTGATCAAGGGTCTAAAATATCGCAAGCCATATCATTAAACCTTGAGGCTAAATAATCAGTAAAAGATGCTTTTTGTTCCTCCAGCAAGAAAATATGTAACGTTTACTCATTTAGCAGCATCATTTCTCAATGGCAGCCTTATGAAATTGATAAAAAGGATGTGGTAGCTTATTTTGGTTTAAACAAAGCTTAGTTTCATTCTATCATTTTTGGGCGGGAAAAGTTTATTATCTCAACGCCAAACACGGTCAAAATTCCATTAACACAAAACATGAAATCGAGAGTCAGCACGAAGCAAAAGAGATCGAAGTGAGGTTAAATGACTTTTGGTATTCTCTGAAACGTGATCAACCAAAATCATTAATTCTATGTCAGACCACAATGACTGAGCGCATATCCAAAAAGCAACTAAACCCAGATAGTGGTGCTGTCCTAGGAAACCAGTCATGCCGCTAAGGGCATGGATCCACCCCAACCTTACCTTGTAGAAAATAGGTTGACGATGATGAAGATGACTTCGTTCAATTATTTCTGAAAATATGTGCTCCAAAAAGTTCCAGATCTTGACACAAAGGCGACAAAAATAAAGTAAATACATTTTCTATTATAAAATTCTTAGTGTGCAGCTTTGTAACTGAATGTGTACAAATTGTATGTGTAAGTAAATGAGCATTTTGTGTGTTCAGGTCAAATAAAAGGATTATAGTTTGTAATTTAGTAATACCTATATATTCTTTGTGTTACGATTTCAAAGTTTGATTCTCTTTCATAAACTTTCGGTGTTTTAATTGTTAATTATTATTTTCAAATTTCCTCCAAATAGTGAATAATAGATAAAACTATACGAATTTAAAATTATTGTTGGTAACATGAAGATCAGCGGTGCGCCCCAAAAAGTTTATTTTTTTGGCGGGTACGTTTCGTTCACCCGCGCATGCATGTTCATGCGTGTTTGGTTAAATAAAAAGTTTTAAAAAAACGTTAGAACATTATTCTATAAGCAAGTTTGATTATATACTGGGGGGTTGTGACCCCCAGACCCCCCCCATTGATTGAAACTCAGGATCATCGTAGGGGGGTCTCCCGTAGTGTTTAAACCCACCACGAGCAGTTCTCTTGAATTTACTCCAAAAAGGTCAAACATATTGGAACACGGACGAAATAGTTTTCGTCCTATCGTTCACGCCACCGTTCGTAATGTTAACCTTATTGTTATTAAATCAATAAAATATGAAAATTGCTTCTTTATCATTTGCAAACCTGAAAAGTTTTGTTCACTGACAATTTTTCGTGAGAGATTCGACCATTGAATGAGAAGCTCAAAAAAACAAGAACGAAAGTCTCTTCAATGACCCGCGGCGTTTTGTGAGAGGATGATAAATGGTTATTACATTCATGGCTTCGCATGCTTCATATCACTTACAAGTGCCTTTGAATGGCTGAATAAGGTTTCTGCCACTAAATGGCTCCACCCAGTGCTAAATTCGATGGCAGATTTGAAATATCCAGGGTGAATAAACATATGGCCCTTGGTCGTATGGGTCATTTCAAGGCTCTAAATGGGTACAATTGAACTTTACTATTTTTTAAAAAAAAGTGACGCCTTGACCTGGCCCTTCGCCGCAGCTAAAATCAAGACAATTCAGGACGGAATAAGAAATATATATGACTAAGGTTTTGGCCCCGTGAAAAACACCGGCAATATTTATGCAATAATTGTTATTATTAATGGAAGGAAATATTAAAATATAATGATTAATCGAATTGAGGAAGTTTACTCCCTAAAGTGAAGTTGACTTTCACTGCCTATTATTATAATTCAAATCCGCTCAACTGCTAATGCCCGAAAATTCTTACAAAACAAAAAATGCAGCCCAAAAGAACTTACTATATAATTCAAAACACCACATAAGGTGTGGTCACTGATGATATCGCCGAATGTACCGGGTGTCCTTAAGTCTAAACCCATAGTAAATATTACAAGGTTCTCTTTGTTTACCAGACTTTACCCCACTTGACTTCTTGTACAATTAAATGAAATGGATGTAATTCAAATTAAATAAAATGTATTTCAAATCTTTTTACTAAAAATATGCATTTTGCTTATATGTCGAGCCTTTATAATTTCAGAGTAAAGAAGCCTTCATGAATCAAGTAGTGTTGTTTTTATTTCTTATTATTGCCTTACTCAGACAGGCGACATTTTATCAAGGCAAAACGCAAGTGCGACGCTACCCAATTAAAGTTTCAACATCGTTGAAAAGGATTATAACTTTTCTGAACAAGAACGCAGCCTGGGCATATTGAAGAAGTAAAGGCGATATTTTTTACTTTAACTTAATTTAATCAAAGTTTGGAATGGCAGAACTTTATTATATTGGAAAGTATAAAAATGTTGACTGGATACAAGCTGTTAGGCTCTCACACGTTAACAACCAAATGGAAATTCATATAACCCATACGAGTACATCTAAATTATTATTAGTGTAATTTCTATTATTAATATTGTCTTTATTAGTAATATCCCAGTACCGTAACGTTAGCTGTTCGGTACTAAACCCACACCGTTAATTATCCTAAAATCAAGGCAGCCGACTGGAAGGTACACGGTACTCGCTCCATATTTATCTGGTAACTCAATTAGCACAGGTACCTACGGAGTCCTCCAGTACTCTCGTACTCTGCCTCTCCCCTTACCTAATTAAACGCATTTGAACTTATTGTAAACTACAGCTGAATACGATTATTTGAATATTATTGAGATAATTAGATGTAGAAAAGGTTACTGATCGTCAGGTTCTACACAACTTTCAACAACAGGTTCATACAAAGTATCAGTCGAGGTACTTATAAAGAACATCCATGGCCGTACACACAAAGAGTGACTTTAAAAGTCAAATTTGAATCTCATTAAAACCTTCCATTTAATAATAATATGTAATTTTTGTTTTGCTCTCTTCATTATATTTTCTTTATAGTGTCCGTTTACCGACTAATGAAAGTCTTGAGAGGAGAGATAGGTCTCCAAAGAACTCTTGAATGCATCAAGAGAAAGGATGAGGGTATAGACGAAGGCAGCTCATTCCATAATCGAGGAGCAAATATCGAGTAAGCACACTTGCGTTTGTAGCACAGCCTGAGCGTAGGGTTAACACGAGCTTATATAGAGTAGACTTGGAAGATAATTAGGGGAATGCTGAGTTGATATTAAAGATCTTATATGCAAGAAGGTATTTTGAAGGCCATTCTGTGTCGAAAAGGCAGCGAGTAGAGACCCGAAAACAGGGCGGTTGCACGAGAAAGACCTTCTCGCATGAAAGGAACACTGAATGCTACGTTTTGAATCAGTTGGATGGGTATAATAGGCATTGAGCCTTTATAGAGTGAGAAGAGATTTGCAGTAATCAACAAAACAGGCAACGAAACAATAAATTTCACCCGGAAAAGTGTTGTGGGCAAAGTGGGAGCGGATACTGCTAAGATTACTAAAAGAAGCAGAGAGAGGATGTGGAGCTGTTATAAGCATGGGCTTTGAACCAGCCAACATCAAGGGTGACGCCCAGAGAAGTTTATTCCGCTTTCATAATTTACTTTTAAAAGAATGTGACACAAAATCAAGCACAGTCCGTCCAAAACTGTTTGCATAGAGGTAGGTCTATAAAATGGTGAAGTTAGGGAAAGTGTAAAGGAGAGGAGTTGTATAGTTGCAGTTAGGCCGTAATTTTCTTTTAAACTTGCTCCCTTGGCATGGCTACTTTCTAATATCCTTGAGGTAATCGAGTGATTGCTTTGAAATTAAGAGCATTGATTAAAATTAGAATAGATGAGATGGAAACACGCCGGAAACTTGAAATCTAATGGCGCAACTAAGTGTGAATGATTAAGGAAAATTTAATTAATAATAATCCTTTGGGGAAATCAGAAAAAAATAATATATTAACCCTTTGACTTACAACGACAGAAGCAGTGCATAAAGCGAATGAGTAGTTTTATTTTAATTATTAGTAAAGAAGCTGTTGCAATCCAACAGGGATACTTATTTTCAGGGTGGAAAAAGGAAGGTCAATTTTAAGTAAAAGAACATCTCTTAGGAAAACGAAACTGACTAGTAAAAAAAGATGAACAAATAAATAAGAAGGCTTCATTACACCCATGAGTATGCGTAAAAAGCATGAGAAAAAGCATATCAGAACGAACGCGAACTTGATAAGCCTATCAATGTGCTAAAAGAGAGTACTTGAGTATATCATCAGCTAGAATAAGAAGTCTTTTAACTGGTGCAAAAACATACTTGAATGTCTTCCTTATTTCTTACTCCGATATGTGGACAATGAAAGTAGAGCACACAAACTATAATACAGGGGTTCAGGTAAGATAAAAGGAACATGATAACTAAATAAAAAAGGAAATAAAAATAAAATAATGACGATGAAAAAAATTTACCTCCAGCAAAAGGAGATTAAGACTCAACTCCCGGGTGAAGAAAGTGTTAGTTACTGCGACAAAAAACCGGCCCTGCTATTAGGTGCCTCAGAGTTGGAAAAGATTATGATACAAAGTAAACATGAGGAAATCCCGTTTCATGATTGAAGCTCGTTAATATTTATCAAAATTTTTACTGATTATTTTATGTCAACACTTTGGGCAAACTGCCACCGTAAAAATAAGCATCGTAATTCTATCAGTTAAAAGTGGTGCGCTGTGAACGAATCCCAAAATAACGGAATTTTTTGGCCGGAGGCAAGCTGTGCTCCATTCCCCTTATGTCAAACAAGATATCAAAGTCGGGAACGGTTGTGAGTAAAAGACACGTAAGATGCGTCTAATAAATTGTTTTACGAGGCTTGAAAAATACAGCGGTAAAAGGGTCTCTGGCAGCGGAAAAAGTATGATCAGATATATTGGTTTATTTTGAGGCACAAAATTGTGAGCATAGTAACAATTGTTTATATATATAAAGGAATCAGAGAAAAGTAGCATTATCTCTGAATGAGTGCAGAAATTTCAGATAATTCTAAGGTTTTGAAAAGAATAAATGTTCTATCATCATTTATCGACACTGGTCTTGGGAATTAAGTTTGCACATTTCAACGGGTACTTAAATTGTTTTGCATAAGGAAATCTCATATTAATATAATATTTATACATGAAAATATACGAATTAGTGCTAAAAGCAAACATTTACTATTAAGAGCGATGTTTTAGGTCATACCAGAGAACAAGAGTTTGCATCTTAGCTCTTCCCTGGTCGCATAAAATTATGGAATTGACCAATAGAGTAAAGGAACCCAGATGAGTTCAACTGTGTCGGTCGTGATGAAGAGGTTTCAGCATATGGCTCGTCCTGCAACCATTGCATGTGTGTCCCATATGTAGATAAAACGCTCACTGTGACCAAAAAGAGAAAAGAACCAGACTTTTAAACATAGATACTAATAGCATCTTTCTAAAAATACAGAGGTAGAGTAGAATAAAATGTTGCCGTTCATCGTTGTCCTCTTTGACAGATCACTACAAATTACAATTAAGAGAAAAAGACAAATTTGTCTTATTTTTGATTTTAACAAAGTACAACTGGTTGTCACAAGCGAAGCACAGTGTAAAGCTTATACAGAGAAGCCAAAAAGAATTGCAGTAATTCTGGTATAACCAGAGAGGCGGAAAATCCCTGCAACTCTGTGTTCGCAGCAAATAATTACCAATCAATATTCCTACACAAAGCAAGGAGCATAAACTCAGAGATTTCTGCGCAACTTCTCACGGAATTAGAGGTGTCTAGCAAACACGCCAAAATCATAAGAAACCCATTGATTATAGTAGCCGTTTTAGGTAGAAGGGGAAGAGTAGGAAACAATTAAAACATAGATACAAGAGAATAAAAAAATGATATGAGGATGGACTCAATGAGGGGTTTCTAAGAATAGGTTAACTAATGAATAAGCGATTTCGCTCTCACCCTTCATGAGGTACTCTTGACCTCCTATACATGTACCATCATCGCAGGCCTGTGGAATAACCTTTTCCTAAATCAGGCTACTATGAATATAGACTGAATAATAAAGTTCGTAAATGTACCAAGCTCAACAATTTTTATCTAGCTGGTTCACAACTCTCCCTTGCGGCAGTACTCATTTTAAAAGTTGGAATTTTTGTGCAGAAGAAAAACATAGGCCTAAATGTCTTTTGTAGTATTTTAAAAATCACGAATTGTGCTGTATCATTTTCTCTTCTTATTCCTGTCTGATAATTGTAGTCATTTTAATCTTTTTTAGTTGAACCCTTTCTTGGCGATTCTTCGTGGAAGACATTTGCCTTCTGATTATTGATAAACTCATTCTGCATGATGGTTTATGCTGAGATTGACTGTAGAAGTTTTCGTTTAACTGAAAGGTGGTGTGCATTTATCCATTTTTTAATCACATTTTCAAATATTATTCAATTTTACTCTCCACAAATGGTCCCAATTATCATTAGCCACGCTCCCATGTATTTGATAGATCCATGAATCTTACAAGTTAATTACGACATGCTGAGTCTTAGTAATTGTAACTCGTCATTATGCCACGCAAAGTAGAACCGCTTTATCTCCTAACCTAACTTTTGCTAAATTATGTCAAATAATTTAGTATTTTGCATTTTTCACTCTCGCATCCCTAGTATATTTTATAATATACTGATTAAAATAAACACTTTTGTCTACACTCCCGTACAATTATTTTATTTAAAAGATAAAATAGCACCCTTGTATCTTAGTAGTTTTTGAAGATTTGGCGGTGGATGTTGACATTATTAGTGAAATTTTTTAGATTCGTTTTTAACTTACCAAAATTTATTTTCACTGCTTGAATTTACGCATAATCAAGTCGGAATACTCATTAGAGCGAAAATGCAGACAGTATAGTGTTAAATATTTGAAATTTTGGATTTAGTACTTCCCCTAAAAATGAACAACAGAAAATGGTTCTCATTTGCGAGATAGTATTATCGAATGAGGCCATGAAGCCATCCAGTCTTCGCGATCATTTAAAAAAAAGATCCATCCTGATAATAGAAAAGAAAATCTGTCCTATTTTAAAACTCTACGAGATAAAATTCACAAACAAAAGTATATTCACTCCCTTATGACAAAGCAATCGCAGTAAAGAGACGATTGAATTCTCTACTCATACAATATCTCAAAGATGAATACCAGATCACGGAAACATCATACAATTGGAGAAGAACTCATCTTGCCAGACAGGAAGGAAACCTTTCTTACATCATCTTTCCCAAGGTAGAATCATCAAAAAGATTCCAATTAATAATAATTCTGAGCCAAGAAGAATTTATGAAATAGGCTAATCTGGCGCCTGTCTACTAAGGCATAAGGCGTTACAATCATTCATAGCCTAATGAGAGGTTAGATTAAAGAAAACGTGCAAAATACCACGAAACCTTAAAAAAATGAAAACAGAAAGGCAAAAAGCCAAAACAAGAATAAAAAGGCAAGAAGGAGGAAGTACGTTCCGGCGTCTAAGCAGGCCCGTCTACCCCCCGAATAGGATCAAAGTCAGATTCTCGCGGTATCTCCTCCGCTCACCTGGTACTGGAACTACTAACGTGCGTGAAGATCAGCCAGACTGGGACATCCAACAGGAATTTGCCCAACAATCTGGAGTTTAAACCAGTTTTTGCATTTAAGATGCAGTGAACTCGCTTTATCAAATGGCGATGCGTCCCTCGAATCTGTCAAATACAAAGACAACAAAAAGAGATCTGAAGCCATTGCAGCATTGACTATTCCATGGGAATAGTCACGGTGCAATGGCACGCAACTTTAGGTTCCCCTCGGCTGTCTCCAATTTTGTTTTGTAAGTAGCCCTAGGGGCTACCCTGATCCTTTTCTTGTAGCCGGTGTAAGTAAGAGCGAAGCGCTGGTCTGGTCGCATAGTCCTCGTGGACTACCAGCTCGGCCGTGAAGACAGACGCAGCGCTTGGTAAAGGCTCACTTACTTCAAACAGAGGGGATCTGGCGTAGAAGGCAACGCCCTGTTGGTACTTTGAGTCATCTGTGTAAACTGATAAGGATTCATTGTAACACGAAGTGTGGTCCAAAAAGGCCGAACGCAATACTTCCCGTGATGTGGAAGTTATGGGAGCAGAAGCGCTGCGTCTCTCTTCACGGCCGAGCTGGTAGTCCACGAGGACCTTTTGACCAGACCAGCGCTTCGCCCTTACTTACGCCGACTACAAGGAAAGTATCAGGGTAGCCCTTAGGGCTACTTACCAAAGAAAATTGGAGACAGCCGTGGGGAACATAAAGTTGCGTGCCATTGCACCGTGACTGTTCCCATGGAATTAGACCCAATGCTGCAACGGCTTCAGAACTCTTTTTTTTGTCTTTGAATTAGACAGATTCGAGGGACGCATCGCCATTTGAAAGAGCGAGTTCACTGCATCTTAACTACCAAAACTGCTTTAAACTCCAGATTGTTGGTGGCCTGCCGAGTACATTGAAGAGAGCTTATATAACATACTTAAAATTCGACAATTTTGTTTAAAGTTGGATGAATCTACTCTCTCACGCAATTAAGCACTACTTTTAGGATAGGTTTGTTTTATTACATATAAGAAAAGTGTGCAAGAATAACTGTTTAAAAATTAACTTGAAACAGACAATAAAACTAAATCCATGTTTATATGGAAATTACTGACTGGCTGAAAACTCCATTTATTGAGTCTTGTACAAATGAAATTGATTTTGCAATGAAAGAAGAGTTAATTGCTTAAAAAAACTATAAATTAAAACCGCTATTCAAACTATCAATCATATCAGGAATTTTGACTACAAAAGGAAATTTATGAAAACTATCCAATGCTGAGGGAAGCATTCAAACTTTTTTAATTTTCTTTCCAATTTCCTGTGTGGCTGAACATGGTTTAAGTGCACTTACTCATATTTTTAGCAAACAAAAAAACAGCCCACAATTTGCAAAACGAAGAAATCTGAAATTACTTCTAATCAACCTGTAACCTAGTATCAGCAGAGCCTTAACCAGTAAGTACCAAAGTCAACCATCGCATCGAAATCATTAAGAGGTAAGCAACCAAATAAAAGTTTTTAAAGATTTTCATCATCAGTCTTTATAGAAATAAAAACTATATTGCACTAATGACCAAGTGTTATCTTGCTATGGGAGATAAATTTAGTAAAGTAGTCAAAATATAACTTGACAGGGGAGGTGATGGCAAGAAGTTTTTTATCCAAAGGAGCGCTAGTCCCCAAAGTTTGGAAAACACTGTTTTAGAGTTACTGTTGCCTTGCTTATTAATATAGTCACAATTGATTCACTAAATCTCATGAAAAACAAATCACCAGTAATCCCAAGCATTTCTCTAGAAGTTGCCAAATTATTTGCCTTATTTACCATTCCAACTTGTTCTTGCTTGCCTGAGGGGCAGAATTATCATTATTGCTCTCAGAGTTATTAAGGCGGTAAATTATCCTCTTCCCTACTCTGAATTTTACTACCAATAGTTGGTACTACTACCAGCGCGCTCTTCACCACATTACTTTTAAAAAAACTCGATCTCTAAAACAGCATTAAAAATATTTTGGATTTAGGCTAATATGTTTGCGTGTTTCACTTTCCTCTGGATCATTCCAACAGTAGTATTTAATATTTCTAAATGATATAAAGTTTAGCATTCAGTTTCTTTGGTGGTAGACAATATTTTTGTGCACTCGCAGTCTCATGCCGAACAACTTTCCTATTCTGTGGAAGTATTAGAGGCCTTTCTAAGTAGAGTTTAAAACTAGGAAAGGTTGCTAAGCAGCGGTTGACAGTCATATTGTGCGGAACGAACTTTCACAATATAAATTTGAACGAGAGAAAGTAATTTCTCCATATTTCAAGTATAAATTATCTCGATCAAATATTTGACCATCTAACCGTAAAAAAAACAGTCCGATTTCTTTATAACAAAAGAATAATTTTTTTAACTCTCTTCCTCGGGAAGCATCCAGGCAAAAAACGATCAGAATGCTATTCGATTTTAACTAATAGAATTTATTCAAACAAAACACTCAAGAGGTAATATTTTGAATTATATATATTCTATTTGGTATGGTTTTCTTTGGTAAAATGAGGCAAGCAATGAACGTAATTATTAAATATTAACAATATCGCCACTATATACCGTATGGCAGTATTTTAAAAACATTTATTAGGTAGGAAAACGAATGTGTTCTTTAAAAATGGGAGTAACCATGGTCGAATTAAATGATAGCCTCATCAATAATACCATGAAGCTTGCTATAATAGAAAGAAAGCTCTATTTTCACTTGCTAAAAAAAATCGCAACCATGTTAATGCAAAGATTTCCTTTATTATCGAGTAAAACCAAAGTTAAAAACAAAGATATAGTTTGGAATTGATCCTTTTAAAATATGCAAAGTTAAATCCATATAGTTTTATGATTCTGAAAATAATATAAACCGATTCATGGTTATATAGGTTCTCTTAAAATGAAGAGCAAAAGCTTGCCAGCGACATAAAACGTATTGGACAACTAAAAAATCAGATTTTCTTCTAAGGCCTTTACATTGGTGTCATAAGTCTCATTCCTCTTTCACCTTATTAAAATGAATTCATGATGGTGATCAAGCCAACCTTAAATTTTAAACTTTCAAATTCGACAGGGCCAGATAAATTTTATCCGAGGCATATTAGCAAGTAAACAAACAAGATCATTAGCGTCATTTGCCAAGGTTTTTAAAAGATATTTAATCGACCATATTGTTCTTGAAGACTTTAATTTCGCCAAAGTCAGGCCAATCAAAATAAAAATTGGATATTTATCTTGTAAATTATGCCTCTTAACTTAATAACAGCTGTGGGTAAAGTTTTGGAGTTAGTTATCTAGTATCAAATTCATCGACTATTTAGATAAATATTATTTAATTAATTAAAGAGATCAAACACTGTTTCAGAGTTATCAACGATAATACGGAAAATCTGATAGTCAGAAATGCATATTATTTATCTTGATTTCATTTTGCCGATTGATTATCCTTCCCTTTAAATAATTTTACAGAAATGATATTGATTCTTTTATCTTCGTAAATGACATGTATTAAAGATTTCTAAGCCAGATTGCCTTGTTTCCGCCAATGCTAAATTATGCTCCATAGCCGATACGAATGAAATTGAGAAGAAATAAAGCAGAATGTAAACCAGTTATTTAATTTTAACTGAAATGTGCCAGGTGAATTATAAACCAAAATAGTGTAAATTAATGCAAATGGGAAGTAGAAATATAATTTTTTATCTTACCTTATGCAGTTATCGATTAGAAAACGTGTCAGAAGAATCTTAATCCATTAATTATGAATTTAGAGAACTTCAAATTTTAGGAAAAATAAAATAGAAGACATGAATTTATTCAGAGAATACAAAAATATAGAAGTAGTAGTTTCATTGATCAAATTCTAATATTGGAGTTCCCAGCTGATTCCTCTTATACTTTATGCAAAATACTATGGCAATTATAAAGCAAGTACGACCACAAACGCCAAAGCTCATTTAGGAGCTGAGAAAGAAATCCTATGAAGTCAAATGTTAAGAATTAGAATTGCTGTCGCTTGAAGATTGATGCCTTTGTGGCCAATTGAGAATAAACTTTAAAATTCTAAAGAGTCACGATAAAATAAAATTTGATTCACATTTTGAATGCATTAAAATCATGACGCCAATTATAGTGGGAAATATGGTTAGAAACAAAAAAGTGGATTAGTTAGACATGGGGCTTACATCCTAACGTGGAAAACAAAGTACGATATGTAACTGGTATCTATTCTAGATCGTTTTTGTTCATCGTGATCCCTGTCGTACGGATCTACTGAGTCACGGAGGGAAAATGATAGTTAATGACGAATATTTGATGACAACTGAAGGAACTAAGAGGTTTGTAAAGAGATGCTAGTTTGCTTAGTGATCAGGCTAATCTCTTTCTATTATAGGTAGTGAAAAGTTTGTTTCACATGAGAATCACGCATTTTTGTTTTTGTAAATGTGTTAATTTGTAAATTTGGCAGTGGAGTATGAGTTTATTTAAGGCTTTCAAACAGTTATTAGTAATTATTCTTACTAAAATTGTTGTGAGGTTCTATCTATCTAGCTAGTCTTTTCTATATCTATTCTGGTTATAATTGTATATAAGCTATTCTCTGGTGATGCTTCACTTACGAGGGGCAGTCAATAAGTTTTGAAATTCGGATATAAGGAAACGAGATATGAGAAAAAGTGTTTTATTATTTTTCAATAAAACTACCCACGACTGAGAGGCACTTGCGCCAATTGTCCCTGACTCTTCGAAGTCCCAACAACCAGAAATCTCCCGACTGCGGTTCAATCCACTCCTGGACGGCGAGCTGGACATCTTCATCGTCCCCAAACCGGCGTCCACGCAGTGCAGCCTTGAGCTGGCGGAATAAAAAGTAGTCGCTAGGGGCCAGATCTGGGTTGTAGAGGGGATGGTTGAGCTCTTCGAATCCGTACTCGCGCAGGGCAGCTTGTGCAACTCTGGCCTTGTGGACTTTGACGACGTTGAAGTCGATCATGGGGCATGAGGTTTCTAGGGACCCAACGGGCAGAGACCTTGGTCATGGTTAAATTGTCGTGGATGATGTTTGTCGTAGAATTCCCCTCCTTTTTGTTCTATTCTAAGAGCGCTAAGAGTGTCTAATATATATTTTGATATCTTGATATCTTTAAGTACCGAGCCGTTCCGAAATACGTATGGATATATAAGAGAAACGAACATTAATCCCCAAATAAACTAATATTTTACCTTTATCAATTGAATACATAACATTTATACATTAACTACAGTAATAATCTAAATATTATCATGAACAAGAATTAATTAAATTAGTTTACCCACAAAAATTAGTTAATTTCTCTACACACAACAATAATATATGAATTAGGCTTACGGACTCATCTGGAGTTTAAAAGGCCTCAAGAATTTTATTGACTCTCGAAGCGTGCTGCTGGCCAGATGTAGATAAGCGAGATCACACGGTTGTTTTGGCGAGGGTGGCAGCTGGGGGGGGGGTCCACACGTTCTCCGGGGGAAGGGGGGGTCTTCAAGGACGAGAACCAATACGGTGCTTTATGCAACACCTAGACAGTCGTGGTCTCTCTGGCGAGAGTGAGTCGAACTTGGTTCTTAAATCAAGTTAACTTGGAGTGCCGTGTGACCACCAAGTAACGAACTCGAGGAGGAGCTTTTCTTCTTCGTTACTTATTTCCTCATGGACGAGGACTGAACTCGGGTAGGGTCTTCTTCAAGGGTGAGGTTTGATGAGGCGGGGGTTCTCTGACGAGAAAAATTTGAACTTGGTTCCTTACCAAGTTAAATTAAGAGTTCGGTGTGGCCACCGAGTAACGGGCTCGAGTGGGGAGCCTTTTCATTCTTCTTTTCTTAATTCCTCAAGGACAAGGAATACCCCTGGGCTTTAAGGTGCACCAGGATATGAGGAGTCTCTCTGGCGAGAGTAAGTTGAACTTAACAAAGTTAACTTATCGTTTGGTTTGATAACCAGGGACTTAGCTCGATGATGAGCTTCTTCCTAGCCCCTTAAGGTAGGTAGCCCTGCCTCTCTTGCAGGGTACTTCTTGGTCTGGCGACCACAGTAAACTACTTCTCCAGTCTCGGTAGTTCGGTTTGATCCGAAGACTTCGTCACCTAGAGACTGACGTATACTACCTCGATTTTCCTCAGAGTTCCTCATTTATACCTCGTCACCCCACTGGGGGAGTGGTAAGGGGAAGGGGGCTTAAGGACGGCCCCAGGAGAGTTATTTGGCCAACGGTTTTTCCCATGAAGTCAAACATCGGCTCCTCGTTAGCCTTCAAGATTGGGAGAAACACGTCTCCAATTTCTTATTCGACGTCAAACTGGATCTCACTCTCCTGGGGGAGATCTTACATTTTAACCTTTAGGTCCTTTCATGGCACCGAGTTGTGCCCCGCGCTGCGGTTACGCTTTAGACTCGCCGATGCCTGGGCCGGATGTCTTTGCGGTAACCGCCTTGGAACTGCCCTGCGAGTAAACGGGGGGGGGGGGCGAGTGACTATTCCACTACAATGTTGATAACACTTCCATGTAATATTGCAAGTTCCTGCTCGATTTCTTCGACCTTCGCCCATCGATTTTCGAGGATGATCCTCTCCACATGGGCCACATTGTCCTCGTTGGTCACATCTGACGGGCGTCCTGGACGGAGGTCATTCATCTCAAGGGACTAACGACCATGGCGGAACTCTTTATTCTAGCGGGCAATGGTTGCATAGGAAGGGGCAGTGTCGGTGTACACTGCAACCATGCGTTCATGGATCTCTTTTGCATTCTTGCTTTTCTTGGTCAAAATTTGATCACTGCGCGGTGCTCAACCTTCTCCATTGTTGAAAAATTTGTGACTGACGATCTGCGATCAGCTACTGTTTCTTAAATAGAAGAGGCAGGAGAGTGCGGCTGCAGGTCATGACTTGTCATAACTTGTCCTAACACTCCCACGAACAGCCATCCCCCTTCCTCTGTTTTGCCCTCACGATTAGCAAAACTTATTGATCGCCCCTCGTATATAATTAATGTTGGTTGTCGTCGAGTATACTTCTCCTTTTCTAGATTTAGATTTCTTCTTCCTCATCTTCTCATCGTTCATAAATCCTTGCGAAACTTAAGAGTTATCTGTGTGCTTTCCATCCTTCCACTTGGGCAATTCGGTTGGTTAAATCAATTCATATTTCGTTCTTTGACTTTTCTATGATTTTTTGCCTCTTATTGTATTATTCTGTTGAGTGGCTTTATCTTTACATCCATGTGAAGGTCTCGTTTTCTTACCTCTCTTCTTTTAGTATTTTTTATTATTTAAATAACATCGTTTTTTCTCCTGTGGGGAGAGGGGTCTTAGTAGGTTACTTCTCGAGATTGTGTGGGTCTTGATAAATAATCGCGGGCTGTATTATGGCCTGATAAATCTTGCTCTTTTTTCATTCTGAGTTTTCTTTAATTGTGCTGTAATACCAGCCAGCTTTCCCTGATATTTATCCTTTTCAGTAACGTGCTTAGGTAAGCTGAAATGGTAATGGTTAGCTCAAGTGTTTTACACTCTTCTTCAAATCTGTAGCGTTCTCATTCTACATATTCAATTGATATGCTCCTTCTGTACACTGTCACCATTTAAAATTTTTTCCTATTGATTTTAATGTTCCACTTTTCTTCGTATCTATTGATGCTCCTGAGCTCTACCTCCATCAGTCCTCCTTTCATGCGCAGTTCTTGTAAGGACAAATAATTATCTGTCCTATGTCATCGGTAAAATGGATGTTCAGGCAGCCCTCATTTGTAGTCGGGTCATATCTGCTGAGTAGTTTGAATAAAGAGATGGGCTCAAACATCCGTCTTAGTGAAAACCAAACCGGCAGCGATCTTGATTTAGTATCCCTCTTGGGGCTCTATTTCAACATAATCCACTCTTTCCATTGCATAATCGCATAATATCCTTTCGATCTTGTTGTTCATTCTCAGTCTGAGTATTTTGAGTTCCTAAATTGGCAGCTGATCCTTAGGCCTTTATCTTCGATATATTTCGACAGCATGTTATTCATTATTTTTCGAAATACCTTACCGATAAAATCTATTAGCGATACCTGGCGGTAGTTATCCAATGGTTGCTATTAGGGCAAGTTACACGAATTTTGGTCTTTACAATGATAGACCCTATGTATATTGGGATATCCGACATTGGCTTCAGCCGTTCGTTGTAAAAGGGAGACAGTAACTTCTCATTATGTAGAATGCGGTTCGTCTTGATCCAAATGTCAAGCTTAACATTGTCATATCTTAGCTAAAGTGTTCGTAATTAGCACGTTTAAAAAACTATATCTATGAGGGAAATAAAAGTAAGAGTGAAATATGGTAAGTATAACCGATCTTTGAGCGGGCAAACCGAGAAGTGACATCTAGCCATTGAATATGCACAATTATTTCATAAATTAAGCAAGAGTTTAATTTAATTCTTCAAAGCTCTGTAATAATGCCTAAATCTTTCATGTGAGGCGTCAGGAACAAATATTGTGTGCATTTTTATCTCGTCTGGGGTGATCTAGGAAAAAATGTTTATAGAAGATTTTTCCCTAGATCACCTCAGACGAGATAAAATGCATACCATATTTCTGTTCTTTCTAATCGACGATGCCCGGAAGAGGGAAATTTCAGAGGGTGAAACCTTGACAAATAAACCAAGTTACGAATAAAACAAATATCGTGAAACTCACACATACATATACTAAGATCTTGATTTAATGTACGGAGCCAACCATCATGTTCTGACTAACTGGCACCTAACCCAAAACAAAAACCTCTTATGTGATTGGAGAGTAATAGATTAGATCTGGTGCCAATCCACGAGTTTTAGAGAACTAAAATTCCATTTTAAACCCCTATCTTCTAAAATATACTTATTGTCATTGTAATTTTTGACAGTGTCATTTACCAGTAGGATTATAATTCCATTGTTCTACATTCTGGTCTCCCTAATTTACCGACTCTCACACACTCATTTCACAGGAAGATCAATTCATTTTAGCTCCTTCAACTCCCTTAGGTCCCTTATTGTAAATCTTTATAACTTCAATAAAACGCCATTCTCTGTATGGTGTAATTGTTACTGGTCAGCCAGAGACACAGTTCAGTGATTTAATCTACTCATCGTTTCAATATTCATATATATTTTAAATAATTAGCTAAAAAGACAAAAGAGAGCTCAAACCTTACATAATTTTAAGGTTACCCCAGCGTGACACTTGACTGCTTCCAACTCATATCATCTTACATAAACGATTCTGGTAATATGAATGCAGTAGGCTTAAAACTGCAATTCTGGATCTTTTCAATTCCACCGCCGCTTAGAAGATAACGCTCTTTGCCAGATAAAATGATCTCCCCAACTTACATAATGCACTTACTGCAGAACTCAGACTTCCTTAGAGAACCCTACGTTCGGCAATTTAACTCACATATTTCCTTTCACATATTCCCTTGGTGAGAAGACTCTAACTATTTTCCTGGGTTTGCATATGAATTTTTCATATAAATATCAATATTGTGATGTGAAAAGTGCAATATTGGGCTCAGATTTTTTATCCAATTATAATCTCATAGTTGATCTAAAGACGCGTTGTTAATAGATTTAGAGACAAAAATTGCAAAAAATTTCCTCCAATCCTTTCATTTTCCATTGTGAATAGTTTCCCCCAAAACTTTCATTCATCAAATACCGTGAATTATACAAACCTAATAAGAGGCACAATTGTTTAGATAGGCCAAAAAACTTTGCTCTTCTTCCCTTTTATCTCCATCAAATTATTAATCATAGTTCCCAGCAGCCATTAGGGCCCTCATTTTATCTTCCAATTCACTCACATTAATTATTCAAGGTATAATTTAATCATTATTAGTGAATGGAAAAATATGCTCAAGTAAATCTCTTTATGTCGGTTTCATTCACTTGGATTAAAAGTTACCCAATTCAATCATAGTTAAAGACAAATATCAATTGCCCTATCTAATGTGATTCACTGCAAATTTGCAGGAATGAAATATGTTTTCTAAAGAATATTTACGGAATGCATTCCCTAAAATCCATGGAAGGAACATTTCTTTGAATAAAGCAATATAATTAGGCTGCTTCGTTTGTTGGAATGGGTAATGATACTGCCAAGTACTCGTATATCTAATAGTTCTCATTCCTTTCAACGGTTTATAAACCATATCTTGGTTGATTTAACTTTATTTTTCCAGAAATTGACGCTTGTTATTATCCAGCAAAAATGAAGAAAAGAACACGCAACATATACGTAGATTGAAGTTGCAGGAATACCAAATCAATTGTGTAAAGTGACTTATCGTTGAGGATTAAATGGAATTTAAGAGCTATAAATGTTACTCACACGGATTCTCAACGAATGATAATGACATCGATGGGATTAATGGATTTTCATTTCAGGAGTTGAAAAAAAATCATCGGAGGCGCACCTAAAATAAAATAAATTCATCCTATAGTAATTAGACAAGCTAAATAATTTCAGTATTATCATCACTAACTCTATAATATAAGAAGGGGATTTTTCGAGTATTTGAATAAAAATTTCATCTTAGTTTGGTTATGAATTATATTTTTTATCAAAGTTATTTCTAATAATTCTTTTACAATATCAAAAACAAAATGGTGAAGTTCAGAAATAAATATAAGTATCGAAATTATGTAAATTTTTGAAAACCCAAAGAATTACAAATGGTGAAATTTAGGAAATTTATTTTTATATATCTTCTATTCTATAACTTTATATTTTAGCAAGGTAATATTTTGAAAGGGGGAAATTCAGTTTAGAGTTCCTTTTTAAAATTATTATAATTGGCGAAGTTCAGAAAATTTATAAAAATTTAACCATGGCTGCTTCTTTTTAGATTTTAAATTTTAATCTCAGGAGCGAAGCGCAAACTCTCCCCGTAGGGCAGAGTGGCAAAGCCATTGCCTGGTACTTTGTATAAAATCACCTAAGAAAACTTCAAAAGGGAATTTTAACGAGTATATCTCAATAACTGCTATAGAATCACGATTTGTTATTCAATATATCCGTTGCACGCTATATAGCAATTGAACATAAATAACCCACTCATGACGCTCATTTTTTCCTTTTACCCACTTTTAAGAGTAGGCGGTCTGAGAGGTCGTATTCAGCTCATCCTTCATTCCAGTTGCTCCTATAAACTTTATAATTTGAAAAAAAGGAGTCGATGCAGGGCTCTAGGTTCATCTTAAGTGATTTAATTAGTTAACAACGCTTCAATTTTCATATAATTATTTCCTATATAAATATATATATATATTTATACCGGGTGTCCCAGAAAAAAAGTTAACCGTACTTTGAATTAGTATAACTCAAAAACTATTGGGGATATTTGGGTCTTGCAAATGGTGTCTCATTTATTAACTATGTTTCTGTCGATTCTGCAAATTTCATTAAACTCCCTTTTATGATCTTGATACACTTATGGATTCATTGAATGGAGGCTATCAAAAATATGTTTGCGCAAGGAATTAAAATAATGAAACAAATCTAGGAATGGTCTGGCAACCGTGCACTTTCAACAGAAGCGTAGGGAGGCTAGGTAGCCTAAGCACTCTGCGATTTTTCATGCAAAACCTAGGACATTTTACAGGGGTTTTTCAGCCACGCTGTAGTGTGGTCTCGTCATTATTGCTTACTAAGCAAATCAAAGCATTTCTTTGTAAAAGTTTACTTCCATAGTTAACAAATGATTAACGCGTATTTGCAGTCACAAACTTTATCAAGACTGGCAGTAGTAAACAAGTATATGATTCATTTGAACAATGTTTTCCAGGTAGGCACCCACCAAGCAAGCCCACAATTTGGAAAAAAGTTCGCAAATACCAACATGAAGGAATATGCTTAAATCTAAATGAAGGTCGTTCGGGTCGTATGAGAACCATAAGAACAACAAAAAAAAAGAAAATGTTCAGATGCCCCTTCTTCAAAATTCACATGTATCAGTGAGAAAGAATGGGTTACAATTGTCAAAGTCATCATTTAACCGCATTATTAAGCATGACTTAAAATGGCATCCCTATAAGATGCATGTAAGACACCAACTTCTTGAAACTGATTTTCCTCGTCGTAGACAATTTGTCGAATGGCTTTTCCATAAACCTGCTCGTTTCTTGGAAAACATTGAGATTGGTGACGAGGCAGCCTTTTTCATGAATGGAAGGGGTAAATAGCCATAAATAACATTCGGCAATATGCGCCGCTGAACCACCCTCCAGCATTCAACTTTGACACACGTATTTGTCAGCAGAGTGTCTCTGTGGATCGGAATATGCGGGAATGGCTATCTTGTCGGCCCATTGTTTTACGAGAATAACTTGAATGGTGCTGCCTACCTGAGCATGATCAACGATAGGATCTTCCCGGAACTCTGGCAGATTTAGGGCTATTAATTAAATAAACTTTGTTTGATTCAGGACGGCGCCCCAGCTCATAGACAGCTTGCTGTAAGAACAAAACTAACAGAAACGTTTGACAACCACATTGTCGCGCTAAATCATGCAATTGAAGAGCCCTCAAGATCCCCTGACCTAACACCGTGCGATTACTTCTCATGGGGATATCTAAAGAATAAAGTGTATTCTACTCAACTACAAAGCATCAACCAGTTAAGAGATAGTATCACACATGAAGTTAATATACTTAAGGAAAATCACAAGTTAATTAAAAAAGTTATCGAATAAATGCGATCAAAGGCGCAACTGGGCTTGGAAAGAAATAAAAGACATGTAGAAGGAAACGGCGCTTAGAAAATTAAAAAATGAATTTGTATTAGTCATACGAAGAGGTATTTTTGTTAAAAATGGATTCAAATATATTTGTTGATTTTAAACTTCAAAGTTTCATTATTTTACTTCCTTGCGCAAACATATTTTTGATAGCCCTCACTAAACCCATTAGTGTATCAATATCGTAAAAGGGAATTTAACACTAGAACATCCGAAAAGTTGCACCACCTAGGACGACCGAGCGGTCATTTTGACCGCACTTTCTCTTCTTTTTAATACGCTTATATTTATATCTTTGTTGAAATATCAAAGTTATATATGCAATATGGGATAAGAAAATAATATATTTTAAATAAAGTTTTAATTATACATTCCATAAATCTTTGATATAATTATAAAGCAAGGGAAAATGTATTTAATAAAAAAAACTAGATGCAATTCATTTAATTTCAAGAAATGCTATTCCTTTTCATTATCAGTAGGTCAATAACTTTATGATTCAAACATTCTTACACATAAAAGAATTTTTCATTAGATAGTTAATTGTTACAATTAGTTTAAAGTACTTTCTTCATCACTTTGCTTGTACATTTGTCACATACAGGTCTCTTACATTTGTAACAAGTTTCAGATGTTTTATTTTTATTGCAACTTCTTACTTGGCATTGTTTTCTCTTCCTAGAAGTCTCTTACGATTCATCGTCATCGCTACTATTATCTACAGCATCGCTATTCTTAAAGTTTATCTGCAGTTCTTCAGCAAATTGTAAGAGGAATCTGCGGCGGGGAATTTTCTGTTCAGTAACTTCTCTGTACAAAACTACTGCATTGATTCCAGCTAGATCCAAAATGTTATAATAAACTTTCACGGGCTATCTCCGCAAAACACATTTTGTGCTGTACTTTCGAGCCATTTGATCTACTATATGTACACCATATTTTGTAGTTATAAAACTTCACATTTTCAGGAATTTTCTTTCTATCATTCCCAATTGCATCAGTTTTATGAATGGAGTTCAGTAAGAGTACATTTTTGATAGGTTTACCTTGATACACTGTAAGTCAGCATTGATTGTTCTTCAGTATGTGTGAATTGTCCTGGTTTTCACGAGTTTTTCTAATGGTCTCTGGAATTTTTCTTTTAATACGATTTACTGTACCTACGATACTCGTTCTTTTTGCCTTTAGATTTTCAGCTAGTTTTACCGACGTGAAAAAGTTATCAGTCGTCACATTTCTATCTTTTCCCATGTATGGTTCTATTAAATGGAGAACCACGTATTCAGAGAGTCGTTTATTTGGAGGACGAGCTTGATCTTTTCCAATGTACGGGAATCCATTCACCAAGTAGTTAGACTTTACATTGGCTGCAAACCAAAATTTGATACCAAACTTATCAGGCTTGCTGGCATTATATTGTGCGAATGGGCACCTAGTCTTACATGGAAACAACTGCTCATCCACTTCTATATTGCCGCTTGGTTTATAGTAAGCAATGCCGATCCCAATGAATCTTTCCCAAATTTTGGATACCATAGCAAATTTATCTGTTTTCAATTGAGCAGATCGTGTTGATCCTATATCGAATCTGATGAAATTCATGATTTATTTAAAACGCATTCGTGTCATTGATTTGCGGAAGTATGGAACACCCCATTGTTTTGACCTAGAGATGTTACATTGATTATCCTTTAGCTAGAACTTCTCGTGCAATCATGATGCAATTGTCCTCGCGCTTCAGTTTCAGTACAGTTTTGTATGCGCCTGATAATTAAATCATCAATCATCAACCTTAAAGAACTCAGAACATTACCTTCAATAATTTGTCGTTTTGCAAGTGGTGTAGGCCCAGGTAATTCCAGAAGAATATTTTGAGATCCAAATCTTCCTGTGTCATTTTTATTTGGGCAATAATTTCCCACTGTGTACCATCCTTGCCGGTGAGAACTATCCCAATTTCTCGTAACCCTACTGTTGCAGCACGTTGAATGCTTTCATTCGTTCCAAGTCCTCTTTTCTTCTCTGAAAGTAACATAGGAATGATTTTATCAGTCTAAAATTATAATTCCGAATATTTCTATATTATAGTAAAAGAGAAGCTGTAATAATAGCAGTAAAATATATGAAAAATCAAGTTTTTAGAACTTTATACGAATAAAATATCGAAACAAACAAATAAATTTTATTTTCATAAAATAAAGTTTATTACTATCAATTATAATAACTAGTGGATGCTGCCTTACTGGTAAGATCTGCTAGCTTGGGGGCAATGCCCTATTATATAATATATACGTACCGTATAATATATTATATACACTATATATATATACCTATATACTGTATATGCTTGACTGGATCTGCTGGTATTACTAAATACACGTATATGTACACATAAGTTTGTATATATGGAAAAAAGCGGACAGAGAGACAAACAAATATCTGCTCCATTATGTATAGGTGTGAGCTGCTATTGAATACAATATATTTTACTCACTCAAAACATCGTAACCAGCGACAAAGGTCCTACGTGCACAGAAGTATTTCAAAATCTTCCACGTCTTTCTAAACTTTCACTATTTGGCATTGCATAATCTTCAGACTCAGACGATGAACTTTGAATATTATATTGAGTATATTTTCCTCACTGATGTGAGATAAATTATCAGCTTCAGAGTCAGATTCAGGAATTGTTCTCAAAACATTCAGAATTTCACCATCAGTAAAAGTTATTTTTTTAGACATGTTCGCAAACACGACAGTATAGCAAGCAATGACTGAGAAGCTGTCACTTAACCCTTTGTATCAGCGTTGACGCGTTTTAACAGGAATTAGCATGTTCCTACAAGTCTCTGTAGCAAAAAAAATATGCGGTCAAATTGACCGCTCGGTCGTTTCAGGTATAGCATGTCAAATAACAAAAGTTATTAGAGTAATTTTTTAAATATTTCAGCTCAATAAACTTCATCAAAAAACAGAAAAGTTTATTTAATCTCAATTTTTTCGCGGAAAAAAAATGAAATACGTGCATCTAAAAATCAAATTGCGGTCAAATTGACCTCAAAAACGTTCTACTGTTAATGAAATTTCCAGACTCGACAGATAAATAGTGGATAAATTTGTTTTGTTTTACAAGACTCAAAAATCTCTAAGAAGTTTTGAGTGTTACTAATTTAAAGTACGGTTAACTTTTTTCTGTGACACCTTGTATATATATATATATATATATATATATATATATATATATATATATATAAAGAATTATTGTACACTTTTCAAGTCTCATGTTTAGAGCTAATACCTTTTGCTATTTTAGCCTTTACTATTGTTAAGCCTTTTCACTGTTTCTCTTCCCTCTCTCTATTCACATTTTGTCTCTATCTTTCGGTACTTTCCCTCAAGTTTTTCTATAGAGAGTAAAAATATGCTTTGTTATTCAAATGTTTTTTATCTTCACTTAATAGTTTATTTGAAAGGTGAGTAGGTTAAGAGAATATTATGTAACTTGGTGGTTGTTTTCAATTTAAATCGTTTAGTAGTGGTCGATCTCTAGCACTATAAGATTAACTTTTTTGCCATTATATGTGTGGTCGTTATTTACTTTGAACATCAGCAGGAATACTGAAAAGTAAGCCAAAGGTTTTTATTACCTCGCGTGGGAGAAAAAAATGGCATCTTTCTATTAAAAACAATTTTAGAATCAAATTATTACAGGAATAATTAGTGTGATTGAAAGAGTTTGGGGATTTAGAGGCACATAGGATGGTATAATTGTTGGGACGAGCTACAATATTCCTCATTTGAAAAATATGGCAAGTATTTCACTGAAATTTACAGAGAGGTTTGCAAGTTTTCTCTGCTTGCTTACATCTACAGAGTAATTTAACTTCGCTGACTGCGTGGAAGAAGGAGTTGTGCTTCATTTCGGTCCAAATCAACTCAAGTAATGTCTTAATTTGGCTCTTCGGGTTTAATATGTATTCTTCATCTAATTTCTTCGCCACTTTCATGTTTGCTTTATATAATTCTGGCGCAGATGTCTGCTTCAATTTTCATCATAAAAAATATGCAAAAATTTTGATTACTTCACCATTAATTTAAGTCTACACAAAAAGTCAGAAAACTCTCTTTAATATGAATGACAGATAAAGAGCTTGTAATTCTGGACCTATGAGTTAAATTTGATTTATAACTGTTTGTATGTTTTCCATATTTTCGAAAACTATAATTTTCAACCATAATTCCTTGATTTTATTTTAGAACATCAATTTATTCTCTTCAAATAATAGACTTATTTGTTCAATATGTTGTAGTTAATCTACTACTAAACATGAAATATCTTTTGTGAGTCCATTCAAACAATTTGAGTTGGAGAATATTAATTTTTTCAGTTTATATTTCGTTCTTTCTCTCTACATTTTCCATTTTACACACTTCCTTGTCCTTTAAGGATTTTGTGTCCCAGAGGAAGTTAATTCTACTTTTGTGTTTGTAATGTATTCGGATATATGATTCAGCGCTGAAGAGTTTTGCTTTAACGGCTTTTGTCATCTTTCTTTGTTCTTATTGATTTATTCTAATTTTTTTTATGTCTACGTATTTCAGTAACTCATTTAATGGCCTGATAGCATAACTTCTACTGATAACAGCTATTTTTCTCTATCTCACATATAATTAATCTTAATTTTAAAAGGAAATACTATGAGAAAGCACCGCTGAAACGTTCCCGTTACTAGTAATAGATAGATAAAATAGTGAACGGACACAATTCACGTGTGTTATGTTGTCTTCACTTACGTAAGCAAACCTGCCTTTTTAGTACGAGCCAACTTTAAGGAATTATAGATATTGACTATTGTGATTTAAATAATATGCAAAGTGTTATGTCTGATGAACAGCTGTTGACTTTGGTTGAGGACGAAAATCAATAGGAATATATCATGATTTCTAATTTAATTTACTCTGTTTTTTATTAGCAAGACAAAGGCTTTAGTGTTACTTTAGTTATAGTAAGATAGAAGATTAAGATTATCTGTAGATTTAAAAGTAAACAACTTTGCCACTCATAAAACTGCCTCATATGAGTTTTAAGCCTTAAAGAATGGTACATGTCAAGAAGAGAGAAACCATCATGTTTATGGTTCAGTATTCTCTAAATAGGAACATTTTGTTTTGATATTCTTGATATGGATATCTAGGGTAATATAGACTAAGGAGAATAAGATAAAAAATCTAAATTCATTAAATCTTTGCCCTCGAATGGATAAATCTACACTTTCCGACGTAGGCAGCTATTATTTATTGAAAAAGCTTTATCTGTGATTAACTAGATAAGATAAGATGAACATATTAGAAAAAATAAAGTGTGATTGGTATTCTTCAGCAATGTAGTGAAATAAATGCAGTTCACGTTAAGTTAAATTAGGAAAAAGACATTACAGGTTAATTTAAGTGATAGAGTTGCACTCAGTTTTAATTTATATTTCATCAATAAAATAAACCTTTTTCTTTCCTTTATATTTACCGTTTCCTTTTTCTTGACATGAGTAATTTTAGGTTGTCTATTCTTGACAAGATACAGAGAATATTCTTTTTTATCTTTTACTATTTGAATAGGTGTTATTACTCATTAGTTATATTGAATCGGAGACATATTGAACATCTATTTCATTTCATCTATTAAGTGGTACCATTAACAAGAAATATTATTGGGCAAGGGATAGAACTAATTTAGAATATATCAGCCGGATCGTATTAGATAGCGATGGGCATGGATTTCATGAAAATTTTGAAAGATGGGAAAGAACCAAATATTATTACAATCTGCAACATACATTTTGTTACCTCTAAAGTTAAACCGGTTCTTAGTAATGTTGTATTTGTGGATCGGAAGGAGAATCTTTTGATAGGGATGAAGAAGAATACATTATTGAACACAATTCTTCATCAAGTTTAGACGAAGAAATGAAAATATTGCATCAACTACAGAGCAACGTAAGTGTGATGTGAATATTTTATGATACCGTTGGAATGTCATACGATATAGCGTTCAAAATAATATGTAGCTATTTACATTATTATTTATATTATTAATATCGTATGTTGCGATGAGTATATTTATTCTGATAAAAATAAATCTGAAAATAAATATGCGGGGAGAAATTTTATGTACTTTTGTTATATATGTATTACTACAAATGACTAATGAATCCTTATGTCTTTATCTACAGATGATGAGGGAATTTTTGAGAGTAATACCACTGCCGATGAAGAAGTAATGGAAGGAAATACATCAGATTAATCTCCTACATCTGCACATGACGAAAATATAAAGGCTCCAGATGGGACCCAGTGGATTGAAATCCCTACTGATGGCTCCGATAGTACAAAATATTCTTCCTGAAGTTCCCGGTCCTTCTGCATATGCCAAGAGACATGTTGTGATGGGAAGAATGATGAGCGCATTTTCCTGATTCATTTATGATTTCATAATTTGAGATATAATAAGATGTACAGAAGCAGAAGCTCGCAGCAAATTGAAGGCTGAATCACTGACCGTAACTAAGGACGAAATATATCATATGGTGGCAATAGTCTACGCTAGAGGACTTTTTGCTGAAGAACAACCACTTGCTTTTCTATGGTTAAAGGTCTATATCAAGAGATAGATTCAAGCAACTTCTTCGATATTTATGTTTTGATTTGAGATCCACCAGAAGTCAACGAGTTAAATCAGATAAATTTGCTATTTTTTTATCATATGGAACAGATTTATTGAAAATCGCTAATTATGTTAAAGACCTGGAGCAAATATAACGTTAATGAAGAGCATTTCCCGACTAAGTCCAGAAGCCCCTTCACCCAATATATGGCAAACAAACCGGATAAATTGCAATCAAATTCTGGCTTGCTGTAGACTTAACGTCCCATTACTTGCTAAATGGATTTCCTTATCTGGAAAATTATGTTCATCGTCCCCAAAATCAAAGCTTATCGGAATATGTAGTGATGAAATTGGTAAGTCCTTTTCTAAGTAAAGGTCAAAATATCACATGTGATAACTTTTTTTACTTTTGGAAGGATGAATCGAATTCGGCGTTAAATACCAACAAGCATCAAAAGTAATAAAGAACAACTACACTCATCGATTATTTTAAAGAATTATGACATGACACACCGAGTACCAAGGAAAGACTTCTAAGAGTGTACTGATCTAAGTACTGTGCAAAGATAGTGCATATTGACAGTGGTACAAAGAAGTTGCCAGAGTCTGTCACGTATTATAATAAAACAAAATCTGGCGTTGACAATGTGGACCAAATGGCCAGACGGTACACCACTAAAGTGGCTTCTTGGCGTTGGCCATTACAGGTCTTCTGTAACTTACTTGATCTTGCCGTGATTAATTTAGTTATAATACACCGTGAAGTGGTTGGAACTAAAATAAGTCGACGAGATTACATTCTAAAACTCATAGGCGAACTACAAGCTTTTAACAAAAGTGTGGATTAAAATCTTGAAGACGAATGGACAGATGAAGAACATTTGGAAGAACCAATAGAAGAAACAATAAGCGTAAAACTTGTAAAATGAGCAAATGCAAGAAGAATAAAAATAATTTAATATCCTACAAGTGCAAGAAATATGTGTTTGGAAAATGTACCGAAATAATAGGCAAGCGAATATTTTTTAGAAATTGTTCACGATATTGATAATAATTGATACATCTAACAACCTAGTATTTTATAAATACCTAAGTACTTTTTGATAAATGTATTTATATTATATAGTTACATCAATTATTTTATAGGATAAACATAAATGGAATTGTTATTATGTTATTTTTCTCTGTCTCATACATATATGTAAGTAAATGGAATTATATTGATAATGTATTTTTATTTATCATTTATTGATACCTATTCCATACAATAATATAATGAAATATTTGAAACAGAAGGAAGCTAAACTGGAACTAATAAGAAAAAATATTTCTTGTGATATGAATTCACCCAAAAATATGTGAATAAATGAAGAAAATAAGGAAAAATAATACGACAGGTCAAAATGACCGGTCAGTCTTTCTAGGGGTTGTGCACTTGGCCGTCCATCTAGTGTTAATGCCTTTAGAATTTCCTTCCTAAAACAAAGCTTGGTATATAATGGTTTTCAGGTGATTTTTTTCAATTAATTGAGGGTTCACTGAGAAAAAAATTAATTCTCCAACTACTAAATATTTATTTAATTACTATTCCTTTCTTATACAATGTTCTTTTCTATCTCAGCTGGTTATAAATACAAACAGCATTATATTTTTTGTTGTCTCTGTGCTAACCAAGAGGAAAGTTCATCATCATACTGTCTCTATAATTGATAAATCGCTCAATTTAATACAACAGCTTCGAAAAAACTATTTGGTTTGTTTTATTAGCTTTTGTCATACTGGTAGTGACCAATTGGAATTCAGACATTTCATATCCAATCCGTAAAAGAATAAATTTCAAGCAAAAACTTGCTTATTAATTGCATTAAAAAGTGTGTGAACTTTGGCAAAGAAGGAAGTGGCTCAATTGCAGGCTTACTGGGTACTGTGAATGTACAAGTGCAGAGGAAATTGCTGAGACAGCATGCTTTGCCCTACATACAAGCATCCAAAGCCCACGGGATCTTTAGCGTATGGCTGCCATCCTGAATTCAATCAGAATTTGCATTTTATCAGAGAATTACCTCAACCAGATTGTAATTAAAGGCATTGTTTTTCCTCGGCTAGAGGGTTGCCCAATGTAACAAAAGAAACAAGAGATATCGTTACTATTTGATTCTTATCAACTAGGTTTCGGTTGCTGCATGTAGAAGGAGAAAGTGTTAATATATGAATAAGGAAAAGCGAATAAGCTGGGACCTCCAAGATTTTACACAATCTTGGAATGAAGAAGTCACGGTGTGCACCTCACATCGATCCAAGAACCAAAATCAGCCCTATATTTTGCATGCAATGAATGATTGATATCAAGTAATTTATTAATAAAATTTTCAAACTTTCTGAAATCAAGAAAAAAAAATAAGGCGAAAACAATCAGAGATCCAAGTCTACTGAACAATTTACACTCTCAATAAAAGCAAGTCTCATTGTAGGGTATGGAAGAATTAAGAGTGGATTTACTCTAACTCAGTCTTTTAATAACCAAATAAAATAAATATGCGCTTTTAGACGAAATGAAAGATCGAAATTCATTTGGAGACTGACCCCAACGGGCGTGGTTTTTAAGCTTGGCTATGTAAATTACTCCAACTAAAGGTCGTGCGATCGAGAAAGTTGAGGATCACGCAGGGTCAACTCATTTTTCAAATACAGCAGTTGTCTTGCTGATTTATATGTAATTTCATGGAAAGATATATTTAAAACTATATAAATAGAGTTTTACACATATTAAGTTAGAAAGAATGAAACTAATAAAGTTAGAATATCATCCAGACGTCTTTAATTTTTGTCCAATTTTCTGATACACTTATTCCCATAAGATTCTCATCAGCAATTGTCCTCTTAGTTTAAAGTTATTATGTTCATCAATTTTTAAAGAATAATACTGACATATTCGATAGCAATTGTTTATAAACTCGTTTTGAAATTGATGAGAGATTTTGCTTTAATTTTATTAAGATAAAGTTAATATAGATAGTTAAAACACACTTATCATAGTAATTTATAATTTGATCGCATTAAAAGAAGCTAGGTCAAATTCTATATTTTAATCCATCTTGTCAATCAAACTTAGTCTCAACTCATTTTCTCCACGCTCTCCACTTTCAGGTCAAAGTTGATCTAAGCTTGTATATGAACTTACCGACTTTACTTATAAATTGGATTCCGTTTGCTACTAAATTAGTTCATTTGCTTTGCGTTATATTATGTTTACTGAATGGCTGATTCTTTGTATACGACGTTCAAAATTTCCTATATACAGTCTGCTTTATTCCACTTCTGTTTATTGAAATTATTATCACACGCCTTCTATTAATATTTGTAGTTTGTTACTAGACTTAAAATTTTAGAATCCATGTCGTTTCCTTGTTTTGCTTTAAAGCTAGCATAAATTGATCCGAATTCAGAACCCGTGCAATTACTTTGTGAAGCTTTTCCGTATTCATCTCCGTCGTTCCATAAAATTAATAAAGGAGATGAATAATTTGTCGGTCTTCACAAGTGACCATGGGTGACCTTATGCCAAACTACTATAAAAATTATCAATATAACATATGATATACACGGTACGTTATTCCATGTATTCAAAATCAATAATATATTTTCTCACATTTGATCGATTTAGCGGATTTTTACAATGGCATCGAATATAAACAAACACGGCTGTTATTTCTCGTTTTTTCTCTTATATTAAAATAAATCTTCTTTCTTCTCTTTATTCAATAAGAGAGGTTAGAAAGTTTAATGATCAAAAAACATTCAATATCATGTTTCCGGGGTTTATGTTCATGAATTTTATTGTTCAGCATTAGTGTTTTGGGGTAGTTGGCAGAATTTGAATAGTTATACAACTGAGTATTGGGTAGCTTACTTAGAGCTGGTCGACTGACATTGGTCAACAACCGAAGAGTAATTAGAAAAAAATAGTATCATGGAATAACAAAATATTTGCAAGAACTTTATCTGTTTCAAGTTTTCTAATTATTTTTATTAAATGGTTTTCGGTGTGTTCAAGATTAAACATTTGTAAATAAAATTCATGGAATGTTAAATTTTAAATATGTATATTAGTTACAAGTTGAGATTAATATTTGTGAATGGATTCAAGTATAAAAACCAATCATAATTACATAAGTGTGTGTAGGAGCAATTATATAAGTATTAATTACCATGGAGCTAAATTTACTGAAGCATTAAGTAATTGGACGTTATTCCTTTGTTCCCTTGTTATAGGGCATATATACAGTACCCTCGAGAGTTTGATTCGTAATGACTCTCAACCAGTTTTCCGAAGAGCAAGGGTTCAGAAGTCATTAAGGTCTGCTAAAGACCACGAGTGGCCCAGATAAAGAAGAGGTGAAAGAAAAGAAAATTTAATTGTGTAATTATTGGAATAAAAAAAATCAAAGGCTGTTGCTTTCTTTAACGAAAATTAAGCCAAGAAAACTAAAGATAAGAAATTGTATAGGAGATCGAGGATTCCAGAAGGCAAATCGTTCGGTCGGGGAGTACGTTTAGGCTGCAATCGAAATGGGTGCAGTTTAGCCGGAAGAAACTTAAGTAATTATTAAGTTTTAATGTTCGAGAAGAGTTGCTACATTACTAAGACTTGCGATGAAAGTTCCTGTAATAAGTTTAAGTGTTGAAAATAAAGGAGAAGAGGAGGGAAAAAGAAATAAAAAAATATATAGATCCTGAGATTCCCAGATTGTGATGGATGAAGACAAATTTATGGTTTGTTTGTACAGAAATTTACGGGAAGAGGTTGTACACTAACAAATCTCAGAGGCATCCATGTATAAATTATCTCAATGAAGTGTGACACCAATATACGTTTGTCATTTCATGGATAAATTGAAAATAAACTTCAATTTAAAACGTAACCAAGTAAAAAGTGACAAAGATTTCATACATGCCTAAATTTATTTTTAATAGCAACCCATTCTGTTTAGAGTTTGTTATTTATCTGGTACGAGAACGAGAGAATGGAATTGATATTTCTTTGAAAAAGACGAAGCTCACTTTGTTTATATCAAACCTTTTAAATGCGAAAATTTTCCACAAAATACATAGAGTAATACTACCTATCAAAAGCTCAGTAAATGAAATTTTATTATATTCCTTTACGTACAGGTTCTTAGTGTGACGAGAGGTTTTAATTGCGATATTTACTTAATACTCACCTTGTATTATAGCTGTGTGTGTGGGGTTATCTTTTTTTTATTCAGCTCAAATTGAGGATTTTTGTCTAAAATTCTAAACCTATTTTGGCCCCTGAAAGAAATAAATGGTCTCGTTTGCTGGTTTTGTTCACCCGCTATTGCTGCATGCTTAATTGAAAATTCTTTTCTTTCTTTGCTTTTTCTCCTACACTTCTTCCTATATATAAATGATATTCAAGATGATGTTCCACTTGAGGTTGTCTCCCCTACAAACTGAATCTCAGATGAGTCATAAGCATAGAAAGCGTTCTTAGCGAACGTGCCCTAAATATACTATTGCACGTTGGTGTCTACCTCTCACTCCCTGACATTTTCACATTCACAGTCTTTACTCGATAAAAATGAGCATAGCATCATTTTTCACACTGTGTCGCTCTCTCACATACCTTAAAAGCTTCTCTCCTACTCCCAGTTCTCTCATTCGTACGGGTTAGTGCGTGGAATTCCGGTACCGCTTATCTCACTTTTGAACTTTTCCATCCAAAAATTGATTGTACGAATCCGGCCAAGAAAAACTGAGGGAAATTTCTTTCACTCAGTGTGAATAAGCGTCTTCCAAAGACACAAAGATATGCACTTAAGTTTTTCTATTTCTAAACTTGCAGAAAAGATTTTTTAGTCCCTCACGGCCAGTCAAATCGCTTCTTTCCATTTTCCAAATAAAAGTCTGCATTACTGAAAAGAACCTGAAAATGTGCCCATCATATATTAGAAAAACGGAAGGAAGGTCGTAAATTTCTGGGAAATGATATAAATGTTCACAATTCAATGAGATGCTCTTGATAATATGAAGAAGTATATGACAACTCTACTTCTACAACAAGGAACTTAATATTTTGAAAGACCGAAACGGAAAATATATTTTAGAAAAGTATTTCTCCAAATATAATTATATATATATATATATATATATATATATATGAAAATTTTGTTGAAGACCAGAGTGGTATATTTCGCCTTGATCAATTTCCATTTGCAACTTTCTATTCTTGTAACTGTCTTTTTTAGTCCATCTTGGACTAAAAAAGATAGTTAGAAGAATGAAGTCGCCGAAGGAAATCGATCAAGGCGAATTATACCATGGTGCTCAACAAAATTTACATTCAAGAAAGACTGCGACCCATCTATGCTAATATATATATATATATATATATATATATATATATATATATATATATATATATATATATATATATATACATATTCCAAAATAATTGAAAATTGGCATCACGACACTAAAGAAGGTGACCATTAAAAGCTAAAGAAATGGTCACCTTCCTTAGTGTCGTGATGCCAATTTTCATTTTTGGGAGCCTATAAATGCATCTATTATATCACCTGTCATGTGATTTAAGTTATATATATATATGTATGTATATAATAGGTAAAGTTGGTCAATATATTTTCATTGTAGCAAATTTTGTGGAAAGCGATGGCTAATTTCACATTTCTGATTTTCTTTCCACATCTTTCAATTTGCCGAGGATAAGTTTTGTTCTTCAGCGAGGAGCTCCGCGGCAATGGGGGGGTTTTGTAGTGATTTTTCGTTCATCTTCCGGTTTGTGTTTGACCTCGAGAGGGTTTCAATATTTAGTCGCTTCTGGACAGACAATAACGTTACCCCTGAACTGAAAAATAACATCAAACGAGAACTTGCGCAAATTTTACGCCAACTTGAAGCAACAACACATACGCAGACCCTAAAGAAACTAGCTTAAATAAACGGAAGGCCCATAAAATTACCCGAAACTATTAGAGGGTCCTGAAATCTCTCTGAAAATTCCATAACTCTAGAACAAGAGGACAGTCTCAATCTTGAAAACAATTGCCACTATATAGGTAAACCAAAGAAACATCCAAAGCGACTAAATATTGAAACCCTCCTCGACGACATACCTCGCCTTAAAAAAACCCTCCTATTTCTTGTGTCATGGATCATTTCCGTCAAATTTCCCTATCTCTTAAGTAAATATATATATATATATATATATATATATATATATATATATATATATATATATATATATATATATATATATATATATATGGCAAACGAATGGATGGGCGTAAACTTCAAGCGAAGAATAGACAGGATGACCAGAACAGAGCCGTAGATGCCTCGTTACATTTATTTCAAACGTTTTAGGATTATAACTAATCCCCTCATCAGTGCTAAAGAAAGAATACAAAATACAAAGTTAAATGTATACATGAAAAGTTAACACATGTAATAAAATTGTAAAACATGAATATTAAATTTGAGACTAATTGATTACACCTTCTTCTTTCCAATTGTGAGCAAACTTGGCACTGAATGAAACCAGATCGTTGAACTGGAAACTTACCAGAAAGCGATCTTGGCTATCATTTGAAGAATGTAGGCGTTTAGAAGACACTTAAAGTCATAAATGATCCTAAAGATGGTAGTTCTTGATGTAATACCCTTAGCAACTATCTCCTTTCATTTCAGATCAATTTTGTTCAAATCATTAATGGTTTCACGCTTTTCTTTGGAAAAAGATTTTCTGGAATTAAAATTATTCAAACATTTATTTATCAAAAATATTACGAAATAGATTATAATTCACATCATTAATTTAATCCATATTTTTTATCACTTCACCATTTTGATCGAAGAGCAAAGCTCCAGGGACTGAAACTGCCCTCCTAAAGGAACAAAACCAAAACATGAATTTTGATTCAGCGAAAGAATGCAAATATTTCACATTATTTTTGAAATGCTGAAATTCAATAAACCTGAAATAATTTAAATATTAGAATAATTATTTCTATTAAGTAAATTTTAAAAACGATTAAAAGGTCTTATCATTCAAAATTTAAAATTCTTCTGCTATATTGTATAATTTTAACATCTTTAACATTGATAACACTTGTCTGCGCTGTTTTCTAGGTCACATATAATATTTACTTTTAGGCCACTCTTTCGTGCTGAATTGGAAAATAAAGCTCATCTTATCTAATCAGATCAAGTTTTTGATATATAAGCACATGCCAGAAATTCCTATATTCAGATCTCTTTGTAGGCGAATGTACACGCAATAGTAAATTTTGAACTGATTTATGCACATAAGGTTTACATAAGAAGAATACAACATCCAAAAACCCTACTTATGAATAAATGATCTCTCCAGGGACTTGCGATTGGGCCTAGCAGACACCAAATCCCTTTTTTGGCACCAGCAGTAGTCACACAGAAAGGTGACATCCCAACGCCTTTGGTAGTAATCTCCACCAAACGTATATCTTGGTGAAAGCGCTCACCCTGTTATTCACTGAAGTGTCCACAATTCTCGTCAAAATAGTCCAGGTGGGATCGAATGAAATGCATTTTCACTGACATGCGGAACTTCTACACTAATTCATCAACCGCCTTCTCATACTGAGGACTTCTGTGGTTGCCAAGGAAGTTTGCAATGACTGACCTAAGGAACAACCAAGCAGAAAGTTCAGTAGAATTCAGTGTTTCATTAAAACTGGTGTCCTTGATAAACTCCCTTATTTGAGTACCATCAAATATACCTGCCTTCAGTTTTTCCATCCTGAACGAAGGAAAGTTCTGACGGAGGAAACCAAATCCTCTACCTCCCCTATCCATTGCCTGGACAAAGTTCTTCATCAATTGAGTTTGATGTGAATAGGTGAAGGCAATATCTTGCCCTGTTCAAACAGAGGGTAGGACAGGACTTTTTGTGAACCGGGTTCTAATCCTTGTCTTAGCGGCCAGCATTGTCTGACATAATGCTGGTAGACAGCCCGACTGTCCCACAAGCACATATAACATGGATACTTTGTGTACCCACCTTGAAGGTATAGGATGTGTTCAACAACTTTAAGATCTCCCCAGATCAGCAACTTTTGTTGCTAGTAGTTGAGAGCAGACAACACACGGTTCATGCTGTTGCAGGTTTCTTTCATTGTAGTTAAGTGTCTAACAGGGATTGATGAAAGCTTATTGCCGCTATTAAGAATATCTGCCTTGAGACTTCTGTTAGATGTGCCAAAAAAAAGTCTCCATTCCATAGCATAATATTTCAGGCCAATTAAATTGAGTAGGTCAGCAATGTTCTTACCGTATACCAGAAAAGAGGCTTCATCAAAGGTGAAAACTTTTCAAGTTTCTTTTTCGCAGTCCCGATATCAATATAATGTTGTCCCTGATACGATTACCAACATAAATTTTCTCGAAACTGTGAACTCGCTATCTGAGTAGATCTTTCGGAAGGATTCAGGTCTCGTGTCAGGTCGTTGAGATCAGCTTGCGTAAATGTCACCATTTAGTAGGTCTCTTCTGGTTTGTATGTATCAAACTCAGCTGTATCGGTAGTGGCACTAGCCTCGGAATCAGCGATAAAACCCATAGTAAAATTAGGCTCAAGGACAGGAAGATCGGGGCCATGTAGGACTGGTCTTATAGCAGAAGGAACAGTAGACTATTGAACACGGTAATTATTCTTGCAAATTTGTTATGCAGAAGAAGTCGATGGCGTGATATTTGCCTTACCTCCACACCATTGGGACACTAAATCGCATACTATTCCTTTTCTTATTAATCCAATCCCGTAAATTTTCCAAACATGTTGTCAGAAAAATGGGAGCAAATGGTTAATCCTTGTTCCCTAGTGTCACTCCAAAGTAAGCATAATATGCCTTTTCAAAAATTCCCCGATTTTTGCTTGACGGTTTGAAAAAGCCATTTGTCCGTAGATATAATAAAACTGATTCAGATGATTCTTACACATACGCTCTATTGCAATGAAAATCTAGATCTGAAAAGATGAATAAAATAGGTTATGTATGGTTACTCATCAATAGATGTGAGAAAACAGAAGTAATAAACGGTGGGATTATAGCGCAATTTTAGAATATACGTTCTAATAGAAATCTAGAATATCTTAGAAACCACAGCTGACCAGGGAAAACTAAAGATATTCCTCAATTTAGCATGCAAAGATGACTCTAAATCAGTTGGAAAACCTATGAGCTTTGAAAAAAAGGTTTTGAAACCCAGGCCAGTTTAATACATTTGTAATTTTTTAAACCAAGTCCATGATCCTCATTTACTTGATGTTTCACTAAGGCGATAATTAAGGTTATCCAATTGTAGATCCCTTTTATGTTGTTAAATCTATTATTATATTTACTAATTTGACCTATATAATTTTGGGGGACAGACCGCACAGTGGATCTCATATATGCAACCTACCTATATACCTATAGTGGGTTTGGATATTGTTATTTCATACTTAAGTAAAGCTGAAACACTAGTGGAACAGGAGGTGATTAGTTAAATATCATTTGAAATATATATTTAAGAAGTACATATTTAAAATATCAACAAGAAATTTGAGAAATTTAACATAACATATGCTTCCGCTCGTACTACCATAGTTAATTTGTCTAGGCTTAAATAAATCTTCCATTGGGATATCATCATTGTACCCCAATTTGTGAAAGACTCCACTAATGTGTTGAAATTCCATATTAATGAAATTCGGAGCACAAATACAAAGGGTCCGTAAATTCATATACATGATAACAGCTTTTCAACGGAAAATGAATGGTTGGAGAGTGCATATACATATTGATCGGAGCGGATATGTTTCCTCTATACATATTTTAAAAATAGGCTTAACCCGAATAAATATATATATATATATATATACATATATATATATATATATATATATATATATATATATATATATATATATATATATATATATATATATATGAGAGAGAGGATTTTGACGTGAATGAGCACATGAGACAAGAAGCAGGAATTTATTAAAGGCAAGAGAAAGGGACATTGGAACATTGACTGACATAAAGATCATTGAGAGCAAAGAACGTCACAATGAAGGCAATCCATATTGAGAAGACAAAAGTACTACCAGGAGAAAATATTAACTTATCTTGGCATGGAATCAAACCAGCGGCTCCTGATTTACGGTCAAATGCTCTACGATTAAGTTATATCACATACTTACTCGAACGCTCCAAAATATTACCAAATTAAACCCAGTAAGCGATTTTTTTACCATATCTCGTTCCTACTCACAACTTAAAGGCTCACTATCTAAATCACATATAAAAGTAAAGTAAATACAACTTTTGCGATGGTAAGAACCACCACAGGGCTTTCCCCATATTTACTAAACTTGTTTCATGTCTCCTGTGCTCATTTACATCAAATTTCTCGTTCTCATGTACTATATGGTCATATGGGGTGCAATACAAGATACTGCATCTTTCTTTCTGGCTTCGCGAAGGTTTTCTGAAGGCATAAATTAAATATGGTGAAAGCCTTGTGGTGATTGTTACGACTTGCATACATTGTATTTGCTCTTTCTTAAAATAAATATATGTATATATTTATTTAAATAAACAAACAATAGCATGCATTTATAAAAATAATTAGAAGGGCGAATATCCGCGGAGACATTTACATTCCCCTTTTCTGTTAAAGTAAACGGTAATTTATATAAAAGTCTTCATAAAATCTCTCTTTTTAGACAAATAGTAGGTTGCCTAGTCGTATATATGACGCTCCTTGAGAGGGTTGGGGAACTCCAGGAGATTTTCTTGCGGATTAAGGACTCTTATTTTTACCGCTAACTAACCCTATATATAAATATATATATATATATATATATATATATATATATATATATATATATATATATGCATGAGGTGCGGTCAATAGGTTTTGCAATTACAATAAAAGGTAACGAGATATGAGGAAAAGTGTTTTATTATTTTTCAATATAACTACCCTCGACTTCAATGTACTTGCGCCACTTTTCCCTGAGCCTTCGAATTCCCGACAACCATAAATCTCCCGACTGCTGTTCACTCCACTCCTGGACGGCGAGCTGGACATCTTTATTGTCCCCAAACCGACGTCTACGCAGTGCAGCCTTGAGCTGGCGGAATAAAAAGTAGTCGGTTTGGGCCAGATCTGGACTGTAGGGGGGATGGTTGGGCTCTTCAAATCGGTACCCATGCAGGGCAGCTTGTGCAACTCTGGCCTTGTAGACTTTGATGACGTTGAAGTCGATCATGTGGAGTGAGGTTTCTAGGGACCCAATGGGCACAGACCTTGATCATGGCCAAATTGTCGTGAATGATGTTGATAACACGTCCATGTGATATTCAAAGTTCTCGTTCGATTTCTTCGACCTTCACCCTTCGATTTTCTAGGATGATCCTCTCCACATGGGCCACATTGTTCTCGTTGGTCACGTCTGATGGGCGTCCTGGACGGGACTCATCTTTAAGGGACTCACGACCATGGTGGAACTCCCTATTCCACCGAGCAATGGCTGCATAGAAAGGGGCGGTGTCGGTGTACACTGCAACCATGCGTTCATGGATCTCTTTTGCATTCTTGCCTTCCTTGGTCAAAATTTGATCACTGCGCGGTGCTCAACCTTCTCCATTGTTGAAATATTTGTGACTAACGATCTGCGATCAGCTACTGCTTCTTAAATACACGAGGCAGGAGCATGCGGCTGCAGGTCCTGACTTGTCATAACTTATCCTAACACCCCCCAAATCAGCCATCCCCCTTCCTCTGTTTTGCCCTACGGATTCGCAAAACTTATTGACCGCCCCTCGTGTTTATATATATATATATATATATATATATATATATATATATATATATATATATATATATATATATATATATATTAAAGCGAAGAGTGGTGAGCTAAAGATCTCGTTTCATCTTTATGGCCAAAGAATTAATGACAATCAAGTATCATTTAATTCTTTCTATTACGTTGTTGGAAAAATAGGCTCGTACAACTTTTATTGACAATGATTAAAACAAAACAATGCAGCGAAATAAGCATATTAATTAACAATGTAATTACAGTTATTTCTAGTCACGTGCGACTCTATATCTGACTATTTCGGTCGTTCAGTCCTCGCTCCGTCGGTTCACTCTTTGCTTTTCTTTGTTTTGGAAATAACATTGTAACTATTTTGCCGATTCTAACAAAATATAAAACCCTTATATTGTTAAACATTTTATTCCTAATGTTATAATTTCCAAAGTCTTCCCAAGGTTAGCCAGGGAATTATTTGGCAATAACTTCATAACTATTCGGCCGTTTTATTACATTCTCTTTCGGATGATATAATTGTTAGGGTCGTCTCAAGGTTAGTCCGGGAATTATTGAAAGTCTTGTAGGTCGTAAGGTCATAAATAAGAATACGGTCGCAGTGGCTCAATTTTCGTGGAATCCATACATCCAGTGTGCTGACTCTGCCCATTTCCTCTAAATAATGCAAAAAGGCTGTATGGCTGTCTGTAAACCTTTCAGCCAGCTTGCGTGTTATAAGGTGTGGATCAGCTTTGACACAGGGGCACAAACAGTCATTGTGAGGGCCGACACATTTTGGCTCACCTTGGAGGTCGAATTACCAAAGCTGAAAATTTATAAACCACTCGTAGACTGTGTGACTACTTATTGTGCCTTCTCCAAATGCTTGGTTGATACGATTTTGTGCTTGGGCAACCTTTAGTAGAAATGTCTAGGCCACTACACATTAACAAGTCGTACGCTCTGTATAAATCTATAAATAAATCTATAAATAAATAAACTTTTTAAAAAAACCTTGCGCAGAAACCTTTTTCCAACCTAATACTTCCTTGGAATATATTTTTGTGGTTTAAAAAGTTCAAATTAATCGATATTTTTCTCATGGATATAACGATTTTAATCTTCTACCACGTCATTTTCTCTCTTTTTTAAACATCCACATTCAGGATTATTAAAAATGACTTAAAAGTATAAATTGAAATTGCATTTTTCTGAAAACTGCTACAATATATTTTCGGGACATTAAATAGAAATGTTTCTATTATTTTTAACTCGCGAAAAAAAACTTTACCAGGAAATCTCATCTTTGTTTACTGTAAGTAAACAAAAACAGAAGCATAATTTCCGAAACAAGATTACAAATTTATCATATTAGTGAGAATTTGTGGTCGTTATGATAAACATTAATTTGATCACTTTATGGAGTAGTAGTTCTTTAATTATCTTTATTTAGGTTATTTTTAGATTCTTCTTTTGCCTAATGTTTAAAAAATAATATCTAGAAAGTTCAGCTATTGATAAAAAGATAAAAAAACAAGTTTTATAAAAGTGCATCATGCTAAATTTTTTAACGTTACAATGAAACACCGTTTATTTTTATCCTAGGCATCATTATATGATTTACGGATGGTAATTATCGACAAATCGTGGGCTCGATATTTTTTTTTTAGAGTAAGATGGTTCTGGCCAATATGGTACATTAACCAGTTTTTTTTAACCTGAACTTACAATAAAATCCTAATTTCTTGTTGAGAAATTTATTTCCCTCATCCTAAACAAAACTGATCTCAAACGACTAGTTACAATGTCAGGTTTATATTAGTCTTTAGATGCGCACTGTCTACCTTAATCAATCGAGATGAAATGCAAGGGGAGAACAATTTTATTTGATGTACATTATTCTAGTTTCAATGCTTCTGTTCTCTTTTTTTTAGCTTCCCAATAAATTATAAAGTCAACTAGGTGGCTTTTATTATGAACAAATAATGACAGTAATAGATACAAACAAAACATTAATTATTTGGGAGAGCACCCTTCCGTGCTATGTAGTTTATTTAAACCACAGCCCCTCTCTTCAAGAATTAGGATTATATTTATGTATTTTAAAATTCTTAAAATTAGTTGGAACAAAAAATTTGACTAAATAAACACTATTGGGCTGCGCTCACAAATTTGAGGTAGCTAATATTTCCGGTGAAAAGTGTTAATCCAATAATAGTAGTAAGCATCTGTCAAACTTAATCTTATAGCAAATTAAAAATATTCTTTTCCCTTTGTTATTATTCTAATGATAATATCAAAATAATCAGCTGCGTATTAACAATGTAAACAAAAATAAATAGTGAAAAAGGCGGGTAACTTGTAGAATGATGGTTGTGATTTCTTAGAATTTTATATACTTCTTTCCTTTTCTCTTTAATTTTTCCTTAACTTTATGGACACAGGCTTAGAAAAGTTTTAATTTCTAGATGAGAATTTTTCAGAAATTAAGCATAAAATTTCTCTAATATAAATTAGGCACTGAGCTGATTTTCAATTCCTTAATCAGTTTAGATCAAAGAACCTTATGGAAATAAATGCAGCTTTGTATTGCTTAACGTTTGCCGATGAATATAATCTGGTATTTTAAGTAAAAGATAATCAAAACTCACCTGCAAAGAATTAATTGTGGTAACTGAATAATTAAAAAGAACAAAAGGTAAGGTTGCAGAAAATGAATCTCAACTCATTGTGATGCGAGTAAGAAAACATTAAACAATTGGCACAGTAATGGATTACAATAAATCCAACTTGTTAGTGAAGAAGCAAAATTATTTAATTAAAAAAGACCTGCGCCTATGACTTCATTATTGGCAGTAAAAAAAATTACACGCATCGTGGTCTAATTTTACTGTAATCAGAACTTTTCCACTCCACTCCCGAGTAAACTTTAGTCGATAGTGAGGAAGTCAGCGTTGAGCCCGTAGATCACTACGACTAATAGGAAAAGTAGAGGGCAAAACTTTTGAGGCTAACAATGTCATAAGAAAGACAACACGAGAAGAGCGAGGTAAGAATCTGCCTTATAGGGGTTGTCAGGAGAATTTCCGGTTTCCCACAGATGAGTCCATGACTAACTGTAGTTGAAAAACGGCATAAGATTATTCCAAAATGTGCCTTGGGAAGGTCTTCAAGTGTGTCGTAAAAACATGATAAACTAGGGCTGTAAGACGCGAGGTAAAAATCGATTAATAATAACAAACAGTATTGGATCAATGTGAGTAAAATTGTTATTAATTCTTGCAAATCGCGTAAGGTAACTTGAATTGGAGAGGATAAAAGTTGCTGTTCATTGGGCCTGTCCGTATTGATACTGCTTTGTAGAGAACCCGACAACTGAAAAGAGTGCAGTGATATTAAAATAACTTCACACAGATTGTAATTACAGTCGGCAGTTTTGGTTTCATTTTTCTTTATTGGTTCTTTTTCTCGTCTTTAGGTTTCTAATCTGCAGCTAGAAGTTGTTAAAGAATTCATTGTTTCGGATTAGCTTCAAAGCCGGCTTTCTCTTTGTTTGGAATATATATGATGACTGTGACTTGTCTGAAAAACATATGTTCTCTTTCTTTGTAAAACTGTGCTTCAATTATCTCATTTTCGTGAAGCTTAATGAAGTTTATCTCAAATTGTTAGATAAAGTGCCACAAATCTAAGCCAATCTGATAAATTTGTTGTATTTCATCTTTGCTTGAGTTGTCTTCAAACATATATATAACCCTAAAAATGTTAAAATATCATTAATATTTTTGTGCCGGGAGTGCTATTTTTAATTCCTTGTGACATACGTTCTCATTAGTAGGGTAATACTTTTCCTTTCGATTCATTCCTGATTTTCATGCCAAATTTAATAAAAAAGTGTCTTCTTGTTTCTCAGACCATATCCATCAATATACCGTATTATTTTTCCGCGTTGACATTCCAAGCATCTCGTTTTCATTCAGCTACCATACTGTTGCACCTCCTCTACATTGAGGATGCTACGCAATATTAATAATCTCATCAAATCTATGCGACATTGAAAATATACTCTCATCGACAGGAGGCCCATCGCCAACAATATCATTGTTTTTTGACAATTTTTCTATAACCCTACTACCTTATTCATAGTTACCGTGTAAGTGTCGTGTCAGTACTCCCTACTTATATGTCTCGTCTTTGATTTTCTAAACTAACTTATTTTTATAATCCCTTTAAACATTACTACTTAATTTTTATATTTATATTAAAGGAATGTCTATATAATGATAGCAGTAACAATAAAAATGTAGGCAGCTTGTATAGAGAGTGCCACCTGTTATCGAGCTCAAGTAACAAAGTGGGTGATCGTCAAAGTGATATTATGATAAAGCAGAACACCCTAAATGAAAACAAACACCGACCTTTATCAAATCAATAATGTAGAGCGATCGCTCAAGATTTGCTCCGGTGCTTGATATTCAGCCAGATTGAATGGCAGATGTCCTTCATTTTTACTTTAGTGGGTAAAGTCATACACATATAAAATATATAGATAGCATTTAGATTGTTTTGCGAGATACCTTAAGACCATGAAAATGCCGTAGCTAAGTAATCTAAAGCAATAAAGTTTAAGAATCACCAAATTTGATTATGCCCAAGCTTTTGCATGTGATTATACTAAAATATTTCTTTGGGACGTACGGGCCTACAATTATTACGCGTTCAATTAAAAATTGATAGTAGGAATGTTTTGCTTAGGGATTAAGTAATTAAATCTAATATATATTTTAATTTGTTTTCTGTGCGGTTTCAAATACCAGTATTTCATATTTTGAATAGAGAGTTCACGCTATTTATCCACTTATAGGTGTTTTTCCCCAAAATATTTTCTTCTTCACTGATTGTTGTGGATCATTATTTTGTGGCATAAAATGTAGTATCTAGGAGTTAATTTCCTTTCTAAGAAAAATGTATCGATAATTCACGTAACATTTCCTGTTTTCCGTCATCCTTGTTCCTTTCTCCGTTCATGTCAAATCTAGGACGGCACTAACAAGAATCAAACATTCACCGAACATCCACTGACAGCAGAATATAAATCTTTTTCCAACGTGGTTAAGTAATTGGCTGCATATATTACGATTTTTACAAGTTTTAGAGCCATCTCTTCAGAAAAAGTGTTTCACAACATGAAGAAATTAAGTTAGAATTTCCTAGCATAATGGCCCATCTCATATATGCAACCAAACAAAGAATTCGTTTTGAAGAGATAGTTATCACCCTTATGGATTGTACACCAGAGAACCCAGTATTAAATCCAATAGAACACTAAAGTAAAACAACTAGAAATAAAAGAGAACTGTATGAAAAATTACAATTTCAGGGAGAAAGATAGCGACAGAAATTTGGGAAAATTTGGTGAGTTCCATGTAGCGAAAGATTAGGATGTAAGTAAAGCAAGAAGGAGCTAACTAAGTATTAAAATAATGAAAATGAATAAATATATAATTGTATTATACGGGTTATTAAATTAAGGATTTTCTTGCCCCAGATTGCAGAATTATTCAGTAATGAAGGTGTCTTAATACAACTTCCAATTGGTCTAAATATTCCGCCGATGCTTTTGAAAACCCGGTAACCAATAAAGTCCCTACTTCTCCATTTTACTATTGAAACCATCAACCAAACATGGTTATATTTTCAGTTCCAACGCACACACGCACATTACGCCATAATACCCCAGTCTTTTCAATTTTAATGACCCTCCTTACCTCTGGTCATCCTAGGATGGCCGGAGAGGGGCGGGGGCGGAGCTTGCCAAATCTTTCAATATCTCTCACCTCCCACCTTTCCTTTACTTTTATTTTATTTCATTTAGAAACAGTCAAATTATGACACAATCCTAAACCAAATGTCACAGGAGGTCAACGCAGAAAAGTTTTCCCAAGAGAACAAGAAAATCCTGTTCGTAGCGCATATATAATAAACAGGTTCATAACTTATGGATTTTCTTTCTAAGCCTGGAGAATTATCAAACGCAAGGGACACAACGAGTCTCTGATTTAGAGAATTTCGAACAATAATAACTAAATTCCTCGCAAAATATTTTCTTTACGCACCTATACAAGCACAAATGGTTTGGATTATTGTTCGCAAGATAAAGAAGCAGCTTGCTTATTATGCTTCTCAAGAAAAACTATGTACATTCGTAAATCTTTGGTAAGGTATGGCGTTTTGGCGTTATTTTTTTCTGACTTGTGGGTAGCATGAAGAAAAAACCCTAGAGGAAAAAGATAATTAATATCAAACTAGGGAAGATGCACGTAAACCACACAAATAAAGGTATTTGCTAGGCTGCGTGCATGTGTATGCATGCATCAGTCTACGTATATGCACGTACCTACGTGAATGCTAATACACTCATACATGACTTACATACATCCACATTCGGTTAAATTTTAAGCAGATGAATGCAGAGGAACTCCAGTCGCGATTTTGATCGTTAAAGGGTATCAGCGTTAAAATAGGAAAACCAAAATGCAAAAAAAGGAATACTCTTCTATTAGTAAACATGCTATGAGTGTAAAATAGATATTGCCATATATGATTTTACTGTGGTACAATTTGTCAAATTTACATCCAGCCTCCACATTAAAGAATCTATCCGTATAAAATACTACAACCACAATTTGAATAATTACGCGTAATCCTTTATCAGTGGCCATAGCATAACAAGACGCCAAGCTTTATTTAGTTTCTAAAGCCTTCTTATTTTCTCTCGCCTCTGGGAATGACCAATGTAAGATAATGTTCATTTGTAGTTTTCACCGTTGTTTCTATATTCTATGTAACTCAGGATTCTTTTCCTTTATTTTAATTTCCATTTTCTAAGATTATTGTTTAAATTTACGTTTGTGTTGCTATTTATGTTTCGTTGTTTCTATACTGGCTGGCCTTAATTACGATTTTAATACTTTTTATTTTTACTCGCAATTTAGTGACTAACAGGTCTTTGGTTTCATACTATTCTTCGTGCTGATTTATCTTTTTAATTATACCTCCTGAAGATGATTTATGGGAAAATCCCCGAGCTGAGAATTCTACGCGGGTAAAGAAAATACGTTACCAAACGAAACAATATATTCTCCTGAGAATTTACACAATAGAGTGATATATATAGTTGCAAAATCATCCAAAATGGCTACTATTTCTCTTCACAAACTTCTCTAGGGAGAACCAGAACTTGTTGCATGCCCTGATTAGTTATTACTTGTTAAATTTGTTCTCAACAACAACGTATGAGCATGTCTGGATACCAGTGGAGCTAGTCCTGATATAAAAAGTAAGGCTACTAGGTCCATTCAAGGCTTGACTACATACAGTCTTTAATGTAAACATCTGCAATATGTTTGAGGCTCACCACGCCCAAAACAATAAAAATCAGGAAATTTGAGGTCCATTACAGTAGCAAACACGTCCTTATTCCCCGCCTAGTCATATTGCTGTTTCACTTCGTAAACTAGGTTGCGCGGGTAGATAAACAAATTCATTATCGCTTACACTCTTCTGACGGGGCGAAGGGCTGCGATTGTGAAGTACAGTTTTATGATTTTAGCATGTATTCTCACAATAAACCACGAATCTTGTTACCAACGTGAAAGCTGAACTCTTACTGAGCATGTCCAAGGTATTTACTTACATTGGTGAGGCCATGAGCATTCAGGCATACTTTCGTTATTTTATCGATTTACCTGAATCCTATATATATATTCCATATATATATATAGCCAAAAGTAGAAAACATTCTATGGAATCATTAATATAATGTAATTAGACAATTTAACTTGCTCTCTTTGATCCTTGTGTTCTTACAATGTCCCTTTCTCTTGCCTTAAAAAAAAATCCTGTTTCTTGTCTCTTTGCTCATTTACGTGAAATTTCTCTTTATCTCTTATATATATATATATATATATATATATATATACATATATATATATATATATGTATTTAATTGTTTTAATAAATCGATGGAGTGATATGTAGATATCGAACCTCTTGTGTGTATCTCTTGGAATGTTAAGTATAGAAATTGGTGAATCATAACCTCCCTGCCAGAGTGTTGATTCTTTTGGACAATTTATACTAGCTGGATAGAGGGTCGAGGCACCAAAGTGGAAGGAATCACATGGCTTTCTGGTAGGTCATCTGAAGGCTGGAAGGTCAAGGCCATTACCTTGGTTCTGGTTGGATGAGAGAGGTGGAGAGAGTAGACGGCCCTCTGTTGTTTGAGTTAGAGGGCAGTTTGAAGGGTTTGTGGCATCTGTTGCTTAACTTTCCCCTTCATCTAATTGCAAAGGTAAGTTTTCTTCAGCCAAATAAAGTTTTTTGGGAGGCGGAAGCCAAAATACGGCAGAATCGAGTTTGAATCGGAAGTGTCCAATTCTATTTCCAATGCAGTTAATCAACCCATAGGTTAGGTTATTTCATCTTTTAGCCTTTTTTGTTATTTGTCCAAATATGATCTTAGTTTTGGCAATCGGATGCCAGAAAAACGCACCAAATTAGAGTTTGGATTCAAATTCTTTGCATTCGAATTTAAAATCTCTTTTGCCTCGTTATGGTTTCTGACTGCCCCAAAAGAACATAATTGGACAAAAAACAAAATAATGCAATGTCTAGATTTTGCACTTAAAAAAATAAATTAATTTATTAGTTTAATATTATTTGAATTGCATGCATCTTAACTTTACCTTTCATCTAATTGCAAAGGTAAGTTTTCTTCAGCCCAATAGTCTTTTGGGAGGCGGAAGCCAAAATACGGCAGAATCGAGTTTGAATCTGAAGTGTCCAATTCTATTTCCAATGCAGTTAATCAACCCATAGGTTAGGTTATTTCATCTTTTAGCCTTTTTTGTTATTAGTCCAAATATGATCTTAGTTTTGGCAATCGGATGCCAGAAAAACGCACCAAATTAGAGTTTGGATTCAAATTCTTCGCATTCGAATTCAAAATCTCTTTTGCCTCATTATGATTTCCGACTGCCTAAAAGGAACATAATTGGACAAAAAACAAAATAATGCATTGTCTAGATTTCGCACTTAAAAAAATAAATTAATTTATTAGTTTAATATTATTTGAATTGCATGCATCTTATAGGTAGCTTCTTTAAGGTTTAAAATGACAGTTAATTAGAGTAATATGAAACTGATTCGTTTGAAAAATATAAACATAAATCTTTTATTACCCGTTATCTTATATTGAATGCTCCAGGACAAAGACATCATTAAAGAGCAATTAATATTACATCTATCTTTTCTTTTAAATGAACAAGGGAGGTATAAATATGAATTTTTTGTAAAAGATTACCACATATATTGCAGTAAACTGACACATCCTCTCAGAAGGCCGCTTAAAAATCGAAAAAGAAACGAATCTTTTTGAATCGTTGGTTGCTCTCCTTAATTTGCATATTTTTTTAATTAGTTTTATACCTAAATTCAATATTGATCCTTCTTAGCATGGAAATTTTATGATAGTTTAATTTCTATGCCTTTGCCTCCATTTCTTTACACTCATATCCTTCAGTTCACCATAAAAAATCAGTTGTTGTTTCCTATAAACACGGAAATTTGTTATATATAAGAGATTTCTCTTAATTGGCAAGCTTTGTCATGCCTTTGTTCTTTAAGGAAAGAGTTTTATAGTAGTCATAGTGGACTCTAGTTCTAAGTGAATTTCGTTGTACCTGAGAGAAGGTAATTGCAATGATGTTTATTTATGGGCTGACAAGGTGACATGGTACAGCTAGAAAGAAAGTAAGACAGATGGGAATGCAAAAAAATGCACCTTTCGTAACATACTACATCCCAACTCATTATAAGACTTAATAAAATTCTGAACAAGAATGTAGCAATTTTCTGATTTGTGCCTTCCAAGAAGATCATTACATACACCTTTGAAACTATACCAGGCCTCAAATTCTGGCTTGCTCAATTTTGCCTTGAACTCACTATCTACTATAAGTTGTTGAATCTGAGGCCCCCAAAAGATTCCTTCTTTAATTTTAGCATCACGAATCTTAGGAAATTTTGTTTTTAAATATAAGAAGGATGGCTGGTCATACTTTGAGTGTTTTACAAATTTTTTCATTAAACCTAATTTTATGTGAAGTGGTGGCAAAATTATGTCTTTCTTAGGAACCAATGGTTCACGTATGATATTATGACAACCAACTTTTGTTTCTTCTCTTAAAGGCAATTCTGAGCGTATGTAATGTTCTCCCCGAGCTCTAATGTCCCACTAGCACAAAAAACACATGAATTTTGTGTAGCCTGACTGCAAGCCATATAAAATGGCTACTCTATGAAGGTCAGCAGAAATCAACCATTTATGTTCACTGTATCTAATGCTTTTTAAAATGAAATCTAAATTCTTATACGTTTCTTTCAAAATAACAGAGTGAGCTACTGGTATCGATGGTTGTTTATTTCCATTATGCAAAATCACGGCTTTACTACTATATAAAGAAGCTTCAATGAAAAGTCTCCATTGACTGGGTTCATAATGTATATCTAATTCTTCAAAGAGACGTGGAATATTATTACAGTAGCATAAATTGTTGTCAAATTAAAATTTGTCTTGTAATTTGTTTGATCGAATACGAAACTTAGTAATTCGAAAATTTTCTGCTACTAAATATCTTTCTTTCAGTCTCAAGGCGAATAATTCACTCTGCTGCTTTGTTAAGTTTATAACTCTTACAAGATCATCTAGATCAAGTTGTGAGAAAGGTTTTGGAGTAGTATCAACAGTTTCTAGAAAATAAATTTTAGTTTCTGGTTCACATGATTCCATATCTAATTCATCAGAGCTAGACTAAATAATTTCTGCAGGTGGTTCAGGTACTGGAATGTCTTTTGTGGTAGGTATAGGCCGAATTTTACCTAAAAGTATGGAAATTATATGCATAAAATTTAAAGTTATGTACATATGTGTGATTAAAATAAAATGGTTCTAAACGTAATTAATTTTATATTTTCAAAAGATAATATTACAGTGTACTACTTCAAAATATAGGTACCGTGGACAATAAACAATTACTTACTTTGTATTTCTACCAAACAGAAATAGCAGTCAGTGGCATGATCTTGGCACTCTTGCCATACCATTGGAACACCAAATTGAAGGCTTTTTATTTTCCTTTAGACCATTTTGATAAAAAATCAAAGCATGTCATGCAACAGATATGTGGTGCCCATGGTCTATCTTGGTCACCAATTTTACATCCAAAATGCAAATTATATAGTTTTTTCACTAGAGAAGAAATATTTCTTTGATTTTTTTAAATGTTACTGAGCCACATATGCAGCCGAATTTATCTGGGCTATTTTTACACTGTCCTCTTTGTATTTTAATTAAAATTGTTGATTTTATTAAAAAATGTATTTAGTTAAATACCCTGAAAAGAAGAAATAATGAAAGAAATTGCTTAAAATCTTCAAAATTGACAAAAATAGAAATTGGCAACTTACAAATAACTGGAGCCATTTCGATACAAATGACTTCCATTTCTCAAATCTATATATACAACTACATTAGAAAATGTTATTCTAATCTTTGTAGTCGACAAAAAGTTAAATTTTGTTAGACAGTGTTACTATTCATTTAAAGATTCAGTCATAATTTAATATCTTTTTTATAACTTTAGATATTAACACTAGTATCCATAATATGAAATAGTGTATATATTCGATTAGTATAAAAAGCTAAAATATAATGAAAAAATACATCATTTTTCAAGAGGCTCTGTTAGAAATATTATAATGTGACGGAAACTGTAGTAGGGAGAATTTGGTCTTTACAGCTACAATAAGCAAAGCCAGCGGATGATTTTTCTTGCAAGGGATTATAAGCCAATGATGGGAGTTCCTAAAAGATATTGAAAAACCCGTCTTACTTTATTTATTTAGCTAAAATATGTATGTTTCCTATAGAGCAGAATTTATAGGAGTTATTCTCATCTATGTCGCTATCGATTTCCTATGATAGCGCGGGATTTTTTTTTTAATTATTTAAACGAGCGGGATATTTCAGCTATATTTTTTAAATAAGAATTTCGAAAAGGAAGAGAAAATGTCTAAGGGATATAATTGCTGGATAACAGGAAAGAGACGAAGAAGGAAAACTTTTAAAAAAAATTAAACTCTCATTTCTAGGACCCTTTATCAGAAACTGTGATTAATTCCTCTGGAAGATTCCAACGCCTCTCTTGACCAAGGCGTTAAGATTTTAAGGACTCTCCTTGAGATCCTTTTTGACTTCTTTTTTTATTGCATCTTTCCTTTTACCTCTTATTCATTACTCTTTCTACGAGTATTCTCTCTTTGAATTACCAGGTTCCTTCCTATTTAATAATTATCGAATTACCCTCCATCGAATCAAAAATTCGTAGGAGACATGAGATGAATTTGGTGAGACTTGGGAGCTTATAATTGCTCAAAGAGTGAATGGCGGAGAGAGACTGAAGTGGTTATCTTTTTCAGTATTGGGGAGAAGAGTTAGTGCTATTAACGGTTGAATGGACACTGTTTTATTCAATTAAGTCCGTTATTTTCTATTACTTTGGTCTCATCATATTTTTCCGTAATTTATTAGTCTCTCATCGCGTAATTAGGAATAAATTTCCACTAAAAATTTGAGCAGGAGCGAAACATGAAGTTTATAGCACGTTTCGAAATTATTAGCTTCCGTTATGGGCTGTATTAATAAACTTTTATTTTTACTGTAAATATGTTTTCTTAATTACCAACATAGAATAATGCACACTTAATGTTGAATCTATCGTGCTTAATAAATTTTGGCCTTTAATTTGATTTATTAGTTTGATTCTGAATTCAACAAACTATATTTGGAGAAGAATATTTAATTACATAAGGAAATTAAATTATATTCTGAGGGCGTAATCCTGTAATGACAAATGTGAGAGGGTTTTGATTTGTTAGTGCGCGAAGAGAAGACTCAAAAGAAACTAAAATTAAAGCACGGTATTCGTTTTTTGCCAAAACACAAAACATTATCACATCTTGTTCAATAATTCTCGATAAAATGTGGCTGGTGCTGAGTAAATTACCTATCTTTAAAACAGTGTTGTTATAATTATACTACATACACAAAAGCGAGAAGAAAACAAGAAGATAGTAATTATTAACGCTATTTTCTGAATTATGAGAAGTGATTAGGAGAAAAAGCTTCTAATTATGTTATAATTCCATATTTTTACTCCAGTTAAACGACTTTGGGGGAGGGATTTTGAACAAGTCGATGGAAGGGAAGATTATACTCGTATGTACGAGTAAAACTGCAAACTATTTAATGGGCTAAAGGGTAAATAATTATACCAATAAACTCATTTTATTCAGGCCTTTTCTGCACTTCTCTCTCTAGCGAGGGAGATTAATTAACTCGCCTTGTAAAAGGAATAAAAAATAACCAGGGGAAAATGGGATTTCAAGCACTCTCGGTTTTATGTAAAGATTACCTTTTCATGGTCTGATTTAAGGGATTCTTTTGTGAACATAAAGGAAACTTGTGGGTATCGCATTTTAATTTACTGGAGTCTTGTTTTCTAATCATATATATGATTTTTCTGCTTCTACTTTACATTGTTTATTCCATTTCTGAATGGATTTAACATTGATGGAAGGAAAACCTGAAAACCTCTCCCAGAAATCAAATCCTGGTAAATACTCTTACCACGAATTGATTGTGACGAGCACAATGAAATGGGAGCCTACCCTATATGGACATTTGAGAACTCTAATTAAGTGAACGAAGCAGACCAATTTTATTTGATTAGGTTTTGCCCAAATATAGTTGTGAGGAAAATAATTTACCTATAATATTTTCTTGATATTTCTTTTGGGGGGGGCTAACCACAAACCTACATTTTCATTAGACATTTACCACGTAATGAGTGTTTGCCTTAATCAAAGGAGAGAACCTTTTTCCTGGAAAAGTAATATTGTATACTGCAACGAATGCATGTACATTCAATAGAAAAGGAAGCTAACTAAATCAAAGAAGATATAGATATAAAATATAGGAATAAGGGGAAATAAGGATTCGGGGAGTAATCCCCTACCCCAGTGTGCTAGAAGTAGGTGGCTGTGAGTATTTAGTTTCGAGGAATAAACTCATGCAAACACTTTAAATCGACTTGGTTTGAAAGATTCAAATAAATGCTTTGTTGATTAGAGGAGTATCAGCAATATTTGAAATGTTAGTTCGTTAACATCCCTCAAATTTGAGGATTTCATCAATATTAAACTTTAATTTGTGCCATGAAGAATAATCCACTCAAATAAATTTTTGCTCTCATTTGGAAGAAGATCTTCCAATGTTGACAACGTCGCGAGTGGGTTGTCAACTGCTAATGTACAACCATTTTGGAACTGAAATGTGATGTATTGCGTCCCATCTGGGTTTTAGCATCCTATATGTGGATCTGCGGCCATATATCTTCCACACAGTTTCAGTTGCTTCGTGTTCACCACTTCCTTTATACGTCTGAACTTACTAACCTTTTCGCGGAGATTTCTTCGCGTTTTTTTTTTGGGGGGGGGGGGTGTATCTCACTTTGAAGTACACAATCTTCCTTGAAAAGCTTTTTGGCAAAAATATTGTAATTAGCAAACACTTTATTTAATTTACGTACATAACGAAAAATCTCATTTTCTTCTAATCAACAAAATTGGTAAAATTAATTAAAACTATTATTACAATTAATAAGCGAAAATAATTGACATCGTTTCGATTTTGAAGTTTTGAATGGTAAAAATACATTTAATTTATTTGTACTTAAACATTAAGCAGTTGAGTAGTTTTAACATAGTAAAAAAATAACTTTTTCTTCTAAGTGACAATGTTAATCTTTCAAAGTGTCTCCGAAAAGTTCATAAGAAGTTATCTCTAAAATTATAAAAAAAAGAGTTAGAAAAGGCATACTTAAATATGACCAACAAACACGCATATAAAGTTTCTTAAGTTTCAGTTAACAAGAGTGAAAATATTCTGATTCTACATCTTGATCAGCCTAGAACGGTTACTGGTGCCTAGTTTTTATCTATCGTACAGAGAATACAGGAAAACTAATATACAGTTCACAATAGATTTTTGAGATATTTGCAAATTAATGGAGTAGTTCCATGCAATATTTTAAGCCAGAATTCCATTCCTAGGTTAATTGCAAATAGAGATAAATGAGGGTAATGCAGGATTAATAATTGAAGTTGTTTATTATTTGAGAATATATATATATATATATATATATATATATATATATATATTTAATGGCCCATATTAGCAATGAGCGCGTGATGACACAGGTTCAAATCAAACTCCTTTATTCGTTTTCATATAACGGTTAAAATAGTTTTCCCAATTTCTCATTTTCTATATCTCCCATTTCTTTCTTAAGTTTTAATGGTTCACATAATATTTTCTTAAGCTTTTTGCGGGTTGTGTTGCCTGTTTTTATTGCTTAGGGCCATTAAATACATCTAATATATATTACGTATCATGTCATTTTCAATTATATATATATATATATATATATATATATATATATATATTTATATATATATATATATATAATGCCATGGCCAAAAATTAATTTATGTTTAGTCACTTTTTGTCTATGTTTATTCTCCAAATTGGCAAAGGAAAACCCGCGCTTACTGTGTATACAAAAGAGAGAAGAAAGAGTAAGAAAGAGAGAACTTCCACCAAACGACTGTGTGTGAGTGTAGGGAGAAATCTTTTAGCGTCATCGATTATAACGAGGAATGAGGTCTCCTGTCACATCATGTCTTAAAAAGACGCTTGGAATCTTTTTTAAAACCTGATATTAATTGCCCTCTGAGCTTTTTTGGCTAACTTTCCAAGTTCATCTCATTTATTACTAATTAAAGTTCAAAAAGTAAAATATGGTTTAAACGGTCAGCTCTAAAATATTTGCCAAAATTATTATACATATAGTAGGTAGGCCTTCCCTTCATTTATATTATCTCTCTTAAAAGGTAACCATGCATGTATTTTCTCTATTCCTTCCAACTTCCTTTCCTATCTTTCACCAATCTACTACTATTTAATGTGCTAGCGAGGCGTCTATTCAGTGAGTCTCCCAGGCCTCCGTTGTTGCCTAAAGCAGAGCGAGGAAGCGATGGAAAAGGCTTCGGCTTAGCGTCTCCGTAAATAAGAAATGGTTGGAAAAGAGTGCATTAGAGGTTGTAATTTAATTAGGGAGCAATGCGGGGCTCTTTTTTACCACCGTAAAATTCTTTGTGAAAGTTTATTGCATACCACATGTTATCAGCTTCAAATTTACGTTTCTACATCTTTTTTGAAATTGTATATTTTGAACTGACTCATTCAACCCTATTCAATTGGACTTTTGTCAGGAATACTTATCTTCTTCCTATTATGTCGCCTTTACTCTGATCAAGAGACCGTCCTACTAAAGATGAAAGAGAATATATTAACTTCACCAGTAATGAACAAGCATTTTATTATAACAGCATACAAAATAAACGAAACTAGACGGCTAGAAACTACTCTATTGGAGAGAGCTTAGCTATTAGGGGCTAGTTCGTGGTTCATACATACATTTTCGATCCAATCACTATTTCAGCCTTAGATTGTCTAACCTTTTTAACAATGTGTCCCCAAAATATGGCAAATATTTTTTATACCACTGCGGTGTGCCTTTTGTGATGTTTAAGAAGATATTTATTATATAGGTTTCAATTGATTAAGCTCGCCATAATAAAATAAATTTCATTAAAGTGAAATCCTAAGTTTAAAGATAAAGATTAGATTCCAACTACTTAAATCTGCCCTGAGCTTTGCATTAAAAAAGAATGAAAGGGGTGCCATATTGTGCAAACTTGCCCTAAGTTGTTAACTTTCATTTAGGAGTTTTCCAAACCATTGACCCCTATTTTCTTTGTTCGCGTCCGAGCCAGTTTGCTACTTACAGTATTTCCGAGGATAACTGGTTTGTGTAACTGTATAATACATACTGACTCTAGATTCTATGATAACGAGTATTTAGAACAGGCATATATAACATACTTGCTATTTTGAGTATTTTGTTAAATGTTAAACTCCATCATACTCTACTGATATTAATAACTATAAAATTCACTTTTATAAGAAGAGTTTTACAAGAAAAAATCATGATTGTCTTAATTTTCTCTAATAATACAGTGTGGGTTGATCCAAAGGAATGAATAATGATTAAGGAAACAAGGAAGTGGTTGTAAGACAATTAGGGTTACAAGAATAATTAAGATAGGTATAAGGAAGGAAAATAATTTATCGGCAAATTATTAGATCAATTGTTCCTCATCCAAATTAGTCAGGCCGGTAAATTTCCGATTTTTTAACCGCGCGACCAACTCCCCCTTAATATTAAATAACCTATGAAGCGATTTCACACATTGCCCTAAATACAATTTGAGAAAATAGATTTCAGGTCCATCAGGACAATTGGAATTGTTTAAACGATTTTCAATCTTTTCAAGAAATGAATAATAAAGTTATATTTTTAATAGATAAAAATCTAAAAAATTAGAAATTTACTCGTCTAAATTAAAAATATAATATAGTGAATATTTGGTCGTTATTAGAATGTTAATTTTTCTCCGTTTAATTTTGCATTCACGGCAACCGTTTCCTTATGATGTTGATTGCGTCAATATCCCTTGTTGACTCCGTTGACTTTTAATAAATTAACGGACGAGATGAAAAGTTATGATATGAGAATTGTGAATACATAACCAACCTTTATTCTCAGTTTGTAGCAATAAAAAGTATTACTTTAACCAAAGCCATGTTATGCTACACGGCACAAAATGTGTCGCAAGATGGCTACTCAAATGGATCAGCACAAATTTTGCAATAGTAAATTAAGAGCAAGTTAATCTTTGAATATAAAGGAATTTTAATATCATTCCATGAATTAAACATTAGTTACGTGTTTTTTTGATATATTAGTATATCCATAGGTTGTAAATGATATTATTATAATTTTGAAAAGTTAATACTGCAAAGTCTATATTACTTGGACTTCAGAACTTTACTCCTTCGAATGAAAATTACTTGATAATATTGGTAATATTTGCTTAGTAATATTAAATATTATAAATGGTTTGAATTTTAGAGCCTGACACTTTTAAATGAAAACAATTTGACTTGAAATATTTAAGTATTTTTAATTATTATTATTATTATTCACTTAGAAATGCTAAAACGTATGGATTAATTGAATTTAAGAGTCACACTCTTTATAATTGCATTCACTTTCTCTTGAAAGTCGATTTTTCAAATGTTAACTAATTAATTATGTGTAAGTTTTCGTTGTTATATTAAATAATGCATAAATTGCGCAAAACTTTCTAAAATTGGTCAGAAAGTATTTGTAGAGTCGTCATTGGTGCACATCAAAGCAACATTTCTCTAGATAATACTGGTCTACATGATTTTTTTTATTGACTGTATGACATCTTTTTCAAAATATATATGAAAATGGTGATTTACTTTGTTTTTTATTCATCTCTGTAACATCACATTGTCGAGTTATACGGAGACGTTACTTTTCTCTTTTTGTATAGCATAAGTAAATATTTAAATATAATAAAATATAAATATATATTTATATAATATATATGTTTACATTATATAATATTTCTATATATATTATAGATATATTTCTAATATTGCTAATATATTTTTCTTTATTTTTAGATTGTGAATATGTCTAGAGGCTGTATAAATTCAGCAGACATATTTTGCTATGTCTGGGGGCAATTCACCCCTTCAGATTCCCGGAGCAATATTACTCCTTTGTTGAAGCGTTGTCATTTAGCTTATTTTGGCTGCAGATTAGGAGATCAAGTCAAGACATTTTCCCCACACAAAGCTTGCAAGAGTTGTATCAGTAAGCTCCAAATGTGGTCAGTTGGAAAAATGAAATGTATGCCCTTTGGATTATTAATGGTATGGCGAGAGCAGAAGAATCACCATGATGACTGCTATATTTGTATGACTAAGGTAGCTGGATTCAACAAGAAGTCTAAAGATCGCATAATATACCAAAATATTCCTTCAGCAATAAGCCCTGTTCTACACTCAGATGATACACCTGTGCCTGTTCCACCTGAGATAAATTAAATTTCATCAGAATCCGATACTAGTGATACTAATCAGATGGATTAGACTATGAACCACCCACAAATGACGATCTCAAACTTTTTAACCAAGCTGAGCCCAACTACCTGGTTCCTGACCTAAACCTTATAAAAGTAAGTGCACAGTTATCTAGCTCTAGAGTGAAGGAACACAGGTTTCTAGCTCCTGGAACAACATTCATTGGTACCGCCGTCGTGAAGCGGAATTCATTCAGTTCTTTAAGAAATAGGCTTTTTTAATTTTTTGTTAAAATATCTCTGGCCTTATCGAACACATTGGGATGTCGTAAAAAGTAGATGAATGGAGGCTCTTCGTTGATTATTCTAACAGAATTTTAAAGGCTGTTATTCTCTACAATGGCAACACAGCTGCATCTGTGCCAATTGGCCATAGTATCCAAATGTCCGAAACGTACGAAAGTTTGAAAACACTAATAACCGAAATCAAGTACCATCAGCACACTTTTCTCATTTGGGGTGATTTAAAAGTTATTGCTTTCCTACTAGGTCTTCAAGGGATCCATACAAAGTATCCATTTTTGTGTCTCTAGGATAGTAGAGCTGACAGCTAGCACTATGAAAAAAGGGAATGGCCACCAAGAACCAGCATTTTACACGGAAATCACAACGTGAGAGCTACGCCACTAGTTGAACACAAGAAATTTCTGCTACCACCACTCCACATCAACTTATGGTTTATGAAAAGTTTTGTGAAGGCCTTGAACAAGAATGGAGCTGCTTTCATGTACCTGGAGTCAAAGTTTCCTCGTGTAAGTGAAGGCAAGTTTGAGGCAGGAATCTTTGTTGGCCCTCAGATTCGGGAATTGATGAAGGACAAGCATTTTGAGGACACATTAGCAGGTGTCCAGGTGAATGCCTGGTTTTTTTTCAAGCAAATTTTCCATAACTTGTTGAGAAACACGCGCTCCCCAGAATATGAAAAAATGATCCAAGATCTGATTTCAAGTTTCCAGCAACTTGGGCCTAGAATGAGTGTGAAGATGCACTTTTTGCACTCACATCTTGAATATTTTCCTCCGAATTGTGGGAAATAAAGTGAGGAACAAGGAGAGCGTTTCCATCAAGATATTTGCACCATGGAAACTCGATACCAGGGCAAATGAAATCTCAGCATGATGGCGGATTACTGCTGGTCATTGAAATGTGATGGTCCTGATGCACAGCACACGCGGAAATCACAGCGGTACGCCTTCTTTTGAATCGGTATGTAAGCTAACCATGAGAGCATGTTTTTTTTTTACATTCATTTGATTTAATGTTGATGATTTTGATTCATTTCATGATAACCGTGATTTATTTCATGTTGATTTGTTATACATATGTTCTTAAAACTAAAATAATGTGCTTTTCTCTGATTACTTATTCATTTTAAATAAGTAAGAATATATTAAAAATGCACATTTATTGTTATCATTAGTTTGTATTTTATTCAAAATTCTTACGTGATAGAAAAAAATGGCTTAGATATTTAAAATCAGAAACCCAAGAATATGTAAGATCACATCCATGAATAAAAAGAAAAATTAAAAAATTCCAAAATTCAAACCAGTGTAATATATACTCACGCTCCTTATATCTTATCAGGTGTGCAAATTAAGATTGTATTCAGATTAAATGTTGTTGCATAGAATAAGTTTCTTTTAATTTTGTCCTATCACATAACTAATGCATGACAAAGGTAAATAAAAATCGTGATACTCGAATTCGCACAGTTAAAAATTATTGTGAAGACATGAATGCAAATCAGAATTCAAAACAGTGTGATGCGAGGGACCGATCTTTAAGAAAAATTCCTAAAGTGATTTCGTAACTATTAATTAGCTAATATGTAAATTGTAGAAAGATATTTTGTTTATTTGGAGACAAAGTTCAAACCGTTCAAAGGCAGCTCAATGCCCCTATTGAAAATCTTGTAAGTAAAATAAAGCAAACAGAGAAACTCTATTTATAAAAATGCTGAACGGGCAGAGAAGGCGAAGCATCATCATTGTTTAATTAGTGAGCTTCAGTAAAAGCTTTCTAAAAAAAAATGTTTCGATGATGAAATTTCATTAAAGGTTATACCAAAGGCAAATTAATAAATCTGAATAGCAACGAAGAGTAGGAATTAGAAACAACATATTTTAGACAATTACACGAGGAATATTATCATAACGATATTAAACAAAAAAACAGGGACTTTTTCTCAGCGGCACAACATTCTTGCAATTTAAGTAGAGCCTTATATGCGATGAGAAGCACCACGTCAAATATCACAGTTTAGATATCCAGAACTGGGCGAAATAGAAGTTCCTATGTTTTATTTACATAATAATCTAATAGTAGTGTGTCTGAATTTTTAATAATATCATTTATTTATTTAAAATACACGAATAACTTTCTGGAGATCGGGCATATATATATATATATATATATATATATATCATGAAAGACTCGACGTATAGGTGAGAATGGATGGGGAGAAAGAAAAGTCCAGACCCTGCACATATATATATATATTTTAATTAATTTATTATAATCGAAGCTGGTCAAATTACTATGTGAAACTGCATGCATGTTAGCCAAAAGAAAAGACAGTAAATGTGGAATACCCATTCACTGCCCAAAATATAATTTTATAACTTCGTTTTAAGCAAAAAATAAATAAATAAATAGTAATAACCGCAAAGGTAAGGAACTAACCCACTAGACCCACTTCAAGGAAATAGAATCATTATAAAATATATTACCTGCCTAAAGACCGCAAAACAAAGAATATTGAAGCGGCTCAAGACCCCTAAAGATAATATTTTAAAAACGTGGGCGTTGTCCTCCATACGCCCTTTAATGATGGAGGTGCACCCTTCACGATGTGTAATCAACTCGTAGTATATACAGTTCAAGAGCCTAGCATTAGGTTCGATTTCAAAGGCAGTTGCCAGACGTGTTAGTCTCAATTCTTGACTTCAGACATTTTATAAGCTCCACCCCCAAATTCTTATTAAATCAATCATATTTTCTTGAATAGTGAGTAGTAAAAAAATATCCATATGATATTTTAATCAGGAAAAAATCCCTTAAAAATGCTATATAATACAATATGATTCGATGCCAATTGACAATGTGAATACATATTCCATATTTAATGAAGAGCGTTCTAGAAGTTTAAGGAGAGTGAAGGGATAGCAACCTTTCTTAACCTTCTGTTTTTTAACAATAACAGTAGCTTCTAACCAAAAGGCTGATTTTGATGCACGATAAATTACAGATATCAAATAAGCATGTCCTATTATAACCATTAACTCCTAGCTATAGCCTGGTTTTGTAGGCCCTCTAGGCATGTTTGCTGATCTGAACTTGTCAAGGTAATTCATGAAAATTTTACAAATTCTTGGATGTAATTTACTACTCTAAATTAGTTAGTTGGCTCAACGATAGAAGTAATAGAATTGCACTGTACGGATCATTTTTATCAACATACTTTTGTTATAATGCTCTTTTGTACGTACGAGGGGCAGTCAATAAGTTTTGAAATTCGGATATAAGCAAACGAGATATGAGGAAAAGTGTTTTATTATTTTTCAATATAACTACCCTAGACTTCAATGCACTTGCGCCACTTGTCCCTGCGGCTTAAAATTCCCGACAACCAGAAATCTCCCGACTGCTGTTTACTCCACTCCTGGACGGCGAGCTGGACATCTTCATCGTCCCCAAACCGGCGTCTACGCAGTGCAGCCTTGAGCTCGCGGAATAAAAAGTAGTCGTTAGGGGCCAGATCTGGACTGTAGAGGCAATGGGTGAGATCCTAGAATCTGCACTCGTGCAGGGCAGCTTCTGCAACTCTGGCCTTGTGGACAGGGGCATTGCCGTGGAGGAGCAGGACACCACGTGTCAACTTGCCGCACCGCTTCTGACGGATGCATTTCTTCAACCCAGCTAGTTGCTCAGCGTAATATTGGCCTGTGATGGTCCTTCCACGAGGCGCAAGGTCCACCATCAACACTCCCTCAGAATCCCAGAAGATGGTTGCCATTATCTTCCCGGCTGTCGGTTGGGTCCGGAACTTGATGGGGGTTGGAGAGCCCCTGTGCTTCCAGGCCATGCTTTCGATCTTGGTCTCGGGATCCCAGTGATGGACGCAAGTTTGATCACCTGTCACTATGCGTGACTCGAATCCCGCCGGGTCTTGGTTGTACAGGAGCAGCAGCTCCTCCGAACTTTGACGACGTTAAAGTCGATCATGGGGCGTGAGGTTTCGTGATCTTTCTACGGACCCAGCGGGCAGAGACCTTAGTCATGGCCAAATTTTCGTGGATGATGTTTGATCTTCCAAGTTCTCGCTTGATTTCTTCAAACTTCACCCGTCGATTTTCGAGGATCATCTCCTCCACATGGGCCACATTGTCCTCGTTGGTCACGTCTGACTGGCGTCATCTTCAAGGGACTCACAACCATGGCGGAACTCCCTATTCCAGGGAGAAATGGTTGCATAGGAAGGGGCGGTGTAGGTGTACACTTCAACCATGCGTTCATGGATCTCTTTTACATCCTTGCCTTCCTTGGTCAAAAATTTGATCACTGCGCGGTGCTCAACAATCTCTACTGTTGAAAAATTTTTGACTAACGATCTGCGTTCAGCTACTGCTTCTTAAATAGACGCGGCAGGAGCGTGCGGCTGCAGGTTCTGACTTGTCATAACTTGTCCTATCACCCTCACAAACAGCCATCTTCCTTCCTCTGTTTTGCACTACCGATTCGCAAAACTTATTGACCGCCCCTCGTAATTTACAGTTTCGCCTTCCTAACATGTGCAATGTAGATGTACGTCTTATAGCGATGCTTAGTAATTTATGATGCATTAACATTATGTGGTAGGAAACTAAAGTATTTTTTGTGATGGAAAACTAACTGGCTGAATCATTATAGTCTCTACTGTATATATATAATCGCTATTATAGAGACTGATTTAATTGGTCGGTTACTGGGATGTTTAAGGTAAATCAGCTAATATTAATTCATTTCTTTGGTTAAGAAAGTGTGTATCTACATCAAATTTAAAAATTATGAATATTTATTTTTTAGATGATAAAGGAAAGTTAAATTGAGAAGAATAAGAAATATTACCCTTTTTCTCAGGTAACTGAGTGAAAGTGACATTGTGTCTGTAGCAGAAAACCATTACAATTATTTGTTCTCTATCTCTTTTCTCTGTTAAGGTCTATTAATGCTTCGACTCTTCTACAACAAAGGATTCATCATTTTCTTTTACTCTCATTAATAATCGGAAATATGGCAAAAAATAAAGCGAAAATGAAACATGGAATGAGAATTTCCAATTCAAGCTCTCGTTTTTTTCTTAATTCGGGGTATCGTGGAAGAGAAGTGTGAATTTCTATCGTTTGTCTAACAGTTCTTATAAGAATTCGACTTGCAAGGGAATTATGAAAAAGAAGAAAAGCTTTGTTAAGAAGGCCTTCCCTTATCTTTTCAAGAGGTCTAAGATGTCGCCATATAGACAACTAAAACAATTTGGAGGTTTTTCATTACTCAGAATTATTCTTAAAAACATGAAATGAGTTTAAATAATCTAATTTTCGTACGAGATTCCTCCAAAATTAAAGTTAATAAAACATATCTTCAAATACTTCAGTAATAACAACGGGGAGGGTGGGGGAGTTAAATTGAAATTTAGATATGATCTCTAAACAATCTTATTCTTTTAATGTATTCGCTAATTTAGGATGAAGACATATTTAAATGTAATTAGTAACTGAAAACATTTAACTTTTGCAAATGATTGTTTCCGACCAGCAATCATGAAAACAATTCAATTCGTTGGAGTTTTAGGGAAAAAATATTCAAAATAAAATTTAATTATACTACTAGAAATGATACCAAAAATACTAAAATATAACTTAAGAACATGACGGCCTATCAAATGTCATTTTAAGGAGACAATAAAACGATATTAGATTAGTTAATCTAAAATACAAATATCTTCGAATGGTGATTTAAGCATTTTCATTGGTTTAAATCTTGAAAGAAACAGTCCGTGGTAAAATAAATATGTTTTGTTATAATTATTACAAGTAGTAAAATTATGTTAGTCTTGTGGTTGTAGTTTTTTACCTAATGTTTTCCTTAAGGTTTATTTTATTCCCTCATTTCTGAGCAATATTAATTTATTATAGTGGTAATGATTCCAGTATTAAACATAAAAAACAATGTTATAATATTGCAATTTGTTCCAACACATTTGAAGCTAAAGTAATTGTTTTGAGGAACAAAAACCTATAGTGTTCAAATACAATTACACTATTAAAACCTGTTTTTAAAGTTGGAAAACTAATCCATAATCTGGTGTCTACGTGATTCCATGTAAGGAATGTTCAAACTCATATATGGGGAAAAGAGGGAATTTTATTATATGTTAGATACTTTTAAGTTCTTTTGTAAAAAAAATTCATTGTTATATTATTTAACTATTTCAAATTTAATCTTCATATATCACGAATTTTTCCCATCGAGCAGAAAACATTTTTGATATATATATATATATATATATATATATATATATGATTATTTTTTTATTTCCTTTTTAGGACTGAGGATTGCATTTGTTATTATGCAAAGAAGTTTCCTATAAATATTAAGAAGCGTCTTTGGTTCTATCATTTTTATTATATATATATATATATATATATATATATATATATATATATATATATATATATATATATATATATATATATATATATATATATATATATATATATATATATATGATGAAAATTAATGCAATATCGCAAGAAAAGATGAGGAATTAAATCACATTCTCCAAAGACAATTTAATTCAGAACCGTTTCGGTGTATCTCTCACCCTTTTTCAACTGACACTGGATAAAAAATATAAGAAAAGTGCTTACAAAAATAGCACAGGGTCAGGTCGTGAAAGATCCCCTCTTTTTTTCCCCCAATCCCCTACTTGTGGCTAAACAGGGGGGGGAGTAGGCCTAAACATATTGAAGGGCCGACATTTTTTAGGGGATTGGGGGAAAAATGAGGGGATCTTTCACGACCTGACCCCGTGTTTTGTTTGTAAGCACTTTTCTTATATTTTCTATCCAGTGTCAGTTGAAAAAGGGTGTGAGATACACCAAAACTGTTCTGAATTAAATTGTCTTCGGAGAATGTGGTTTAATTCCTCATATATATATATATATATATATATATAGTAAAACCTTTTAGAATTTATCATATTATTCATAAGGGATCATGATACTAATGTATTTTTTTAACTAGGGTTTAATATCTTGTTAATATGTTTGAATTAGATAGTATTTTAATAAATGATGTGTAATAATAAAAAGGTATGTTTTCTGAAATCAGAATTTAACTAATTTTCCTTATTTTTCAGCTTAAATTTATAACTATTTGTATAAAATATCGTTGTAAATAAGTACTATGTCTAAACTACTTACAGAAGCTCAGAGACCACTAATTACACTACTTCATAGCCAAGAGTTATCACAAATAGAATTGGCAAAAAATTGCTGTTTAAACGAGTATTAAAGGAGACCAAAAGAGCATGTGGGTTGTATCAACGAATAGAAGTGACAGAAGACGTCTTACAACACCTAGAGATCACATCTATTATGCGGACTTCACTACAAACCATTACAGAAAATCATCTTCTAAAACTACTGCATTAATGAAGGTTCACGTTCAAAATTATCTCATAGAACAGATGAAGAATTATTCAAAATTAACGACTAAAATTCTGCTGGAGTGAAAGGACCCGTGGATTCGGGAGTTCAACAGAATAAACGTCTATATTTGCCGAAATATAACAAAATTGGCCACATGAAAAATTGTCTAGAATTATCTGGTAAGATGAAAATAAGTATCAGGTTTGTAAGAAATAATAGTGTATTGTTCGATTTACACATGAATTATGTAATTTCATTTAAATATTTTGTGTGAATAAGCATTGGAGAGGCATTTCACTCTGTTTGTGTGGCAACAACTGCGAAGCAACGAGGTGGTTTTATTTTTGTATCGAGTTACCTGTTTCCATCAGGAGCAGGGGGTGTTTGTATGCCATGAAAGAATGAAATATACAAGAGACACCACCCTACCACCCTCTTGTCACAAGTCTTAGAGAAATATATACAAGAATTGAAGTTCTATTTTAGCAGAATGATTCAGTGTATGGTTGGATGCCATGCATTCGACTACACGCTGAATTCTTTTAAGGAATTGGGGATCACAACTATGGAGTGACCACCAATAAGCCGTATCACACGTCAAATAAAATTGAACTGTATGCAAATTTGCAAGATTGGTGCTGATAAGTATCTCTGAAAATTTGGTGAAATCCATGCCACAATGTATTATGGCTGTAATCAATGAATCACTGGTGCGTCTCCATATGTGAGTGCGAATGATAAATTATAATAATTCAATGGAAAGTGAAGCGCACAGATAATTCAACGATCTAGCAGGTCGGGTAGAGGGGGGTTTTGCGACGATATATGTGGCTGAAAGTTAAAACTTTGTTGAATTGTCACTTACGTAAGAGTGATGTGATTAAGAGTGCGAGAGTTGCGTGGCGCACGGACCTTGAGCGTTCCGTTGAGCCAAGTTTATGCTTCGGTGCGATTAATGTGGGGTCTCTGATGAAATGAGGGATGGAGTCCATGGTTGTACTTTGTTGAGGGAATTCGATGATGACACCAGAAATTTGATGTTTTTTTAAAGATGGTGAGATATACTTCGGGTGTCACTACTTGGAGAGGGAGGAGTAGTTGAAGTTTATAGTGAGAGAAGCGGTTGATGCTTGATTGTGCTGTGGGTCACCATTTCCGAGTTGTAACAAATATTTTTTATCTGCTACATGATTCAAGTTCGTTCTTGAGGGTATCCACCAAAAAGTTCGTATTTGGATTTCGCAAACAACTTAATGAAAAATAACAAAATTTTGAACCTTATTTCAAATGTGAATCCTATCCACAGAGGTAGATAGAACACAAGGACAAAGACGAAGTGATTTGATCGTATGTGAGAATAATGTGTATCTGACAGTGTGAATAATGTGTTTTTCTTTTATATGTGTAGAAAAGGTAAGCATGAACCATGGGGTTTCTGGGAAGGAGCTTTTGTTTAAAGTCAATGTTTGTTAGAGAGAGAGAGAGAGCAGAGATTGCCTATCAAAGGAATTTGATAGATAGGTGGTAAGAAAATAAATCTATGATAACAAAATTTGGAAAGCAGAATATCAGTCTATCAGGGTGGCATTAATAAACAAATGTAAGAAAATGGTTAAATGATAGCTCTGTGGGTAAGAAGTTTGTTGACACTACCAAAAATAGGTGACAGAGGCATATTATTGGTCACTCTTGTCAGAACACGTGAGTGTGCAACTTTTGTGTTCAGTACATGGATATCTCTCTCTCTCTCTCTCTATATATATATATATATATATATATATACTCGTATATTGACCACGCTCACTTTTACAAAAAAAAAAGAAAAGAAAAATTAACTCAGGAAAATGGAAGTACGTAAAAGAATAGTTATTAGAGATCAATTTCAATGTAAACGCGAAGAACAATAAAGATACAGATACGGGTTTGATAAAGCTAAAAAATTTTACTCATCGAAATATCCGCATTTTGCTTTGATAAATGAGGAGTAACTTATTGATATTTGATATAACAAAGAAATTAAACATTCATGCTATTACCCTCTTCTGTCTAGATATTTCAACAAGAGTTCTTTAGGATTCTAACATTTCACTTTGTCCTCAAAAAACATTTTGGCGGCTATAATAAGGTCTGGACATTAATACAGCTTGAGGTAATTTAAACAACTCCAAGAACCAAATTTTAGGTTCGTAAACACGTTTATTGACAACAGAATATTATTCCAGAAATATTTTAATGGTAATGATTATAAAATTCGTCAGATGTGCATTAACGAAGTTAATACGGTACAAACCTAAATTCACATATAGTAAATTAAAAGAAAACTATAAAGTAGCACGAAAAAAGTCAATAAAAATTTTAATAAAATTGTTACACTTTAGATAATTTGTCCATTATTGAAACTGCTAATATCATTTGAATTTTCCATGGGTAGAAAGAGAATGGGGTAAAGCGAACATCTTTTTACATCTAAATAGTGTTGCTTAATCCGCTTTAAAGAACCTTATTCTCCACATATTTTTGAGCTAATCTTAATCAGAATCTGTAAAATGCCTGGGTCCTGGCTTATTGAATTTATCCAGTTGAAAGACTTTTTTTATAATATTGCAATATTTAAATTCTTTCTAGCATTATTAGTAAGGTGCGTTTTAAAGGAAGTCAGAGATAGCTCATTTGGAAAAATGATGCATTTTTAAATTAAATTTCTTTCGGGAATCGTCCAGCATCAAAGTTTAATCTTGCTTTTGTAGTTTACTTATTAATAAAGTAAAAGGCAAACTCTTGATCTGTTCATTGAAATATTTAGTGATTTATTTCTACTTGAATTAAAATGCGATCACAGGTTAGATACGCACGTAAATATTAAAACAATATTATTGATTTCCTAAAGTCTATATCATGAAAATATAATTAATGCACATATCAATAATTTAGTAAGCTTTGTGTTAACAATAAAGTACGTGATTGTTTATAATGTCAATTCTTACCTCTAGAAATCAAAGAGAATTAACATGATATAATTCCTATTTAGAATGAATTGAGATGCGTAACTCGTTCAATTTAGGTTCAAAGTCATCAATTTGGAGGAATCAGCGGAGAAAGGTCATTGATATAGCTAACCAGATAAGATGACGGGTAAGGACTTAAGGAAGTCAGAAGTTTTCAATTTTCCAAATATATATAAGTATATATATATATATATATATATATATATATATATATATATTTATATATATATATATATATATATATATATATATATATATTCATCTCATATGTAATAGGGAATTATTTTTATGTTTATCAGTATTTTATGGGTATAAATAATCAAAGGTGAGTTTGATTTGTACTATATTTCGACATCCCTTAGTCGTCATTTATGGGCATTTCATTTTGTATTGTTTTTATTAATTAAATATGCCTTATCGTTAAATGATAAATCTTACGGAGGGGTAAAATAACATACTTTCAATGTTATGGTTCTGCACTCTAGCGAATGTTGCAATTTTACGTTAATAACAGAGAGTTTGTGTCCACGAATATGTTCAAGAAAATATTAGAATGAGCAGTTTGGCAAAGAAATTTTGCTCGGGAAACGATAGTTTCAAAGATGAGCCCAGTAAGGAACGACGAGTGCAAATTAATGAATATCTTTTAAAAAATAAGATGGAAAGAAAATCCGATTAGTTGATTTGCTACATTCTATTAGCTATTTAAAGGAGATAGGCAAGGTTATACGAGTTGGTCAATGAAATCTTCACGACCTGTTCATGGAAAAATTGCAACAAAGAACTAACATTTGATTCTCTCCCCTTTATCGACTAAAATTGAACCATTTATAAGTATAATGGTTATAAAAGTCTAAAAGTGGGTTATATATGGAAATGGATTATATTACAATGGATTATACCTGAGAAAAACGAATATTCCAATCGAGCAATGGCTTCAAGATTCTCATGAGCGATTATTGTGATATGGATATATCTAATCCATTTTGAACATCTAAACTCAAATCAGAGTTGACCATTTATATGTAGCAATTGTATGAAAAAGTCAAGCATTGATCAAAATAAGAGTGTTCTTTAATTTAATATAATGCACAACTTCATATCGCAAGAGATACTAAGCGAACAACATAATATTTTCGATTCGGAACTATTGAGAGATCCTTCAAACTCACCTGACTTTTTTTCATTATAATAATATCATTTTAGGAGTTTAACGAAGCAACTGAGGAAAATCAAGATGTTAAAAACGAAAAAGCTCGAAAGAAACTTAAAGAACTTTTTTGTAAATTAGAAGGAAGGAGACTAGTAGTAGAAACTGGTGGAAATTATATTACTTAATAATGAATAAATAAATACTTATTTAATGCATATAACTTCCTTGAGTTGTTAGATTTTTAGCCATAAAATAGTTATAAATATAAGAATATGTCACATTATTGAGGAGATGACACTATAAATGCCTGAGAATGTGTGTGTAAGTTTTTAGAGCAAAAATTAAGCTGTGCTATCACCAAAATATTTAAAAGCTGAATCTAATTCAGAGGAGAAAAGCCTCATTTACTCCTTTACAAACATTTCTTTTGACCAAATTCAATGGGAATTACTGCAGTTTTTCATTTAAAATTTGCAAATGGCTGACGGGCATAGACTCAAAGTATTCTTTACTCATTAACAAGATTAATGATTAATAACTGCTGAGAAATGATGGCAATTATTTGTGTCTTAAAACAATCAATTATTCATGCTATTATTGCTAAATGTTATTCTGTGGGAAATTAAAAATTCTCCTTTGCTTTATTCCCGATGGTGTTCCATGAATGTGCCTTTAATGGTGGAATTTATATCTACATTCTAAATTCGGTCAAATTGGGTCGAGGCAAAGCTGCTGTAATAAAAAGTGGAAGTGAAGAATAGCAAAACGAATATTTGGAATGCAGAATTCACCAAGCTAGTCAGTTGTTATGGATTATGTCCCACACTTATTATTTATTGCTCAATAACTTAAAACTTTTATTTTTAAACCTAGAGTTTAGAAATTTTCTTTTTGCGATTAAGGGAAATAGATCTTTAATAAGTTCCCTTGGGAGGTCAAAAAGACGATTATTGCCGATATAGCGTAGGATCCTTTTATAAAATTGCCTTTAAAATAAAAAAAACAAATATTATCGTGTTACTTTGAGAAATAATCAAGATTATCAGTTACTCTTCAGCCTGCCGAAATCTGGAGATACCAACCAGTCTGTGAGCTCAAATGGAAGGTTTTATGTACCCTCGGTATTTTTAAGACCTTTTTGTTAAACATTTTTAATATATCCTGCCAATACATCATTTACAGTAGTTTACGAGCTCTATTATGGATACACGCTTTTTCATACATTCATGATCATCGATGAACATGAAAGTTTCCAACAAGATTTGTGGCCATTAAAGAGCCATCCATTCTTCTGGCTGGGAAGAATTCGTTCGCTGTGAGCGAACATATTCCTTAGCTGCACAAAAGTCAACCAAGGAAAAATTAAAGTAGATTTCTAGACATTTCCTTAAGGTGGTTTTTGGGAAAAAATACATAAGAGCTCCTATTGGGAATTTACGGAAATTGTAACTCTCGTACTAATTTGTAAGCAGCTAATAACTTCTTGGCTAGTTTTTATCTAATTGGCCAATGTTTCTGCATTGATATTTTCCTATTCTCTTTTTTTTCCGTCTTCATTTTCATCTAATATTCAATTCTAAATCAAGCCAAATCTCCTAGCTTTTATTTTTGTGATTCTCTTTAATATCATAGTCATCGTTACATCATCCATCACCGTTACATGTTTTCCATTACCAAGCTTTTTAACAATCGTTTTTCTTTTTCTTTATTCACCATTTTCCTTATTGCCTCTCCTTTCATTTTCGTCATAATTGTTGGTTAGGACAAATTCCTTTGCTTTTCATTAACGGAATAATGAATCACTATAAATCTCGATTATTAGCGGCAGTTACTTTAGAAGGCAAAGACATCAGAAGCATAATTTTATAACAATATTATGATGCTCTTATAATATCATCAATAAATCTAATGCAACTCTCTTAAATAACAAACGAAAGCAAATTTTTTTCAGTAACTAAAACGCATGTGACCCGATAATTATATTTATCGTGGATGGTAAAATTAATTATATTTATCGTGGATGGTAAAATTAATTATATTTATCGTGGATGGAAAATTAGCCATCACTTAGAAGAGGCATATGGATCTTCATAAGTTTTCGGGCGGCAAATACTTCAGCGAACTTGATCTCTCTAAGGCTTATTATCAAGTTCCTCATTCTAATAATGGTAAAATTCTAACCGCCTTTCCCACTCACTTAGGCATACGGGAATTCTTTCGCATGCCCTTCGGATTATTCACTGCCTGTGCTACCTACATCCGATTGATGAGATTCGTGTTAGCCGGCCTACACAACGTATGCTTCTACTTCGACAACATCTTCGTATATTATGTGCACTAGGATGAACACCTTCAAGCCATAAATCGCGTGTTTGAACGACTTTGAGGACATGATCTGACTATCAAACCATCCAAATGTCTGTTCAGATCTAGGGTGATCCAATATCTTGGTTTCCTTCTCGATGGAAATTCCCTATATCCCCAGCATGACAAGATCAAAGCTATTACCAGAATACCTCCTTCCACGAGTAAGAAATTATTGACATCACTCCTAGGACTGGTCTTGTTTTACAAAGTATTCATCCCTCGAGCTTCCGACTACACAGGCCAATTATCCGACCTCCTAAGGAAGTCTAGCCCAAAACATCTACTCTGGAACGAGGATCTCTTGGAACGCTTCGGTCATCTGAAGGCTGCCATTTCTTCAGAACCGGTCCTACGGCTTCCGAATCTCCAGATGGCACTCGTCCTAAGAACCGATGCTTCTCTTCATGGACTGGAAGCTGTCCTCCTACAATACCAAGAGGAATGTATCCATCGTGTTGCCTACGCTAGTAAAAAGTTCCTGGACCGTGAAAAGAGGTACTCGACCATCAAGAGGGAATGTCTGGCCATCGTATTTTCCATCACCAGGTTTGATTTCTACCTTCGTGGTAAGGAGTTTATTTTAGAGGTCGACTGCAAGCCTCTTATATATCTATCTACATTTAAGGGCAAAAATGACAGATTACTCCGATAGGCTTTAGCCCTCTAGGCCTACAAATTTAGGGTTGTCCATATTGCTGGGAAGGACAACCTAGGTGCTAACCTTTTGAGTAGATCTCCTAATTAATTTTGATAATTATTTTTTTTCCGTCTTTATGTACCTAAGTAGTGTAGTTAATTATTTTTAACGACGCTTGTCGTTTCGAAGTGAAGTGCTTATTTATATAATTTCCCGTATTACATGCAGGTTGTATTTAATAACGACGTGTTGTCGTTAGGTGCTTTCGAAGTGTGTGACTTTTTATTATTTTTTGTACCTTCTTGTACTCTATTTATAGGTTATTTTTTCTTTTTGTAAATAATATGTTGAATTTTCCTATGTATTTATTTTATCCTTGTGGATATTTGAGCACCGTCCTCGTAACATTTTTGGTAACCTTTCTCTTCTGTGTATTTTGGGGCCGAGAGAACCGAGTTCCTCGTTTGCTCTCACAATGATCATAGGCTGGTTGAAAATTTTATATACAGGGACAAGCAAGAAGTAAATATACACCTAATTAATTAGGGAAATACCTTTATTTGTAAATTTGAAGATTGAAATAGATTTTAAATAATGCAAGAAATTAGTAAGACTGTGTGAACTTCCTTTAGCGGTGGATTTGGTCTATGATATTTCTGACATTTTATCACGTTGTTTTTTAACATTAAAGACTTGTCTAGTATTCCACACACAAGTTCTGATGGGACCATCTCAGGGAATTAGTCGAACAAAAAAGTCTTTTCATTGGGCTTCGATGCTCCCTCACATCTGTCCTTTTTTATATATGACAGGAATCCTCCTCCTCTCATGAATAAAGAGCTTTCCTTTTCAATTTGACTTTTCGAAAACACTAGTAAATATTCTTCTTTAAGAAAGGAAAGTTGACATTGCTAAAATACTCAACCATCTCTGACTTTCATACATTCTAAATTGTTCTATACTCCATAAGCGAAAAGCTACCATTTTCTATCGCTGGTTTAACTATTTCTTTTCAAACTATTTAAGGCTAACCTGCAAACGCATCCGCGTCTAATTTGTGAAAATTAAGCGAAACATGATTCGTATAAATAAGTTATGCACTGCCAAATTTTCAAAGTTTTGTCGTTTATTTCTTTAGGCAACTCATCCTTAAATTATTCATGTTTAAAAGAGGTTTGTTTTCCTCTTGGCTCCACGTTAATAATATCCAAGAAAGTGCAGAAAATCTACAGCTGTTCTTATTCTGAATCCTTAGAATAACAGGTTGTTAATCTAATGATGATTTACGCAATTCTTTACTTTGAACTATGCCCAGCAGGCAACGCTGTGTTTTTTAAACCCTTACCATCATGAAAGGGAAGAGAAAAAGTGTTATCGAGTTCTCATTCATTCCTAAGTGGATAAGACATGACCACCCAACCTAGATACAATCCTGCTGTAAGACCACCCCACTTGGGTATATCTTTGTGAGGTTAAGTTGCAATAGAACTCTCACATTCTAGCTCTTGCAAGGACTGCTAATAGAGAAGGGAAGGGGGTTACAAAATTCCCACAGTATGCAAGATCTTGCCTATACTCTAACTTGGTCCCTCGGGACAGTCTCACAGAAAAGGGCAACCCCACTTAATTCTGGTAAAGTGGACGGAGCCTACAGCGCAAAGTGTAGGATTGAAGGCTTTCTCGCTTAATCTCTCGATCGGATGGAGCAGAGATTCCATTTGCTCCCTGTGAGCTATAAACAACAATGACAACATTGAACTATAAATCTGTTAATGTCAAAACGTGGTATTCCGAGATTCTTATCACTTTTTCTTAGAGACAGTCCACATTTAGATTGTGCGACAATACTTCTTCTTTGAATATCTGAACTTTCCGGCGACTTTGTTTTCTAGGCATCTTTATCAATTACAATAATAAATTCTGATGAGATAAAAAAAAATACTACTCATAGTAATGGCAAAAAGTCGAAATAAATGTATTTAGCCATGAAAGAGTGGATGACTATTTATTTCTCATATTTCTGTTTATCCTTTTAGACTTCGTTTCGTATGCCATCACACATACAGTCTAAGATCGGATTATATTATTTCCTTTCAATCTTCCATATACATTGTATAGTTAAGGTTAACATTTTGTCTTGGAGAATCTACGAGGTGCTTATATATATTTCATGCCTCAACAAAATTTAACTCAAGTCCATTCACTACGGGGCGAGTCAAAAACACCAATAGTAGCATCTCATTCTGTGGAGCTGCTCCTTAGGTTCAGCGTCGTCAGGAGACTGGCAAAAGTTGAAGATTGAAGAATATTGAGGGGCGCTTGCGCCAAATAGGTAATGTTTAAAGCATCACTGATGTTAGGCTGTCAAGACGTTATGGCTGCAGGTTGCAAATAATTAATGTTCTCCATAAAAAAATATATTTGTCCAAGTTATTTTGTTTGAATTATTCTTTACCCTTACTATGTAACGTAAATATAACTATCGATATAATTTCAAAATCTGCTGTTTATTAAAATTGAATTACCACGTTGTCTTAAATAATATATTTATTAAATCAATATTGATTAGTTTCCTCAAAGTTTGTCTTTTGATTTTAATTATTTCATTAGTGAGGAATTATTTAGGCGCTGATTATGTCACAGGAAACGTTCTCAGATGAATTTTTTGATAGACTGTATAATCACAGTCTTAGAAGCTGTTGAAAGACTAATAAAAATATAAAATACATATTTAAAATCATGGAAATTCAAGTGTATCCTTTATAAAGAGCTGCCTAGAGAATTAGGGCCTTTTATATTATCTATTTTGATATTCATACATTTCATACCTATATAACCACGACAAGTTGGTTTTACCATAGCAAACTTCAAGGTCGATAGCTTTCACAGATCGCTATCCACTAGGTAAAGAAGGAGGCCCTGAGGGAAGAGGTGCGTATTCATGGCACCCTTCAAAGGCTCCATAATTAGGCGAAGAGAGTAATACCATCAACTATATAACTACACATTGTAGGAGCAATTTTAAGCAAAGTGCCGAAATCACCGAAGAACAAGACCAATATTGGTAGGTACTAAAGAAACAATGAGAACGTGTATTTAAATAGTTAATATTACTTACCAAAGCACCCAGTCTTGATTGCTGAATTAATGACTTAAATTCAAATAAGCGTTTGGTGCTTCTTGATCAAATCATAAATTATTTAAAGAAAATGTATTAAATTTCGCAATCGATGTTTTTGTTGTTTGGTTTAATTGCGACCAGACAATTCTAAATGGATTCTTCCTTGGTTTAATTCCTTACACTATATTTTAAGTACGTGATTTTTTGTACGGGTTTAATAATAATTGTTTTCTCTTAGTTTGTATGCTAAAATTGACCAGGAGCAAATGATTGAGTTCAAAAGCAATAAAGATGATTATCGAAATTTCAGAATTTTTAAAAAGAAAACGAATTACTTATGGTGAATTTCGGAAATTCATTGAAATTAAGATGATGTTTTATTTTTCGTATATTCGAATCTTTTAACAAACATCCTTCTAAAATAGATTTTACATCTTAATCTTTAGCTGGAAAATGAAACTAAAAAAAATAAAATAGGATTAGAAAATAAATGAAATCTGTTGATTCTATTCCCGTATTTATTCTGATATTTTTTCTTGCCTAAAGCCTAGAAAATGAGGATGAATCTGAATAAACAGAGCAAGAGTAAAATATTAGTAGACCAGGCAATCTTGTTGTTAAAGCGAGATAAGCCGTAGGCCTATCTCGCTTTAACAAGCTCCTACTCTAAAGAGGAGGAGCGAAGCCGCTCTTCTTTTATCATATAAGGTTACTGACCCTTATTTTCCACTTCGGATCTCACTGCTCGAATAACTTTTCGGAATTAATTTTCGATTACCCTTAAGCAAGCTGCTAAATGAGGAGGGGGGCTAGAAACTTAACAGGAAAAAATAATGAAACCTGTTAAAGGGCGGATGAACCCCTAATGAGCCAATGGCCATCTAGCCCCACTGCCTTAGTAGGAAAAGACTAGGAGAAGGAAAACTACTAATTCAAACCAAAGAGTCCTCAACAGCAGAACAGGCGGACGAGCTTGTGACACGCAACGGCTATGAAGGTGGAAGAAAGCTGCAGCAGAGTCAGAGGTGGCGGTTGTTTAGGTTTTCCTGGCCATGTCGCCAACTTCTGATCCAGTCAAGGGATGTTTCCTTGGTGGCATGCGTCACCAAGTACACACTAAACAAACGCAAGTGCAGAGATTCAGAAGATAGGAAAGGGAGGAGTTCTGATGATATTTATGAAAAGGGTTGGTGTTGAAGATTGAGGTCAAAAATAGAGATATTCTGAGAGTGGTGGTGCATTTTGGAAAAATGAAGGTAAACGTAGCCCTCTTTTATATGGATGTGAAAAATATGGAGAAAAATGAAAAAAAATGGAGGGATTTGCAGGCATAGATAGAAATGGTGAGATCTGTACTGGGATTTTTTAATTCTCATATTTGATTGTTAGGGAAAAATGTGGGAAGAAATGAGAGAAAGATGATTAATTTTGTTGAGTAAAATAGCTTGACTATATTTAATTTGGATGATAGGTTTGAAAGTAAAGTAACCAAGGGCATAAGAGAGCAAAGATCAGTTTTTGAACTATATTATAGTGGAAGCAGTAATGTATGGAGACTTTGAGAAAATGGAAATTGATAATCGCAAAGAGAAATTTGACTTGTCTAACGATTGTTTTAGACTGAACAGGGGGAATACCTGGAGAGGGAAGTGGGAAAGCAGGAGGTTGGAGTATTATAGCACCAGGGAGTAAAAGAGAGAGCCATTTAGCAGAGAGCTGGAGGGGAGAAGAAGAAGGGGAATTGGAAGGAGCTTTAGTGAGGATGTGGTCCAGCCTACAGAAAAGATTCTTAAGGTCAGTAGGAGAATAATAAAGTGGCAAAGTTGGTGAGGAGAGCTACCAGGAAATATCAGAGAGAGTTACCTGATAAGAATAGAAAAGAAAAGATAAGAGGGGGAGTAAAAAAATGTGGAAGCACATACCAAGTTAACAGAATGTAAGAAAAGTAAAAGTGAGTTTAAGCTTTATGACGAGGTTGGAGTGGGGATAGCAGAAAACATTTGGGGTAAGGAGGTGTCAATGAAGTGAAAGGCTATCTATAAGATGCATGAAAATAAGGTGGAATAGGTTTAAAATAGTGAAATGTAAGCAAGATATAGAAAGTCAGAGTATTTAGATAGTGCGGCATTCAGGTTTGATGTAGAGAGAATCTCAGACTCTATAGCTATTCCGAGGGAATTGTTAGAACGTATAGATATGGTGAAAGGTAGAGTGGATGGGGGGCAGGGGGAGCTGAGGATGGTGATGAAGAGGGAAAGGTAGGTGGATGCTCCATACGAATTAAGAGAGCACTTGGACATGGTGGAGGGGAGGGAAAGGAAAACAGTAAGATACAGGATGGGAAACAGATTTTAGTGAAGGGTGTATAAGGAAATAAATTAAGAAACTTAAGTGGGAGACAGCTTTAACCAGAAGGGATGAAGACAGAAACTTATAAGTCGATGATGCAAAGTGAGGTGTATGAAAGAGATTTGGGGATGATGTTTCAGGAAGCATTGAGGGAAAGAAGACCGTCAGCAGAACTGTGGTGGTGCCGAAGGTAAGGGAACCGAGAATGATGGAATTGAGGTAAATTGCGTTGACCAACACAAAATACAAGATTTTTATTATTGTGGTAAAGAAAAAGCTGTTTGAGCTTCAAGGAAGAAATGAGATAATGAGTGAGCAGAAGATGGGCTTTACAAAAGGAAGGAGGATAGAGGATAACTTGTTTATGCTTAGGTATTGTATGAAGAGTAGTAAGGGAATAAGAGAGCAACTGCTGATCATGGCCATTGACTTCGCTAGGTCCTTCTATAGCATTGGCAGGGCTGGTCGGGTTCAGGTGATGAAGGATTACAAATGTCATCCAGACCCCATATGTGTGGTGGTTGAGCTGTACGTAGGGGATATGACTAGGAATACTTTGAATGGCAGGGAAGTGTGTGTGATGGAAGTGACAAACGGCATAAGGCAGGGATGTACGGGGTTACCACAGCTGTTTTTGATGGTGGTAAATAGGATGATTGAGGATATAATGGAAAGGGGAGGTGTATGTTCAGCAATATTCTTTGGTTATGGTGATGGTAGGCTGTAGCTTGCAGGGAGTGTAAGAGAGATGGAACAGTTGATTTAGATATTAGGTATGGTAGCAAGAAGGTATATGATGAAAGTAAATAAGGGAAGGTGTAACTCCATGTTATTTGGGAGGCAGAAACAAAACATGGTGAAGTTGGTGGAGTGACGGTGGTGATGCAATTTAGATACCCCGGGATACTGTTTGGGGATTGGTATGAATGTTTTAAGGAACACAAGAAAGAAAAGATGGAACGAGCAAGAAGGGTGGAACGAGCAAGAAGGATGGATCGAGCAAGAAGGATGGAACTAGCAAGAAGGATGGCAAATGTGGCTTGTTCGGTGGTAACGAGAGCTTGTAGTAGGTTGTTCAATGGGAGACTTATTGGAAATGCGTGATTCTTCCAAGTGTGTTGAGTGGAAGCGCGTTTGTATGCTGGAATAGGGAGGGGGGGCGATGAAAAGTGTGAAGAGGGATGAGAACTCAGTGTGCAGATGTATACTGGGGGTGCCGTGGTATACTCACGTGGTGAAATGAGAGGGGAGGTTGGTGCCTCAAGCATGGCTGCGAGGAAAATGAAAGCAAAGCTGTTGTACAAAAAATATGTGATGGGAAGTGAGAATATGTTGCTGAGAAAAATGTATGAAATAATGATGGAGTGGGAGGAGGGTCGGTGCAGGTGGAAAAGAACAGTAGGGGAGTATAGAGAGAAAGTGGGGGTGGGTGTGATGGGAATTAGAAATTTAAAGAAGGAGGAATTGAGAAATAAGGTGATAAAGTGGGATAATGATAGATGGTAGAGAGAGAGAGAAGAGACAACACTACACTCCATATATATAACCAGTATAAAGAGAGAGTGGAGGAAGAGAGCGAGATATATGGGAGTGATGAGGGATCAGCGGTGTTGTACAGGTATAGGAGTAACACGTTGCAGGTTTGATGGTGGGCTAGGTTTGTTGGGGGAGAGGATATGTGCATGATGTGTGAGAAGAGAGGGCTGAGGGTAACTGAGAGTCTTGAGAATTTCTTGTTGGAGTGTGAGGAGATGCAGGATGTAAGAATGAAATATAGTAGTATTGTGTTGGAGATGACAGAGCTGCGGCTTTGGGGGACGATGTGGGGGAGGAGGGGAGAGAGGGTGGTGTGGTCCGGGTTTGTGGATGTCGTTCCTTATGCTGGAGTTTGCCATCTTCGAAATTGGAGTTGAGGAGGATTCAAGAAGAGTGGAAGAGTAAAAAAGGAGGAAAAGAACAAAATAGAAGTAAAGAAGAAATTGGAAAAGAGTGAAGAAGGAAAGGAAGAACAAAAGAAGAGTAAAAAAGAAACAAAAAAAGAGAGAAGAAGAAATCACAGACCTGGTTTAAAAGGAACTCGGTGTAGAATCGTAGTCTCAGTCGTAGTCAGTCAGTCGTCTGACGTCCGCTCACACCTTCACCACTACCATGAGTTATCACTGACGGACATCGGGCCCTAATCTTCTAGAAAGAAGTGGAACTAACGAAGACTCAAAGGATTATGACCTATAAAATTCAATTATCAAGGAAGTAAGTAATTTCATAATCCAACTTGATTAAAATAGATTTTCAATTTCTAAATATTTGAAAAGAAAATTATATGCAGTATTCAAACGTATTAGCCATTTTTCTCTTCCAAAAATTTGACTCTAATTGTTTGTGTGTGAAAGAGAACAGTAAACTTGTTCACGTCTCTAGAATCCGACAGACACAGAAGAGCGCTGGGATAAAAGTATGAGTTAGAGAATTCTTATGGCTAAAAATATCCGTATCACTTTTCCAAACAAAAGAGAATGAATAAATTCACAGTCGTGTTTCTTTCTCAAAGAAATGTTCAGGGTCAGATGTAGTTTAATCTGTGATAAGAATGATTATTTTAATATTCGAATTATTGCAGGTTTATTAAAAAATGAGCAATTAAAAAGTAATAAAAAAAATACTCCATTCTTTCGTTAAAATGTTAGAAATGTGAGTTAAATCAATGTTGTGCAATTATAATCTATTTCGTAATATATTTTGGTAAAAATAAATGTTTAATTATTTTCTAATACCAGAAATGTTTCTTTCCAAAGGAAAGCGTAGAATCCTTGTTGCTCTCCAATAAAGTGGCTTGAAATGCAAGGAGATAGTTCTGAAGGGCATTTTATCAAGGAACAGCATCTTTAGGATCATTGATGACTTAATAAAGACTATTTAGACTCCTGTGAAGAGGCCTTCTGGACGCGAAAGAGGTTTAACTGAATCGATAAATTGCCTCTTGGTAAGCTATAGTTCGATTTAAAACAGGTAAAACTTTGGGTTACTCCAATGCCAAGCTTGATCACAATGAGAAAGAAGTAGGTATGAACGCTTCAGCGCTCACTGTGAGCGCTGCAGAGAAGCCTCATCTTACCAAGAAGAAGCTTACGGATAGGCTTCATTTTTTATGAGGTATACAAAATATATTGTTAAAAACTGAAAAATATGGATATTCTCTGTTGATTTTTTCTCAGCTTGTTGGTAACCTCTGGAAGATACCATGGTAATATGAGAAATGGAAAGAACCTTCACAAGTCATGTATCCTTCCCACGTGAAGCATCTGGAAACTGGATGGAGCATTAACCATTTTTTCCAAGAACAATGCCAAAGATTTAAAATAGTTCCAAAACGTGCCTCATCAGCACCTTTCACAACAATTTAGACCAATATTTTAGATAATAACTGTATTTTTTAGTACGATTACGCAGCTTGTCACAAATGAAAATCAATATCAAAGTTCTTGGCTGAAAATAAAATCGAACTTTTCGGATAATAGACAAGGAATTTGCTTGCACTGAACCCAGTAGAGAATTTGTTGGTGCTAATCAAATAGCAGTTGATAAACAGAAGCTAGCCAATTGTGAAAATTTGGGGTTGCTTAGTGAACAGAAGTGGAGCAATATTTGTCAAGGTATCATCACAAATTTGGTCTGCAGCATGCAAAAACGAATTGAAGCCATCCGGAAGAACAAGGGACATAATTGTAAATATTGAAAATGAATTTGCTTTATTTATTAATAAATACAATTGCGCTAAAAATTCCTGACTCATTAGAAAGTGGAAAAAAAAGAACAAAATTTTATGGAGTTAAACCAATTGATACTATTTAGCTGGCTTTGAATCAAAACACTGTAAACAAGCTGCCGTTCCTAAGTGAGTCAAGACTTTCTACTCAATAATATATTTTATGGTCATATTATAATACAAAATACTAAAACAATATGCAACACGTTTGATTATTTCTATTATTTTGTTAAAAAAACTATAGTAGTCTCCGAATATTTGCCCATGACTGTATAACGTTTTAAGGGCAAAATATATCATATGTAGAGCTCGTTCCTTTGAATGCTCTTCTTTTCCAAAGAAGTCCAGATAATTGTCACTAATATAGAAAATAGAGAATTTATAACAAATACACTCAATCAAAAGTTTAGCAGATAATAATTAGCCATAATAACAGAAAGCACTTATAATAGCAGTAACTAGGATCATTTGAAATTATTAAGGATATATTGCAGATACAGAATTGTGCGAAATTTATTTATTTATTTTTTGTATACCGTTAAAAAGTCTTTATTAAAGACCAAATCAATTATAGAGTTGGAAATTTACATAAATAAGAATTTGTAAGACAAACTCTGGAAGACAATTGCACATAAACAGCCACTTGCCATATATACATATATGTAAAGAGAAAGAGACAACCAGCCTGAAAAAAAATGAGAGAGAATTCCCAGCGCTTTTGTCTTCATGTGGCAACTGGCCTACGTACAGTGTCAAAAAAGTATATCAGGACTAGCTAACTTAGATTATTATAAAAAGATCAATATATTTTGACTAATCATTAGCATGTACGTGATAATAGGATCATTTAATGGTATTATAATCATATTTAAATATAAAATTGGTAACATATTGAATAATGATAGTGTAACAATATAAAGTAGTAGATGATAAATATAATTGAAATACATTTTTTTGAAATTGGTAACATAGTCCCAGTTAGATGCCAAGCTTGATGAGTGGCCATCCACAAAACCAATGATGCCAATAAACATCCCTCATTCTTCTTGTTGATATAATCCTGGAAGGGGCGAAATTTATGGTTAACCCAAGAGAAAATGCGAGAGCGACACCTTTATCTTCATTACCGATGAAACTCTGCATAAAAGAGACCGAACCCCAAGAACATGGACAGTCGTTGCTAGCTGCTAAACTTAGGAAACAGAGCCTGTGCTCGAAATTTGTCACATAACCTCACGATTAAGAAAAACAGATGCGCTGTTCGTTCCTTTGGATTACCATTGAAGTGCAATTGTCCTGATATACTATAAAGTTCCCCAGGAACATTAGTTCACTATATCGCAGCACACCTATTCCTAGCAAGCTCCAAGCTTCTTATTATTAATTTTGTGTTGAGATATTCGCCTACTATTAAAGAAAAGCGTGTATTTGATTATGAAAGAAGCGAAAAGTTCAAGTTAGCGCGGATGTAGATGACGTTAAATCAACGACCGGCGACTAAGACTAAAGAGTTCGAGACTTTGTCAAAAAAGATTTATACGAGTCTCTCAGGTTGAGTAACAGTAAACAACACCAACACAATCCTAGGTTCCTAGTCACAAAGTGACACCCTAGGGTGTCGTTTTAGATGTACAGACATTCAAATCTGGTTTCTTTTTATCCTTGTCACGTATTTTGTAAACTATTTTGTAAACTCTTTATGGATTTGTCTGCATATTTATATATCTTGTTGGAGACATGTTTTATGCATAATTTGTTGAACTAGAGAGCGACGGCTACATGGTTGAGCTTGCGCTGCAATTATTTAACCTATTTAAAGACTCTTTTCAGAAAGTGAAAGGTGAGGAAAAATGCTGGCAAGTGGTATTTTTTATTAGCCAAGACATCTTTCAGCCCAATCAGTGGTCAACTTCTGTGAAATCGTTGAAAAATCTTAAAAAATAGGTACTATTTATGCATTATTATCTGAACAAGAATATTTGTTTAGAATAATTCGATGTGAGAAAATTTATAAAGATTGAATGATGATTAGATCGTAAAGGAAATTCACCACTTGGACCCTCTTCACCCGCAATGCGTAAAACTTGGATAAGGATGAATGGGTATAGAATTTCACCACTGAAATACTCAGAAAGAATTAATAAGAAGAGTTAAAGGAAGAAGAGAACAAAGATCTATAACTCAGTCAACTTACTTCTCCTTTTTTCCTCCTTCCAAACCCCAAAATCCTCTTTGCAAGAGAAGTACGTTTAAGAGAGATACAAATCTTTTCAGAGTTAGTCATCCACAATTTGACTAGCTAATTCATCCCATCACTCCACTATCCCGGTCCAAATGTCTTGGCTAATGGACGCTGTCATAACAACGTTGTCTCAACTACGCAATGCAGTAGCAATTGCATAGTTAGCGGGGAAGCAGATTTTAGGAATAGCCCAGGCGCCCCCACACAATGGTCTGGGTTGCAAACCACTCTCCTGCTAGGGGTCCACCCAAGACCACTGAGAGACAAATAACCGTCTCAGTGTATGGAGGAAGCAGCCGCGTTTTTATTTTCCCTGAGCCCCACCCCTGCTTGTGATGGTTGATTCCACAATAACCAACAAAAGGTCTGTCACATTTCATCGCTCGAGAGGAGCCCACCCGGCTCCATCCAATTACCCATCATCATTATCAATCTATGACTGCAAAATTATTAAAGGCGCGGCCGAAGGGAGGAAGGGGACTTTACAGAGCACAAATGAACAAAAATATTGTGTATCAAAGTCTCCCACTATCAAAGACTAGCAAACCCAAAATCCGAAAGAGGAATTCTGTTCAAACCCTTTATACTGAACTCAAGCTAACCCTTACGAAATTGATCGACGTACCGAATAGATAAATCGTTGTATGTCACAAGTATGACCGCGTGTAACGTCTAGTAGCACCGGATGGACTAAGAACGCTGAGCAATATCCCCCTCCTTCCCCTCTAATATACGGGGTCACGGCCGGCAAAACACTCCACGTGAATGACATGCTGCAGGTTAGACTGACATTAGCAGACAAAGGAGAAACAGAAGAACCAATCAAAAAAGAAAAGGAAACTAAAAATTCCCTGAAAAAATGGAAAGTACAAAGAAAAGGAATACAGAAAAATACAAAGAGAAGAAAAAACAAAGCAAAACCCTGACACGGAATCATTATCACAAACTGAAACTAAAAATTAAGAAGGCTGCCGGTAGGAAGCTAAGGACTTTAAGCTCCGAATCTTCGTACGCAAAGATTACCCCCTAACAAAACGGGCCAATCAACCGACCTAAAGAAAAGGCTAGAAAAAAGAACATGCAAGTGGACCTACTCGTATGTAACTCAACACGAAATATACTCGATCTAAAGGTTAATTGATGAAAACCGCATCAGATTATTCTCCAGCGACGTTTGGTTGATAAAAATGAAACCTTTGAAAAACTAACAAACGGCAAATGAAAACGCACAATGTCAAAGTAAGGAACAAATAAATAACAACTAATCATTAATAATTAACTACGCAACTACTAAACTAAAATACTGAATATTAATTCAGATGAATGAAAAAAAGACCATATAATATGGCAACATTTTATGCCAATTGGACTCAGACACAATCTGCATCTCAGAGCACGGGACAAAGACGACGAAACAACGAAAATATCCAACTAAAATATCATAATAAAGAACACTACCGGAGAAATATTCGACGGAACAACAATTTTTATATAAAAAAGGGTATCTAATACGTCCCCCAGACGGGAGGTAGATGAGGCTTATGCTGCTGTGACAGTGGAAATGGAAAACACTCACTCAGGATATAAACAGCCTATCAGCCTCCACGTTGCTCGTACATTCTGATCCAGTCATTGATGGAAATATTCAATAATATTAATCCAACTATACTTGTGGAGATCTGAATGCAACACTGCAGGAATCTGGATACCGGACTAAAAACAACGCGAGATTAAACCTAGAGCTTCTAATAAACAGGAAAGTACTCAAACGAGTAGGTCTAGATTTCCCGACCTTCATCCCTGGAAAAACAGCGAAAAAAACAGTTATTCTATTAACGAACAACATTATCCCATATACAATTTATATGGAACCAGCTCCCTTACATGTAGCGATCATATTGTAATTCTGTTCCATCAAACAAAATCCAAAACAGGCCCCAATAAAACCCAGAAAATTCTGCATAAGGGCGATCTGGGAAAAATATATAGCAATACTGGAAGGTTATGCACAACGAGAAGAAAGAAGAAAAAACATCGAAAAACTTTGAGAAGCAACAGAATCTCTCATTAGTAAAATCATAGAAGAAGAAGAGAAAAGGTGGTGGGCCAGCTGGTTTCTGGCTGAAGCTGGCTGTTTATTTGGGGTCTTCGCTTCCATATTATGACGGCTTAAGCAATGCGTAGTCGTCGTCGATCATTCTCCCGGAGAAGGATGGTTATTTAGCCATTAGTCGTTTCTTGAGTTAGGGTCGTCAAATGCTTCGCAGCGTAGCGTTGCATGCATATTCGTACAAAAGATTACACTCCGAAAGTGGGCCGGCGCTGGAAGGAACTCATCAATGGAGCCTTCTCTCACTTTTCCAACTGAATAACGATTGATACATAATTAAAATTAGTTTTTCAGCTGCTTGTCAACAATGGCTATCCACAAAAGTCTATTAATTGGCAATCTCATAAAGCAGAAAATGGACTCATGTCATAGCTCTAGACGTAAAAAAGTAAAAACAAGTAAAGCGAGCTTTACCCCAAGCATTTATGAACACAGAATATAATGATGAAAAAGTTCTCAAGGCCATTGCTCACCATAATTTCATCACCACCGATACAATAAACCAAAGTAAATTAGTAATAGTATTTTACACGCCAAGAAAAACTCGCGTTCTTGTCATAAATAATATCAACCGCATTACATCATAACCCGCCTCCGTTTACCTTGACTATTTACCCATCAGCTAAGTATGCTTAAGGTGTATGAAGGTATAATTTAGCCGTAAAATTTAAGCGTATTTAATGGTCTGTTAGTATAGTGGGATAAACATTTATGCTTACAATAAATACTCGTACTTAGATAAATGATTATTAATACGGGTAACGTGTACGTCCAAAAATAAAAATTCGTCATTGGATTCATGTTCAACAGTGGAATTGATGTTCGGATGTTGATTGTTTAAATAATTATGGAGTTGAAGGACAGTTCTTAGAATAACTCATACTTGCTGGAAGAGATACCCTTTTCCTTTTTAACAACACCTTGTATAAACAAACAAATGGCATGGGTATGGAGTGCCCTCTAGGCCCTACTTTTTTATGTCATCATGAAAAACGCTGGATGGAAAACTGCCCAGAATCATTTAAATCCGTCACTTATAAATGGTAGGTCGACGATTGCTATGTCCTTTTCAAAGAAAAAGAGCATGTTGTTCAATTGCATAATTATTTAAACAATCAACAATCCGAACGTAAATATCACTGATGAACATGAATCCAATGACGAATTTCCATTTTTGGACACACACGCTACCCGTATTAATATTCATTTATCCACCTCTGTATACCGCAAACCTACCACCACACTACTTTGTACTAATTTCTTCAGTTTAGCTTTCTTTAAATTTAGGTATTCTTCCATTTCTTGTAGACTTTTCCGTGCTTACAAAATATGCTCAAACTGGGCTTTGTACCGCCAAAAACTTGGTTACCTTAGAAAGTTTTGTCAATTTAATTTGTTTCCTTACCCAGTTCTTGACAAACTTACCCAACGTTTTTTTTAGATAAATTATATAATAGCTCAAATGGCAACATTAAACCGGAGAAAATGCCTATTTATTTAGAAAAACCTTACATTAGTCCTATTATATCCAAATTAATATATGACTTAGGGTCGGCGTTAGTTAAGAAATACCCCTAATGTTAGTTTCATTTTGTTCCCATCAACGATCTCTCTATTAAAACTTTTCTTAACCATAAAGAAAAACTCTCCAAAATGCTTCGGTCCTCATTGGTTTACCAATTTTTGGGTGCTGGGTACCAGGCTTGCTACGTGAGTAAAACCTCTCTCCATAGAGGTTTCTGCCACTATACTAACTACGCCTGAACTTTCTTCCATTGGAAACCATTCAATGTCTTGTAATTCACAAAGTTCAGATCAGAATTCTCTATTTTGGATTCTAGTCCTAATAGACATGATCTAGATATTCTGGAGTCATTATATATTTCTAAACTTAACTATAACAATCTTCAACTCCCTTATTAATTATTTAAAATAAAACCAACTATTTCCTTCATTAACTACCAACTAACTTGCCACCAATAATTATTTAAGTCAAATTTCCCCACATTCACTACATTGTGCTGGTAAATCAATTTTCTAATTTTCTTTAATTTACTTATTTAATTGTTTTATGTTTTAGTGTTTATGTTTGCGTTTGTTTTCGTGAATAAAAAAAGTACTTTTTTATAATTTTGTCCAATTAACTATGTTATATTTATAACTTGGCTTTAATTCTTATTCTATTTATATATATATATATATATATATATATATATATATATATATATATATATATATATATAAATTTTATCCGTGTTCCGATTAAGTAAAAAATTATTTAATCCATTTTCAAGGAAATACATGTGATATTAGGAAGTGGCATCAGTGTATATACAACTATAATAAGATCCGTTATACATTTATAGGTCCTTATTCAAATTCGATGAAAAGAGAGGTTGCGTTTGATTCTACATCCTACTAAAATTGTTAATAGATTCGAGTTAGGCGAAAATGCAAGAGAAGAGGATTTTCAAACTTAGAGCAAAAAATTAGACCCGAGGGTGAAAGTGAAACAAAACATTTTAAAATATTGTTCAGCAGTATTCGTATTGATTTAAAATTGTCAATATAGATAATAGATAAATTTCAACTGATATTATGATTATATTCTCAGAAATGAGCACAAAAGACATTGTTGGTAGCAACACGTCAAGCAGGAATTTTGCGAATTTTAAGCCAATTTCACTGTTGAAATGTTTGACCCAATATGGAAGCATCAGGTTGAATGCTTTTATAAATTACTTGTCACTAGTTAATAGGCTAAATATATTAACGGTGTGCTAGTAGTCATTTGAGCCAATGTTGATCTTATTATTTAGGTAAAAATGATTGTTAGATACTGTTTCAGTTTAAATTGACTCCAGATTTTAACAAATTTGCTGAGCGTTTTAACTCATTAGAATACTTTGCTAAAACTTGTTTGCTGTACACCTTAAGGATAATGGCTGTAAAAGAAAATTTTTATTGAGGTAATGATGATATTAAACTAGATTTCAAAATTTATCCATAGCGTTTTAACTCATTAGAATTCTTTGCTAAAACTTGTTTGCTGTACACCTTAAGGATAATTGCTGTAAAAGAACATTTTTAGTGAGGTAATGATGATATTAAATAGATTTCAAAATTTATCCATTTATCTAAGACCATTTTAAGAAGACAAGTTGGCCAGGAGATATTTTTATTTTAAAACCTAACACTCTATATATACTCTTTCTTGTATACGGCTGAATTCATTTATCTACTAACAAATGTGAAAAATGTGATAGAAAACTAAATCAATTTACTACTTTGACATCGTCTCCCTATTTATAAAAGCGTGTAGATCTTACTTCAAAATATGTATTGTAACTAAATGGATCGAAAATTGCTTAGCCTAAAGAAGGCAGTTTTATCTAAGATGTAATTATTTAATTATAAACAGAAACATAAGAACTCTAGTTTGGAATGTAATTTTAAAAATGGAATTAGGGACTATCCTTTGAAGAAAATGATCCCTTACAAGTTCCCTGGACCTTGAATTTACCTAATTTCAACTAGATGACAAAACTTTAATTTTCTTCAAGTCATTTAAAAATAGAAGTAGTTTACTTCACTCCTTTCAACTCCTTTCTCGCGTCTTCATACTTTAAAATCAAAGGAGCAAAGAATCTGCCATTAGGGAACAGTTTCAGCGTTAGAAATCATCCCTTTACGTTATATATTTATAGAAAAGGAGGTGAATATTAATGTAGATGATTTATGTCTCCATGCACCTCCAACATCCGTAAGGGGTAATCTCCCACTAATCTTAAAGGCTGATTATTTTCTTGAAACGTGCACGCCTTCGCGCTCATGAGTGTATTTAGTATTCTCCTATTAGGGTTATGTCGGCCTTAGTAAGTGTTTGATGTCTTTATCTTCATATCTTTCTCTACCAAAGTCTTTAGACTTTTCCAAGCGTATATCTCCAAGAGTGATTCTTCCTCTTATTCGTGATTAATAATAAGAAAAAAGGATAGAAATAAAAAATAAGCAAATCTTGTCTAAAGTTAAGTAATTTTTCTAAAGTAGAAAAATCCTTAGTATAATTTCGTTCTCTCTTTACGATTTAAGTTACTAGTGAAAAATTAATTTCAAAAGAGAAAAAGTAGCGAAGAAGTTAACGCTTGTTATTTGTCCATTGCTGGAGTTCTTAACAATAAACTATCTAACTAGGAGAAAAAAGTCTAATTATATATATGAAAATCCATGTTCTGTTTGTTGCCTGCAATTTTGAAAAAGCGTAAGAAGTACAGAGGATCCCTGAGCTAAGATCAGATATAAGGGAAATAATATATATATACATATATATATATATATATATATATATATATATATATATATATATATATATATATATAGGCACTTTAGCTCCTCTTTACCGACCCTATTTTAGTTTAATTATCTTTTCTGTACCTATCCTTGATAGCTATCCTCCCGAACTGGTCACATACCGTAATTTTACTCATTGCTCTTTGCACCCGCTTTCGCACTCTACACTATTTAAAGAAAAATATAAAGAAATGAGCAGTCTTATTACTCAAGAAAAGTACTTAAGTTTGATATGCTAATTAAGGAATTTATCGAATATCCCGTATAGGATCACGGAGCTCTATTCCATCTAAAAAATGTGATAAGAAAGAGTTACTATCTATATTTAACTAACAAAGTTACTGCTAAATAATTCAGTCCTATACACCAATGATTATGAAACTTAAACTGATTTATGGTTAAATATAGGGAATAAAGATAACCACCTAAACCACTTTTAATTTTAGAACCCGTTATCAAAATAACGGATGTTGTCATCCAAACGAAAATTGAAACCTTTTACATTTTCATCAGAAATAACTTGCAACCAAATAGGTGATAATATATTTTGAATTTATTCATTATTAACTTAAACTTATCAATGGATATAATGTTTTTAAGTCGTTTGGAATTATATATTTAACGGTAGTTGTCAGGCTGTTTGGTCGTAGTGTCCTCTAGTGTGACGTTCCGCTCTCATGAATTTATCAGTTATTTACCTTGGATCTTTCTTACAAATTTAAATCTTCTATTTCTTATTGATTAGAACTTACATATATATTCCCCAATCTCACGTAATAATTGAAGTAATATGACATAAATTTTTAACTGAAAAATCCTCTATAATAGTTATTTTTAATAAATGGGAAAGACCTGCTTGCGCCTACTTGTATCATTCATGATCATTATAAAACCCAACAAAGAATTCAGATAAGGATTTTCCCATAGAACGGACAAAATATTGAAGAAAAAACAGGCATAATATGTTTTATTTAAACATTGTCCTTTTATATGTTATAGAAGAATATTCTCTCATACATGGCATAATATTTTCAATTGTTTTATTTTACAAGTTGGTCTTTGCAGATGATCTGTAAACTTTAATTTATTTTTGTTTGTTTTTCCGCCTTAACACTTTTATTTTGAATGTGAAGATAAAATTACAAAACAAAGAAATATTGTACCTCATGAATATATTAATTTAAAAATAAACCTGAATTTTGCTTACAGTTGGCCACGTCAGTTTTATAACTGTACCTTCAGGTCTACTGTTATTTTAATTTTCTTTCTCTTTGATAATTCATTAGACCTTCTCGTTTCCCTAAAAATGAGGAAAGATTCATTACAAGGGGCATGTATGAGCGCAGTATTCCATAAATATATGTTGTAAAATAATACTTGCAAGCAAATAATTTTTGAGGTGATGCGTTTTTTTTATTGTACATACTACAATTTATTACATTCTATAACATTAAAACTGCGGGCTCTTCTATAATTAATATTTTTTATTCTATTTTAATCTTTTCTTTTTTCCTCTTTTTATATATCTGCATATATTTTTTATATTACTTTCTCTTCTTCCTATTCACACGTAGCCTTATGAATTTGTTACTTACTCATTATTCTCTGTAGTCTCCATATTTAGTCGACTAAGATTATTACATAGATAGAATTTTACATTTCTTACAACTCTATCTTTCTTAAGAACGTATTTTAAACATTTCAATGAAAATGTCTCATGATTATTTCTTTTATAAATTAAAAGCATTAATATTTTTTTCTAACGAAAGGCTGTTTTGTTAAAAATATAAAGTTCTATTTTTGAAGTGACTTCACATTTTCTGAAAAGAAACTAACACATTGTATTTGTTTTAATAATTTTCTTTTTCTTTGTTGCAGAGAATTGCCATATACTTATTTTCTTCAGACGCAAAATGCAAGCTTTTATTTCTCATTCGCACTACGCAAATGGGAAGAATATTACCACCTTTATTGTTATTGATTCAAAAATAGAAAAATAATAACATTTTACTTTTTTAAAATTTTATATCACTCGTGACCATGATGAAGAGTGGTAATCAAATTGGTATGGATTTCTTGAAAATTCGTGAATTTTCGGGGAAAAGTTATAAAGTTAGTTTATTGAAAAGTAATCAATGAATTTTCATACATATGGCAAAGATATCCTTTCTTACATTGATTAATACTTGTTGTCGTAGAATAGGATAGAGTTTAACCCTTCCTGCCTTTCTCAGCCTAGAGACATGACAGCTGTGTGCTTGGGAGTTTTATAATACAGACAAAGTGCAACTTAACCAAATTTTATGTTGGCCAAATAGTCAGCTTATCTTGAAAGGTTCTAGAACAATAGAAAAACGAGTACAAAAATAACTCTACTAATATGCAAATTAATATTCTTTTTACAAAGGTTAACAGGAGTTTTGAAGCAAGCTATAAAACCCATTAGACTTACACGAGTCTCAGCATCTTAAAGGGGAGGGGACTTGGCGGAGACGGTTGCCGCACACATGAACTAACAATATTGCCTGAAGGATATCTCGAATGATGACCTTAAAGGTACACAAGGCCGACGATGGAGGCTTACACTAAAATAGGGGGGTGGGGGTGGAGAGACCTCTTGAACAGGAGAGTTGCGCGTTGCTCTTACCTCAAAAATTTGGTCTGAGGGTGGAATCCTTTCCTTGGCGCAAAGTTCAAATAATAGTCTCTTGATAATGACTACTAACTGGATGAAGTTAGATCTTGCCTTTTAGTTTAGAACACTGAATCGAGATTGGGCGCGGTTACGTTCGAGGAGCGTGTAACAACGAGTACGGGGTAGACTCATGCGAATTAGACGAAAATACCTGGAGCTTAAAGGGTTCTGCGAGGAATTGTGCAGGGTCCAACGGGATGCGAATAGCGGGTACGAAATGGGATGTGCAGATGGCAGGTACTGAGGGGGTGGGCAGGCGATGGATACTGCCTTCCAACTCTGGTGCCAGAGAATTTATAATGGCGTCGAATAGGGTTTTCCCTCTCCACCCGAAGGGGAGGGTTTCAGGGTCCGACGCATCGGCAGGTGAGGGTAGTGAATCCCTATTAACACGATCGCGGGAAAGTTCTTAAGCTGGCCAGGCGAAACTTTGTCCGCCTCCCAATGGGAACTTCAAATGTTTCTCACAGCTTTTTGCGATGGCGAGCTTTCAGGCCACTACGGCCTCTCGTTATTTCGCGTTTTCATTAGTGCCGAAAAAAGGGTCGACCGGGTGTCTTTTCTATCTCTCTCTCTCTCTCTCCCTCCTTGAAAGGCGTGGCCGCACGTATCTTTCTTTCTCTCTCTTTCTAATCTCTGACACTCCTCCATCTCCAGATGCAACTTCAGGGGAATAGGTGACATCGAAAAATGATTAAAGGGGGATTATAACTGTAGGTGGCATGACAATTGCGGATAAAGTTAAGAATACCAAGGACAAATTTCATAAAATGCACCTAAAATACAAAATAGTGGAGATAGTGGCGTGGGGGCACCATAAATATACACAAGGTTATATAATGCTACGACATGGTTGCCGAAGGATATTTTTTCCATGATACCATTAAATGTGGCTTACTAGCTCGAGAATGAGTTTATCCTACGATTATACAAAACTAAAAGAAATTTAGGATATACAAGCAAAACATTGTATATAGATAAGCAAAAAAAAATAAAGAAGGATACGCGTTTCTTTACTATATGGTTGAATATACAAAATTATTATATGAAAAAAAATTAAAATACGGATAAAAAAAAGGAAATAGCCCAGGATTAGTTTGGAAAAGGATCTAACGGGTTTCTACTTAAACTATAAGCCATACAGTTATCGGTGTCTTTTAAATACATTATTATTAAAGTTACGTAGGTATGATAGGGGTTTGTGGTCTGTTTCCCCTATAAATTCCTTCCCTGCTAAATACATCCTAAATTGACGGATTCCCCAAACTATAGCGAGGGCTTCTCTGTCAATTACCGCATAATTTTCCTCGCGCGTGAGTAATTTTCTGCTTGCATAAGCGATAGGGAAACTTTTGCTGTTAGTTTCATACTGGAGGAGGACACATCCTTTACCGTCATTACTGGCGCTGGTGCGAATGCCAAACACTTTTCTTGGTTAGGAAGGCGGAAGATAAGAGTGGATGCCAACTTCTCTTTGAGTTGGATAAAGACGTGAGTCGAAAATGACATCTACTTTTGGCATTCGGGGGCTTCCTACTTTAATAGCCCGCATAGGGAAGCGGAGATAGACGCGAAGTTGGGTATGGGGCGACGATAAAACGACTCAGGGCCTGTGAAGGATCGCAGCTGCTTTTTTTTAGTGGACAAAAGCATGTTCACGATGGCCTGGATCTTTTCTTGCTACGGGGCTAACTGATCATTCCCGATACGGAAGCCAAGGTAATCGATAGTGACAAAAGTGAAGTGGCACTTGCTAAGGCCAATTAGAAAATTGTGTTCCCGGAGTCGATTTAGAAGCGCTTGAAAGGTGGTCAAGTGTTGATCACAATCTTGGGTGGCCACATAAACATTATCAAAATAGAAGGTGAGGTTGGGTCAGCCTTCGAAAATTCTCCTCATCAGCTGGTTACAATTGCTGCAAGTCGTCACCAGAGCAAAAGGGAGTCGTCCAAACTGAATCAGCCCCTTCTCAGCGAGGAAAGCAATAAATTTCTTCACTTCCTTCCTCAGGGGAATCTGATAATAGGCCATGCATAAATCCAACTCGGAGATGAACTTAGCCTTCAAAAAAAGGTGGAGGTTCTGAACCATGGGGGTGATTAATTTTGCTTTGAATACGATTACAGATTTTAGCTTCCTAAAATCGATGCATATTCGATAAGAACCATCGGCCTTCTTTACCATGACAACCGGGAACAATAGCTGGACACCGAAGGTTCGATGATCTGCAACCTTAGCTATTGGATGCTTCCCAGAGGTGTATAGGTAAGGGGTATGGTTTGGAATGGATGGGTTTTAGGGTGCTTAGTTGGATATTGTGCTCAAAATGGGTAGCACAACCGGGGATCTCGGTGATGGCGTCATCAAAACGACTCAGGAGCGCTTGCAGTTGATACTTTTGAAGAGATGATAGCTGGCTGCATAACTTAATTTCCGCAGGCGGGGAATTATTGAGGTCAGGCAAGGCATGCAACGGGTATTCTTTGTCTTGCAGAAACGAAGGCGACTTGGATTCCTCAAAAAGGTGTCCAGGGGGTAGCCAGGTTCCATGGCTATCTGGTTGATGCTCGCGCGCCGGTGGTACCGCTTGAGCATGTTAACATGAAAAAGCTTTCTTCCTGAGGGGTTTTCAATAAGATAATCGACGGAGCCACGGTTCTCGATTATGTGGTAGGGGCCCTTCCACTGGCGCAACAATTTGTTGTTGTCCGTGGGGAGGAGAAGCAAAACTTTTTCTCCGGGGTTAAATTTCCTTCTTTAGACTTGCCATCATAATATGTCTTTTACTTGTCAAAATTGATATCGGCGTTCTGAGACGCAACCCAGTAGAAACGAGTAAGATGTCTGGATGTTTTTATCTTATTTCTGATTGGAATAAAGTTCCTTTATGACTCCCAATTTCTTGGCATTATCTTTCTATTTTAGTGCACTATCACTTAATAAAACTTTTATCTATCCAATTTTCCAAAGACTCAAGTCAATGACTTCGCCCATAGCTGTTCGTTTTTTATAATACACTGCAAGAAAAAGTGTTTCTATTATCGACTGGGAAAATTAACACTAGTTAAATTACTGGATCAGTAGCACCAAAAGAGAATAGCTCGCACACCCTCACCCTGCAAAGTCTGAATTGGAACTGAGGCACGAGACTTAAAGTTGCCGCAGTGGGCAAAAGCAAATTGGTGTTGCTGTCTTTTATTTCAACAAGTTTACCAGAAAATGAAGCAAAACTCTTTAATATTTAGTCATCAAAAATGTACAATAGTTATTTCACATGAATAGGATAAAATAACCTCATAATTCAAGAAATCCATAATAATTTTATCACTACTGTAGATCTAAAATAAACAAAGTGAATAACAGAAATTATCGAAATAAAAAATATGCTATGATGTCTGCCGGTGAGGTTATGTATGTACGACAGAGGATTTCCGAATTACGCCGTGTTTGGATCGGATCACATGTAAATAAGAAGAAAAGCAAAAGGACAACTGTGGTGGTCCAAAGAGATTGGATTGTTAGAGAAGATAATGGTGGGGAAAAAACATAAGAGGGGATGGAAACAGTAAAAAGTCATTGGCTAGACACCGATGTGTCGTGTTTTGTGTGTATTAGACTGGAGCGTTGTGGTGGGGGGTGAAGCGTAGGTAAAGGAAATGAGATACTCATGATGATGCTATTTATGTGTAGATAGGTGTTGGTAGTGGGTAATAAAGGGCCCCTGGGTACCTCAACCCTAAGTTAGCATATTGTTTGTACTGTAATATATTTTGGTGTATATGTGCGTGCACATGAGTCTGATGTGTGGACATGAGTTTGTACCAAGGAGAAACACATGCGTGTTCAAGCGCAGATTTCTGAATTTGTTGGGCTTTCTTCTTTCATGTGTGACTCATGGATGTAAGTGTAATGGCTGCGTATGTTAAAAGTGGTTGAACTAGTGTTTTGTATGGGCATAGGTTAGTTTTAGGCTGAAAGGTAAAACCTGCGTAGCCTTTTATTTGTGTGTTTTTCTCTTCTCTTCGTGATGCATTTGGGTAGGGAGAAGAGTATGTATTTGTGGTCCTGAGTAACTTGGTGTGAGGTTAGTATGTAAGTCTTTTGGGGGCTGTGTAGCTTAAGTTTGGTATGTGTGTGTGTATTTGTAAATTGCGCATATAGTGATCTCTCGTCACCTAGATTATATTCTGTCTCTTCATATGATTCTTTGGTATGAGATACGAAGTCTCGTACTCTGGCTTCTCGTCTATTAACACCTGTTCCCGGTGCACGATTGTGTGTGGGCCTTGGCCTAAGTTGAAAATGATCTCATCTTCAGCGTATGAGAGCGTGTGAATGCTCACAGTTTTGTGGAGGTCGTGAGGTGTCATATGTGTATTTGATGAATAGTGTAGGCGTCAGCACGCTACTCTAAGTTACGCCTGCGTGAAATGCAACTTGATGTGATGTTATATTATTGTGACATATACTGTCGGTAAGGTATTGCTAGAGAAGCCTTATGGTTCAGTGTGTTGAGCTCGCTTTTTTGGGCGATTTTCGAACGGAAGTTCCTCGAGCCACACTTTGTCAAAATCGTTCTCCACATCTTTACTTTGGAGAGTGACTTGTTTTATTTTTCCATGATGTCCGGAACGAAGTTCACAACAAATTGAGTGGGACAGCCTCGAATAAAGCTATATTGACAGCTAGAGGGCCCGTCACTTTCTCCCGGAAATTTCAGTAACGGGCGTTGTCCATTTGTTTGAGTAATTTGCGCCTATGTGTTATAAGAGAACAATATGCCTGTATCTTTTAGCGTTCTTATGGCTCTTATGTTGATTGAATAGTAGTGTCGAGGAATACCTTTTTTTTAATTTAACAATACTTATGACAAAAAACAGTAAACACCTTTATATTCTCCTCCTAAGCTAACCGAGGCCAAACCGGTTGGCCACTGGGCCTATTACAATATCTCTTAAAGACAAAAATAAACAAATAGGCTTTATGTAAACAAACCAATTGCCGATTAGATATTTTATCGCGCCCCTTTTAGCTTAGCATTAAACATTAAATTAAATTATTCTCTTCTACTAGTAAGTATGACGGAGTTCACGTGATTGTTTTTACTTCCGTTAAATCGTGAAACGTAATAAACTCATACTATCGCAATATGAATATAAATGTTCTTTCTAACTTACATGACAGAAGGGATCAGGGGTTGCCGGATGTCGCTGGGGGGCTTTTCTCGCGCTTCGGGGGGTTGCAGTGGCCAATGATAGAATTTCATCGAGATGGGATGGAGGAAGAGAGGGTGGGTGATGTCAACTTCTTATTGCAATTTTGCCTCCGGTTACGTTAAGAAGACGGAGAGAGTTACGGGGCTCCTCGCTCAAAGATTCATCTTCTGGATAATCTTGAAGCCTCTTTGTGTTTTATTCGTTAACGCTGGGTGCTCAACTAGTTTTGGGGTATACGATGAGATTTCTACAGTAATTAACAAATGGGACCAGGTTGGGGCTTGGTTCTTCTCCTCTCACTCTTACGGAGCTTGAGGTGTGAGAGTCACTCGAGTGTGAGCGGGGTTTCTATTCTTCAGTCAGACTTCTAAGTCTTTAAAGGATCTTCGGTATGGCACCGATAAAAATCTTGACGTTTTATGTTAATTTGGCCCTGGGGAAAGGATCGATCTTCTTAATTTGATCCTTTATCGTCTCTCCTCGAATAATCTTGACTGGCTGATGGATCGATCTTCACGAACTGATCCTATGTCGTTCTCACCGAATAATCTTGACGGGCGGCTGAAGGATCGATCTTCCCGAACTGATCCGATGTCATTCTCACCGAATAATAATCTTGACTGTCTGAAAGATCGATCTTCACGAACTGATCCTATGTCGTTCTCACCGAATAATAATCTTGACTGTCTGAAGGATCAATCTGCACGAACTGATCCTATGTCGTTCTCACCGAATAAAAATCATTTCATTTTCCTTCAGGGGCTTATTTATAGGCGGACAACCGCCCCATCTAAGGGGGAAGGGGCCAGGCCACAGAAGGAAGCGCGAGTGGTGATGTCGCATCTGGGAGAGTGAGGAAAAAAGAGGTTCGTGCTGAGGTGTCCAAGTCGGCTTGTTAATTAGAGAGCATCCCAACCACCACCCTCCTTGGCGTGCCTTTTGCTTGGCAGCGCTTTTTGGTGATATAGTCACAGGCCTACGGATCTCGTAGGTAATTGGATTTTTTTTTTACGTCGTTTAAGGGCTTTTGGTGGTTTCCTAACACAGATGGTCGTTCCAACTACCTATGCGGCGGGGAGATTAAACAGGGTAGGCAGTTACTGTTATTCGCCGGCTACCGTTACCACAAGTCTCCTCATGGGGCTCGCTTGTCGGGTATTCTCCACTTGGGGGCGGGGGGGACTTTAATGTATCTGTCCGCCTGGCCCTCCGGGAGGCTTCATTTGCAATTCCTATACATTTACCTCCCTCCTAAAGAAATTAACGGGTGGGTTTATTCCTGGTCCAACACTTACAATAATATACAAAGGTAACTTACTGAACACTATTGTAGGAGTCGTCACTCCCCCCGTTCTCTCTCAGTGGAGACACGGGACGGTAATCGCAAAGACATCTGACCCCGGCACCATCGGTCAAACTCGTAACCACAGCGCCTCGCCACTCATTGCTAGGAAAAGTCAAAAGGTTGTAAACTGCAGGATCTCCCCTACGAGAGAATATTCAATTTCACCTCAAGTAAGAAATTGGAGACGCGTTTCTCTCAAGCTCGAAGGCCAGCTGGAGCAGAGTTGAGACTCGATGAGAAAAACCGTTGGAGTAACAACCCTTCTGTTGCCTAGCTATAAGCCCCCCATCCTCATACCCCTACCCCAGTGGGGTGACGAGGTATAAATAACAAAGACTTGGCAAAAACGGGGTAGAATACGTCAGTCTACAGGCTACGAAGTCCCCGGATTGAGGCCGGGCTACCGAGACTGGACAGGTAGAATACGTGAGTCGCCAGACTACAAAGTCCCCTGCAAGAGAGGCAGGGCTACCTAGGGAACTAAGAAGCAGCTCATCCTCGAGCTAGTCCCTTGTTATCAAACCGAACGTCAAGTTGACTTGTTTAAGTTCAGCTTACTCTCGTCAGAGAGACTCATCATATCCTGGTGCATCCTAAAGCCCAGGGATATTCCTCGACTTTGAAAAAATTGCGAAAAGAAAAGGAAAAAGGGTCCCCCTCGAGCCCGTTACCCGGTGGCCACACCAAACTCATAAGTTAACTTGGTTGAGGAACCAAGTTCAACTTATTCTCGTTAGAGACCCCCCCTCCCCCGCCTCCTCCATTGAATACGTGTGGAACCCCATCTGCTACACTCGCCAAAGTACCTCGTGATCTCGACCACCTCCAACAATCTGGTCGAAGCACGCGTCAAAGGACCTACCAGATTCTTGTGGTGTCGGGGGCTCATTGAGTTCAAGGTCAAACCCAACCCAACCACCAGAGCAACTCAGGTATTTAAACTCCAGTAGAGATAATTAACCTAAATCTTGTATATCGAAGTGCGTATCGAATTTAGCCAATTTTAGAGGGTCAAGTTAATTGAAGTAATTATTGTGTATTATAATACTCGGAGTATTTCTGTGGTTCATGTTTTGTTTTTGGGTAGTAACTTGTTAAATGTAAAATATAAGTTTCTCTATATCCTTACGTGTTTGGAGCGGCTCTTCTTTAAAACAACAAAATTAGCACTCTTAGAACAAAGCCTACTTCATCAAAGAAGTACTTCACGTTCCACAAGGTATACCACGACAAAAGTGGCGTCAGGTGTGGAGTGATCAAAAGGGGCATTCTGCGACAACTATATTATACAATAACTTCGAGTTCACTCGGGAATGTCTCAATAACGTTTCACCTAACCCTACCTTAATGCCTATATTACTGTTCCAACTTAGAAGATTCTTATATACAACTAGGGGGTCACTCGCCCCTTCTTAATAACAATTCTAACGATTACAATTAACTTGACACTTACTATAAAACAATAGTCGTCATGCTCCTTAATCGTCGACAGGATTCCGACTTGACCAATCGGCCATAAAATTGTTAGACCCTTTTATATAGGTAATATTAAAATGGTGCGCTAATACCAATCCTTTACCGCGCCTGAGTCGGCCGTTCGGGTTATTGAGTCTACCTAAGTATGTCACTAAATGGTAGTGGTATTTCAACCTACTCGAATTACCCTTCTTATGGTACTTGACTAAGTTTAAACTGAAACTTTTGACTAGAGCCTCCTGTTGCAGTGGGGCATAATTGCTTGGAGCGTGAGTCCCATAATCCTTCTTTATCAATGTTCACTGGAAGACCAATTCTGGGTTTGATCTCACAGGTTCGGCGACAAGTTTCACTAAGGGATAGTTAATGGCGTGGTTCTCAAGGCGAACTGAGTTTTTAATGTAACTCTGTAGACGTTCTGTTCGAGGAGGAGACTACTAGGAGTAGGGGATACTAATCCGCGTCTAACATCTGACTAGTTTTACCTGGGTACATCGCATTAACACATCTTTCCTCCTTCATTGCCAACCCATTTGACTCGCTTCTCTTCCTAGGTAATTTCTCAGGTACACATGCTTTTACAACTCCCTTATTTACTTCTTCTATCGTTACCCCCATTTGGCTGGGTTTCTATCGATGGTCCTTTCCTAGGTCCAGGCCGAGCTAAAACTTCCTCGACCTCCATCTGGTTCTCGATAGAGGTGGTGTTCCCTAAATATGTACAGAGAGTCATAAGACCAAGTTTCCCGTTCGCATCATGGTTTTTGTGACAAGAAACAAGAAACTAAGATCATAGTTCTTTGTTAATTGGAGGAAAATCCAGAGGAGCGAAACATCAGTAATAAAGAACCATGTACCCCTTGTGGTTTCTCTTATTCTCCCTTTCCATTTGTGGTCAAAGGCAATCATAAAATCTCTTTGATATTTACCATGACCAATCGAAGAGGTACATTTTGAGTGGTGAAATTCGACAAAACTCAGCATGGAAAAATATTTATGTGTACTAAGCTCGAGTTATGCAAACTTTTCAAAACAATTACCTCTAAACACACAAAAGAGAAAGAGGTTTATAAGAAACAGGTTAGACATATTGCGCTTAAATTGAGAGATCTTATTCTAGTAAGACTGAATTAAACCTAAATTATTAAGTTGTGACAAAACAATGGGCTGGGTCTTCCTGGAAAAGGAAATTTGTTTCAAGCTACAGCGATGAAAAAACCGGAGAGGGAAGCAGAATGCTATTAAACTAATTTTTCCTATCAGTAAAATAAATAAGATAGAATAAAGGCATTTCTAGCAAACTATCAATTAAAAATAAGTCGTGCAAAGTTACAAAATACAAATTCTTTATTAGGGTTGAGGATGGTGGCTCAGTCGGTGAGTGTCGTAGTCCTAAGTGCGATGAGCGCTTGATGACACAGGTTCGAATCCAATCCATTATTTGACGGTCATGTAGCGGTTTCAATAGTCTTCCCCTTTTCTCCGTTTCTAAATCTGTTATTTTCTTTCTTAAGCTTTTAGGGGCCACATAATATATTCTTCAGCGTGTTTCCTGTTTGTGATACCAGTTTTCCTTTCTTGAGCAATTAACATCATCCATTGTATATCACGCGTCATGTCATTTTTCCTTATATTATAAATTAAAAAAATCCCGTACCTTCTCAAACTAGAAAACCACTTGACTCTCAATGGATAAAATCCTACACTTGGTTAATCAAAAGGCATCCTGAATTAACCTTTATTGGGGTTGAAGATGGTGGCTTTCTCGATGAGTGTCATGGTTCTAAAAGCGACGAGCGCTTGATGACACAGATTCGAATCCACTCCTTTATTTCTCACTCATATAGGACTTAAAATAGTCTTCCTTATTTTCTCAATTTCTAAATCTCCTATTTTCTTTCTTAATGTTTCAAGGGTCACGAAATACATTCCGCAGCGTTTTTCTGGGTTGTAAAACCAATTTTTCTTTTTGGGGCTATTAACAACATCCATTGTATATCACGCGTCATGTGATTTTCACTTATTATAAATAAAAACAACCAGTGCCTCCTCCTACTAGAAAACCAATTACATCTCCCTTGATAAAAACCTACACTTCGTTATTAAAAAATGCTTCCTGAATCAACTTTTCTTTACGGAATGAGGATAGTGGCTCAGTCAATGAGCGTGGTGGTTCTAAAAGCGATCAGCGCTTGATGATACAGATTGGAATCCAATCCTTTAATTCACCATCATATAGCTATTAAAATAATTCTCCCTATTTTCTGCCTTTCTAAATCTCTTATTTTCCTTCTTAATCTTTTAAGTCTCACGTAATACATTCCTTAGCGTTTCCCCCGGGCTATTAACAACATATATATATATATATATATATATATATATATATATATATATATATATATATATATATATATATATATATATATATATATAACACTTCAGTAGAATCAGTTTATTACATTACAACATTAGTCTCTGCTTTATAGACAGGTAGCGAGGAGGTAAGGATCTCAGGGATGTGGAGATGGTGACAAAGGCCAGCATAGATTAAGGAACGGATCAATTTGTGACGATTTTCGAAGTAAATTTTGGGCCGAGCGAATTTTGAATAACTTCAGTGAATTTAAATGAGTACTCAGAGCTATTTCATGTAATTATTTCAAAATAACTTATGTAGTAGAACTGAAAATTGTATTAAACGTTTATATATGTACAGATCGGGTGGATATAAGAAGTGAAATTTAGCTTCCTTTTAGTCGCTTGCGAGTCAGGTTGCGAGCGACTGTACATCTCACTATGTCGGTCGGTCGGTCCCCGTTTTGCTATTTCTTTTGTTTTTGTAATAATATTGTAACTATTTGGCCAATTCTAGCGAATTTGAAACCCTTATGTTGTTTAACAATCTCTTTCGAATGATATAATTGCCAAAGTCCTCCAAAGGTTATCCCGGGAATTATTTTGTTTTAGCAATAACATCTTAACTTTTCGGCAGATACTCTGCTAGAATAGACTAGGCTATAATATGATGTACTCTGCTAGGGAAGCTAAGAATAGGCTATGCTATGCTAAGCTATACTATGCTAAGATATAATGTGCAAAGGTAAAATATACTATGCTAATTTAGGCTATAATATATTATGCTAGGGTAGCATATAGTATGCTTGGCTAGACAATAGTATGCTATTCTTGACATGGGTATAATAGTATAATATAGGCTATACATGTCTAGGATAGTTAATGCTAGGCTAGATTATGTTATGCTAGGCTATGTTACGCTATACTAAGCTAGACAGGGCATGAAAGGCTATACTAGGCTAGGCTAAGATATGGTATGCGAGGTTAGGCTATGATATACTTAGCTATGCTACACTAGGCTAGTCTTCGCTATACCAGGCTAGGATAAGCGAGGATTTGCCAGGGTAGGCTAGGCTATATTATGTATGCTTGCCAGCCAGGCAAAAATCATACAGTTTAGGCTAGAAAATACTATAATATACTATACTATACCAACTAGGCGAGGGTAAGGTAAGGTAAGGTAGGATATGATATAATATACTAGGCTAGAATATTAGGGCGGGTTATACTTTAGAGCAACCATATATTTTCATTAAATCCTTTAATGTGGGATGCTTAAATGATAGATTTTTCGGTGTAGATTTTGAAAAGGAACTTTATTTTGTTATAAAATTGCTCCTACCTACATCAATTTCCATTTTAATAAAAGTAAATTTTTCCCTTTCGTCACGAACTTATGTAACCTATTTTTATTTAATTTATATACACACAAAGACAAAGTAACCTCAAATTTACATGTTTATTAAGTGAGAAAAGTGTATGCAAAGCTCCACATATAGCTGCATGGGTCACTTTGGGTCATATTCAAAAGTTAAACTTCACCAGAGCACACAAATCTTGCACGGACTCATTCCTGGACATCATACGTCTACTTGTTTCTTGTGCACTGATTCCTCCATCCCTCTTTTCATGTTTCGAATACTTGGAAGAATCCTCATTCACCATTCTTACAATCATCTCAATGCTCTGTGTGTGACAAGGCCAGTCAGGTACTTTTATGGGAGGGGGGACATTTCTTATTTTACATTTCTTATTTTTGTCAATCATCTTTTTGATTTTCTGTATTCGTATCTATGTTTTATTACTTGACTGAAGTTGCCCCTTGAAACTTTTATCTTCCATTTATCTGACTCTTGTATTCTTGTAGGCTGAGATTCCTTCTTCTTTAAGTTGGCTGGGTTAATTCTTGATCTTCTTTTTCTTGATGTATCTTCCTTTTTAACGACGATGTGATGATTCCTTCCAATTCTGGTGACGTGATGACTTCTTGCTGCTTTTGACGATTTTGATGTGATGAGATGAGTTGAGATGAGTTGAGACGAGTTAGCCCTTGAAAGTCGATTTCCTTGAGTTCCGTTTTCTTTGAGCGCCGTTTTTTCTTGAGTCAATTTTTTGGTCCTTCTGGATTAGTTAGTCCTTGAAGAATTCTCCATTTTCTTCGAGAATTTTCTGCGTAAAAATTTGTGGACTGTATGGGATCAAACTTGGGTCTTTGTATCCCGAGGCAAGCACTCTACCGTTACGACACGACTTAGTCCGTTTTGACTTGGTAATTTAATGGGCTATTTATATTCTCGCTTTGGAAGGAATTTTTCCCTCTATCTCTGATACATCTTCGCACCCTTACACTTTCATAGGAGAGTCAATGAAGTTTTTCAATTCAGAAGTACTTAAAGAGCAAGTGAGAATGGCTCAGAGACATGCTCTGACAATTGATCAGATCTCAAATCCTGGTAGCAGACATCACAATTAATGTCTGGTGTCCTTCTAGGGATTACAAAGAAGTCTCCCTGTTGAGTATCTGGGTCCCCTTCTCCCCTGATGTTCTGGATTCTTTTCACCCCTTCGGTTCTCTTCGCCTGATCTTCTGAGTATAGGAGGGTTTGGAGGATGGCTTCACTGTATGCATACCAAGCTGATTTTTTAACAGTTGGCAAAGCAATATCCAACACCTTCATCCTCTGAGACTTATGGCATTGAAGTTGATAAAAAATGTGCCTAGGTCCCTCGGTCCAGCATGGGTAATATACACCAGTGATGAACTAAACAATCAGTCGTAGATTCTTAAAGGTTTTTCCTTTGAGCTCCTGCTTTGACACCCACAGCTGAAGAAGTCTGTTAGCTGTGGACAGCCAGCGACTGTGGTTTACTAGTCATATTTCCAATAGAGAAAGCACTGTAGGAAGCAGTCGATCTCTGATTGCCGATACAATTCTATAGCCGTAGTGTTAATCAATTGAAAGATCTTGACCACTTCTTGAGGTACTCGTATTTCGGTAAGAGGAGGAATTAAAGATATTTGAGTGAAATTTGGGTTGATATTCAAGTCTGTAACAGAGTCAAGGAGCTATCCTATGGGTCGGGAATATCTGTTGTCAAATAGTGTTGGGCCATCCAGGTTGATAATTAGATGACGTAGAGGGAGTTCCCCAGTGTGCAGGTTACATACCAACCAAACAAGCTTTCTGCCCAAATGGACCTCCATTTTTTGCATTACTCCAGCATTTACACCTTTGTTTACATCCGTGGAGTGTCCTTCAGTGGCCATTAGGCTTTTAACCAAACCCCTTTCCCTCAGCCATCCAAACATAGGCTTAGCGATCTTCTCTGCATGTGATTCTTCTTTTGTAGCCTTTTCTGGGACAAAGTGGAAGAGGTAATTGCTCCCAGGCTCACTGATAATAGTGTAATGCTCCTCTTTTGCTTTTGCTGGAAACAATTTTTCACTTCCCTCTGCCTCTATCATAAAATTTGTCAGATCAATTCGTCCATCAAAGAAAACACAATAAATTCCCCCATCCTTCCTTATGTTTTTCTCAAACTTATGTTCAATAAATGTCATTATCTTTTCCTGTGCTGTTGCTATAGCTGCAGTTGGTCTCAATCCGACACCATATCTTATACTAGCAAGAGCAATATTTAGAATTTCACCATAATTCTTTTTATTCCTGGTGGAAGATTCCGGCTCTTGGAGAGCTTCAAAAGTTACTTCATCACCCAAACTGCTGTCACCATCAGAATTTTCTGCCTCCAGATCTTCACCTTCTGACAAAAACTGCTCGATTTCTTTTCTTGCTAAAACAGCGCATTCCTCCTTACTTTTTCTCTTTCTTTCTGCTATCCTTTATTGTTCTTTCCTTTCTGAACTCATAATTTTCTATTATGCTCTGGAATATCAGGACCTCCAATTTGAAAGGTACCTTTACTTCCAACCTTCTCCTTTTGTCCTTTAATAAAGGCTAATTCGCTAGTAAGTATATTTTCTCTTTACTACAACAGCAGTTAATGTGGGCTTCAGTCTCACAGCCATTACAACACACATCCCTACAGCTGGAAATTTGACATATGCATGTCAATATATCAAATATTTTATCTATTTTTGCAGTGAATTGCAATGAACTTCAATTTTTCCTTTACCAAGGGAAACTTTTACTGTCTCCTTCCACACCTCCTTAAGCTTTGATATTATTGTGACCTTTTGATTTACAACAGGTGGTTTGAAGAGAGCATTAGCTTTGGTCCACTGAATAATTAAGCCTTCATACATGTCTTTTACCAGCTGGTCTACATCATAATTTCTCCGGTCATCTTCACTTTGCTCCCTCAGGTAGATGCCGTACCTCAAAATATCTCTTATTGTTGGTAATTCAGACACCTTCAGCTCTTGCCTAGTGCCAACAAAATTAGTGAGATGAGAACTTGATTTAGACCTTGTCTTGATTTTCGCCATTGTCACATTAATAGCAGGTATATCTGCAAATGAAAAGATGGCACTTAGATAAAGAAATAATCTATACCAAATAATTTTATGTCATTCTAGAATGATCCGCAGCCTTTCCTAGCATTAAAAAAATCTAAATGCTCTATAAACAGTTACCAGTTACAATAGTTACCAGAACTGGCAACACTACTGGAATATTGGCTTCCACTGACTAAAGAGTACTGGCCACTTGCAATTTTGGAGTTAGACCAAAATAAATTAAGGGACAATTTTATCAGGTTTCCTACTTCTCATGTAAATCTAATACATTTTTACATTTTTTTAGACAAATATCTTTGACTACATAAATGTATTGATAATAGAAAATAGTAAATTTGATCTTTTATAGGTAACTAAAATATAGTAAATGACCCAGGAGTAACAATATTACAACTCCAAATTAATGTAGGTTAGATCAATCAGAATTTAACTTTTCTGCCAAAAGTATGTTCTTTTCCCCAATATTTATCACTTAAATAACCATCATCACCAGTTTCATAAAATTCTAGAGTATGACCCGCCCTACTAGGATATGCTAACTAGGCTAGGATACGATAAAGTATACTCGGCTGGGCTCCAGTGAACTAAGCTAAGCTACGCTATACTAGAATAGGGTAAGCTGAGCTAGGCTAGACTAAATTTTAATATAAAAGTGTAGGCTGCGCTAAGCTAGCCTATGTTCTAATCTTCTAAGTAGGCTACGCTATACTTTGATAAGCTTCGTTAGGCTAGGATACACTGTAATAGGCTTAGGTATACTATACTAAACTAGGTAATTCTAAAATATACTAGGCTAGGCTATATATATAAGTCTATACTAGGCTAGGCTAGGGTATACTAGGCTACTCTAGAGTATAGTATACTATTCTAGGCCATTCTATGCTATGATATACTAGGCTGGGCAATACAAGGGTGTGCTATGCTATGCTGGCCTATACTACACTAGACTAGGCTAGATTATAGTGTACCATGCTAAGCTTGAAGGCTAGGGTGGGTTAGGCTAGACTATGGTTGGGTGTGCTATGCCAAGATAAACCATGCTAGAATAAATATGATATACTAAGCTACTATGCTAGGCTAGTTTATACTGAGCTAGGAAAGGATATCCTATGCTTATATTATACTAAGATATATTTGGGTAAGGCAGGCTATGGTAGATAGGCTATACTATGCTAGGCTTTGCAAGGCTGGGGCCATGATATGTTAAACTATTCTAAACTATACAAGGTTAGGTTATGCTATACTATACTATTCTAGGATAGGCTATACTATGGTAAGCCTTACTATCCTATATATGCAAGGCTGTACTGGACTATGTTACGCTAGACTTTACATAAATATGGTTTCTAGGATAAGATAGGCCATACTATACATTTTCTGCTAGGATAGGCTAGATTAGTCTAGGCTAAGTCAAACTAGCCTAGGCTATACTATTCTAGCTACACTATAGTATGGTATGGTAAGTTCTACTAATATAGGGAATGAAAGGCTAGACTTAGATATACTAAGCTAGACTAGGCTATCAGATGCTAGGCTAGGCTTTACTATGGTAGGCTATGCTATGACATAATCTACTCTGTTATACTATGGATATACTAAATAAGGCTATGATATACTATGCGAGGCTATCTAGGCAGGATTCACTATGTTATGCAATCTAGGCTATTCTACATATACTATGCTAGGTGAGATAATACTATGGTAGGCAATCCTACAGTAAGCTAGGTTTTGCCAGGCTACTATTCGAGAATATACTAGGCTATGCTGTAAAATGTTATACAATTCTAGACAATACTAGGCTATACTAATTTATGCTAGATTAAACTATACAATGCTAGGAGATACTATACCTCATATACTATACTATATTATACTTTACTATAGTATGTTTTTCGATGCTATGCTATACTATACTATGTTTTGCTACGAGGAGCGGTCAATAAGCTTTGCAATTCGGATATAAGGAAACGAGATATGAGGAAAAGTGTTTTATTATTTTTCCAAATAACTACCCTCGACTTCAATGAACTTGCGCCACTTGTCCTTGTGGCTTCGAATTCCCGACAACCAGAAATCTCGCGACTGGTGTTTAATCCACTCCTGGATGGCGAGCTGGAAATCTTAATCGTCCCCAAACCGGCGTTCACGCAGTGCAGCCATGAGCTGGCAGAATAAAAAGTAGTCGCTAGGGGACAGATCTTGACTGTTGGGGAGATGGATGAGCTCCTCAAATCCGCACTCGTGCAGAGCAGCCTGTGCAACTCTGGCCTTGTGGACAGGGACAATGTCGTGGAGGAGCAGGACACCGCGTGTCAACTTGCCGCACTACTTCTGACAAACGCACTTCTTCAACCCAGCCAGTTCCTCGGCGTAATATTGGCCTGTGATGGTCCTTCCACGAGGCGCATAGTCCACCATCAACACTCTCTCAGAATCTCAGAAGATGGTTGCCATGATTTTCCTGGCTGAGGGTTGGGTCCGGAACTTGATGGGGGTCGGAGAGTCCCTGTGCTTCCAAGCCATGCTTTCCAGCTTGGTCACAGGATCCCAGTAAATGGACCCAGGCTTCATCAACTGTCACTATGCGTGACTCGAATCCCGCCGGGCCTTGGTTGTACAGTAGGAGCAGCTCCTCCGAACTTTGACGACGCTGAAGTCGATCATGGAGCGTCAGGTTTCGTGAGGTTTCTAGGGACCCAACGGACAGAGACCTTGGTCATGGAAAAATTGTCATGGATAATGTTGATAACACTTCCATGTGATATTACAAGTTCTCGCTCGATTTCTTTGACCTTTACCCGTCGATTTTCGAGGATCATACTCTCTACACGGTTAACATTGTCCTCGTTGGTCACGTCTGACGGTCGTCTTGGACGGGGGTCATCTTCAAGGGACTCACGACCATGGCGAAACTCCATATTCCAGCGAGCAATGGCTGCATAGGAAGGGGCGGTGTCGGTGTACACTGCAACCATACGTTCATGGATCTCTTTTGCATTCTTGCCTTTCTTGGTCAAAAATTTGGTCACTGCGCGGTGCTCAACCTTCTCCATTGTTGAAAAAATTGTGACTGACGATCTGTGATCAGCTACTTCTTATTAAATACACGAGGCAGGAGCATGCGGCTGCAGGTCCTGACTTGTCATAACTTGTCCTAACACCCCCACAAACAGCCATCCTCCTTCCTCTGTTTTGCACTACTAATTCGCAAAACTTAATGACCGCCCTTCGTATAATATACTAAGCCATGTTATACTATGCAATAATATGATAATATTATTGCTATAATATTAGTGCACTTAGTTATGGAATAATATTCTATGTTATGCTATTCTAGACTATTCAATTAGTGTGTCTCCATTTTTACGCCCTTCCAATTCCATAAATGAGGTGTGACAAAGAGTTTAGGTCCGACATTTTAATTAAAAAAATATATATTTTAATATAATTTAGTCCTGCTTTTTAATAATCTTTTAGAAAGTTGTGACTTTTTAGTCGCGGGCGACTATACATCTCACTCTGTCGGTCGGACGGTCCAAGTTTTACCTTTTGATTTTAATAATATTGTAACAATTTAGCCAATCTTAACGAAATTTGAAACCCTTATGTTCTTAAATTCTCTTTCGAATAATACAATTGGCAAATTCCTCGCATGTTAGCCTGGGAATCATATTGTTTTGGCAATAACATCATAACTATGAAGCAGATTCTAACGAAGTTTGAACCCCTTATGTTGTTTTACATTCTCTTTCGAATGATATATTTGCCAAAGTCTTCCCAAGGTTAGCCAGGGAATTATATTCTTTTGGCAATAACATCATAACTATTCCGATTATTCTAACGAAATTTGAAAACCTTATGTGGTTTTACATTCTCTTTCGAATGCAATAATTGCCAAAGTCCCCTTAAGGTTACTCCGGTAATTGTTTTAGTTAGGCAATAACATCATAACTATTAGGCTGATTCTAACGAAATTTGAAACCCTTCAGTTTTTTCTATTCTCTTTTGAATGATATAATAGTCAAAGTCCTCACAAAGTTAGCCAAGGAATAATATTGTTTTGGCAATAACATCCTAATTATTCGGTCGATTCTAGCGAAATTTGAAACCCTTATGTTGTTTTACATTCTCTTTCGATTACTACAATTGGCCAAGTCTTTCCCAGCTTAACCCACGAATAATTTGTTGTGCAACAACATCATAACCTTTCGGCTGATTCTAACGAAAGTTGAAACCCCCTATGTTGTTTTACAATCTCTTTTGAGTTATATAATAGGTAAAGTCCTCACATGGTTAGCCCGGGAATTATTTTGTTTTAGCAATAACATCATAACTATTCAGCCGATCCCAACTAAATCTGTAATCCTTATGTTATTTTACATTCTATTTCGAATGCATTAATTGCTAAAGTTCTACCAAGGTTAGCACGGGGATTATTTTGTTTTGGAAATAATATCATAACTATTCTGCAGATTCTAACGAAATTTGAAATCCTTATGTTTTTTTATGTTACCTTTCTACTGATATAATTGCCAACGTCTTCTCAAGGTTAACCAGGGAATTCTTTGTTTTGGCAATAACATCATAACTATTCTCTGCTAGACTAGACTAGGCTACGTTATGCTATATTCAGCTAGGTAAGCCTATAATACGCTATTGTAGGCTAGGCTATACTATGCTAATCTATGCTAAGTTATACTGTACAAGGGTAAGTTATAGTATAATAATTTAGGCTATAAATTGCTCCTCTATTATAGCATATATGTTTGGCTAGACAAAACTAAGCTATGCTTGACTAGGGTAAAATGTGATAATATAGGCTATACCTCTCTAGGATAATTAATGCTAGGCTAGGTTCTAGCTATGGTAAGGTATAATAGCCCTGATAGGGCTATACTATGCTATGCTATCATAGGCTAAGCTAAAGTAGGCTATGGAGGGTTATTCTCTGTTATGTTAGGGTATGCTAGGTAGTACTGTGTAGGCTCCGATATGCTAGCTAACCAATACTATAATAGGCTAAGCAATGCAAGCTTATTCTTGTCTAGAGTAAGGAATACTATACTAGTCTAGGATACATTAGACTAAGAGATAATATAATGTGCTTGGCTATATTATGTTAGATGTGCTTATGCTAGGATAGGCTCTCTTAAGCTTGCATATAGTATGCTAAGCTAGGCTATCGTATGCAAAGATACATTGGCTAGGCTATAGGAGCCTATTCTAGCTTGGTTTTACTAGGCTTGGCTCCTGCATGCAAAACTAAGCCATACCTGGCTAGGCTTTGCTATAGTAAGCTAGGCTACACTCTGCAATGCTACGCTAGGCAAGGCTATACTAGGCTAGGCTAATCTAGGATATACTGAAATATGCTAGGTTAGACTAGGGTTTACTAAGCTAGGCTAGGCTATTCTAGGATACGATAAGCGAGGCTATACTATGCTAAGTTAGACTAAGCTAGCTAAATTTTAGTAAGCTAGGCTAGGCTAGGTTCAGCATAGCTAGGCTATTCTATTTTAGGCTAGGCTATTCTATGTTTGGCTAAGCTTGGCTCTAGTAGGCTAAAACAGGATATGTTATACTATGCTATGCTTAGCTATGATATGTTATGCTATACTAGGCAAGTTTAGGCTTGGCTTATTTTAGGCTATACTAGCCTATGCTATATTAGACAATACTACGCTATGCTAGCGTGGGTTAATTCTCTACTATGCTATGCTAAAGTATCTGGCTATACCAAGGTCCTCGCAAGGTTACTACGGGAATTATTGAAAGTTTTGAAGTTCGTAAGTTCATAAATCAGAATAAGTGAGGGCACGCGACTTTTTGGTCATCAGACCTTGTTTTCAGCCACACAAGTAATTATAATCACCAAATTGATTGTAATAATGCCAAACTTGTCTATAAGTCGGATAATTATTACAAAACATCGAGAAGTGAATCAATATTGATTAAACAAATTCCAAATTCCTATATACCTGAGGGATCATGTAAATTTAACTAAGTTATTCAAAACTTTCCCGCCCCAATCTTGTTTCGAAAATCGTCACTAATTAACTGTTCTCTAATCTATTCTATCTGGTGTTTCCTCCCTCCCTGGGTCCTTTCTCTCATTTCTTTATATATAAACATGTGTTTTCAGTCTTCTGCTTGTTCAGTTCAATTTGGTAGTAGATACTGAAACTAGTCCTTTAACGTAATAAACATTCTACTAAAGTGTGTTTTTTATATTTTGAAATATATATATAATCCTCTAATCGTATACGTTCGAGAAGAGGAAAAAAAATGAACGCTAATTTTCAGGAAAAATCATGCCATATTCGATGAACAAAGTTATCTAACGTGGTTCCGAGTAAACACTTGTATGAGTTTTATCATATTAATTGAAATGAGCCTTGTAATACTTAGTTAGACACTGTGACAATCGGACCTACATTGATATCATCTCAATATACAGCCACGAAACATCGGCTGTTAGCTTCTGTCAGCCCGTTTTTAAGTAATTGTATAAAATGGAGTTGAACAAGGACAACCGATAAAAGGTGTATCTTTATTTTAGGTTTCAAGTATCCTCCTTGTATAAAATTATTAATGCGGTCCATGTTTTGCTCTTCTCTACATGCAAATAACAAACTGTTTAGTGGTGTTAGCTTCTTTTGACATGAAGGTTGATTTGTTTATTCGTGAAAAATATATCATTCTGTGAATTCACATTTAGCTTCTTTTTCGGGATAGACCCGGCAGGGAATTAGGCGTTGGAGGCTACCTCAAGGTTAAGGTTAGGATAAAGTTAGGTTAGCACAGCAACCTTTCAAAACTGGACATATTATGAAACTTTCATTATCATCTTCACGTTGCCGTTGGCGTTGGAATAAGCATGCTTTGTGTTGGATTACGAGAAGAAATTGGTTAGAAGAATCAAAAGTTATCTTTTAGGACAATTTTTTATTTTATTTATGAATGGTGCAAAGGTTTGACAACTGCTGTTTTTGGCGTTAAAGAGTTTAAAATGTCAACAGAACTCATAACTCATTGGAAAAAACTTTCTGCAAGAAATTTGGCTCAGTTCCTTGATTCAAAACGTAGCCTAACCTAACTAACATACAGACTATACTTACACTACGAGCCTCAAAAGCCATATCATAAACTTAAAATCGTGATAGCTTAATACGCCTTATTCGCTACTGGGTCTGTTCGAAAAAGCCCCCACGTTTAATTTTCTTTTCTAAATCTCTCTCAGTTTTGGATTTTTTATGAGATTGGGTGTAAATATATAAAATGTACCACTGTATAATATTTTTTTCATAAAATAAATCTAGGAGAGAATATTATATATATGTAAGATGGTGCACTGCTCTGTGGATGGTTTACATGCTCACACCCATATATTTGGCGAGTTTGCTCATCAAAAGACCAGGGCAGTCGGAGATCTTCTCTCTGATACTGGCGATGAAGTCTCGTTCGAGGTTATAATAGAGCGACAAATCTGCCACATTGTCATACTTACGTTTCATTTTGTGAAAGGAGTTCCTCGTTTAGTTACAAAATTCACAATCTACCTTACCTTTCTCCCGGCTCGCAGGGCCAAGAGAATGGCGCACCATTTTTCCGATTTCAGCTATCATTCTCTGAGAGAAGCAGCGTATGTTGTTATTCGCATAAACGAAATATGAAGAATGTGCATAAAAATAAATGTGCTTTCAATAAATTAATTACGGTTTCGGGTGTACTCTGTGGAAGAATAAGGAGAGAGAAATGGAATTCCTTTTTTCTCTTCCCACCTTCTTCTACCTCGGTTCTCCGTCACCCCTTCCCCACCCGTGACTTCTCCAGTTCGCCGTTGACCGTCTGCCCCCAACAATTCACGCGAGGGCGAAACCTAATTGTCGCAGAGGAATTTAGTCGGCCTCAAGTCGAGTTTGCAGCGCTGCATTTATCTACCCTATATAATGCGAAAATTAGAACAATGGAAATACCATTATGGGGGTATCGCGACTTCCCGCTATAGAGCCTTATCGCGACCCAGGCAATTTTGTGTCTGAAGCCGCCGTCCTGTACGTTAGCAGTTGATGTCCTCGTTAGTCGAGAAGGAATCGACTACATTCTCGTCCAGAGAAGAATTGAGTGATTTTCGAAGATCAAAGGAAGAGCTAGTCGTCACCCAGTGTTGTTCGTGGAGAAAGTTTTAGGCGTGCTTCAACCTTTTTCACCACGTCTTCGGATTTAAAGGATCTGAAAAGCCGTCCCCGAAGCATCCTCTGTTTGCCTCTTAAGGATAAAAGGCCACCCATCTTCAATTTCCCGAAGTTGGATTAAGTGTCTCGTGAGACGCTCAAACGTTCAAGGTCGAACTTACTTCCATGGTCCTACTTGCCGCACATCAAGTTAAAATGGATTAAACCCCCGCTTCGTCACGCTCCTCCCAGCTTTACCGCGTCGAACCTCAAGGATCTCTTTGCTCTAGAACTTGCATAATTGTAAGATCATTTGTTAATTAATTATTCCTCGGTTCAAACTTAATTGATAGTGTCAATCATCTTAGCCGTGAACCGTCAATATTAAATTGCATTTCCATTTAACTTTCCTTATATGTGTGAGAAATCTTTAGTTTATTTATAGTATATTTTTGTAGCCGTGTTTGAATATTCCTTGGCCTAGCAACTGTGTATTTAAAGCACTCTTAGAGCCATCCCCAGGTGGAGCCTTAATTTCGGTCCGCCAGTAGGCCAGTCTGCGTAAAACAACGTACACCTGCTTATAGCACGTCATACTCTATGGAACAAATAAGAATAAAGCTTTAGCAGATATATGTATCTGATGTGAACTATCTCATCTTTCATTAGTTATGGGCTTTGTTTATTGAGTCTTTAGTGTGTAGTGGTCGAACTACATCATAAGTAGGCTTTGTGCTTGAATCAATAAGCCCGAAAATACTTCCACAAAGTAGAGGCTAATTGGTCTTATTTTATCCAAGTATGCCTTAATAAAATGTAATGTAAAGATTTAATATTGTGTTGGTTTGTAAATGTACATATATATTTGTATTTAAACATGATACTTTGAGACTCAAATGGAGCAAAGGCCAAACGCTCGAACACCTGTTTGATTAGACTGCACAAGTCTTGTCTCGCGATAAAATTATCAGACTTAGGAGACTGAAATAATACAGCTGCTGACCGTATGAGACGATGTAGGGAGAAGCATATCAAATGACACGAACAAACATTGAATCCAAAATTTAGGCACGGTGTACAGGCAGCTTAGCTCCGCCCATAAGGTGAAGAGTTGAGACTCCTAATATTGACGCAGGTCCTCTCTGGCCACGCCCTCTGTATTTCGAAAATATATAAAGAAGAATCACAATAGAAAGATAGATAGAGAGATAGAGATCAGATCAGATTACTCGTAATCATTATTAGTCGAATTACCATTGTTATTCTTACTTAGCTTTCAGGCTCCCGGTTAATCACTGAGTCTTGTCTCGCCTTCATCCCGTATTCGCGTTGTTAATACTTAGACATATTAGTCTCCCGTAGAATACGCTCTGTAATCGCGCAGCTTATAATATAACTTTCGTTATTTAAATAAAGTGTTTATTTTCGTAAGTCCATCTTTGCCTTAAGCCTTCGATAAGCCCAGCCAAGCTAAAGAACACCTGAAAATTATTGATCTTTGGAGTCATATTAATAAATCACCGCAACGGCCCCCATCACTCAAAAGTTAGATCCTCGTCGCACCGCTAAGCTGGTGCCCCCTATCACCACTGGTGATCGTTTCGTTCATCAATCAAAATTGGTGACCATATATATATATATATATATATATATATATATATATATATATATATATATATATATATATATATATATATATATATAAATAAATATATATATATATATATATATATATATATATATATATATATATATATATATATATATATATATATATACATACCGCCATAAGAGATTATGGAAAAAAACTCTAATTAATTTAAATAGTGTAATAAATTCCTTGTTTATCGAATTCAAACTCCATTTTGTTTATATATATTCACCTGAAATATCTATTTGTTAGAAATGTGGACAAAGACAAATATAGTCTATATTGGAATAAATTTTATTGAGTTTGGCATATTTACAGTCACATTGACGTAAAGATATTAAATTTGAGCAAATATTGCGTTTTATTCTTTCGGGTTTTTTTGTTTCATATTTAAAAAGCTTGGATAAAACATGACAATTTCATGTAAATCTAATCACTTTTTGCCTTAAACTTATATCCGGGAAAAATTTGGTCTTTTTTTACTCACCTGGAATGTAAACTCATCCAATAAATATACACATGGCTACTTAGAGTTGGGTTTCAAGAATTACTACGGGCAATATTTTGTTGATTTAATTAAAAAGATAAACAAGCAAGTAGTAGATATTACGAAGTTATTTTAATATTTTCTACTTCTATTTCTAAAACGTTTATAATGAATAAACTCATTCGTGATTCTTTACTTGCCAGTTTGTGTTCATATTTTTAATGCTATTATCAGCATATTTACCTCTGAATAGGTTAAAACCGATTTTATAGTGAACTCTTGTAGTTTTTAAAGGGTGGATAGAAAAGACCTAGAGGGTAATATTCTCTCGGTTTAAATTTTGAGAGGAGTAGCCATGTAGTAACTGAATTCACAAATTTCAGACCTTTGTAATAGAAAGGGAAAGGAAAATAGCCTTATCCCAGACAAGCGCACTCCTAATATTTTGGATGCTCATCGTAATGGGGAAATTTCCACTCTCTCTAAGATAGGTAAATCGATTTCCTTCTAGCTCCAATTAATTGTATCAAAAACCTTCTCTAGAGAAGAAAAAGGGAAAAAATCTTTGCAAAATAAGGTCCACTCTTTAGTCGCGAGCGAATCTATATCTCTCAATGTCGGTCGGTCGGTCTCCGTTTTGCTTTTTTTTGTTTTTTTTACCTATTCGGCCGATTCTAACGATATTTAAAACTCCTATGTTGTTTTACATTCTCCTCCGAATGATATAATTGCAAAAGTCTTACCAAGGTTAGACAGGGAATTAGTATGTTTTGGCAATAACATCATAACTATTCCGCCGATTATAATTTGCTAGACAAGACTAGGTTATAATATGCTATACTCTGCTAGCCAAGCCTAGAATAGGCGATACAATGTTAGGCTATTATAGGCTATGCTATACTATGCTAAGCTATGGTAAGATATAATGTACAAGGGTAAAATATACTATGCTAATTTATGCTATAAAATGATATGCTAGGATAGCATATCGTATGGTAGGCTAAACAATATTAAGCTATGCTTGACTAAGGTATAATAGGATACTATAGGCTATACTTGTCTAGTATAGTTAAAGCTAGGCTAGGTTATACTATGCTAGTCTATGCTAAGCTATACAAGGCTAGATAGGGTTATACTATGCTATGCTAGAGTAGGCTAAAATATAATAGGCTAGGGAGGGCTATGCTCTGCTATGCTAGGCTATGCTAGGTAATAATATGTTAGGTTACAATAGGCTAGCTAACCATGCCTATAATAGGTTAAGTTATGCAAGATTTTTCTAATCTAGGGTATGGTATGCTATACTAGTCCAGGATCTACTAGGCTAGGCCATAATATGATCCGCTTGGCTATATTATGTTAGGTGTGGTTATGCTAGGATAGGCTATCCCAAACTAGCCTATAGTATGCTAGGCTAGTCTAGGCTATCGTATGCAAGGATATATTGGCTAGGATATAGTAGCCTATTCTAGCGTGGTTATACTAGGCTAGGATACTCTAGGCCAATGGTTTCCAACCGATTTTGGCTTATGGCCTCCTTAGGAAACTTATCTTTTCTTGTGGCCCATAATCATTATTTTCAGTAGGTAATATGCAGTTTAACTCTAATTTAAAGGATTAAAGATATTAAAAGAGCTATTTGTATTCAGGTACAATTATATTTGTCACATATATAGGACTATAAACCTAGCAAAAATTAAACAGTGGTTAACAAAAATGTAATACTCTTTTAAAATAAATAAATAGTCTTACCAAAAATAAAACCCTTTAGTAAAATGAAATAAATATATCATCAACTCTTTATTCATTCAATGCGATCCTTGTGCTTCATGCAGTTTCACAAGTTTTTCAATATCAGGGTCTATAGTTGTTAGAGATAAACGAAGATCACCTTTTCTTACTATTTCTAAGCGGCTGCGAGCTTTTGATAGGAGGTGTGACACTTTACTAAAACCCGACTAAACCAGATAAGAAGTAGGAAAAGCAATAAATTATAATTTTACTTCGTCCCAAAGCAAATGGTAATTCATAGCGATTTCATGACTTGTTTAAATCTAGCCAGAGAAGTTTGATCACTCTGTAACTCAATGGAGCTTTCTTGTAAACGGATATTAACATTCCAAATGGGCCTACCACCCAACCTAGAATTTCCAGTTGTAGAAGATCTCTGAACCTAACTTCCATATCACTATGCAATTTCTCCAAATGATCGATGTATACTAAAATATCATCTTCTTTCAGCTCACTCTCAATAGTGCGGAGGGTTGGAAACTGTATCAACTCTTTTCGCTCAAAATTTGACTTAAACAGCTTAATTTTCCCCATAAATGCACAAATAGACTCTTTGCAAGTTAAGATATTTCCTTTTCACCTTGTAGCTGTTTGTTCAAGATATTTAGCTTTTCAAATATATCTGTAGGGGTAGAACATGTCACATGAGGCAGCCTTAATTCGTACTCCGAGCTGCTTACCATCCAGAAATAACACAACACTATCCCAAATTGCAATGAAGCGATTCAGAAAATCGCCCTTAGAAAGCCATCACACCTCTGTATAGAAAAGTAGGCTCTCAAACCCTTCTTCATTGGTAGCACAGAGTTTTCGGAAAAGATGCTTTGGAAGTAAATATGACTTGATAAGGTTGACTGTCTTGATTACAATATCAAGTGAATCTTTCACACGTCCTCCTAGGTTTTTTGCAATCAGATGTTGAAGGTGGTCAACACAGTGTATGCAAAAAACTTTAGGTACAACCTCTTTTAAATGTGCATTAAATCTCCTATATCTACCTACCATAGCAGCGGCGCCATCAGTTGTACAAGCCTCATAATATTCCCAAGTGGAATATTATTTTCTTTGAAGTAGGTCAGTACTTCTTTAAAAATTGTTTCACCTTTAGTATCTGTCACAAGGCTGCGTGAAAAAAAGCATTTCTTCTCTGAGTTGATCTTTATCCAAAACCCTAACATACGCCATGGGAATGGCTTCATTATCACGTAATAACGTTTCATCATTTTGTAATGCAAAGGTTTTTACTTGTAAATGTTTAACGAGTTTTTCCTCTACATCCTTTGCCATTTCGTCAATACGTCTTGATACTGTTTTGTTGCTCAGCGGAATGACTTCAGTGATTTTTGGAGGATTTTGTTGCATAAGAGTTGAAATAACCACAGATACTGAAGGCAAAATCAATTCTTTGCCAATAGTATGAGATTTTCCCGATTTTGCTATTAGCTTGGAAATCTCATAAGATGCAATTAAACCTTTGTCTAGTGTTGCCGCTGTTTCGCTAAATATATCTTTAATAGTGCTCCTTGCTTGGAAATCATCCCGCAGCTTTTTAAAATATTATAATGTCTTGTCTTTTTTGTCCTTGTGCTTATTCTTCAAATGTATTTTGAGCTTACTTGGTCGCATACTATCATTAGAAAGTGTAGCCATACATAAAAGACACCTTGGCTGTGTTATATTGTCTGGAGTATTGCCGACATTTTTCCTTCGTCACCGTAGCCATGGGTAATCTGTGCAAAAAAAATTTGATATATTAATCATATATATATTACATTTTAGAGCCGAAGCTCACTGCAACATAATGAAAGGCGGCGAAAAAGGAAGAGTATTTCTGAGAAAAGACCCTGAAACAACCTCCATTCTCTCTGCAGAGCAGCGAGTCTATGCCCAACACCAACTCCTATTACATTCAGCCACGAAAATTTCCGACATGTCCAATAAAGAGAAACGCTTATATAAATAGCTGCATTGAAAATTTTTATTTCCTTTTTTGTGCTAAATACTTGCACTTGATGGTAAATATTTGACACCAAAAAAAGAACCGCAAAACAATGCAACTATTCTTATGAGCGTTTCTATTAATTGAACATGTCCGAAATTTTCGTTGTTGATTGTACATCCTGGTACTGTGCACCTGTACCTAAACGAAAAACAACAGAAATATACTTCCTCTGGGGGGTAGATCTTCATTAATTTTAGTGATATATTATATATACATATATATTACTCAAATTAATGCAGATACAAAACAATAAGTACAATCATCAGCATCTAAGATTAAATGCTAATCTCGTAAATAAGCCCTAAGTTAAACCGAAGTGAAAAAAAAGACTGTGTGTAGGCCTAGCAATGGCACACTTTACTTACAAACAAAAATGCTCAGTTATTTACTTATAAAAGTCTTATATTATTGTGCTTGTGGCAATCTATTATAATTTTAAAACTAGTAAAATTACTACAACTTTGCAATATTAGTGTAAACAAATGAAAGCTACTTACATACTATAACGCCGAACCACTTGATAAACAGACTGTAAGGATTTAAAGTTCCACTTGAAGTATTTTCATCAAGCCAACAACGGTGCCAGGCGCATAACGATCAAGCGCACAACGGAGTGCGCCGCAGAATAAGCTTGTAAGATGCAAAATATTTGTTTACAGATTAATGTAAACCCTATTATGCTAATAAAATATTTTAAAAAAGGGAAAATATATGTATTAATATTTTTTAAATGTAATTCAACTGCATTAATTAAAATTAGGTACTGCCCTCACTATAAATTAAGGTTTCAATAGGTTGAGCCCTGTTGCCCCCTTCAGGGATCTGTGGCTCCTCTAAAGCTTAAAAATTTCCTGGGGCCCCCTTCAGATGTATTATGGCCCCCGGTTGGGAAACCCTGCTCTAGGCGACGCTAGGCATGCAATGCTAAGCCATACCTGGTTAGGCTAGGCTACACTAGGCAATGCTACGCTAGACAACGCTATACTAGGCTAAGCTAGGCTATACTATAATATGGTAGGTTAGACTAGGGTCTACTAAGCTAGGCAAGGCTATACTAGGATACGACGGGCTAAGTTAAAGTAACTTATACTAAGCTAGCTAGATTATACTAAGCTAGACTAGGTTAGGCCTGGAACAGCCAGGCTATTCTCTTTTAGGCTAGGGTGTATGCTATGTTTGGTGAGGCTTGGTTATACTAAGATTGAAACAGGGTAGGTTATACCATACTATGCTTGGCTATGATATGCTATTCTATGTTATACTAGGCAAGTTTAGGCTAGGCTATTCTAGGCTATACTAGGCTATTTTATGGTAGACAATACTACGCTATGCTAGGCTAAGCTATTCTCTACTATGCTATGCTATACTATTGTGTACTATGCTATACTATGCTATGTTATACTATGTTATGATCTACTATGCTGTGCTATATTATGCAATGCTGTGCTATGCTATACTATGATACGCAATAATATTCTATAATATACTATGTTCTGATCTGCTATGGTATATTATGTTATACTATGGAATACCTTGCTATTAGTTTGTGTCAATCTTTTCAACGTTCTAATTACATAAATGAGAGATGCTCAAAATTTGCAGACCTACTTATAAATAATAGTTATTTTTTTATTTTAATATAATTTTAGTTCTACTTGGTTAGTACTTAAACGTTTTGACTTATTTTTGTCATCTTGGGGAATTAAATGACTATTATTATGTATATTAATAATTATATCTATTTCACTTTTTTTTCTCATTTCACCGTTAGAAACATATTCACCAGTGAGATTTGACCTACAATTGCTTTTAAAATTAGGACAAGTCTGGTGACATTCACAGATTTAAACACCTAAATTGAAAATAGCAGAGTTGTTTCCATCTCAATTCTAAACTCTGGTTGAAGTTCTGAAATATGGATGTGAGAAACTACCCAGCAGCCAATCTTGCAAAGGATATTTACCTTAAAGGGCTTGAAAAGTGGGAACGAGGGAACAGTTTTTTTTCTAGCTCCCGTTGTAAATTCTAGAATCATAATCTTAAACAGACCCAAAAGAACAGGGAGCAGGCAAAAAACATATCCCTTGGGAGAGGAGAGCTACAGGCCTAAGCCACTTTCATTAAAAACTAGACAACCTGTTGATATCCTGTGAATATGGCTGCTCTGTTTGCAAAAACGAAACTCAAATTAATTTAAATTTCCTATGAAGATGAAGATCTCTGTGAAGGAACTTGATTTCATTAAACGTCAGAAAGAAATGATTACCTTTTTGGACCACATCAGGTTTGCTTTCGAGATTAACTTGAATAAAATAGACAAGTCAATAAGTAAAAGCGACAAGAAGGTGAAGGAAGAAGAATTGCTTAATATAAGTAGGCCAATGTTTCAATGCCATTAAGTAAAATAATTTTCTCTCCTGAATAAAATGAAGAACAAATAGCTGATGTTCAAGATGGGAAGGATTGAATTTATGAAGTGACATTAAAAATACCAACCACATCTTCAAATTCCATTAAAAGGCCACCCCGAAATTTCTTGGGGGGGTGAAAAATAACATCATAACTATTCGGCTCATTCTAACGAAATTTGAAAATCTTATATTGTTTTACATTCTATTTAAATAATATAATTGCCAAAGTCCTCCCAAAGTTAGCCCGGGAATTATTTTGTTTGGGCAATAACATCATAACTATTCGGCCGTTACTAACGAAGTTTGAAACCCTTAAGTTCTTTACATTTTCTTTCGAATGAGAGAATTATTGAAAGTTTTGAAGGTAGTAAGGTCATAAATGAGAATAAGAGAGGGCACGTGACCTTTTGGTCAGCAGACTTTGTTTACCAATGGTTGAGTCAGCTGCTCTCTAGTTTAATCCCATACTTACTATTCGCTAATGCATTTTCATTGTTAAGTCACTAGAAATTTATCCAGTCTGGGTGGTTCGGGTGCTCAATGTTAATAATGGTCTAATGGTGACATTCATTTACTTTGCGCTAGGAGTGAGGGATTCTTATTGATATCTTTATCTCTGAAGTAATTAATTAGCTATTGTATTTATATTAGTGTAGAGAAGTTTTTAATATCCCTTTAACGGAGTAAAGGTCACACTACAAAGATGTGGGACCAACATTCATATTAAAAGGAAATCAGATGTCGCATCATTGGTTCTTCCTTTTACAACCCTAAAAAATTCATTTTATGTCAGAAGTGCTTCTATAAAGAGACTAGTTTTCTGTTTATTACAAGAAAGGGTTTCCGCAGAGTTGCCAGTTCTTGTGGTTACTATCTTGGCAAGTTGGAATTGGTAGCTTCAAAACCTCTAAATTTCGCTTCACCCTGAGGTCAAAATTTTTTTACGAATATCTTGATCAAAAATTCTCTTAATCTGATGAATCATTGGGTATGTTAAAAATATCACAAAATTAAAAATAAATCAATCATCCAGAGACAAAAATTTGATAGAAAATGTTTTCTTAAATAAAAGAAATGACTGAAAGAAAAAAAAAACTTTGACAACTTTTGAGAAGAAGCTCAACAACGGTAAATACTAGAATCCGAGAGCATAATAGAAATTTTGCGCATATATTGCTGTCAGATATCCCCAAAGTCGCCATACCTAGAAAAATTTCGAAGTTCCCGTTGCCTTAATAATCCCTACCATTAAAAAAAATCGGTATTCAATGATCTATAAATATCGCAGGCCTTATCTTAAGATCATTTTAATAAATCTACTAAGCGAGAACCTGTTTTTATTCTTTTGGAAAATTTTATCTATGTATTAGGACATTTGAACACCGTAGCTGTTACACTAAACTTATTTTAAAAGACCAGGCAAGTTATAAGAGGATTATGTCGGTGTCTAAAAAAGCCCTCAGTGACTTGCACCCCCAAATAATATCAGACTAAATGTATGCATGAGTATGTAGTGTTTAGGATGTGTGCTTATTTTAGAACAATTAAACATCAACTAAAGAACATAAATATATTCACTCAAACCTTAATTTCTTTAGTTAATTAACTATTTTTCGGAAAAAGCGAGTTCTTTTCTAAAAATGGTTAATATTCATTAAATTCACGGTTTGATCGCCGTCATACTTAGTTGCTCTCATATAAAAATGCAAATATTCATTTACCGGCAACAATACTTTCAATAATTCAATATTCTTTTTAAAGTATTGAAAATGAAGTTATAGGAAGATGAATTCGGTGTTTAAAAAATATACCCGTGACTTGTATCCAAATGATACCAGAATGGATTAATATTTTGTTCGCATGGTAACAATAGTGATTGAAAATCCCTTTTCATTCTTATCAAACTTGTCCACAAAGACAGCAATCACAATACCTTTCTGTTTAACGTCAGTATAAATGTATGATTGTCTAATATGAATTTTGGCAGCACTTTTGAAGTGATAGGAGTTAGTATTAAATTTAAAAACAATCTTTAAGTTTACCTTTTTATGATAAATAATGTTGAATTTAGTATCTATTTTTGGGTTCATTGATAGGTGAAAGTAGATCTGAGTTCAGTTATTAGTCCATTATTTACAGTGTCGGTTTATATTATAGCTATCTTCTTAGAATCCTTGAATTTTGTGATGTTTTTCGTTTTTATTTTATTTTGTATTTTTGATTTTTTCTCTTCAAAAGGGTAGAATTGATGAGTTTTAGTGAAGTGTACTTTGGATTGTGTTTTTTACTACACTTTATTATGTACTCTGTGGAATCAAGTTGTTATAGCGAGTGTTCTTTCGTCTTTTTTATATCTAAATTACTTGCAGTAGGACGTCTTATTTCTTAGGTATATGACTTTTTTATATCTTTGTTTACTATTGTTGCCCAGCTTAAAGTTGTAAGAAATTTCTAATAGTCAAGAGAAAAATTTATGCTTGTTTGAATTTCCTTCTCCTCATGTTATATATGATATGTATTTTATTTTAACTTCTACTTGTACCTATATGATCGGTTCCTACATTGAACACCGTGGCGAAATTCTATTTAATAAACACAAGTAAGTAATAATTTTCATCACTTTCATTGGGTCTCAGCCATGTCTATTTTAATGCTCAGAATTATCGCAGCAAAATATTCATATTTTAAAGGTTTGCTCCTATATTCTACCAATCTGTCTTTATTTTGATCTCTCTCTTCTGATATAACTTTGGTTTATCTTGGACGAGCGTATATTTTAAATTCATTCTACTCAGGTTTAACTAAACTTTTTTAATGTAAAGTTTCGTTGCATATTTGAATTCAAAAGTGGTATGTAAAGAGCGTCCACTAGTACATCTGACAGTGTTCTCGTTGATGAAATATTGGCTTGTATTTTTCAGAACACAGTTTTGATATTTTAATTATTAGAGTGATGAATTGATCGGCTCTTCGTAGTTCTTTTGGCTACAGGCGGGCCCATAAGGAAATTGTAAGTAATCTTTCACAACCTGTCATATTTTCGATAGTGTCTATTTTTAAAAAATGTTCCGTCCCTTCTCCTTTTCCCCAGCCTTTTATGACGTCATTAATGTTCCATTTGCAAATCAAAATAACTTTTTTTCACTTTTCAGAGTTTAGGACTATTAGAGTGGCGATCAAAACAAGTAGTCATAGTTTGAAATACCATCCTACTTTTATAAACCATGGAATATTAACACACGCTATTGAGGCGGCTCCTTGCTCAATAGTGTTCCTAAATCATCTGAGATATGCTTTTGTATTTGTTAGTTAGAACCAGACTATTTGAGGGTTTTTTTTCTTGAGTAATCCATCTATGTAAACTCTCAAACTCATCGAACCATATTACTCTTTTTTTTCTTCATCCGCTGTCAAGTTCTTACGATATTGCCACCGTCTTTCTGAAATTAAGCTTTACTCTCAGAAAATAGTTTTTCTAAGAATAAGAGATTTTCATTTGTTTTAATGAAGAAATTTTTTAAATCTTATTTTTTCGAGATTATTAACATCTTTGCTTTAAAATCAAACTACAATTTACTTTTTATGATCAGTAATGGCTCAGCTAATGAATTACTGTAAAAGTTTGATGGGTAACTCAGTTTAACATAATCAGGGACCAACATCTACTAAGTAAATCAAACTATTGATACATTAGCTCCTCTCTTACTCCGCTTGAGTAGAGAAAACAAAAAAACCTCTTTACTCTTGTTGTTTCCAGTCAAATCTACTTTAATTTAATTAACTCAAATAAAATTGATTACTTTTTAACTCTCTCCAAAGGAAACATAAATTTAAAAGTTTTACTACAATTAGGTCTTTTGGTCTAATCACAATAAATTAAAAAGTTATTATCCCCAAATTTATTTTTACATTCTCTTAGAGCGCCAATTTGCATAATTCCAAAGGCATTAAAATATTTTTTAACCTTAGTATCATTTTTGGCAAATAATACAAAATTTAACAATCAATTTGTTTTCAGCAATCTATTTTGATAAAACAGTAGGTCTTCAACACTTTCGAGCCTCTTGATTAGTGAATAAGTTCCCCTTTGGAGGAAATTTATATTCGGGTGATAGATTTTAAAGTGACTTTCTCGTATCATCAATTCCTGAATAATGATTACAGAGGACAAATGGCATGGTTTAAAGAACAAAGGGAATCCTTGAGTTTCGATGCGGTAAAGGTGAGAGGAGCGTGACGAAGCGGGAGTTAAATACCTTTTACCTTGATGTGCGGCGAGTAGGACCAGGTAGGTAATTTCGACCTTGAACTTGTGGGCGTCTCACGAGACGCTCAATTCAACTTCAGGAAATTTAAATTGGGTGGAGTTGGGGGGCTATTATGCTTATGAGGCAAACAGAGGGTGCTTCGGGGATGGCTTTTACACTTCTTAAAATCCGAACAACACTGAGTGACGACTAGCTCTTCCTTGGCTCTTCGATAATCACTCAATTCTTCTCTGGGCGAGTTGCCAGAATCTAGTCAAAAGCAACAAAATATCTAAGACACATTGACGTAACTTAAGCTTAACAATTTTTAGCTTATATTTAAATACCGGTTCAAGGAAAGAATCCTACTAAATAGCAAAAACTGTATTATGGTTCAGCTCCTATATCTTAAGCCTTTTATTAATATTTCCGGGATTGTGCCGGGCCTACCATAGTCAATGATCACCCTTCGTATCTTTAGGATCACTAACCGTGAGGCAGTACTTAGGTAAGTGCGGCGTTTTGTTTATTCACTTTTTTAAGTAAAAACCCCCTTTGAAACAAAATGGATGCAAATCAAATTGGGAGAAAATGCGATTGGATTATTGAAAAATTATTAAAAAGCAAGTTCAGTGCGATGACTTATAATGAAATATTATGAAAGAGAAACCATTATTAAAACAGGTAGGCCTACGCACTCGCAAATACAATATAGGCCAATATGATAAAACATCTTGGTTAAATTAAAATAAAGTTTAAAAAAATAACATCTAAATAAAGTTACTAGCTTACAATTTTATAGTTATTTTTAATGAACAACATATTTACTTCAATTACAATATTTATTTTTGTAAAACTTGAATTGTTTCCTCATCTTCAAAAGTCACCGCACGCCACTGTTGAACACCAAGAAAAAAATTATTGATCATAACACAATATACAGGAAAAGAACTTCAAAAGAGAATGGACCAATCAACTAATTAACTGGACAAGATATAAAGACAATTACCAGTATAAAATATATAAAAATAACGGTTTGAACGCCTAACAAATCACATACAGTAAAGAATTACTTATCATTACTGACAACAGCCTGGCACTCAGGGGTTTATTCTCATAGTAAATTAAATCTTTCAAATATCATATTATTGATGGAGAGTAGCTTTACCTCCAAACAAACTTGCAACTCTCCGAAACTCTTAAACTTCCTTCGTTTAGGCCCTTTTAATTTGCCTACCGTGGGTCCTAAATTGGCTCTACATAAGGTACTATAGGGGCAACAAATAAAAATAATTATTTAACGATAAATTTATGCATACCGTTGTATCAGCAACACGTTTAGATATAGGGCTAAGTTAATATCGAAGTTTAATTGGAAATTGACTTTTAATAAAAGACATTCAACTTTAATACAACACATATTAACCGAACTACATCATATTTCCACCCCCATTGTCCAACCTTCATTCCATATAGTTCGTGTGAATATGGCTGGAAATGCTCTTCACAGAGAAGGACTAAATGCCTTAAGGGCCGTAGAATTGGATGGGACTCTGGCAGAAACCCAAAACACAGTGACAGAAAAAAGTGGCAGCTGATGAAAAATAATGGAATCAAGAATAACAAATATAATTAGATAAACCTAAACACTAAAAATAGGTAAAGCTTCTAAATGATATTCGCCTTTAAAACTAATAGCACGGGCCTTACTGCCCTTGTAGTCAGAGGTAACGATCATGTATCTCATGCCATAGGTATCTATCGTTATATGCACTATTAGTCCTTACTGAGCTCTTAGTTGGCAACATGTCATTAATCGCGTATTTTTCTAGAATGGAAAACAGGTCAGTGGTCACTCAGGCAATTAATTACAATGTATAAAGAGAGGCGGATGGAGCAAGGCTGTAAGGTAAAAAGAACGGAGAGAAGAAAACATTTTATATAAATTTTAAATGTATGAGTAGAAATAATAAAATACTAAAAACAGTCAATTAACTTAAGTGAGGAAAAAATCTCTGAATGCAGACCATATCAGTTTTAGAAAATGGTTACAAACATTAGCATATCATGAAGCTTGACAGAGAAGAAATAAACAAAATTCTATGAACAGAGAAGTACTTAACAAACTATTTCGGTATACAAACAATATGATATTCACTTTGATATTCCTTTAAGGCATTGAGCTTTTGGTGCCAAAAACTAGTAGCATAAATGTTGTTTAAAATTTCATTAAGCAAACAACTCGATAAAAACGACATACCTGAGGGCAGGTTCCCAAAGGACAATGAATATTTTATAAGGAAAATGGGTACTTAATAAAATTTAATCTTCTGTTCGGAGTTGAAAAGGAACCAATTGAATTAGAGCTGCGCCATAAGAGGGGAGATACGCAGCCAATTTTGAGGCACATTTCAGGTTTTGCAGAGCCGATCATCCAAAATATGAAAATAAAGACAAAAACAATCTGAAAAAAATCGTAACGTCGACATTTTGGGGGTCAAATTTTGCTTAAAAATTATTTTGCCTTAGGATGAGGCGGGTTATATTCAATTATTAGTTCTCATCTCTGAAACTAGAAGGGGCAATTTATGCGCAGGAAGAAAATTTGCACTTTAACTCTTTTTGTATCTAAGGTGTAGGCAATTATAGATTGATGAATTTCTTGTTTGTAAACTACTCGGTGGACACTATAAATTTATCGTTGTATGACAAATTTACGAGATATTTACAGAGTATTTCCTATAGAGAGATATGGCTTCACTTTTTTGATTGTATGTTATAGATTCACTCATCACATGTCTTATTTCTGTTTTATACTAACGGCTCTTTCTAATATTCATTTCCAGGGTTGAGATGAGTAAAAAAACTAGAACATCAAAAAGTCACAGGATCTTGGGCTCTCCACATCCAGAACTTTCTCCCTATGAACTGCCAACAAAACAACCGGTTAGAAGATATATTCAGTATGTATAAGACAATAAATAAAAGAGAAACAAGGATGTTATTTCTGAAGTGTCCGATTCCCTTACTGAGATTTGAAAAAAAGCCGGTATCCAGTTCAGCCGATCAAGAATGTTAAAACCAAATTGCTCCGATTGGTGGAAGGAGCGTCTGTGGTATCAAAACAAAGAATGAATGCCACTAAGATAAAAAAGTTATCTCATCATTGGATCGAATATTTTATATAGCAGGCTGGCAAGTGTGCTAATCCGTTGGATTGCAAGTGTGAAAAAAACATGAAAGTGCCACGTTGAGAGCATGAATTTCTTATTGATCAAAGAACTAGGCGTAACATTAAAATTGGAGGAGTGGATGTAAAAATAAGTTAAATGATTAAAAAAAGGAAAATCAGTAAAGATCGAATTCAGGGCAGAATAGAAGCAGAAGAGTCACAAAAAGAGAAGAGGGAAGAGAAAACTACAATTTTAGACCAAGTCTTGGATGAAGAGACCTCATCTTCTGACATTTCTAATGATGAATGGAAGAAAGTCTTTGCGAAAAGAGAAAACAACATTATACCAATACCAACAATTGCAATGAAAACAGATCGGTATTCTCTGTCAAATAGAGCTGCTGCTGCTAATGCTGCTATTAGTAGTGCAGGCCTATTTGACAATGGTATTATTAATTCAGAAGACCGCTCCCATGTAATTAACTTTCACAAAGTTGGAGGGTACGACAGAAGTTAAGGAGGAATTTCACCGAATCTGAATGTTTGGGAGATAAGAAAATTACTGCTTTGTTTTTTGATGGGAAGAGAGAGGCAACACTAACTAAAAAGAAGTAAGATAACTAATGGTATGAGGCAAAAGAAATTCTAGATGACTATGTGCTTGTAGGAGAACCAGGTACTACTGTCTATTTAGATCATCTAACTATGGAAAGAGCAACAAGTACAGGTATTGCAGACGGACTGATAAAATGGCTTGATGAAAATGATATTAAACATGATATAAGGGCAGTGAGAGCTGACAACACGGCAACTAATACTGGCAATAGGAATGGAGCCATAATAGAGCTGGAATGTCAATTACATCGTCCTTTACAGTGTATCATCTGCTTCTTGCATCTAAATGACCTGTGCAGGAATATATTGGTCCAACAGAAAGTTGAACTTAATGGAAAGGCCCACTTGGTAAAGTCTTAATCACCTGTGAAACTCCACTAGTATCACCAAATGGCTTTCAATGCATTGCTAAAGGAGCTTCTCTTCCAGATATAGATGTCAATGGGCTTAATCGGTACCAAGCTTACCTATACATAATTATCAGTGGTATTAGATGATCTCCTTAATATGAAACCAGGGCCAATATCTCAGGCAAGATGGCTCAGCACACCAGCACCACCAGCAGAATATGTCGACTTTATCTATCAACTTAAAAACCTAATAATGACTTGTATCTCATCACATGGTTTGTCGTGTGTCATCATGGGCCCATTTGGTTTCACATAAAATTATCTCCGAAATACACGGAGGGATCTAAACATCTTCTGGAACAGATGAATCTTCAACAAATACTCTAAACTACCAGTGAAGTCTTAGCATGGCAAACAATCCTGAGAATGTCCTTTTGGCAATGTTGGCAGAAGTTGAGCAGAATAAGAGTAAATTAGCTATTGACCGTATCAAGAAGATCCGAGAAGTTACTGTGCATGAGGAAATGACGCGTGATTTCAGGCCACCAAAAATAGATAAGACTGCTAAGAACCTAACAGTTCTACTTCCATCTGAAGAGGAGTGCAGGTTTGAGCTACAACTTATGAAGCATCTATCTAATGCGAACCAGCTAAATATTGTCGACAAGATAATCTTTATTGACATTCAATGCCATTCTCAAGGTGTAAAGCGGTGTCTGCGAATGGTGACGGAAGCTTCTGGCTAAGTTTATGGAAAAGAAGCAAGAGATAGGTAAATTCGAGTGGTACTAAAATCCCATGACTTCATGCCATCGTTTGAGACAAAGCATTAAAACAATGTAACATTTGAGAAATAGTATATATCAGTTAGATAAGAAAAGTTGAACTCCTCACTTGTTTATTATTATCTTTCAGTTTACACTGAACTGTAATGCATTTAGAAGCACTTATGATAAGAAACAAACAACTCTGATGGTGTACGATATATATATATATATACATAAATATCTTTCTAGCCTGAAATTTTGAGCTCCACAAAGAGGGTGTTCCAATATTTCTCAAAAAACGTTTTTTTATTTTCGAAATATGTCTACTCAAGTGTACAAAACCTGAAATATGCATGTTGATTTGCTGAAATTTGTTTCTCAATGCTACGGCCCACCCAAGATTGCACCTTCCTTTCCCCGTATACACACAAGAGCAAACCTCTAGGGTGAATTGCTTTAGATTAAGCAGAAATAAATATTTTTTACCGTAAGATATGTAGCGCTATGTGGGGCAAGTTATGTTTATTTAAGTGGTTAGTTTTATGGCTTCGTTTCATAAGAATAATCTGCAGAAACGACTGCAGTCAGGTGGAAGCTATGAACAGTCAAACATCTTCAATTGAGGCACGGTAACCTTTCTAAATGCTTATTGCCTTTGTTCTCCCCTTTTATTATTTTGAGCACCATGTTAAACATAGTGATCAAAATTTTGAATAGTAAATAAACAAGAACAGCCAAAAGAAAGGAATAAATTTTTTACAAGTACATTACCCTTAAAGTATGCTTTGCCTGCCTTGCGGCGTATTTTTAGGTTTAACATTATTTTCTCATTGCTTAATTCCTTTCCTTATCATTACTGTTTTTATCTTTTAATGTCTATTTTTGTGGATGAGAAATAATTAAATTTATTCTCTTAATCACTTGCAATTATATCCAAATCTATGAATATTACTTTCTACAATAGGATACAAAAATACTACTTTTCTAATCTTTAACCATAAAAACAATTGAGAAAGTAATAATCCGGTGAATATCTGATTTATTTTTAAAATGAACGAGTAAAAAGAAAGGTGGAGCCACTCAGTAAAAAAATAAAGATAAGAATTAATAGATGGAGATTAAGTAGTTAGAAGTGCGCGAAATTTTATGAATGGGAAAGCCTGGAGTCGCAAATCAGTTAGGCCGGAAGAGGTCTATCAGCTTTTAAGCTTACTAAAGCTGATAAATATTTGGAAATAAATGAGCAACTAAAGCTATTATTTTTGATAAAATTGCTTATTATGTACTTGCACGTATAATATAGAGGGCTTTGTATAAACAGGTGTGGGTTGAATATTTTCTATAACATGTTTATATAGGTATTTTTTCTCTATTTAAGATTACGATTTTTTATATCATTTTTGCAGAAGCAATAAGCACAAACATTCTTAATTAAAGAATTTAGGATAATTAATTAAAGGAGTTAAAGAAAGGGGGCTAATATATAATATTTTTCTTAGAAATTGATAATAAATTATGGTGATTGAAAAGTTGGCTAATAAGAATTGTATACCTAGTTTTGTCCTGTAAATTAACGTCAACGCAGATTCCTTGTAATTATAAGGTATGTGTGGCTACGAAAATGCAGTTGACTTATTTAATATATAAGGCTATGGGTAAGCTTTGTTCTCTCTGTCTATGGCTACGGAAATTCGCTTGACTCAATTACTGCTATACGTAGGCTACGTTCTCCTATATGGTCTTTCTAACTACAGAAGATTAAATGTTTAGTTTTAAGAATAAATTTGATTCATCTAACAAATATTTGTATACAAAACTGTATATCCAATTTTTACTAAGAAAATCTGAGCCGGCTAATTATGAACTCATATTATGCCTTGTGACGTCAAATAACAGGAGAAATTATCATATATGAAGTTAGAACAAAAACTAAAGTAACAGCAAATCTCTGTTACAAATTTTTGAACAGAAGGGGGCAGAAAATCAGCGAAACTAGAAGATTACGGGAAGGTACGGAACAAACGTACAGTAAGTAAAATACTAGGAACTATACCAATACGTAACCAAATGAGTGTTAGAAACCATTTTCTTTGAAATAAAAAAGGATTTGTCATTTTACAAGAAGAAAATATTTGTAATATTTTACAAAAAGGTGAGGTTATAACGAAATCCCGCTGAGTAAATGCTCGATAATTTTTTTAATCCATATCAGATAAAAAAAAAACTCGATTAATTAAATCTCAAATTTCACTTTATAGATGGAGACAATTTACTATGCATTTTTTCCATTTTCATCTCTGGATTATTGAAAAATTTAACAAAGAGTTTCAGGTGTCTTTATTTTCATCTACGTAAATCCATTTATAGGGGGTGTAGTTTACTTCTCTATTAATTGATTATAATTCTATCCCATTAAAAAAAGAGTGATATTTACGTATTTTGTTAATCTCCCCATGATAAATACTTTACCCCCATAAGTTAAATGAGTCAATGTTTCTCAATTACGTCGCTCCCCTCTTCCCCATCACTAAAGAGTTTTCTATTGATTTTGGCAATTAATGTTCCGAAAAAAAACATCTGCGATGAGGGAAGAGTCTTAACATAGCAACCAATTACATATCCATCGGGAATAACACCGTGAAAAAGGTTTGGAAAGTTAAAAAGTTTTAAACGATGGGAAATTTTTATATATCAGCTCGTTTTGCCATTATTTCGAGTTAATGGAAAACGATTTGTCGGTGAGTCTCAAATATTGGAAAAAAACGGACAGATTTTATATATTCAATTATAAGCTTCATAAAGATATTAGAAATGTGGATTAATAGACAGTTTAAATAAGATAAGCTTAATTATATAGTTTTGAATTTAAGTGGAACTAATTAAGGAATAGAGAGTGAAGAACTAGAAGAAACACTAATTGTTTCTCATGAAAACTAAATCTAGCAGGCCTAGTGTGGAGTAGTTTTTACTCCTTTATTCCTATACTGTATATCTAGTAAATGAAATTTTGGTAGATAATTTTCCTTATACTTGCATATGTGCAGCTTTGTATAATGCTAACTATGTATTTAATATGCGTAGTTTAATCTAAATCAAGTAGCAACAGCCAATAATAAATTATTCAAGTTAGGAATTAATTCCCACGTAATTTTTAGAATTTTATTTATGGCCAAAAGCTTATTCAACCAAATTTGTATGAAGAAAACTGCAACAAAGCCATCGCAGGAGGTGATTAGAGTTTAGGAAGTGAAGGCGTCCAATTAATTTATAATTAAATGATTAAATGCCGCGATAGTTTTTGGTTCTGTTAATGAAAGGAAGAAGGGAGGAGAACAGCTACGGAACTAAGTGAATATACTGAATATCCAAACACTACGGAAACAATTTTGTGTATAGTTATTCACTCCGAACACAGTAACTGTTTTAACTGTTTGTAGTTGACCTTGAGATTTTAAGATATGCTCTCCTGTATCAACCCTTGCGATTAAAGAGATCTTCTATAATAATCATAATTATTTTTATTCTTTCCATTGCTCTTTTCATTTTTTTTAATATTTTTCTACTTCTACCGACCCAAATTTCTTTGATTTGGTTCCTTAGGCTTTGTAAAGCTGATAGATATTTGGAAATAAATGAGCAACTAAAGCGATTATTTTTGATAAAATTGCTTATTATGTACTTTTACTTATAATATAAAGGGCTTTGTATAAACAGGTGTGAGTTGAATATTTTCTATAACAAGTGTTATAAACCTAATTAGTAATAATCCTTATAGTGAAGGAATGAAGGCAATTGCAACAGTTATTACTTTCAAATGGATTGCAGAAAAATAATCCTAGTCAAAGATGGATAAATAACAATAGAAAGAGTGTTTTATAAATTTTGGTTATGGAAGACCTAATTAAATTAGCGCATGAAAGCAGGGCTTTCATTTCTGGAATAGCTGGGGCGAGATGTTGAGGCTGCAGTAAAGTATCTAAGAATATTTTAGAGAGACGAGGCTAAATAGTTCACCTTTCTATATGTACATCAAAGATATTGAGAAAGGGAAAGCTTAAAACAATAATATATTATAACAATATTTTTTGATTAATAGGCATTGAAGATCAGATGTGGTATGTCGATTTTGGTATATGTGAAGTGAAGACATGAACAGAGATTAACCAAAAATTCACGTGCCTAGAATTACGCTGGCCATTCATTCATTTACAATTTCCTCCCATTACTACTTCGCTTCACCTCACCATCGCCATCGATATTTTAGTACTCACACCATCTTCACCACTTTGCACTCCAATGACAGGGGCTAAGGTAGTGGAGATGGTTATAGGCCCCTCGCTCCTAGTAAAGGCATTTATGAGGATGTATATTCTGGTCACTGACCAATTAACGCAATTACAGATTAAAATCACTTTTATTAGAAGACACATAATGATGAGCGATCTAAGAAACTTTGCAGAAAATTATAATACATTTGAACATTCATTTAACTTCCCTGTTTTTAAAACGTGTAATTTATTAAAGAAGTTATTCTTAAATACAGTGTTACTCCTAATTTTATTTAAAGCACAAAATACGAGGGGCGCTCAATAAGTTTTGCAATTTGGATATAAGGAAACAAGAGATGAGGAAAATTGTTTTATTATTTGTTAATATAACTACCCTCGACTTCAATGCACTTGCTCCACTTGTCCCTGAGGCTTCAAATTCCCGACAAGCAGAAATCTCCCGACTGCTGTTCAATCCACTCCTGGACGGCGAGCTGGACATCTTCTTCGTCCCCAAACCGGCTTCCACGCAGTGCAGCCTTGAGCTGGCGGAATAAAAAGTAGTCGCTAAGGGTCAGATTTGGACAGTAAAGGGGAAGGGTGAGCTCCTCAGGGCAGCTTGTGCAACTCTGGCCTTGTGGACTTTGACGACGTTGAAGACGATCTTGGGGCGTGAGGTTTCTAAGGACCCAACAGGCAGAGACCTTAGTCATGGCCAAATTATCGTGGATGATGTTCATAACACTTTCATGTGATATTTCAAGTTCTCGCTCGATTTCTTCGACCTTCACCCGTCGATTTTTCGAGGATCATCCTCTCCACACTGGCTAAATTGTGTTTGTTGGTCAGGTCTGACGGGCGTCCTGGGCGGGGTTCATCTTCAAGGGGCTAACGACCATAGCGGAACTCCTTATTCCAGCAAGCCATGGTTGCATAGGAAGGGGCTGTGTCAGTGTACACTGCGTTCATGGATCTCTTTTGCATTCTTGCCTTCCTTGGTTAAAAGTTTGATCACTGCGCGGTGCTCAACCTTCTAAATTGTTGAAAGATTTGTGACTGACGATCTGCGATCTGCTATTGCTTTTTAAATAGACGAGGCAAGAGCGTGGGGCTGCAGGTCCTGACTTGTCATAACTTGTCCTAACACCCCCCCCAAAACAGCTATCCCCATTTCTCTGTTTTGCCCTACCGATTAGCCAAACTTATTAACCGCTCCTCGTAATATATCATAGTTACGTATGAAGTTGTTTATCTTCATGATAGTTTCCCCTGTAATCGAGAAATAGCATCAAAAGATTCAAGGTATCTGGAATTGACTTTTTGATAGGAGATAAAGAGAGTTATGATGAGTAATCAGATTGCCTCGAGATTGTTTATAATTGCTCAAGTTTGATGAAGATGGAAACCGAAATAAAATTCTGTAAGGGAAAATATTTCCAACGCAGAGGTATATTAATTTTGTAAATAATATATATATATATATATATATATATATATATGAGTATGTGTGTGTGTGTGCATGTGTAACACTCACAAAGTATCGCGTGAATAAAAAAATGAAACAAATCTCAACAACTAAATGAAGCCGAATCGACTTTTTGATAGGAGATAAAGAGAGTTTTGATGAGTAATCAGATTCCCTCGAGATTGTTTATAATTGCTCAAGTTCCATGAAGATGGAAGCAACAAAATAAAATTATGTAATGAAAAATATTTCCGACGCAGAGGTATATTAATTTTGTAAATAATATATATATATATATATATATATATATATATATATATATATATATATACATATATATATATATATATATATATATATATATATATATATATATATATATATATATATATATATATATATATATGAGTGTGTGTGTGTGCGTTTGTAACACTCACAAAGTATCGCGTGAATGAAAAAAATGAAACAAATCTCAACAACAAAATGAAGCCGAGATTCAAAGTATTTTAGCTATAACCTCATAAAGTTGCATTACATATTTAGATCTATTTTTGTCCAAAGAAAGCATTTTATCAGCGCAAAGACAAAATTTCCATTTCAGGACTCAATTTTGTGGATATTTTAAAATAGATTAGGCACAATTAATCTCTTAAACTTTTGTAATTTAAAAAAAGAATTGCCACTTTAATAAATTGTATATATGGAAGACTATTAGCGATTAGAGTTACAGTAGTGGTCATTGAGTTAACGAAGCCGAGAAATTTTAATTCATCTTTACGTGTCACCTTAAAATGGCCATTTTCTAGCGAATCTAAGGATATATATATATATATATATATATATATATATATATATATATATATATATATAAATATATAATATCGGTAAAAATAAGTAGCAGTCTTTCTTGAATGCAGACTTTGTTAAAGACCATTGTATATTTTACCTTGATTACTTTTCTTTGGAAACCTTCTATTGTTCTTATTGTCACCTTTTGTCCATTTGTTAGATTACCGGTAGATAACATTTCCTGCGTTCATCTCTCGTTTTAAGTAATTGCATTTGGTAAATAGTAAACTTTAATAGCTGAGCTTTCGAGCTTGGCAATTACCTTCAGTTCGCCAACAACAACAAAGAAGGCCTGGCAGCAGGGCATCCATGCTCTCTAACAACATGAAAATAAAAGGATCTGCCTTAAGGTACAGGAGGTTAAAGGAAATCATCACCGGTGATGATGAAGATTATCACTGTCCAGGTGGGCTCAGTGGGTGTATCTATCAACCAGATGAAGACAGAGAACCATGCGACTGGATTGGATGTGATGAATGCTCCAGGTGGTTTCAGTGTGAATGTGTAGAAATATCAAAAGTAGAATTCCTATTTGTTAAGTCACAGAAGAAACACTTTATATGTAGTGCATGTTTAGAAGATGTCCACTCAATATCAAATGGATTTCCTGGAAGTTCAGAGAGGCAGTGTGGGATTAGATAAAAGAGATCCAAGCTGATGAGGTAAAGGCCTAAATACCATCACACCTTATAATCAAGGTAATAGAAGAGGCAAAAGCTGCTGACCCCATTGAAGATTAAAGTGCTCGATATCTAGAAAGGGAAAGATGTCATCGGATAATTGGGTGTTGAAGAAACAATTAAGATTAGGCAAATGAAACGACTAAATCATCCACAGAATTGGAAGCCACAAGATATACAACGCAGGAAACCAAGACTTCTTAAAGGAGTGCTTGTGAATGAGAACTTGAAATGGAAGGTACTAAAAAAGCACAAAGAAGTAGGTGAAAGGACAACATCAGCATCAACCAAAAATGAAATACAAATATTACCTGATCGGATATTTAATACCCTTTCAGGAACTTTTATCGTTTTTAGAGGAAAATAATATATTAATTAATTTTAAATCTTTATTAATGGTCTAAATAAAAGGAAAACAAGGTTTGTTTTTTTATGAAAAAAATAATACTGTCATAAAAATGGTGTTCCCAAAGAGGAACACTGCCCCGTATTTACAAAAATATTCCTTAGGTGTAGTGTTTCCGAATGAGAACACCATTAATTATTTCCAAGTTTTGCTAATAATATGTATACTATTTCTAATTATTTCATGAAATAAACTAAAACAGTTTTCTTGGGTGTATTACACAATGGAACATCTCATACATTGCACAACCATGGCGTTTTATGTGGAAATTATTTGGTATTGCAATATCTGCATCTTCTTCGAGTTAGTCCAGTAATTGGCATGTGTTCTGATTTATCATATCTGATTTCGTTTGAGATTTTAGAACGAATTTTTTTTAGTGGGTGAATCAGAGTTTGTTCATTGGATTTTATTTTCTTTTTCAACGATTCACATCCTAGCCAACCATGAATCAATTTTGAACGAAACTCCAAAATGAAACCTTTGCATCTTCTACCTCTTTATAGATTATATAACTATTTGATATTGTCACATGAATAAAATGAAAGAATATTCTGTGTCAAAATTTCCTTGATTTCCGATCTATTTCATAAGTGCTTTTGAGCATGTCAGTAAGATCAACCCCACCCATCTATTTGTTATAATCTGCAATTGGTTTTGGGCATAATATTTGCTTTGTAAAACCGTATTTTTGTTTACGACTTACAGATATCATAATTTCTGGGTTATAAAATGAGGATATGGCTCTTACACTTTTATTATCTATCCATTTAGTAATTGAAAGTCCATTTTTTTCCATTCTCCAGTCTACTTCATGCTTGTCCATTTTTTTGTCATCTTTCAGTTCAGGCTGAAATTTGTGGTTTGCTCCTATAAGTCCGTAGTAACCAATAAATTTTGTTAGCAGCGTTGTTGCTAATTCAACTGATGAAAAATAATTATCAGCAAATACTTTATATAATTTTCCTTCAAGAGGTTTACAAAGATTTTGAACAACTCTGCTACCCAATCCAGCCTCACATTTGTTGTCTTTTTTACCAGTGTAAATTTCAAATTGACATACGTAACCGTTTTTAACATTTGTTCGAACCCATACTTTGAAACCTCTTTTGATTGGTTTTACTGGCATCTATTGCTTGAAGGAACATCTACCCTTGAATTTAATGATGCTTTCATCGATGCTTTAAAACCCAGTAGGATGGTAACACTGAAGAAATGTCTTTGACAAGATATCTAAAAGTGGCCTGACTTTATAAAGCTTATCATAGTCAGATGAACCATGTTTCGGCATTTTACTGTTATCATTTACATGCAAATTAGAAAGAAACCAGCTGAACCGCTTCAAAGGCATGACATTTGAAATACACTCATCTCTAAATAGTGTATCCGAAGACCAATACATTTTATAACTAGGAAGAGGCTTGATCCCTATCAAAATATTCAATGCTAAAAAATGTAAGACTTCTTTACCATTTGTAGGTTTGAAGTTCTTGCCCTGTTGCGTTGCATATAAATTTGTTTGAAAGGCTAATTCTTTCCAAAAGTCATTTGTGATGAAACTTTTAATAATACTCACAGGAGATACTTCAGATAGATTAAGAATTGTTGAAGAAGGACCAGAAATTTGTTAAAATAGAGGCATCACTGGTTCAAAAGATTTCTTTGTCCACTTGGGTAAAAACATGTACCCAGGTTTCTCAGTATTCTCCTCCTCGTCCGAATCTATACGGGAGTAAAAATATATCTAGCCTATATACAACATAAAAAAAGAGAAAGAGAACTTATAAATTATTTTGCATTTGATATATACTATATATATATATATGTATATATGTATATATATATATATATATATATATATATATATATATATATATATATATATATATATATATATATATATGTGTGTGTGTGTGTGTGTGTGTGTAGTTGTATTTTCTCTTTTTTTTATAGAAACGATAGAAATATTGCTTTAGTAGTATAAAAATTTATACACACACACACACACACATATATATATATATATATATATATATATATATATATATATATATATATATATATATATATATATATATATATATATATATATATATATATATATCTCAAAGTAGCGCGAGAGAATGATGAAAATGAATCCATTAAACCACATTGAAAGAGAAAACGGAATAATTTTCCCTTGCAGTAATATTTTTATTACCTTTTTTCGAAAAATCCCTGCATGGAAGCGATTCGAACCGCGAGCACCGCTTTGATCACAGTTAAAAGTATGCCGTTAGTACACTACGCTACGCATACTTTTAACTGTGATCAAAGCGGCGCTCGCTGCCTCAGTGTGTTTGGTTCGAATCGCTTTCCTGCACGGATTTTTCGAAAAAAGGTAATAAAAATATTACTGCAAGGAAAAATTATTCCGTTTTCTCTTTCAATGTGGTTTAATGGATTCATATATATATATATATATATATATATATATATATATATATATATATATATATATATATATATATAATGTGCATTCACCGGATGAGGAAGAATCAAGACAATATCCCGAAATAGGCATGTCTTCAGAGTCAGACGATTCGCATAGGCTGTCCACATCATCATCGGGAATGTTGTCATATTCTAAAATGATTTCTTCTTGTGTTAGCTTCATTTTTCTTTCTACATTAGATGACATTGCCCGCATCAAAATGATAAATTATTATTTAATACAGATTTTAAATGGTTATACTAAGTTCAGAAAGGGTTAAGGAAAGGTATGACGGCACAAAATTAGCGAAGGATCGCGATGAGAGAAAGTAGATGCTCACTAAGACTGGGAGCAGAGAAAAAAGTGGATCATATTTCGGGGAAAGCTGAAACAGTTACTGGTTACAGATTCAAAGCACAGAAGCATCATGCGATCAACACACCAAGTAAACACCCACAAATACCAAGTCGCTCTACAGGTGCAACTGGATCTGGAACGCCAAGAATAAAATCCAATGCCAATGGCCCAAGCAAACCAGGTCGAAACCCACCGATCTAACAATAAAATCAAATAAAAAGAAAGTAGGATTAAGTGCCATCAAATGTATGTATACCAATGCGGACGGTATTAATTACGCCTGCAAAAGTGATCAATTAGCTTAAGTTATAATTAGTGAGAAACTACATGTAATATTTATTACTAAAACTAAGTTAAGGTCATATGATTTATCTAATCAATGCTTTGATTGTGACTCATACACAGTAAATAGGGAGGATAAGATAGACATAAATGGTAGAGGTGTAGCTATACTCGTAAAGAAGAATATTCCCTTATCAGAAGTACTAAGTCAAGTTTAGGAAAATAATGAAACAGTTGCTTGCAAAATTGAAGTTGGGTATGAGAAAATACTTCTGGGATGTAGCTACAGATCACTTAATGCCTCACTTGAATACAATGACAGCATCAGGAGTACACTCTCAGCATTGAGAAATGTAAGTGCAAATCAACTTTTAGTCTGTAGCAAGCCAAGATACCTAGTTCCAAGAGCACATCAAAAAATTCACATGAGCTAGAGGGAGTGATGCCCCATTGCTGTTGGATCTCACCTTTACCGAAGGAGAACTAGATATAGAGGATTTATAATATATGGCCTCAATTTGAAGCAGTGGCCATTGTGTGTTAACCTTTAATCACCCGATGGAGGTAATAACTACAGAACCACAACAGAATCTCAAGAGAAGCTATTATAGAGGTGACTATACAAAAGCAAGCAGCATGTATTTCTACACCATTACAACCTAGTGATAGAGAATTGTGTACCACTACAGAAAACCTGCCCACCGGAAACAAAACCAACCCCAAATGGATGACAGAAAGAGTTCTCATTAAAGTCAATGAAAGAGAAGAGGCTTAGATAAGATACCAAAGGAGAAGATCAAGAGCACGATACGCTAACTACTGTAGGTAGAGAAATTGCGCCACACGAGCAGTCAGAGATGCAAAGCTTAGATATGAGAAGAAACTCTCCACTGAGGTGAAATTAAACCTTCTATTATTCTATGCGTATGGCAGAAGTAAATACCTGATCAAGGAAGAAGTACTACAGCTTAAATATCCTGAATGCTCAATGACCTCCACGCTACCAAAAGCATGTTTCCTACTTAACAAAGAATTTCAAATGGTATTCACCAGGGAAAACGGAAATGAGACTCCAGAATTAAGCAACGCTGTGCAGAGAGAAGGTTTGCTTAATTGTAACTTCACAGTTGAAAATGTGAGACTTATGATAGGAATCCTTAAGGCAGAATCGGCACCTGGACCCGACGTAGTACACCCAATTGTCTTTAAGGAATGTGTTGCAGAACTATCATACCAACTTTGGAGGATATACCAGGCTTCAATAGGCACAGGGGAACTATCAGAGGCAATGTTAACCCCATCTTCAAGAAAGGGAGAGGACTAGTCCTCTGAACTACAAAGTGGTAATCCTAACCTCTGTACCTTGTAAGATAATGGAAAAGCTTTTGAAAAGGGAGATAGTGGATCATCTAGAAAATTAGGATCTGCTCAAGAGTTATCAACATGCGTTCCGAACTAGAAGCTCTTGGCTAATCCAAATGATTGAATAACTAGAAGACGTAGAAAATGCGGTTAACGAGGGAGACAGTGTTGATGTGGTATTTCTCGATTATTGGAAGGCCTTTGACACTATTTCTCACAGCGGCCTACGAGCGAAACTGGATGCGCTTGGTGTGAGGGGAAATGACGCCCGATGGATACAGCAGTTTCCAAGCAACAGGAAGCGGAGTGTCAGTATAAGGGGTGACTTTTCAGCATGGCTGCAGGTGTGTAGTGTAGGTTTCCACAAGGAAGTGTTTTGGTCCAGGGCTGTTCTCGATTTATATCAATGATTTATTTGAGACTACACAGGCAAATGGTAAAGACTTTCCTGGCGATGCTAAAATATACAAGCGGATTAAGGGTGCGGAAGATGGCTTGACACTGCAACAGGACCTGCATAAATTACAGGAATGGAGCCAAAAATGTCTACTCCAGTTTAACAAAAATAAATGCAAGGTCATGCATATTGGAAGGAATAACCCAGGTTATCAATATTATCTGGGACAAACCGCTTTGGAACAAACAAATGAGGAAAAGGATCTTGGGATCATCATTACCAACAACCTAAAACCCTCAAGGCAAGTAACCAAGGCTGCAGCGAATGCCAACTCAATGCTTGAACTCATGACCTGTCTGACTCGGAGGTGCTGACGGTCTTATACAAGAGCCTGGTTAAACAACGCATTGAATATTGTATTCAGGCATGGTCCCAATGGACCAGACGAGATAAAAAGAAACTGGAGAAAGTTCAGCGAAGAACCACCAGGATAATCACAGAGTTAGCGGGATAAAATTATGAACAGAGAATAACCCAACTAGGTCTCACTTTCCCTGCAGAACGGAGAACCAGAAGTGGTATGATTGAATCCTTTAAGTTTTTAAAGGATTCGACAAGATTGGTGGAGACAACTATCTACAGTTAGCTCCTAGAGAACAGCACCTTCAAACCAGGGGACACAGCATGAAGCTGATGAAATCGTGCCACATGACATCAAAGAGGGACAGTTTTTTCAGCTCCAGGGTGGTAAACAAATGCAACAGTCTCACAGAGTATGTAGTCAGTAGTATATGTGTCAACATGTTTAGGAATAGATATGAACAGTTTGAGACTGAACGTAAACTGAGCCCCAAAAGTGTCTTAAGGTATTCTTTTCATGCTTTACTGATGAATTATGGTGGAATCAGAATCGAATCGAATGAAAGGAAATAAAATGAAATGAAAAGGGAAAGAGCGAAAAATTATATATCTCCGTGCCCCGCCCCTACTTCCTGATCGGTCCCTTCGGGGATCCGGTCAGGGAGGCAAGGCGAGGCCTGGTTCTTCAGAGTTTCACCGGCGCTATACTCCCTCGGGGCTTGAAGGCACCTAGGGAAGAGAGCTCCGGAGATGGGCAGAGAGGGAGGGGAAGAGGATTTATTTTTTTTGGGTGGAGCTCATCTGGCGACTGCTTACTTGGGTATCAGTCGCCGAATTCACCACAGACTAGTACTAGGCTACACTAAAATAGAAATATGCATAACAAAACAAAAAACAACAAAAGGAAAAAAAACAAAGTATAAGGGTAACACGCCCGCTACAGCGTCGGGGGAAGGCCCGCCTCCCCAGGCGCAGGAACAGGTGACCTAATAAAAAACAACAACAAAAAACCCTAGTCAAATAAAGTGGAGGAGGCCAGCGTCCTCCAAAGAGTCATAAAGTCCAAAAGTCAGTGTTCACGAACTCATCCCGAGTACAATGGCCAAGCGGTAGCGATCACTCTCATCCCGCTTCCGGGACAGGTAGCGTGCGCGAAGATCACCCAGAATGGGACAATCAACAATAATGTGCCGAACAGTCTGGGGGACAACGCAGTTATCACAATATGGTGCAGGCGAGGGCTCCATCAATTGGCGGTATGTCCCGCGAGTGTGTCCAATTCGGAGACGACAGAAAGCAACCTGAAGCCTTCGCAGCATTGGTGGGTAGGTCTATGGGAACAATCGCGGCGCAATGGCGCACAACTTTAGGCTCTTTTTGACCGTGTCCCATCTACTTTGCCAAGCAGCCTGAAGAGCTACTAATATTCCTGCCAGGTAATTGGTCTGAGGAAGACCAAAACACTGGTCTGGTCGCCAAGTCATCGCGGACTCTTCGGCGCCTTCATCGACGCGCTCACTCATCACAATTCCTTCATGTCCAAGAACCCAGCAGAAGATAATATCGACATCTGCCTAGGTCGCCATAACGGTGACGTCACGGATTTTGCGAACCAGGAGATGCGGAAATGCCAATGTCTCTCGAGCACTCAGAGTGCTTTGTGAGTCGCTATAAATCACAATCCTGTCTCCAAACCGGTCACTTCGCGTAAACTCCCGTATCGAGCGGTGTATTGCAACAGGCTCGGCCGTGAAGACAGAGGCAGCACCTGGCAGAGCCCCGGTAACTTCAAACAGAGGGGATCAGCGTGGAAACCGACACTTTCTTGGTTTTTGGAGTCATCCGTATACACTGGCACGGTTCCGGCGTTAAACGAAGTGTACTCCAAAGAGGCTGAACGCAATAATATCGGCGCTGTATATGCTTTGGGAGCAGGGGCGTGGCGACAAATGGTCAAAAGTGGTACCCTCCAGGCTGGCGTTCTGGGCAGAACCACGGGCGCTACCGGCCCGAGAGTTATACCTTGCTCTCAAAGGAGTTGCCTGGCCATAAACACAAGGGGTTTAGTGTATGACTGGCGTCTCTCGGCGGCATAGGCACCGTCCTGGTAGGCTGCGGGTGCAGTGAGAGCTGTTGGCGACTGGAGGAGGCGCCGGGCTTGCGCGTACAGGCAGGTTATGCACTGTGCATGGCGCAAAGTGAGTGGCATCTCCCAATATCGACAAATAGGCTTTCAATGGGGAAAGTGCGGAAGGCACCGGTCGCCCATCAAAAGCCGGTGTGGTTAATCGTGTCCACTCGCATCCATAGTCGAGCTTCGAACGAAAAAAGATCGATAAAAAAGAAAGGCATTAGCCCTATTAGCGCCCGAGGCTCTAAACGTAACGAAGCGAAGAATATACAAGGCTCGGATACATGAGACTCTAAGGCTGCGAATATGAGCGTCCCAGGTGAGGCGTCGGTCAAATATAAGACCAGGAAACTGTGCGAGTCCACCACTTCCAGGCACACTCTATTTAAAAACAAGTCTGGGTCAGGCTGAAGTCGCGGATGGCAGCAGAAGTGCACCACATTAGTCTTGGCTAAGGAAAACCAAAGCCTGTGCGATTCGGCATAGCGAGATACACGGTTCAATGCTGGTTGAGTCGACGCTACAGAGTTGGCATCTGGGCCGCACCAAAAGAGATCGTAAGGTCTTCTATGTAGAGCGTAGCAAGAACATCTTTCGGCAACATCGAGATGCTGGCGTTGATGCTCAGTGTGAAACTGAGGAAGATGAAAAAAGTAATGATAGGACAGACTGGAATAAAGACAAAGGCTTGACAGTTGATGTAGTTGGTATGTGGACCTATTTAACGTGGGACCCGGACCATGGTGTTTTATGTTTTCCTATCTGTGGGGGAATTCCACGTGGAATTTCTTTTCCAACATGGAAGTTCCATGTGCTAGAGAAGGTTCTGTTAGGCTTAAATTGGTAAGCCTACCCCCCCATCCCTTCCACAAGAGGTAGCCTCGAACCACGTCTCCCACGGACCACCTTTACATGGCTTAGAATCACCTCGGCCTGAAGATTCGAGTCCATTCAAGAGTGGAGCTGTTTCACACTCACCCCTGCGGGGAGAGCCTCGGACATATATAGTGTTCGTCTCCCATTAGGCAGACACAGAGTTGAGAAGTCTCGCCCGGAACCAAGAAGATTCTCTTAGTTCTGAGTAAGGTGCTAACAACAAAGCAAAGTGATGACTGAACTATTTGTGTGTTGGAATTAGCCCCAGCCAGTGAGGTAATTCCATTTAACGATCGCTACCGAGCGATTTTTCAGACTTCACTCATCAACTCCTGTCGAAACCCTCCTCGTCCCCCCCCCCCGTTTTTGGGTGGCCAAAATACTCTTCCCTGGACCGGACGTTACCACCCCCCTTCCTTTATGGAGAACCGTCATCACTTTAACTTCCCACTCAGAAGCTCCGAGCGCCTTCGCCTCACGTGCAGAAGTCATCCGTGAAGCCTTACCCCGACGTCTCACCCGGAGTCCTCCGTAGCCCAACCCCTCTCCCCCTTCAGTAACCCATTTGAGTTAATTCCCCCCATTTGAATAGTCTCCTCCTGTAATACATTAAATTTTATCTTCATAGTCTGATGCATAACCTCAATTACTCCCACTCGTTTACCGGTGTAATTTTGCCCATTAATTCTCTGATGTAATTTTGCCCATCAATTCTCTTATTTTTATTTAACTAAAATTATATTTTTGAAAAACGCCTCTTTAAATAACCTTGAGTTTTTCTATTGCCCATATTTTACCTGACCTCGTTGCACTCTTATCTCGCTATTCCACACGTCAAAACTCGTGGTGTTCCGTCCTTTTGTCGGTTCGCCTTTAAGTTATTGGTCCTTGCCCCATAGATATAATATGGTATTGTAATGTCATACCACGACACTATCTTTTTATTTCTTACTATTTTTTGTACCTGTCCCTGATGTTAACTTTTTACCAACTTTGGATAGCGGCAAAGGAGGAAGATGTTTGAAGCAGAAAGAAGTTGGAGTTTTACAGGGAAGTGCAAGTTTTAGTAGAGGTCACGGTAATATCTCTACTATAAACTAATTTTTCGAGTAAAGTTCTAAATATGTAAGAATAAAAGTATGTCTGTTTGTTTTGTTGTATGTTATGTGTGTGTGAGATAGGCGTTCAGAACGTTATTAGCATTATTTTATTTTCCTGCTATGTTATTAACTCGAGTATCTGTGAGTTTTGTAGCATAATCTTTATTTGTTTGTTTTCCTCTTCTTTATTTAATATTTTATATATTTCCTTTTTTCCGTTTATTTGCACTTTTTGGTTAGTGTTGCCATTCCTTTTGGATAGTAAAATCAATCCACTGAGTTTTGTCAGCTGGTTTCCTCATGTGGTTTATACATAAATCTCCTCCTCTTCCCTTTGTTCCATTTTGTTTTAGCACTAGGAAACAACATATGTTGTATCCATCTTGCTCTTCCTTTTATTTGATTATTTAATTCCTAACTCATTTCTTCTTGTGTTTTTCCAATAATGTTTTTGGTCTTTTTTTTTAATTAGTTTATTTATACGGGTTTTATTTTCGCTTCGTTGTGTATGTCTCTTAGTATTTTCCTCTCTAATTGTCGCGTGTTCTTTATGATATTTACTGCCTTATTCTATATACGTTGCATTGTTATTAGATTTCTTCTTGAAACCGTATACATTGCAATTGTATGATATTTCAAAGTTGTCTGTATCATGGCCTGGTAAATCATTTTCTTAGCTTTATGTTTAGATTTCTTAATCAGGAGAGTAAGGTTAGCATGCTTCGTGCTTTGTCTATTCTTTCGGTTACATGTTTCTTGTAAACCTTTTTTGTAATATTTAGGCATAAAATCATGCCTTCTCCGTTATATATGTAGCAGTCTCCATCTACATAAACATCGGATAGTTTTTTGAAATACATAGGTATAATTTTAAATTTATATTTATTCGTTTTAACTTCTTTATTTGCGTTCGTACTCGTTTAGATTTTCTATTTCTGTTGCTGGTATTCTGGCCTGCATCTGTAGGTTCCGATAAACGCAGAATTAATTGAGTGAGATCATCCGCCTATTGTGTGTTCACACAGCCCTCATTCCTAGATGACGGAATGTCCGAAGTATACACAGAGTATAGCAAAGGACTTAAACACCATCCCTGAGCGAGGCCCGCATTAAGCTTGAATCTTTCACGTTGTTAATTCTCCGTGTCTAGGTATGCATATCTTTCCATGACGTAGTCGCTTAAAATTCTTTCCTATAGTTGTTCATTTCCAGATTTAAAATTTTATGCTACATGCCTATTTAACCGACTTTTTGAATGCTTTCGATACCACCCGGAATACAATATCCATTGTACATGTTTCTCCTTTCACCTTGCTTATTTTTTTCTGTAATCACGCTGAGGGCCATCTCCGTATTGCTGTTCGTTCTGAAGTCAAATTATTCTTTGTTCCAGAGGTTGTTTTTTGTAAGATATCCATTTAATTTTGTGCTCAGGATTTTTTCAAACACCTTCAAAATGAAAGAGTGAAGGGATATAGGTGTAATTTTTCAACTTCCGAAGGCGTATTTCATGGCTTCGGTATGAGTATCATTTTGGTATCTTTAACTCATCAGGGAAGTAGCCCGTCTTTATACAGGCGTTAAACACGTTACTTATCCCCTCTAGTATATTATCCGGTGCTTCTATATATTTTTCTTCTGGTGAGGCTCGATTTTTCAGTGGCTTTTGGTTTTAAATTAGAGATATTATTTTTTAATTCCTCGAATGTGATTTTGAAGTTAAATCCTTCGTTCGCATACCGTTCCTATTCTACGAAGCGATGTGGAAGAGTCCTTTCAATCCGTTCATTTAGTTCACATTTTTTTTATTTTCAAAGTCTATGTCGTAGTTTTCGTTTTCCTCTGGGCTGTTGTTAAACTCTTCTTTCCAGTGTTCCCTGAACAATTTTTCAGTCTCGTATTTTTCTTCGATAAAGTCCCGTTTCTGTCCTTGATCTATATTTTCTCTTTTCCTTTGGTATTTCCCTTACGTCTTATCTTTTTTCCAAAATTCTCCGGGCATTAGCTCGTTGTCAATATTTGTAACGGCTCTGTCCTAGTATTCTCTTTGTTTGTCTGATATTGCGCTTACTAGTTTCCTCCTCTTCGTTCTAGGATGAATGTATTTTTCTCTTGATATTAGGTTTGTTATAATGTCCTCGTTTATTGTTTTTATTTCTGCATTCTTGGTCTTCACATCGTCTGTTCATACAAAGTATTTGATTGTCTTGTATGTGGTTCTGGGTATCGCGTGTTCGTCAGCTGTGGGTATTCGTGTCCCTATTTTTTCCAGTTCTTCGTCGATTAAATTTTTGTTTTTATTTTCCCAATATGCTCTATGGTACGCCTTCCATTGTTTAGCGGGTATTTTTAGTGGTTCTTATTTACGGTTAGTAGCGTCGCTGTATGGTCTGTGCAGGTAAAATGGAATATTATAGTTTGCAAGGCAGATGTCTGGAATTGTGGCAGTTCTATTTTTAATTAGTGTTGGTTACTCTGCTCCCAATCGTTTTATTATATGTATATCTATTAGTGCTTGTAGATCCTTTTCTGTTTGGTTTCTGTTCTTGTGTCCTGTGTACGTGCATCTTGCGTTCAGGTCTCTCACAAACAAGGTGGGTATTATATTAGTAAAATCTTCGCAAAGTTATTTATCGGGATTGACGGTGGTTGGTAGCCTGTAGCAATTATTATATTAATTATTTGCATTTTAACCTGAATTGAGGTAAAATTCGATTCTTTTGTCTTGTACTTTATTCCTTTTTTATAGCTATTGGTGCTCCATCCTGTTGTTTGTTTGTAGGGTTAGTCCCTATTACGTCGTAGTTCCATATTTTTAGTTTGTGAGTCTCAAGGTTAATCCCGTAATCTGAAATTAAAATCATATCAGCATCTATTTCTCCAAATATATTCCCGTATGTGTTTTCTTTATTCTTTCATCCATTCGTATTTAAGTGTAGAATTCTTAATTTTCTATTATCCATCTTGTTTGTTTGTTCTTAAGTGGGGGCCCTTCTTTTATGGGAGAGTGGAGGTTTGACGTTTATTTACTTGGATTTTTTTCTGCTGGTTCTACTATTCCTCTCTGTCCTTGCCGAGATCTGATTCTTTTCCGTTTCATATTTCGCGGCTGCTATTTCTGTTGTTCTGTTGCGTGGTGAGGCGTCCTTAGTCGATTTCCTTTTTTGTTTTTGCGTGTGCTTCCTTTTACGTTTTCTTATTGGTTTCGCCAGTGCAACTCTCCAATTCTGTTGCATCGCTTTCATTTCTTTTTGTTTGCTTATTCGATGAGTGTTTTTTTTGTGGTCTTCTGGAATTTTCATGGTAAATATTGCCGATGAGTCAATATATTTCAGGAATTTATTTGGTTCATGCCCGTTTTCCTTGAGTATGGAGTTCAACGTAGTGGCATATGTTCATGTTTGTGCAATGTTCATGACGTGTGAGTGTAGAATACACGTTAAACGTTCCGTCAATAGTCACTTGAGTGGTTTGTCTGTTATTTTTCGGGGCTGCTGCCATAAATGAGGAAATTTTTGTTTCTTCTTTTCCTTGATGTATTTCTGTTTCTTTTCTATTTATTCTTCCTTTTCACTTCAGGCATGTCATTGCCATGGTTCTCTGGCTCCCTCCGCAACTAAAACATTTCTTATTGTTATTTGAGCAGTTCCTCCATGAATGGAGGCTGTTGCATTACAAACATATTTCTTTTTTCTTTCTTGGGCAGTGAATGGTGATGTGATCTTCCATTGAATAGCATCTGAAACAACTTTAAATAATATGGTACTGCTCCCTTTGAATGTTACAGGCAGCGATTTTTATACTGTAGGCAAGAAGTCCCTTTTGAATTTCTTTTGTGTCAATCTCTGTTTACTTACACACGATTTTGAACACGTATGTGTGCGTTCCTTAAATTTTATGATGTCGTGGATCTTCAGCCAAGATTATTGTTACATTAGTTCGTGTTTTAGTTCATCTGGAGAATTTACTCCACCCATGATTGTACTTTACGTCATACAATGCTTCGGTTGGCAATAATCCGGTGGGGGGTACTTTAGCCTCTAAGTCAATTTTTCTTTGGTGCGATGGTTCCTTGCCGATGAACGTAAGAGTTCCACATCATTGTTCTCTGCACAGATAACAACAAATCCATTTGATGTTTCAATGCATTTGATCGATGCGATTTGTAGATCCTTGAAAATACTTTGTGCGAGATCCTGTTGTTTCTGTTTTTATCCGTTCTGAATTATCCGAAGTGGCAGCCTTTTGGAAGAAAAGAATCATTTGATCATTCATTATAAAGTTAAAAGTTTAGGGCCCCCCCACACTCTCGTAGGTTGGGGTGCAATTGAAAACGAAGGAGTAAAAATTAATGAAAGTTAAATACAGTATGAGTTTTAAAATTGCCTGGCGGTCGGCCTCGTCAAGTCTTTACAAAAAATAACAGTTACATTTTTTGATAAATTATTAATATTAATATTGTATTTTTTATGTACATTTGATTAAAATGATTTTATACTGATATTTTACCTTTAACTACGTTTCACATTACATTCTTAAAAATCGCTTTATTTGGTGTATACACAATAATTTAAAAATTTCATCACAATGTTAATTTACTTTATTTTGTTTATATAAGAGTCTCTTTACTAAATGGATTTGTACGGCTTGCAATACTTTTCAACTAAACCCGCGTTTTTCTTCCCTTATTCTCTACTAACTCACGTGAAGGCGACGCATTTACAAATGCCACTATTTACAATAAATTATTTTAAATTAATTTATGAATAATTTATAATATTAACTATTATCACTTTATTTTTTATGACACTCGTACCTTTCTATAAGTATCGAAAGCTTTACTAACTTTATCACTTTTAATATAAATACTGATAATTTCCCTTATAAGATTATCTCTAATGACACTTGTTCACTATTAAACTGCTTGATTTAATTATAATCTCTTAAAAATTTTGTTCACGCCTAGAAAATTTTGTATCATTTTTAGACCTTTATTTTCCTTTTCGACCACTTCACTTTGTCAGAGATACTGGTACTTTATATGTCCATTATAAATTGCCTTGTATACTATGCTGACGTATGTATCAGGGATGTAGAGTGCGTCATCCCGCAACAGATTTTAAACTTCATTTGAGTGTATGTCCATCAAATGTCCACTGGAATTTCTCTTTTCGTATGCCCTCGACCAGGAGCCAAGTATTATCTTTAGGGGGTATACAGACCGAGGTGCCGAAAACCTTGAAAAACAATTCATTTTCGTCGAAGAACAAGCCTTGTTCAAGGGTTTCCCTTTTCTTGGTAAGGGAGAATCGTTGGGACAATGTGAGCTTCTTAGTTTCCGCTTTTTTCACAATGTTCACTTCGTCCACTTCTTCATCCGTCGTTGGATCGTCTAGCTCTTCCTCTTCTTGTATGTTTTTCTTTTTCTTCTTTCATCTTTGTTTTTTTATTCTTCGAGCTTAACTTGGGTCTTTTGTAAGCGGTGGCTTCTTCGTCAGCTGACTCTTCTTTTTCCGTTTGGGCTAGTCAACATTTCTGTTTGAGTGTTTTCTACTACGTGGAGAAGGTCAGACAGTTGAATTTTCAGGACGTCTTGTAAGGCGGGGTTAGGTGGCAACCACAACTTCTTCTTCGTCCCGTTTTTCTTCATGAGGCGGTTCAATTTCTCCACAAAAGTACCGGGATTTTCCAGGTTTGCCTAGTGGGCAAAAATGACCATGGTCATTTTCTCCCTGCCCTCTCTTGGCATCACCAGCTTGTCGCCGTGGTTACTTGTTTGTTCGGCGTAGCCATTGCTTCCGCGAACGACTTTGCCTTTTCCTCCTTTTCCATCTTAGACTGTTCTTTCTTTCCTCGGATAGCTTCTTTGGGGATAGGACAATTCATAGCTAGCGCTCTGTGACCCACTCTGCAGTTGATACATTTTTGCTTCTTAGCAACGCATTGCTTTGATTCGTGACCAGACTGGGCGCAATTAGATCACATCATATCTGTTTCTTTATATTTACGCGTCGGATTTATCTCGGAGGCAAAGCATCTGTACCAGCAGTCCACGTGAACGTATTCCTCTGCTTTGATTTGCTCTAGGGCCACTCGAAGGTAAAAGCGTAGGAGGCCTTGCTTCTTGGCCCTGTCAACCACCCCGACGGTCTTGCAGACGATTCTGACGATTCCATCCACCCCCCGAACTTCTCGACCTTGGTTATCTTCGCCCACTTGTGCTGAATCATCAGCTCTACCCTGAATTCTTCACAAGAGTTATTCGAGAAGAACTGATCGAGCCATCAAAGGATTATTATAGTTTGGCAAACGAAGATGTCCGATTGTATGGACTCTTCTAGCTCCAATCTTCTGAATCTCCTTCTTGGCCTTTTCAGAGACGAGCTTCTCTATGTCCTTCCTCGACTGGCATATAGCGGCGTATCCGTTCGGATTATCTATTAGCCTCATGACTAGGAGGTTAAGAACTCCGAAGAGATATTACAGGACAGGGGTCTTGTAGGTTTTGTCCCCTCACCACCGTATGAATCGGAGGGGAACCCGTCTGCTCTCGCGAGGGGCTAAATACATGAGGCCCCCTTCGGGGAGTGGGATTGTACACTTGTTGAGCTTTTCTTATATTCGTGTGTATAGAGCCTTCCCACACAACAGTGTCTGACGATGGCGTTTTCTGAACTTAGCCTTCACTTTTCCTCCTTTTCAAGAGCTTGACGTTACTTTCCACAGTGAGTTCTGATACTCCAATGAAGAAAAAAAGAAAATGAAATAAAAAGAGAAGTGCTAGACAAAGAACAGCTCTTCCAACCCTTTTCCCACCCCCTTTGGCCTTAATGGATCTGCCAAAGAGGGAGGGCACCCGGTACTCATTTGTAGACCCTCATACTCACACTGCCTAGAGCCAAAGTAGGCTCCAAGCACTGTGAGTACGGCGAATAAGAGTGAGCGGGAGAGTAAGAAAAAAGTTTTAAGATAGGAAAGCGAAGAAAGGAAGAAAGGTGAAACACAAAACCCGAACAAGTCTCCCGCCCGACAACAACAATCGGAGCGCGGGAATTAATTTTTTACACGAAGGGTAGCAATCACCCAGCAAGGGTTGGATCACCAATACCCGTAGGGGCCTCATGGTTTCACCTCAACTCGAGAACAAACTGGTTTCCCTCCGCGACATCCGTGAGGGCATCAAACCTTCAATACCAGAAGTTTGTGAGTTTCTTTACGGTGTCATCGACATCCTCATTATGAGACTCATAGACACACCAAACGCTTACGCAGCTATCTGCCATTCTATAGATGACATGGAGAAACTCGCCTCTGAAAAGACCAATAAGGAACTTCAGAAGATAGGGCTCGAAGCGTCAGTTCCTCAAGAGATTCTCGTCCGCTGAACCCTTATGTTAAGACGGCTCGACAACTTCTTCGCAGATAATTCCTGTGAAGAAATCAAGGAAGAGATGATGAGGCAACAGAAGTGGGCTCGCATTTCCAAAGGTAAAAGGTTTGGTAAAGTGAGGGGAATCGTCAAGATCGTATTTGAGAGTATCTAGATGGTAGACAGGTGAAAAAGGGAGGGCCTCTAAGTATTCTACCTTTGTGTGACCCCAGAGCAGATTGAAGCAGAGGAGTACATTCACATGGACTGGTACTTCAAATGCTTCGCCATCTAGAGGCACATTGCGATGGAGTATAAGGAAACCCATGTCACTTGCTGTAACTGCGGTCACAAATGGAGGCAGTGCCTGGCTGAGAAGCTTAAATGCGTCAACTGCGGATGGGACAACAGGGCCCTAGCTATGAAGTGTCCCATCCACAATGAAGCGATACGGACGAAGAGGGAACAAGCAAAATAGGCAAAGGAGGCAAAGGCGAAGTCATTTGCAGAGCGACAACTAAAATAAATAAAAATACAATTTAATGATCTTCCCGATGAAGAAGAACCGTAAAAGAATGGGCATCGTTATTTAATATGGGTCCAGAAACATTAGAAGATGATGAACATTTTGCAAGTCTAGGGACTGTCATAATCCTTCAAAAAATTGCGCCTGTGAAAGAAGAAGCAAATGATGACCAACGTTTAGAGGCAAATAAAGTAGCAGCAAGAGTGAATGTATCTAAAACAGCTGTCCTCAGGATTTTATATGACCATCTTCATATGAACAAGGTGAGCGCAAGATTGATGCCCAAACTTCTTTCTTCAGTCCAGAAAGAACGCAGGATGGAATGTTGCAGAGAGTATTTAGATGCTTGCCAAGGTAATAAAAGAAAAGTTATTCAGTTCATTTCAACTGGAGATGAAACTATGGTGCTTCTTATGATACTCTACAAAAAAGTAATCAATGGGGTAGCGTCTTCAAGAAAAGCCCCTCCTAGAAAAGCAAGAGTGGCCCTTTTCAACAAAAAAACTTATGGCAACAGTTTGGATGGACTGTGAAGGAATGTTGATGATTGACTTCAAATAAAGGAATATGGGGGTAAATGGTGAGTATTCTGGTTTATTATTTAATAAATTAAGGAACGGCATCAAAGAATAACGTCCTGGGAAGCTCATTAAAGGTATCAGACTCATCTATGACAATGCCCTAATGCACACAACGGCAATTGCACGGAGAGGGCCAGTCTTGATGGCAGTCTAGACCTGGCCTCCAGTAATTATTATTTGTTCTCCAAGCTCAAATCCCACTTGAGAGAGAAATCCTTTCGAGTGATGATGAAGTTAATTAAACTGTTTATGAGCATTTTCAGTGCAAATAGAAAAAAATATTTTTACAACGGGATTAAAATGCTTATTTTAAAATCTACTAAGTGCATTAATCTTTTCGGGGACTATATTGAAAAGTAATAAAATTTGTTTTAAAATTTTGACCTTCCCTCGTATATATATATATATATATATATATATATATATATATATATATATATATATATATATATATATATATATATATATCTCTCTCTCTCTCTATATATATATATATATATATATATATATATATATATATATATATATTAGTTTGCAAATTAGTTCGGACAGTGGTGAAATAATACAATTATTTGATAATTGTTGTTTATATTTGAAAAGATTACGTCAATGATAAGATAAATGGTACATTTAATATGAAATATGACCGCCCTTTGCTTTTAGAATCTACTTCACTCGCTTTGGCATCGATTCAAATAAATTTGAACACATTTTTGCCAGTTCTTCGTTATAGTACCAGGCATTGATAGCAGCAAATATCATCTTCTACATTGTCGAACAGTCGGTTTTCTCGATTCTACGTTTAATTATAGCCCATAGATTCTCGATGGGGTTTAGATCAGGAGAATTTCCAGGCCAATCTATAACGGTAAGTCCACTCTTTTCAAAGAATGTGCGCATTATTAGGGAAGTATGGCACGGAGCCAGATCCTGCTGGAAAATGACGACTCCTTCAGGAATGTCTTTCTGTATCGCGGAAAGCAAGTGAGTCTGCAGGATTGCCTTGTATTTAACGCTGTTCATCATTCCCTGAATAATAACAAGCCGCCCTAGGTCTTTAGCGCTAAAACTAAGCCAAAACTCCTTCTTAGGTGGGTATTCTTGCACCTGTTGAATGTGTTCTGGCTGAAGTGGTTCATCTTAGCTTCGTCTTACTACCACTGACCTATGCCTATGTACTTCAAAATGTGATTGGTCTAAAAACATTACTTTCTTCCAGTCAGCTGCCTTCCATTCAGCATACTTACGTGCCCAGCGAAGACATTTGTCTAGCAAATTTGCCAACTTCAATGAGCCGGACGGTTGAACAAAAAACACTTACACTAGCTAAAAACAAATCAATCTGGGGTCTTTAGTGGTTTCTTTGGGATCCTTCACACAATTTGTGATGAGTGTCTTGGAATCATGAAGTGTTGTCTTTCGTTTTATTCCACATTTTCCTTGTCGCACTGTGGAATGTTCACCAGTATCTTCAGCTCTTTTTACAATGTCGCTAACAGTTGACTTTGCTACATTCGTTGTCAAAGAAGTTTTCTAAGAGCCCTAATACTTGCACGCTTCTTGGCTGTGATGTCCGTAATAAATTTATAGTTTAATAATGATTGTAAGGTGAATACTCCGGCAGAACCAAGTACACCCCGAAGCACACTCCCAGCAATAATCAACCACGAGAACCTCTGGTGTAGCACTGTCAGGCTTAGTGTAGCTAGGGTACAACAAAACAGTTGCCAGATGTTACCAGTACACTATTCTACACGGAAAACTAAAAAGAACTTGATTAGTGTTGCCAAAAATTAAGACATATTATGAAATAGTCCAAGAATTTGGTACTGAGATTATATATATAATATAATCCCATAGGTAATGAGGAATTTATTTTAATGGTTATCATTATTTTATAGATAGAAATAATCGAAAGCAGGTGTGTTTATATACTGGCCTAGTCTAATGAACTCGAAGCCAAGGTGCCTGTCATGTCTTGGCCTAACGCTAGGCTTACAGTTTGACATAACATAGTATTTTTTTACTATGTATTTTGTATTATTTTTGTTAATTTAATAGGCCTTTTTATTAAATGATGAATATTATTGAAGCATCAAAAGGCTAATTCGAAAAGTAATGCTCTGTGAATTCAGAAGAGACCACTATTGTACTCGTAAGTTAGCAGAAGAAAGTTTGGGCCAAATATACGGTAAAGGAAGAATTAGAGTAAGCAGTTGTCAAAGAAGTTTTCGGAATTTTCGCTCGGCAAACGTTATTATCAAAGACGAATCCCATTCAGAACGATTAGTGAAATTAAATCAAGATCTTTTAAAAAATAAAAGTATGGGAATATCCGAATGCAACTGTTGAACAATAAATTGGAAAAATACATTCAACTCATTCCACTGAGAACTTAAATTTAAAGAGATAAGGCAAAGTTTCGCGATTAGGTTCTGGACTAAAAAAGTGAACCAGCAATGAGTATAATTCTTACAGGAGACGTAAAGTGAGTTATGTACTATAATATAAAATAATAAACGATCTAGAGTAGAGGATTAGTCCTGGGGAGAAATCATTGACGTAGGCGAAACAGAGAACTCATCCACGCAAAAATCTGTGCGCGGTTGGTGCGAGATAAATGGCATAATCCCCTTTTAACTTCGTAATCCAAATCAGATTTTGACCAAAGAGGTTCCTGTGATCACTTGAATCGTTCCCATGCAGCCTTCGAAGACCCTCTCCTGCTACCATTAATCAATAAAAGAAGCGTAATCTATCATTAAGACAAACGGGAGCTCATATCGCAAGAGATACCATAACAAAGCTAACAATTTCGATTGGCAACTAATGAGTCATCGTCTATACTCACACTACGAAGCCCTATCCAATTAATATCTTTTTAAGAGTTTAGCAAATCACCTGAAGAGAAAGAAGATGTAACATCTGTAAATAATAGTGGTTGAAACTAGTAATAGTTATTTTACTAATTAATTGAATAAAAAATGATTATTTATATATAAATGACTTAAGAAAAAGAGTTGTTTAATTTTTCGTCTTAAAATAATGACACTCATGAAAATAAATTGCCGCATTAGTTATAGGATGACCTTATATATGAAGAAACATGCCCATGTCCTTTGGAATTATTAAGGTAAAGTAAAGTAAATGATATATAAAGACATTACTGATGAAAATTTAATGTCCAAACCTCTCTTAACTCTCTTTGATACTACATTCTTGAGGGTCAACAGAAGCGATTATTATGAGCTAAAAATGGATATAGTTATAATGAGTCTTTCTTAAGTAAAGGTTTGCATATCCAAATTTCTTCAAGATTTTTAAATAATTGTCGGTACAAAAAATGCTATGGCTGTTTCGTATCTTGGCAAAAACATTTCAAGTGCCCTGTTAATTGTTTTCCCAGGCGAGAAATTATGATAATAGCCTCGCGTTTGGTAATTTATTACTAAAAAGAATGACCCGCAACTTCATTATATCTCAATCTAACTGATCAATTGGAACTAATTCTAAACAGTTGTTAGAGATTTTATTTATCTTGAATAAAAAAAATAATGAAGCTTCTGCAGGATGCGTCGACGGCCTCGAATTGAACGTTGCTATTTTCTAATTTATTTCTTATTATACTTCCCAAATTTACCAGATCAAGGCGATTATTAATATTGGGGGTATGCCGATTGCACTATTTTTTTATGCTTTCAGGTATTTAAATATATGGTAATTTCTCTGAGTTTTTCTTATTCATTGAGAAATCTTTTAGATCACCCTAAAAAAATTCCTATAAAACTAATAAATAAAGTCGAATGTAATATATTACCACCATTTGTCCCGCAGGTTTTATAACGAGTAAAAAATACGATCTACGTCAGCAGAATGGCGGTGCGACAAAAAAATCCTTTTATGCTTGTATATACTCCTTTGTTTGACATTATTTACTACTAGTAACTGCGAGAAAGCCGAGTATATCACTCTTGAGATAAATAAACTTCTTACCAAGGTTCGGAAACGTCCGGAATTTTAGAAAGATATCTCAAATGGAGTAAATTTATTATGTCATATAATTTTCACCTATACACGATTAGGGCTCAATTCAGCGACGGAAAGAGCCAGTGAGACAACATAACCCTGTTTTGGGTGCCTAAATTTGATCAATATTTCCTATCGAAAAAAAAAATATCCTTACATCGAGTGAATGGAAATAAAATGCTGGAAGGAAGAAAAATGTGTTTGTAAATCCTCAATATACATAGGCTTGCTTGATATCATCCCTCGGCATCCCTCTATCTGCCTCTCATCTTTTTCAATGAAATGGAGAAAAGAGTATAAGAAAAATATTCCAAGGCAAAAATTTAAAAAACATCTACGAAAAGGCTTACAAGTTATGAGGATATTAATTTTTATAACCTTAGTTCGAACAAATCATTGAAAAGAGGTGAAAGTGACTTACTCGTAGATCGATTAAATATAATATAAATACATCAAAGATATGGTTGCAATTCTTAAAGCTCAATTAATGATAATATAAAATCGTGTATAAAGACAATATTTTTGACCTAAACTTCTAACAATCAAAACAAATGGCAATTTGCATCTTGCAAAGACCAAAATGCCAAATATTAGGGTGAAAGCTGACGAAACACGATAATACTAGTTAACAAAAGCAAGAATTCACTGAAAACTAATTACTTTGCCTAATAGGAATTACAGAATCAAGTTCAAGAAAAGAATAGGACGATAAGAGCAGTCACCATTTATTACTGCTTTTACTAAATGCTTTTGCCGAGAAGGAATATTGTGTTATTATCAAATCTAATTATAATATTGGTCTTAAAGATCAAAAGCAATCTGGCCACTGAATATCTTAAAGCCACATTGATCATTGGCTTTGGTAACAACCTAAGAACTACAAGGAAAGTTAAAACAAACGGTGCTCATACTACCACTGATATAGATTATAAGGTGTGAGCGAGCAGAATTAAAATTTAAATTCCAAGTATCAGGAAAAATGATTACCCCCTCTATTATCTGCTGAAAGCTGACAAAAATCAATTATAAAATCATTTTGCCATCTTTCCAATTGCAAGATTTTGTATCAAGTTATCGGATTGCATGAATTTGAGCACCATATAAATGTTTAAAAAGGTTCTAAGTTATTTCATAAATATCTCAAAGTCTTGAATTAATGTGGAAGGATAAAATGATTCATAAAACTTAATCACATTTTTCCTAATTTTAGTCCGTTATAGATTGTAATATCAGTCTTGGTATCTATCTAGTAAAGAATAGATTTTCTGCTGTCATTTTTTCTCTCTTATTAGATACTTGCCTTGATTTTATTATTTTACTCCTCTATTCATATGTTTAATATATGTATTGTTGTAAACGAGAGTTAGTTTAAAATAAAGTACACATAATATTGGCAACATGGACACATCCTTACCGAAGAGGAAGCTTATTAATGCATTTTCCTTGCCTATTTTTCTTTGAGAACTTTTCTAAAACAAATTTGTTTTCCGCCCTTTCTTTTTTTTGTATTCGGTAACCAAGAAAATTTTGAAAAGCAAATTAGAATGACAGCTAGAGTACCACATTGTTGAAGAGTTAAGGATTTAATGTTAGCATATCACCATGTCTGTGTTTTCCGGTAGCAATCAGAGAGAGAGAACAATAGGAATGTCTGCAGAATCATGACTCAGAACAAGTGATTAACTTACTGCAAGAAACACCATTCATTAAGGACAACTAAATTAGATATCTTGGTTATTTAACCTTCCAGAAAGGAATATTTTCTCTGCAAGTGGGCATGTGACATGCAGGGGATAGACGATATTTGTGAAATTTGTTGATAAAGAATTACGGTGGTAATGATCATCGCCAAAGAGTGCTGCTTTCACCTCAAATTCTACAGTGTCGAGGTATGCCTGTGTAGAGTAACTCGGCGCACAGAGTCGTACACACGAACAGGCAGACATCTGACCTAAGGCCGCTTGAGATATGTTCTGGGGCGATTAATAAAGAGTGCGATTTACGGTTGACTGGGTTTTGACTAATGGCTTGCCAAGTTGCAGTTCAAATGATATATAAAAAATATAACCCCAAAATATATTTTTAATATATATAATAAAAGGGGGCAATTCATATATATATATATATATATATATATATATATATATATATATATATATATATATATACAAAAGGGGTGGCGCCGGCGTATTAGAGGGTGGTGGAAGACAACGGAACAAGTCTTAAAGAAGATACTTTGGGAGTCCTGACGAGGAAGACTCAAAGATGCGGTTTGATTACTTCGTGATGAAGAATAGGATTTTCTCTGCTCCAGAGAGACTTAATCTCAACTCAAGACGATTCTACAAATCGGCAGGAAGTCTCAGACTCGAATAAACGGGAATCTTGAAGGGGTTTTGAAGATGAAAGGCACGCACAACTCTCCGGGAAGTAGGGGGCTCGATGGATTTCTTCTGAACAGGGGCCAAAGCTTAACGAAGGTAGATATGCTGTCGAGTTCTTCGACGAAGTATGATGACTTGACGAAGGGTTACGGGATTCACGGGAAACAGACGGTAGTCTGATCGGAGTGAATGACGGGCTTTGAATTTTTTCGAGAAATGTTGAACTTCGGGTTAAATACCCGGGTGGCTGGTCCAAAAGACGCCTCAGGTTCTGCCGGTCCCTAGAGGATTATTGGCGCCACTATATGCAAATAAACTTCATGATAAGGAGACGATGGAACTTGCCTGTTATATTGAGGTAGGGTTAATGTGACTGCCCTCGCAGGGGCAGAGACTTCCCTGGGAAGCATGGGGTAGAGCCAGAAGGGTTGCACACGGTTTATCTTAGGGGGGGGGAAGGGTTAGAGTGGCGTCCGAAAGCAAACACAGCTGTGATGGGGGATCGAGCGAGAGACTGATTCTTTCTAGAACTTTCTAAAATTCTTATGCTAGGCGCACGTGGTATTGAAAGAAGAGAGGAGTATTTCCGAGGGAGCTTCCTCTCACAGAAGTGCTCTGAAGCATCTTTTTACACACCGTATTTTCTAAGTTGTAAATCAGAGTGATAAATGTTCCAAGAGATATAAAGGAAATTGTAAACAAATATTCAATAATCTCTAACTTCTGGTGCAGCAAAATCGACAGAATTCAAAAGATGTTGTCCTTTAGACCATATGCAAGTGGATTTACAAGCGCCCAAAATCACTACTATTTGAACTTTATGATGGCTACCATCACTCTCGGAGCATCATATGCGATAAAAAAAGAGAGGAAAGCAACTTTAGGCGATTAAACCTGAATCAATCCATTATATCGTGTGCAATTTGTGCAAAAGAAGCGAGAAACAATTGCTGATTACAAATCTACTGACGTGCCAGAGCACCTTGTAGTTTATTGCAATGTCGCAGTGATACCTGCCCAATTTTGTCAGTCAGTGCTATAAAGCTAAGCATAAGTTCTTTATTAAAATAGGCCAAAATGTTAAGGAGAGGTAGTGAGTATCTGATACGTTGGACGCATCTTTAGAGTTTAAGTAGGGCACTTGTTTAAGAGGAACCATCTTTTTCTCTCTTATTCTGCAATGAAAGGTTTTGAATCTAGATATTGCGAAGCAATATATAACTTATGAAGTGTGTTAGCATAACTAAGTTCCAAAATTGCACTGCCATTTTAGAGGAGAGTCCTCAATTTTCTTAGGTGAATAGCATAGCAAGGATACTAATCCTTTTCCATCAACCTCAAAAGCCTGAAACAACGATAAATCAGGAAAAGCTCTTACTGCTCTCTTTGGCCAAATCACCGAATATGGACTACATTCAAATTTTCAACAGGTATGTCTTAGTCATTATTTGCCACAATTAATAGGGCAGTATAAATCTGGTAAGCAAGTATAGGAAACCATATTTCCGTGGATAAACATATATTAACTTTTTTCTTGCAGTGTGGAAGACATTGCTCAGGAAAACCGTGCAAAGTATAAAGGTATTAAGATAAAAGTTTTTAATTATAGGAGAGCAGGTAGCTGGTTCTTAGAAAGGTAGAATTTGTTTCTATTTGTGAGGTGGAAAATTCGAAACCAAATTAGTTATACTATTTCATCGATGCCTACCGAATAGTGAGGCGTAAATTGGAAAAGTTTCCCTCGCAGAATATGACTTAAAAGACGCTGTTCTGAGCGCCAAATCTTAATGTTATACACGCCGATCGAAAGGTTTTAGCGAAGCAAGAATATTTAATAAAATTTCATTGTTTTGAAATTGTTATCCTTGTGCTGGAACATGGAAATTCATCCTACTCAATTTTTTTCAAAGACTTTATAAAGATTACTATTCTTCATTTATGCTCACTCCGTTTCACTGTGCAGTTATTTCACTTTTTATAAAGTAAATTTTCTTACTGCCAATTTTTGGCTTACACTATAGAAGTGTAAACTAGAATATTTCGACAGCTAAGAAGCGAGATAAAAAATAGATCACTTCGAGATTTTATTCCCAATGAATATTATATATATATATATATATATATATATATATATATATATATATATATATATATATATATATATATATATATATATATATATATATATATATGAAATGAAAAACTCACAAAGTACCACGTGAGGGTAGCAAATGAATGCAATGTCCCGCAGGAAAAAATGAAAAGGTGTTTCCAAGTACTTTCGAACTTTATTAAGTTCCTTATCAAGGATAACTACAAGAAATAGTATTATATTAGAGGTATATATACGAAAGAAAAGTATGAAAGACCGCCTCAAAAACAAGAAATCACCAATGAGGAAGATGGAAGGGGGAAGATAAAGAAACACATTAAGAATTACAAGAAGCAGGTAGTAAGGTCGAACTAAGTCGAAGGAAAGGGTAACAGATTTAAAGAAATGGAGATAGCCTAACGAGGGAGATTATAAGACACGATGAGCAAAAGGGGGGGAAAATACAATGTACAAAACAGAGCAGTGACAATTAAAAATTAAAAAAATAATAATAAAAAATTAAAATAAAACAGGGGCCACATAACTAAAGAATTTATATAAAAAAAAACTAGGAACGAAAGACAAAACTAATTTCTTTGAGAATTAATCTTTTAATTATAGCATCTATTTTATATAAGCCAGGGGAAAGGTTAAAATTATCACATTGGCTTATAAAAGCACATTCAATGATATTTCTTTTTATAGGGTCATTGGAACGCTAAATAAATTTGGTCGAGTTCCAGTTAATTAGATGGTCCCTATCTGACATATGGACAAAGAAAGCACTGTTATCTTCCCCTCTTCGGACATTATATTTATGTTGATTTATGCGAACAGAAAGTTGTTTACCTGTTTGTCCGTAATATTTACTTAGACAACCAGAACACTCAACTGAATAAACTCCCCCCCCCTCTCAAACTATTACAATTATTACGTACTAATAAATTCTTAATGGACGTCTCATATTTAAAAGCAACAGAAATGTTAAATTTATTCAAAAGACGGGGAAGATCACTAAAACAAAGAGAAAAAGGTAGAACTAAATTGTTATTACTATTAAAAGGGAGAGTAGGGACAGTTTGATAAAATGTCTTTTTAGCAGAAGAAAGACAGTTTTGAAGAAACGGGTAAGGGTAACAAAGTTTATGGCCAATTTCAAAGTTTCTGGAAAATTCCAAATCCATATATTCCGGGCTCACAACACGTAATGCCCGTAGAAACATAGAAGAAAAAACAGAACGTTTAACTTTAGGGTTGTGAGAAGAGTAAAAATAAATATAAGTATTTAAATTAGTAGGCTTACGAAAGATAGAGTATTTAAAACATGTATAAGTTCTATGAATAAGAAGATCAAGAAAGGGAAGGGTTCTATTATTTTCCAACTCGTGGGTAAATTTAATTGCAGGGACGAGACAATTGAGTCTGGTAAGAAAAACATTAACATCTTTGGAATTAGGCTACAAGCAAATGACATCATCAATATACCTGTACCAAACGATCGGAGCGTCAAGGATAGTAGGGAGAAGTTTTGTTACAAAAAACTCCATATATAAGTTAGCAAGAACAGGTGATTTCTTGTTTTTGATGCGGTCTTTCATACTTTTCTTTCGTATATATACCTCTAATATAATATTATTTCTTGTACTTATCCTTGAAAAGGAACTTAATAAAGTTCGAAAGTACTTGGAAACCCCTTTTCATTTTTTCTTGCGGGACATTGCATTCATATATATACATATAAATAATATTAATGATAAACGAAAAAAGATCTCCGGCATTTGCGTTAAATATTTACCAAATTCTAGGGTAAAAGGCCCTATATTATTGAATTTTGATAGCCAGAAAGCGACAATATCATGTAACTCTCTTTACTTTGTCTATATTGCAAGTTAATTTGCTAATCACAATTTATTTTTTCTTGGAAAACGTAAACTAATGATGATTTGAGTTTTAAGACGAGTTCCCATTTATTATCAACTTTATGCTCACTTTTTAACGTGTCGGCTCTCTGATACACTTGGAAAGGTATATTAAAGGGTGGAACAATTTCAACAGTTAATTTAAAAAGGATAGAATAAATGTGTTAAGTGGCTAATAAGGCTGGCATGCTTATCTTCTATAGTCCTTGATTTATTTGTGCCTTTATTTGTTCGTGTCCGATAGGGTCTTCTATTTTTCTCGTTCTTTTCAGTTTAGATAATTTCTTGCAATAGATAAAATAAGTTTTATTTGTTTTGTTGAACATAATTTAAATTCAAATTTCATAATGGAGATTGAATTCATAATTGCTATTTAATCTTTATGTTCATTGCGTTTCAAAGTCCTCCTATCGATTCTGGGAGATGAGTTATTTAATTTTATAGGTTTTATTGGATTGTTTCCTTTATATTTATAGTTTCATTTTAACCACTGAATTATCTAAAAACCTCTTCTTTGACTTTCTCTAATACAGAATTTGCTTATTCTTTAGGTGATTCATTGCGAGACCTTTTCATCTTAAGCCAAGAAATTGATGTCTCTTAAATCAAAAAGATGAAAATAATATAGATTTATATACTAGTAAAAAATGATACGTGGTATTTTTGGATTCATTTCTGATGATTAATTTCATCATATAACAAAGGCAACTATAAAAGTGATAAAACTGCTATATCGAAAAAAATCAAGCTTATTTTACGAGCTATAATTTAAGCGTGGCTAAAAGCAAAATTCCTGTTATTTCTGTTCTATATTAATTGTGCTGAATTATAGAAAAATCTGATACACGTATTATGTTTTAATATATTTTTTAAATTCGATATAATTTTCTTGTAACTCTTTCTCTGTATCTGACATTTCATCTGAAATTCCACAATCTATTTAAATTTTCATTTCGAGATCATTTTTTTCTCAAAGGAGAAGTTAAATCAGGCGGAGATATTGTAAAAAATAACACAGACATTCACGGGGAATGAATACTTACTAGTTGAATTGTTATGTTCAAGTAATAACCAATTTCTTATTATTTTCTTCCCTTTTAAATTATTATAGAGCATTTCTTAATATGAACCATTATGATGGTAACAAAATAATGTTATATAAGACATACGATTTGAAGGTTTAGTTTGATACTTATTTTTATTCTTATTCTGCTGCGAATTAAATACATGTCAAAGTAAAAAAATTATATTATATTCCTAGAATTCAGGGGTTAATAATACAGTTCAAGAAAGAATTTGCTTGAAACTAGATGAATAATCTTTTTGATAATTTAAGTACAAATATTTACTAGTGTTGAACCATCTCTAACAATTATATTAAAGATAGATTGATAAACATCCTGATAAAAGCTGAATTGGCATCATCTAATTCCAAACCTAAACACAAGTGAGTATTCTAGAATTAAATAGTTGGTACAAATTGCTTGTACCAGTAAACCTTTTCCGATCAGCCTGATTTTACTTTAATTTAATTATATGCTATATTAGGATGATAACTCTTCAAATTTAACAGCATAATAGTTCCTGCATCATAAATTTCAAAATGTAACCCTATGATTTTCTTCTACCTGTTACCCCTTCTGAATAATCAAGGTCCTTTATTTTGCTAAATTCTATACTTTTTAACGCCTTGATAAATGGGATGTTCCTCTTGTTTCTTTATTGGTCGCATATAGATTTTCTTTTAATTCTAATGCAGAAGTAGAATCAAGACAGCGAAACTTGATTTCATAGAGAAAAAATAAGAAAAGGTTATAATAGAATCGGGGCAAAGAAAGAAAAAGAATGGTGGACACGATATCGAGGCGAAAGATGCAAAATAAATATTTCTTTGTGCAACCACTATACCTTGAAGAGGTATTAAAATATAGCCAGAACAAGCCTGTCTAATGTACAAAGGTACACGCTATAAGTCACCTTGAATCATATATGTGTAACAATTTGAATGCTCTTAAATACTAAGATAAAAAACTCTCCGGCCATTTAATCATCTTAATTATATTTGGTAGCCAATGAGAATTCAGAAAAATCTCCAGCTATTGCCGAGTTGCCATTAATATCCGAGCTACATTAGTTTGAAATTGACCGTTTTTGTGACATGTGGTTCTCAGGTGAGTTGCTAGATATTACTGTAATAATAATGTCAGGAATGTGATTACAAGTGAATTCTTATAATCATAAGACATCATAACATAAATCCATTTATTTTCTTCATGAAATTGATGACTCAATATGACAAACGGTGTGTTAAAAAAATAAAATTGACCTATACCTCGACTTTTCATATGATTTATTTTCTGGTTATTGAGCTCATCTAATTATCATGGTTTCTCTTTGCAGTTAAATAATATTAATTTATTCTTTTAATTACAGGTTTCAATGAATAAACACAAGCTAACTAGAAATGATATTGGAGAAATTATCAATTGTGGAAACTTTTGAAATGCCTCAGATGTAAACGTTTTGTCAGATGACAATGAAATGAAACCGAACTCAGGGAAGTAGGCCCTGGTGATAAAATTATATGCAAATCATAAAAAATGAATATGAGGCAAAGGAATACGATAAAATAATTACAATAATGTACAAACCAACTGGCCAAAGATAATCTTGGTTTATGAAAGTTCTTATTCCTCTTCATGGGTGGAGGTAATGATAATGAATAAACTTCGCCAATGGAACCTTACCAATATTTGACTAAATCTTTCATGATAAGCTTTTAGAAGCCATTCGTGAAAATTTTCTTTGCCCTGACAACTTGCAGAACAATCAACCAGATAATGACAAACTTTGGAAATTACGAGCCATATTAGATGAATTTGTGTGGAGTTGTCGAAAGAATTCTCGTCGATATCTTTCGTTTGAGGCATTAGTAAGAAGAATGACCATGAAGAACATCTTTACTTAGGAGAATATTAACGAACGAGTATTGAAAAGTTTATAGAGAGCAATCACTACAATAATGACAAAGGTCAGGGATGACAAAGATCCTATAGCAATCCTGGCCAAAATTTATTTAAGAGGTGGCGATGTGGCACTATGAAGTTCTGGACACAAATTTAAGACAAAAAGTACAATAAATAGCTTGACCTCATTTCTGCCAGATAAATCATTTTGGTTTCCCCAATTCTTACAAATAACGAAATATTTGATACTATTAATGTGGAATTACAATCTCATCTACTTTTTAGATTTAACCTACCTTTACAATTAGTGGGTATGTTGTGTTTTTAGATGCATTTGGTTTAATAGGGTTATTTATGGAACTTATTATCCTAAGTAAACTGTAAGCTAGAATTCTTTTGAGGATTTAAACAATCATCAGGGATTACTTTAGTCTTTATGCGTTTGTAATAAATAAAATAGAATCTCAATTTAATAAATATATCTTAACTTCATATCACTAAATGATTGTTGATTGCTTTTTTAATGAATCCAATTTAAATCAATATTCCGAGTAATATACACTAAAATTGTTCCAAGTTTTCTATTATAAATATCGATTATTGTTTACTATATTGATGAAGTTTCCGTCTACTATTTCATAGGTATTTACTCCTCAATATTCCGGTCTCGTAGAGGAGAATGAATATTAGCCTGATTATTTTATTCTACTAGAGAGATCTAGAACACTCACCAGGGGTCATTGTTATATTCATTGACGAGCATTTAGATATTGATAATTTCTTTTCGTATGGAATTTTGATGCTATGCATGATGCTGTTTCTTTCACATAATTTTCTATCTCGGGCATTGTTTATTTCTACATAATTTTGGGGGTTTCCATCAGGAGCTTTCGTGAGCTTATATCTGACTACCTGATGTAAAACATGAAAATAAAACTGAACGATCCACATTTTTACCAATATGTGCCTTCTGTTAATGATTAACTGACTAACCACCGTCTTTGAAGAATAAATTAAATTAATTGAAAATTCAACTCCAATTATTCTTTCCAATGCACATATGATCGCGATATGGAAAAACACTCGCCCCATAGAGGGATAAACCTTTTATCCATATGAAGTTCTTTGGGGGGAAATGAAAAATGGATAAGACTTTGCTTGACAACTGTGAGCAAGGTGTAAATGATTTTAGATCCCTTGGCAAGTTCGTACCTTTTAGAGGTCAACAGACCTAAGTCGCGTATTCTGAAGTACTCCAATAATTTTGAAAAAATAAATTGATTAACAAACGCATTTTCAATTAATCATCTGAACTTATGACCTTCAAAACTTTCAAAATCTCATTGAAAAGTAAAGTGGTTACTCTACGACCGATATAGTAACTTATAGAGTCGCGTGAATGCGACTAATAAAATATTTTCAATTATCTTGAGCTAAAAATGAACCTCTTCCTCTAGAGACTAACTAGCTTATTATCGTTAGGCTTCTATCAACTAGGCCCAGGATAGTTTCGGATATAATAAGCGAATTTTTAGAGGAAGGAAAAGGTTAGAATTGTTAAAGAGTGCGATAGTCAAAATAGGCAAGCCAAGTCCTCATTTGTCCTTCATTAAGGAGAGGTGCGTTTTTAGCCCGAATTTGTTTGCATCCAATTCTTATATTTTCAAAGAATGTTGCTACATTTTTAGAAATATTAAACAGGAAAAGGTTTAAAACAAAATAAGAACAATTTTGTTTGATAAATTTAAAAGCATTTTTATTTTATTTTTTCCAAAGCAGCAAAAACTTTCCAGATGAAACAGTATCACCCAATGTAGATTTATTTCTCTGTAGGCCAAGTTTCGAATTATAAAGAACGTACTCAAAACTGATAAGAAACCTAGTTTCAATTTTTACAAGAGTCTAACATTTATAATATTAAAAACGGGGATTAACTAAAAGTATAGAGTATGTAAGCTGGATTATATGCAGTGTTCATAAATTCATGCAGCAGATTTCAATTTTAATAACTAAAGTTGTACAAATGATATAATAATTTAGTCGAACTTATATAAATGTTTTAATCTTGAAGTTGTATTTTTAATATAATTTTGATTCTCGCACTACAAAATGACCTCCATCAGTGTAGAAAATTTTCAATCCGATTCTCGAACTTTTCGAATGTATTCCAAAATTTGTGCACTGATCTTACTTTTTATTCCAATATTAAGTTAGCTCAAAAAACAAACAAACCATTAATTTAACCATTGATTTGACATAGCATCAAAATAATCACTCGTTGCCTAGGGATTTGGTCTACCTCTACCCATCTATTTGTTTGGAATGGTGTTATTTGAAAGCATAGATTCAATGTATAAGGTAGTAAGGTGGTCCATCCTACCTGAGAAAGAGGTTAATTAAAATATTTAGGGTCTTAAATACGTGAATGAAGAAATGTTGCACGATTGCTAAATAATTTTCAAAATTGACCTTTTGTTTATCAAAAAGGAAAGAGCCTATTATGTGAGTTCTTCTGATAGCCTACTACCCATTAACTTAGGCGGGATTCTTTTTGGTTGAGTGGAAGTGCTCGGAGTTGGATTATTTGGTTTTCCTCTCTGAAGTCTTCAGATATATAAATGATGAAGGTTTGGGAGAAGCATATTCAAATGAAGTTTTCCCTACTTCTTTTCATCACTCAAGCATGTAATTTTCCCTGTCCAAGGGATGGATTGTCTTGAGCACAACCATAAATCAAGGCGTTCGAATCTAAGAGAAAAGAAGATGGAAATGGAAATACAAGGCAGAAATACAGCCCTACAATGGGACATGTCAATCCTCTTGTCGTAGCAAAGGTGAGGCTTTAATTTAGAATAACTTCAGTTATTCTTTCTCATATCTTCACTCGCTGGGTTGTGGCAATAAGAAGCGAGAGATAAAAAAAGATATGGAGCATCGGGAAAATACACAGAGAGATAGACTGGGATCTATAGTGCGGCGAATACGCACCTGTCAGGAGTTTCTCAACTGTACCCGACTTAATGTCGCATCAACTTCTCTTTATGTAGAAAATATGACTATTTTTAATATTTTTAATGGACGGCATCCATCATGTCTAGAACCAGAGTAGGAGAGGCTCTACCAAGCCTTTTTCATATTTCCTTCACACCCATAATAATTTACGCGCGTAGAAAATAATATATGGTAGACTAAAAAATTCTATACAAGCTTTAATTAAAATAATAATTTACGCACTTCTTAAGCACGCCAAATCACAGAAAACTCTTATATATTCACCAAAGTTCTCTTACATTTAAACATACGCACTTTATTTGATTAACCCTCGTCTGTGTTTGATATTTGTCGGGAAGGGAGAGCATGGTCCTTCTTAAATGCAGAATGGGAGCATAAAGGCATACCAAATGAGAGAGATAAAGCTGGGTAAAGGAAGATTAAATTGTGACCTACATAAATATTAAAAGAATAAAAGTGCATGGAGATCCTAAAAAATTACTCGTCTAGAAAAAGCACACTTGTGTCATCAAAAATCTCAACATTTCCCCTTATATTGTTAATCCCCAAATTAAAAAAAAACTATGACGGAACTCACTTACATTTTTTACCTTTGCATTATTAGGATGTGCAGCCAACGCTAGAGTCTGCCATGCATCTCACCTTTAGAGAGAATTTTAAGTTACTTCCTCCTAAAAGGTCCTCTTTTGATGTATACAAGTTTTTCCTTTACGCTATCTTAGTTCCAGCATCTGTCATTTCCTTTGACAGTGTCTTGACCATTTCCAGTTCTGAATTAACTTTATTTGCCATCCTTTCTTGTATTCATATACTAGTATTTTATTGCCTCGGCTCTTTTAGCCCAACATGTGGCGTCTTATGTCTCTTTGGGTTAATCTCAGTTTTTTAGTGTTTGTTAATTATTAGATGTTAATTAATATGTATAAATAATTTGGCTCTATATTATATTGTTTTTAATAAGCTTGTTGAGTTCATTGTATTCGATACTTTTCGAGTTGTTTGATACAATCGGATTTTAGGCCTCTATTCTTGCCTCACCAATTCTTGTCAGCCAACCTTTTGTTATTTTTTCCTAAATTTAAATATTCTTAATTTGTTTCTGTAATATTTATGTTTCAGTTTTCTACAGTAGGCCCCATAACTTGCTAATTAATTTCATTTATATTGATTTTCAATGGAATTTGGGTTGCATTTTAATTTTCAGTGCTAGGGTTGTGTTTTATTTTACATATACGTTGAGAAATCTGTGATCAGTCATGAGGTGAAAGAACTGATAGCTTATATATACCTAATGAAATTTATTTTCATGAAGAGTATGTAACCGATCTCATTTATTGTTTCATTTAGTCCCCCAAATCCCATCTTTTACATGACAAACCAACGAGTACTATAAATCTTTAAAGGGGAATATTATCGCTGAAAACAAAGGAAAAATTCATGAAACGCAAATTAAGTGGCACATAACATCGTGGCAATATGGCCACTATAAGATGAGAGAATTGAACGATCTTGATTCGCTAACAGTTATAATTTCTGATTAGTTTTCCTGTAAATTCCTTAAAGCTTTTTATGAGGTCATGGCGCAAACGTGCGAGTATCTGCATTGGAGCACCGCCGTTGTTGAATAGGGCACAGGAAGGATTTTAAATGGAAATTGTCACGTTACTATCGCGTGCACGAAGGGATTAAAGCCTCCTACATGAAATAATATACATATAGTTTTCCGTGCTTTTTTACACAATGGAAAGAGGAAGAGTTCCTTGACCTCTTTCCAAGTGGCAAATTCTTGTTTGCTGAGTCAGTGGCCATGTTTTCATGGCAACATGATCGGGATAATGTTCTTGGAAGAGGATGAACCAGAAAATGAATCCAAGGAACCTAGGGCAAGTAAACAAGGTCTACTGACCAAAACGTTTCGTGCCCTCTCTTGTTCTGATTTATGTCCTTACGACTTTGAAAACTTTCAATAATTCCCGGACTAACCTTGAGAAGACCTTGGCAACTCTATGATTCGAAAGAAAATGGAATCACTTTAACGGTTTCAAATTTCGTTAGAATCAGCCGAATAGTTATGATGTTATTGCCAAAAAAACTAATTGCCTGGCTGACCTTGGATGAATTTGGCAATTATATTATTTGAAATGGAGTGTAAAACAATATAAGGGTTTCAAATTTCGTTAGAATCAGCCGAATAGTTATGATCTTATTGCCCCCCTAAAAATAATTGCTACGCTAACCTTAGGAGGACGTTAGTAATTATATCATTCGAAAGAGAATGTAAAACAACATAATGGGTTCAAATTTTGTTAGAATCTGCCAAAGAGTTATGATGTTATTACCAAAACAAAATAATTCTTGGGATAATCTTTATAGAACTTTGCTAATTGTATCATTCCAAAGAAAATGTAAAACAACATAATGTTCCCAAATTTCGTTAGAATTGGCCGAATTGTTACAATGTTATTAAAAAAAAGCAAAACGTGAACCGACCGACATATTGAGATGTAGAGTCGCCCGCGACTATGAAGCCACAACTTTCTAAAAGCTGATTAAAAAGTAGAACTAAATTCTATTAAAATATATATTTTTTTTAATTAAAGTGGCGGGCTTTAGTTTTTTGTTACACCTCATTTATGGAATTGGAATGGCGAAAAAATGGTCACACCCTAATTGCATAGTCTAGAATAGTATAGCATAGCACATTATAGCATAGTATAACATAATATATTATTGTAAAAGTGTGCTTATCATATTATAGCATAGTATAACATGGAATAGTATATTATAGCATAACATAGTATAGTATAGTATATGTAGTATAGTATCTCCAGGGCATAGTATAGCCTAGAATAGCACATCCTTGTATAGCCTAGTATTGTCTAGAATAGTATAAATATTTTATAGCATAGCCTAGTATAGTCTAGAATAGTCTAGATTGCTTAACATAGTAAATCATGCCTAGCTTAGCCAAGCATAGTATATCATAGCATAGTATAACAGAGTAGATTATGTCATAGCATAGCCTATCATAGTATGGCCTAGTCTAGCATCGGATAGCCGAATTTAGCTTAGCCTAGCTTAGTATAACCAAGTCTAGTATATGATTCCCTATAATAGTAGAATTTACCATACCACACTTTAGCACAGCTAGCCTAGTATAGCCTAGCCTTAAATAGTATATATAGTTTAGCCTGGCAGAGTATGACTTAGCCTAGACTAACCTAGCCTAGCCTAACAGAGAATGTATACTATGGCATATCTTAGCCTAGAAACCATGGTAAATACTAGCCTATCAAAAAATAGCCTAACATAGCGTAGTACAGCCTAGTATATATATGATAGTAAAGCTTACCATAGTGTAGCATATTATAGCTTTTCAAGGTATAGCCTAGCCTAGAATAGTATAGGATAATATAGCCTAACCTAGTATAGTTTAGAATAATTTAACATAGTATTGCCCATCTTATCCTCGTATAGCCTAGGCTTGCCTAGCCTTGCAAAGTCTAGAACTGTATAGCCTATCTACCATAGCCTACCTTACCCTAATCTAGCTTAGCATAATATAGTATAAACATAGTATCATCTAGCCTAGCATAATATAAAGTAGTCTAGCTTAGTATAGCCTAGCTTAGCATAGTATTTCCTATCCCATTCTAGCATGGTATATCTTGGCATACCACACCCAACCATAGTCTAACCTATGCTAGCTTAGCATGGTACTGTATAATCTTGCCTAGTCTAGCGTAGTATAGTCCAGCATAGCCTAGCATAGCATAGCATACCCTTGTCTATCCCAGCCTAGTATATCATATCATAGAATGTCCTATAATAGGACACTAAACGCTAGAGTAGCTTAGTATACCCTATCCTCCTATAGACTTGCATATATAGCCTAATATATTATATATTAGAATAAATTAGCTTAATATAGTATAGCTGAGCCTACCACAGTGTATCCAAGCCTAGCCTCCCTAGCAGAGTATAACAAGCCTAGCTTAGCGCACTCTACAATGGTATATTAAAATTTAGTCTAGCCTAGCTTAGCTTACCCTAGTCTAGTATAGCCTATCTTAGCCTAGTTGACTGGAGCCTAACCTAGTATATTCTATCCTATCTAAGCCTAGTTAGTATATAGCATCGCCTATCCTAGACTATTAGATCTTAGCCTTGGGATGCAGAGCATGCATAGCATATCGTAGCCTACACTAACAAACCTCGCTTATCCTAGCTAGTATAGTGAAGGCTAGCCAAGTGTAGCAAAGCTTAGTATATATTAGCCTAACCTTCTATACCATAGCCTAGTCTAGCCTAGTATAGCCTTTCATGACCTGCCTAGCCTAGTATAGCTTTTCACGCCCTGCCTAGCCTATTATAGCTTAGTCTAGCCTAGCATAGCATATCATAGCATAACCTAGCCAAGCATTAACTATCATGGACATGTATAGCCTATTCTATACAATTATACCCTAGTGAAGCATAGCTTATTATTGTCTATCCTAACATATGTACTATATGCTATCTTATAATAGCATATTATAGCCTAAATTAGCATAGTATATTTTACCCTTGTACATTATATCTTAGCATAGCTTAGCATAGTTTAGCCTAGCTTATTCTAGGCTTGCCTAGTAGAGTATAGCATATTATAGTCTAATCTAGTCTAGCACAGTATCGTCCAAAATGTTATGATGTTATTGCCAAAACAAAATAGTTCCCGGGATAACCTTGGGAGGACTTTGGCAATTATATTATTTGGAAGAAAATGTAAAACAACATAAGGATTTCAAATTTCGTTAGCATCGGCCAAATAGTTACAATGTTATTACAAAAACAAAACAAAAAAAGCAAAACGGGGACCGACCGACATAGTGAGATGTAGAGTCGTTCGGGTCCTGACTCGCACGCGACTAAAGAGTTCCCGGAAAAAACGTTTCAGTTTGTATGAGTAATGGTTGAAACCCTCCCAAATGTACGTGCATTCGTGATCTGTATTTGGATGCATAGATGTTTTCTCATTAATCCATTAGTCTCATTACGTAATATCAAAAATACATTTTGTGTACATGGAAAATAAAAATTCTGACGTGAAAAAAAAAATTTACCATTATCAAAGCAGTTCGAATTTATTAAAACATTGCAACAATTTTACAACTGTATTTTTTCCTCTAAAACAGCGCGAAGGGAATGCGAAAGATTCTTTAGCCAATTGTTATCGTTGACGAGAGTTTGATTTATATATACGATTCAGAAGGTGAATTTATTCGTAACACCTCTTTTGAAGAGGAATTCCTCTGGACCGTTGAAACTCAAATCAGGGTTGTAAAATCAAAGTGTCATAATACTATTTTAAGGGAATTAGATGGAGTAGTTTCGATTAATTTAATCGAAGGACATAAATTATTTACCAGGGTCTATTAGGCAGAAGTTATAAGTAAATTAAAGTCATTACTGACAACAAATCGCCACACTGTAAAAGTGTGGTGAGAAGCTTAAGAATTGGTAAGAAGATGGAGTGGGAAATTTTGTCTGCTTAACCTTTGTCTGGTAGACACAAGAGTTTATGTTCGTATTTTAACACTGCTTTATAAAATAATCTCAATATATTATCGACACCAACCTTTTCTTTTACTTTTTCTCATTATCCGAGCTGAGGTAAATGTTTTAGTTTTTATTAATAAAATTAATTAATAAATTCAATACAAGCACAAAATTATCTTACCCTTTAAATTTCCAAATGTTTGCATTTTGATACGTAATTTTCTTTTAATCAATCAAAACCTACTTTCCTTTTTTTGAAAATAAGATTGGCAAGACTCATAACCAAGAGGAGCGCAAGAGAAATATAATTAGTCGCATAATGCTCGAGAGTTATTTCCGCGCAATGACTTGGCTGCGATATTTCTCAGGCTTCTCTTTTTGACGTAAAATAATCTAAAAGCAGTCGATACAAGCATAAGTGATAGGGACACTACTTCTCAGGAAGAAAAGGAACCAGTTCTTTCAAGTAGTAAATATTTTTATATCTTATTAGAATATTGAGTTTAGAACAAGGTTTTATCCTTAAGTAAATGAGCTTCCAAAGAATTGTTGTGATGGTTGTGCTGAAAAACCTGAAGCATCCGAGGTAAATATTATCTTATTGCTATTATCATTATTATTAGAATTATTGTTTTCATTACAGTATGATAGGATCTAACCACATTTTGCAGAAATCTTAATAAATATAATTGTTCAAAGTCAAAGATTAAAAAGATTAAAAATCTCATAATTTCTGCTTATTTACTGCTTATTCAAGGGTTTTCTTGATAGTTAATAAGAAAAGATGGATCATGAATTTTTACTAAAGAGAAATAATTTAGGTTTTAAATAAAATGGAAAGGACATGTTATTGTAAACTAAGGATCTCGAAGGTAAGTTGAAAGACAGTTCGTGCCGTTTCCTGCCAAGAATTAGTTCGCTATTTGCAATAGTAAAAGAAGGAAAAATACCTAAGAATTATCTCTAATAGATTCTAGAGCTTATTTGTGATCACTGTTATAATTATTGTATTGGCTTAGGTCTGTTTTATTTTACATACATTCCCTAATATATATAATTTTGACTAGTTTCTACAATTTGTTTTCAGTAAGTTATCAATTATATATCTGAACTTATTTTTTACTAAGTTTAAATGGCGCTGGCAAGTTGTAAACTCGGCCATTTAGCTTGGTTTACCTGGAAGCATTGGGTAATTTGTGTCTGTTTATTAAGATTAATTTAAAAATGTATTAGAGCTCATTTTAAACAAAGTAGGTAAGGCTTACCTATATATGGATGCCTTTAATTTAAAAAAAAAAAACCTGCATAATCTCCAGGCATAAATTTAGCTAATAAAAGTTTGCTTAAATACACGTTCAGGTTAGTGACTGAATTTTCGTCATTAGTTTAAATTAGTCCTGTAAATACCACACAAACATGTGTTTCTCACCATCATTACTAAGAAATGGAGTACGGCCTCACCGACGTGAAATACCACTTCTGTTTACAAAAAAGATCAAGTCACCTGGGACGTGATTAATAACCGGAAGGACGAAGGAAGGTTGCGCTATATATAACTCACTTGGTGACTAGATCCAACGATCCGAGAATGATATCCATATAAAATATCAGAGACAATCATTGGTAAACTCAAAGGTACATGAGTGGTATGGATATATATGGATGGATAATGGATGGTAATAGACTTGTAAATAAAACTTAAGAATACAGCTTAAGAGGTGGGTTAATTAAGTGAATGAGTGTTAGAGAGAGAAATTAGTCCTTTCTCTCTCTAACACTCATTCACTTAATTAACTGATGAGGGAGTGGAAAATATTGTGATTGAAAGATGTGCAAGGGGTTTGTGAGGGGGCATGCTAGATGTTTTCTGCCGAAGGCTGAATCTTCACTAGCGCCCTATCACTGTGAAGGGTTGATTTAGCGTGGGGAAAATAATGGGTCGCCTTGTACTTAGTAGAGATTAAAGGGAGAGGTAAAGTGGTTTGTTTCTAATGACGTTGAAGAACGCCAAATGCCATTTATGGGAAATTGTTCAATATTGATTTCTGGAATCCTTCTGTAGTGTTCTCTGAGATGGTAGTTTGAGAAGGTGGTTCATGTAGGTGTTTGGCGACTGTTTAAGTGTCTGAACACCCATTGATCGCCTTCAACTCTCTTATTATTAAACCTTCCCTGTATACCCATTGAGCCCTCGCACAAAACTCATTGAACCCAACGTGAACATAGCTTGAGCCATCATGAATCAGCTTATAGTAAAATTTAAAAATAAATCCTGAAACTGCCGTGAGACGCCCTGAAATCCTCTCAGGACCCGTTTTTCTGTAAATTTTACAGAACCTTATTGCTAAGTGGCCACTAAGTTACTGTATCTCTTACAGCAAAAATCCACATTATTGTTCTTTTAATACAGCAGTTTACTGTAAATTTTACCGTAACACAATATAAAGGAAATTACATTAACGTATATTAGTAAATTTTGAAAACGGGCCATTACTCTACTTCCTACAGTAACCTGATTTATTAAAAATAAAATAACACACATTTTCTGTAAAAATATTGTAAGTTAACGGCTGGTTAGTTGTCAGTAAATTACTGTAAATTTTCATTAAATATTTAACAGTGTATTACATTTCAAGCTTAATGACATTTGATATCTCTAATGTATGAGAATTTACATTGGAGTGTTACATTTCAGTATTCAAGATCAATAATAGCTTCCTTAATTTTCGGTATTGTAATCAATAACCATACTTTCTTTAGCCCTTCTTACGTCTTTACATGCAACAAAAATTCTCGGTTGACAATTGTTTTTCATGTGAGAACCAGCTAAAATGCATGCAACTATTCATTTTCTCTGCTGATAAATCCCTACACTGTTTTGGAATTACTATTTGTTAAAATAGTTAGTCTAGAATTAAAGTCTAGTCTCTCTCCAAATCTGATTTATATGAATTAATCTAAATTTACTACATCTTAAAACAGGCCTAGTTACTATTAGTTATCTGTAAAAAGTTTGTGGCAAAAATGGAACATTTAAAACAATTATACGATTTAAGAAGATGTTTTTAAAGGTATTATTTTAATGGCATTAAATTATTGACAACGGAAAATGTTGTAGGTTTATACATCAACTGCACAATCTTGAATTACCCTTCAGTGGATCTTCAAGTTTTTCCTTCTCGCGGAATGATCGAGCGATATTCCTTTTCGTTGCTGCATTGATGCGCCGGTCAAAGAAGGCGAAACAGACTAAATATTCTATGATATACTACTACTTGTGGTGAAAAAGTTATTTAAGCAAGTTTTTGATATCTTTGGCTGGAGAAGTCCAGGGAACGTGGGGCGTGAGCCAATGCGTTTGACTTATTGTTCCAATGCATAGAAGGCAAATTTATTCAAACTAGATCTCCCTCTATTGTCAGCATGAAATGACTTTAAGGGAACGTAATCTTTTATGAAAAAATTATTGTTGCTATGCAACTTGTTTCTTCTGAACTTGCGGTGGATGTTGTGTTAGATATAGATTCCAAGGAGCGATCAGTTCTCAATTCTCAGTCAGCATCAGAAAAAGATTTTCTTGGACGGTAAGCTGTAGGTTCCGTGATATAGGACATATTTTGTTCAAGATCTCTTGTAAGCGGGGGTATAGTCCGATGCCAGGTCCAGATAGACTTCACATGATTTTTACTCATACCCTCTTCAATGAAAAGCTCTAAGATTCGGTGGCAGCATGCGTGATAAAAGATACGATGACCAAGTTCCTGATCTAAAATGACTTGCTCCTTAAAAATATCAAATGTTTGAAGCTGTTGTATCGATCCAAATAGCTCATAAACCATATGTTACATTACACATTCCACTCTTTGAATACATCATTCATTCTCGGTATCAAGTAACCAACACGTAAGGGCAATTCTTTCAAGCTATCCACCTCCATTATCTGTTAAAAAATGATTATTTCTTGTGTTATATACTGTATTAGATATTTGCAAAGTAATTATTTGGATATTTACCTTGTGATCGCGTTTCGTATAAGGGGTATTTTTTTAGCATGCAGATGTTGGCAGGGAAATTTCTTTTTAGGTGAAGACGAGGTGGATGGCTATGCGATTTCATCATTGAAATTAGCTTGTGTTTGAAACTGAGCTTTTCAGCATATGTCATTTCATTACTTCTTTAATTACGCTGAAAAAGCAGGGATGCCCGATTCTAATCTAAAGTTAGAGCTTATTTGCTTTAGGGTTAGCTACATGGAAAAGGTGTAGTAGGTTATTATGGAATTGATCTCATTCTTTGTTTCTTGTGAGCGTAGAATAAATTCGTACAAAATCTCAATTCGAAAGATGTTTCGCATAATTTTAGCGATTTAAAAGTTTGGCTTGAAATGTGATTAAAGAGAGCTTTACATTGTTTCAGATGCGCAAGTTTTATTTGTGATCGTATATCCTGTATGTCTAAGCGTTTGAACGGATTATTCTTTGTATATCTGTGAGAAGGGGGGAGTTTATCAGTTCATTTTTTATAGCCTAGAAAACTGAAACTATCTTAGTGTTAGTTTTATTTTAAGATTTTGAGAATATTAATTTTGGTTTGTAAAGTAAGGATGAATTAGCGCTAGTTATTTTTATTGTGATTTCTACAGGATGTCATTTCGGGGCAAGAGTAAATTTTGCTTGCTTCAAGGCTAGTGTCGTTTATAAAATATGGTGGATAAGACAACGCTGTGAAAATTCCTTCAATGTTACGTATTCTTTCATCGAGTAGTAGGTAATTACAAATTATATATCTCTTTTGTAACCAAAAATTAAGCAGTTCAACGGTAAACATTACAGTCGTGGCAAAATATCGTAACACGGAGTTTATGTATTACGATTTCATTTGCTGTTCCATCGTAGATAGAGTGGGCGGAGCTTGCGTTGATGCAAAGACTCTGACGCGTCTGTAGCTACACAATGCTACCCAGCCATGTCTCAATGCACGAAGAGTGCTTGTGTAGAAAAGTGGTATATCATGTTGCTCTCGTTAGCACCAAACCATGACTGTAACCCTAGCTTTGCAGCCATATAATTCCATTCAATTTGCACACAATTGGACGTAATAAGCTCAGCATGGAGGAAAGGTCTCGTGCTATCGCTCTTTTAGATAATGGCATGTCTGTTATTCGTGTAGCTACCGACCTGAATGTGTCTAGACAAGACATTTATTGTGTCCGAGACGCGGTGGCGATAATACCACTAGGCACGACCCCCCCAAGGAAAACAGGTTCTGGAGCACCAAGAAAGACAACAGCAAGGACATATAAGCTATTATAAAGTGAGGAGATGGTAAAACTTTCAATAGCCGCTCTAGCACTCAAGAAGAAACACCCATACTTCCTCAAGAACATCACTATTAGCACGATTCGGCACCAGCTGCAAAAAGAACTTGGATTACCCGCACGACGTGCAGCCAAGAAATCCCTTCTCATTAATGATATAAAGAAAAAACGCCTTGTAATTTGCAAGAAATACAAGGACTGGACATCAGAGGAATGGAAAAAGGTAATATTCAGCGACGTAAGTACCTACAGGCTGGTCAGGGAGGAGTCCAAGTCAGTGCGTCGGCTGAGAGGTGTGTCACGGTTCGATCCCCGGTACACAATGAAAACAGTAAAACATCCGGACAGTGTATTGATGTGGGGTGCATTCAGTGGTGGAACGGGCAGAGAAGGGATGTACTCCATCCCCAAAAACGTTACCATGAAGAGGAGCAATTACATTGATATGTTGAAGGAACATCTGCTATATTTCTCGATTATTCATAAGTGCAATTATTTCATGCATGATGGGGGCCCTGCACACAAGTCAAAAGCGGTCAAAATGTTCCTTGTAGACAACCAAATTGCTGTGTTAAACTGGCCAAGTAATTCGCCGGATCTGAACCCCATCAAGAATGCCTTGAATGTTATGAAAAATAAGGTACAAGCATCCAAGCCAACTAACATCAAAGACCTGCATGAGGCACTGAAGGGGATATGGATCAATATGGATGCCCCCTACTTTTTCAAGCTGCCGGAATCAATGCCCAAAACACTTCATATGGATATTAAAGAACAATGAAAGTATGTCAAAGTATTAGGTTTAAGGATATAATCACAATAAAATACATGTAAGTGAAATATTTGTTTTTATTAACCACATCGTGTGAATGTTACGATTTTTTTGTGCCGCGATGTTATTGTGATTTCTACAGGTTGTCATTTTAGAGCAAGAGTAATTTTGCTTGATTCAAAGCTAGCGTCATTTATAAAATATGGTGGATAAGACAACGCTGTGAAAATTCCTTGGGTGATACGTATTTCATCATTGAGTAATTGGTAATTAAAAATTCTATATACCTTTGGAACCAAGAATCAAACAGTTCAACGGTAAACATTATAATAGAGACTAGTGTATTTTGAACTGCGTCTTTCATTGTCATAATACGCAAAGGTCAATACTAAGTGAAAGGACTACTCTTTATGACCTTTGAAGAAATTACTGATATTTTCATGTGTCACTCACTATGAGCAAAATGAAAATAAATATAAGCATTTGAGTGTGTAGGTTTGCGGTGTGCATGTTGCGACGAAAGAGAATATGTAAGAAATTCATGGTCAAATTATTTTCCTATTTAAATTTAAAGTTGAAAAGGGCTTTAACTGTATTTAGTGTTGTAATGAATTTATCCAAATTAAAATTCAGGCCTTTTTGTACCTAATGTGTTTCACATGTTTTATACCATAACTCGGAACCAAAATAATTCGTAGAAAGACAACATAGTACAATGGATAAAGGCCTACCCACATAAAAGCCATATGTTAGCTTATAATATTTACTTACGAAGTGAATAAATTTTCAGAAGTATAATTTTTCACTGGGTACTGCAAGGTTAATGTTGAGTCCGGGACATTTTCTCAATATGATAAGTTTTCATTTACAGGAACATTTTTTCCTAAAGAATCAACATCTTTGAGTATATGGAATAGTTTATATTTGCTCAGGTACTTTTTGAATGCAAGTGCCTGGAACTTGACCTAAGATAGGGTTTAGAATTGAAGCAAACCATTTGGCTAGTTTGTATAAAGATGAATTTATAGTTGATATGATAGTAAAAATATGTAGAGTATTTATTCTTATGCGTCTTGTGGATTTGAAATAAACTAGACAAAGTACTCATTTCATGTCTATGCCCTATTCTTATAAATTCATAAGATTTCTTTAATAAAATAAAGTCACCAAACTACTCCCGTAAATGTTGATTTCCTGTTCACAAAAGTTTCTGTAAATATAATACAGTTGATAATGACTTCCATAAAAGTCTTCCTTCTTTTCCGAATCTTTTCTTTGAATTCATTGTTAAATTTTAGTCTATCGAAACCTCGCTTTCTTACATATGTGAATTATTAAAAAGCATAAACTGTATAATCTCATGTATTCTATTATAAGTCTTTGAAGCACGTTTCTCTCTCTTCGTCGAAAGTACGTAGTGAAGATCATTTTCATTCTTCCTTAATGAATTACCTCATGTAGATCTTTATTTACCAGTACATACTTTAATTGACCTAATTAACCAAGAACTGTAACCTTTTATTTACATGTAGATTATATCATTAGTTTATCGCCTATCCTATATAATTTAAATATGGAATTGTTTGTCACCAGATTCATTCGTACTCTCCTTGATTTTCCTATCTTTTGGCTCAGATACATAGACGATAGTATTTGTTAGTTACTTAATTCCAAATTTTGTCCTCGATAACCTTAATTCTTCACTTCCCTAAATTATATTAACTCTCAAACAAAAGCATAATAGGGCCTCAATTTTCTTTAGCGATTTAATCGCTATACTTCGCTTTATTTTATATTTTCAATATATTAAAAGCCTAAAATTTCTAGCTCATATATTCAGATTTGTTTGGTCCCTATCCACACAATCAAGGTTTGTGTTTTCCGTCTGCTTCTCTTGAGATTAGACGTCTTAAATCCAAAATTTGTGGATGAGTTGTATAAAACCTTTCAAATTTGTTACAACTTTTACTAACTTTGTACCTTTTTGATGTGCCTAAATTTAGCAAAAAATCCTTCCATATGAATAAAATTCATCCCGCAAGCATTTAATTAAAATTGTTCTCTTCCGTTTTATTTTTAAGATGTTGTTCCTTTCCTCCTAATGTTGTATCCTTTCCTCCTAGTCTTTCTGATGATATGAAAAATTAAGCAGTGTTTAAATATGCGTCAACTGTGCGTATCATGATGCTTCATAATTATACCCAAAATATAGGCCTGAGTCTAGTCTAGCATTGCAAGTTTGCCCTAAAAGATATAATGGTTAAACAGGAAAGTCTTTCTGAGTCCTGAATCAACATGAACACAATACAAGTAAACTAAGTAGGAAGGTAAGGCTTCTCGTCCATGGGAAAGGTCGAACCCCAGACCGAATAATCAAATCATGATTGAGATCAAAATGAGCATCGTTTTTGAGTTCAACAGCGCCAGGTATCTGCCATTGTTTGGAGTTGAAGGTGACAAGAAGTATCCTATTTGTAACACCAACCGGCGATCACGAAAGAACCTTCGTCATCCAGGAGGAAAGGAAACTCGTTCTTGGTCAAGGATATGAGGACACAACTACCCATTGGCAGAATAAAATATAGCGGTGTTGTAATTTGACAACGGCAGCCCGTCCAAAAATCGGAGAATAGACCTCTATTTATTCTATGCCTTGAAATGTTAGAATCAATAAATGATCATTGGTGAATGTTGGCTAAGAACTGGACACGTGAAACAGCCTAGATGTGAATAAATAACATAAAATATCTCGGATCAATCGAAAGAAAATAAAGAAATAAGTTAGTGTGAATCTACAAACTGATGCTCAGTAAACAGATTTGCTGTATAAAAACTTCTTCAAGCATCTCCTATATCCCAAATATTGTTGTCAATCGTAGTATTTCTCGTTTTAATATTTTAAATACTTTATGGTAGGTTAGCATAAGCCAGACATAGCCAACATAAGAGAAGCTCGTATTATTAGACAATTTTTTTTCAATTTTTATGCACTAATAAGACTATACATAACTCTGAAATTTACAATAACTATCCAAACTACATGTAAATTAATGTCTGGTAAAAATGAATCCTAAAGAGTTTGGAGGCGTTCACAAACAGGCAAAATAACGATGTTTATAGTTTAAGGAAACGGGAAATCATTTCTCCTGTCTGTATCAGGATATCCCACAATTATTCAGGAAATTAATGGTTTCGGCTGGAATTTCGTTGAAGTGAAAATAAGAATTAATTCTGTTGACAAAAATTAAAGCTGAATAAACTATTCTTCATTTTCTAGTTTTGCCAAACGAAGAATACATTTTCCAGCTTGATGGAGTACCTTAGAATAAGATGTGAGTAAACTTTAGTTATATTGATGGACATTGCTCCAAGTTTATCAGAAATGATTCATTTCCAGCTTGATATTCAATGTGAAGGAAAATTACATAAAAAAATGAGTATATACAAAATACCACTAGGGCAGAGGAAGATATTGGTTTAAACAAGCATTGAAAGACTAGCTACGAGTATTCGTGTAAAAAATAGATTGAGTATTGCTTGACAACAAGAAGACTGTCACAGGTAGTACTTTTTAGGTAACATTATTTTAATTTAAATTTATTCCGCGGAGACATATTTTTGGACGGTATTTTTTTTACTTTCCTACATGCAGGTATCATAAAACCTACATTGAAGTAAGGTTTAACATATGTCACTTCTAGAAAGCCTAATTTTTTAAGTAACAATATGGTGAATTTATTAATCTTTTTCTGAACAGCCGATTTAAAAATACAGCCGCGGCCAGAACCTTACGGACACCTCGGAAATTTTACGAAATTCGATAAATACAAGGTCGTAAAGTTTTTATTGGTATACCAATGTGAATAAAAGAGTGAAATATAGATGAACAAATAGTAATTAGTTATATATGCTCTTACTAAGATAAATGACAGCAACACCATCAGCGTCATCGAAACTTCTGGGTGCAAAGGGAAAATTATATCACACCAAGAAAAATTTAGGGGAAATACCGAATTTTATTAATTGGCGATCACCTAAACCGGATCATATATATTTAGGGTCAATTTTAATCACTTTAATCGATCATAATTTAATCATTTTAATTATTTTAACAAATAAGTTCATTTTATTATAGATAAGATCAATTTTACGCGTTCTTTCTAAAAAAATATTCTCATGTAAGCGTCGCTCGAAAAAAATAAATGTTGCTCTCTTTCTGCCTTCCTATTTATATATATTTTGTTCAAAGTATTAAGCATGTTGAAAAAAGCCAATGCTAAGAGTCCAACTCAAAGCTTATTAGGTTTTGTTGGCTTTGAATCGTAGACAGTTAAAAAAAAAATAGAGATGAGGATTAAATTAAGAGTAAATGGACTAAAAGGATTTTAAAATTTTTAAATTAGTTAGAGTGTAATTTTTTTTAACATTTATTAAATAGGGGGGGGATGCTTGGATTATAAATCTATTGTTCATATAAAACTTTCAAGTGAATCTTAAACGGAGAATGAAAAAAAATTTCAAAACCTATATTATAAAAACATAAAACTTGCCAGCGGACAACGATTTAGAAAATGCTCCATGTTGATCTAGCAAACATTAAACTACCTTTGACCGTGATCACTTTTAATCTTGCTTAAGAGGCCTTTCCCCACCTTACTCTTTAAAGACGAGCTGAGGCTGCCCCTTTGCTCTCAATATGCGCAAAAACGTATTCCTTTCAATATATAGTGGTGCATTCATCCAATGCAACCCTTTTGCAGGAAATAATGGCCTATGTTTCTTCTCAAAACGCCTAAAGACAAAAAAGATAAGACAGAAAGACGTTTATAAAGGTTGCAGACTTAGAAAGGGCTTAAAATGCCTCCAAATTAAGCAAATTAAGAGAAATTAGTTTTTCGTGGATGAACAAATACTTAACTCTCTCACTGCCAATGAATGGCTATTAGGCGGTGTAATATATATCAATATGCTTCATAATGTGTACGTTTATTGTTCAACAAGACAAATACAATTGTTTTGTGGCTTCCTTCAAGTCCAAGGAAATATATGGGTTGAAATAGACAAGGCTAATTCCTTGCAATGTACAACTATCTACTATAATCTAAATAGGTATAAGTATTTCATCCTTCTCGAGGAAAAGAGAAACTACGAAGAAATGGCCTAATATTGATAGGGAATTTCATGTTTGGCAGGTTTATTTCCACGATGAATGTCCTTCATGTAGCGTAAGGCAAAGGGTATGGTGTTAAGGAATGTTACTATGAAGAATTGTATCCCAACTGTCTTGGAAGTTTTGTTAATCTTCCAACTTATATAATAGTCTTGTCCCTAACGAGTGTTAACCTATATTATTAAAGATAGCACGCGCCATCATCATATTCCTTGTCAAAACTCTATTATGAATATATTTTGAAAATATATAAATTAAAGCAATATCTTTTCCTTTGGCGAATAAAGAAAAACTTTTCTTTTCATGTATCAAATAATAAGCTTCCACTCGATAAAATGGTTGTTAATTAACGGAGTTCTATGGCAGCAAAAGTATCTCATATACCTCCTACAGTCACGATAGTTTCCAATAAGGATCACCTCGGGAGATGGAACCTAATTTTCATCAGCTTTACGATGGACTAAAACTCCCTTAATGCATTGCGATTTTCATCATTTTTCCTACGAAGAAAGAACTATGTCATTTCATAAGCAAAATATTTAATCTAGGACTTGGGTCGTAAACTTTTCCTGTGTTTAAGGCTGCATTAATCTAGCTGTAGGCAGCATTCTTAAAACATTATTAAGATATACTAAGATTTACAAATTATTTGGCATCTAACTAACTACTATGATTATGTAACTGCCTAAAATTAATAAAATGATTTATCTAAAATTAGCTAACCTTTTTCAAACTTTGCTGTCAGTAATTTTCGTAGGAAAGCCTCAGAAGCATCTAATTTACAACTTTATTCACGTTATTTCACACAGCATAAATGCCTCTTACCCACTTGTTACTCTTCATTTATACTCCTCTCACACTGGGGATACATACTCGTACCTGCGAAATTATCCATTTGAGCTACTTCTATCCATATCATCCATAGTCTCGCTAGCATAACTAAAGTTAGCGCAAGCATACATCCAAGCCTGTTCTTTTCACAATCCACCAACAAAACTTGAGCATTAGCTAAAACGAATGATCACGCCTTAAACTTTCCTATTATTTAAAATAAAACACCACACTTGTTAAAAGACGACTACACGTACTTTTCTATTACACCCTATCCCATCCTTACCCCGAAAATAATAATCTTAATTTGTAAGCTGTGCTTTTAATTTTACATCCATACTCGCACCTACTTGATATACTTCATCTCATCGATCAATATTTTTAAACTCTGACTAGTATATCAGTATATACAAACATAAAAAACAATACTCTCCATTCTTCAACCACCCCACACCCCTATCAATCTTTCTCATTCATACTTCTCTCAACATCCAATTAATAAAAATACTACTAAACAGTCATGTCATTGTAACACCTTACATTACCAAACAACCAAATACACCAGTGAATCCCATCATCTTTCTCCTAAATGCACGCATTCTTCCAAAATCTTTAAATTTCACGCTAAATAACAGTTAAATATTCATTCCAAAACTTCATGGAACTGCCATTTACTCTTTACTATATACACAATCATATGCATCTCAACATTCATAAACCCAGTATACACAACTCATCTAATATTTAAGGAAGAATAGACCTTTTAGGTTATCTGAGATGTGTGCTCTTGTGCATCCGCACAGCAAGTAGAACCATGCAGTCCCGTGGCTTTGAAATGCCATGCAGCATATGGGTTCGTTTACTGTGTTGGTTGGAGATCTAGCCGTAGTTCATAGTTTGGTAGACAAGATGCTGGAGGAGGTATGTATAGGTTGAGGAAAGTATATATTATTCTTTTAATTAGTGCTCGGCGTGTCTAAAATGAGATTTCGTCATGTTATGCGATTAAGGTTGAGATGTGTCTGGAGATATTAGCAAGGGGATATAAAATCGTATCTGAGTAATTAGGCATTTACCTGCAAAGTATCTCTTTGCCTTAGCTATTAGATGCGAACTATGGGCTTTTGTTTCCTGAATCAAGTGGAGATGTGTGTTGTGGTTGATAAAATTTTCTTTGAGCTCCATTCGTTTCTTATCCTTAGCGTTTATGTTAATTTTCAATACATTGACTGCCCCTTTTGACTGTGGGTTTTGGTGTTGTGGTGTGGTCTTGTGGTAGAAAGGGAACTGTTAGAGATAGGTTTGCCAATCTGGGCTGCAGGTTGTATTTTGAAATGCGATGAGTGTTAATGTCAGAAGATTGTGCGTAGTTGGACCGTGGAGTGTAATGAATAGTATGTAAAGGACTGTTTAGTGGGTGGTAGGTGTTTAGTGTGCAGCATTGTATTGTTCTAGCAAGTAAATAAAGGGAAGACTGGATGAAGCACCTACTAGTATTCAACAAAACGTGCAGTGTAGTGGACAAGCTTCCGAAGCTTGCATATACAAATTTGGCTTGTACTCGTTTATAAATCAATATGCAGAATGGGGTTCGGTAGCGTTCGACGAGTCTTATTTACGATCCAACTGTTTAAATTGTATTAGTTGAGGCAATTTTTCTACGTTCGCTTCATTCATGCGGTGTAGCAAAGTAGATTGAGTTTTGAAAGGCGCTTTCTTCCCGGCGGCACTTGAATCACTCCTAAGGTACTCCTTTTAGGTTTCGAAGTTGGCAAGAACTGGATACGGCTTTCCTTAGCCTTTCAACGCCCTTGGAAAATGCCTAACTAAAAGTTCCTACCTTACAATCCTTTCATCTTTATTCATAACCCCTTCAAAGACTAAGTTCAGTTAGGCGTAGTATGGCAAAAATATGCTGCAGCTCAAATCTGAAGAATTGCCGTTTCTTACCGGCCCAAATACCCGCAGGAGGAATAGCGGTTATTTATGGTATACACATTTTAATTTCCTCCATTTCACTCTTTTTTACAAATATCTCATTAAAACTTTCTTTGAAAGAAGCCGCATTTGTTTTCACTTTATATTTTGTTTAAAAAGAAAATACCTCTAAGACAGCTCCCAATACATTACCTATTCACAAAACTTAATTACAAAAATAAACTGGAAACTTTACGCTTTACTCTCATTTGACCATTCACCACTCATAAATGTCGCTTCAAAACCTAAAATCACACCATCGCCTACATTTATCGAACTATAATACAAAAAAGTTTAAAAGATCTTTAAAACTTCTCTCTAGGATTTTTATATTGCTTAGCTCAATGTCATGATATATTTTTCTCAAATTTTCCCAACTGCAATTAAAAAGCATATCACGTATAAAAACAATACAATATAACCCTCAATCTTTGCCTAAAATAAGTTAACAAAATTGATGGATATCCTAGGAAAACAACCAAGAACCACAAAAATCTATAGAAGATCAAGAAAATACTCGTTAGGAGGGATTCAAAGACTGAGCAACCAAAAAGGTTCACTGGCACGTCTTCCGGAACAAACTCAATCACAAAAAATTCACGAAATTCGGGAAACTTTCAAAAGACTTGCAAACTCTAACCAAGGGGAACAAAGCGAACTTGAAACCGTCTACTTGAACGCAACCCACTTCATGCAACCTCAATTGAAATTGTTAACGCAACACGTAGCCTCCCACATATTGCCACAAACTCAATCATTTACAGGTACTTGCGATATACCACGACATTCCTACACAATTGATGGTAAAAATGATGTTCCAGGCTATACGGCAGGAAAAACCTTGGTCAGCTTTGATCATGATAACTAACTAGATAACGAGATATTACCTAAAACCCAGGTCCAAATAGCATTGACGCACTTATTAATATACCACTTTCTTGCTAGTTTCTGGAAATATAACCACATAATGCCCAACGTAAAGCTAAAAAAAATACCTCTGAGTAGTTATCATAATAAACATTCCATCCCCCTACTATGCATCTGGTCCTAAATCATGGATCGTCTTCTACTAAACATAATTAATCTACCCATTTAAAAATTTTTCCCCTTCGCACGAATTCTTCCCATTGCACTCAACAAGAACTATACTCACCATTATCAACCAGTTCATACATGACAGATTTAATCAGGTATGAATATGATTGTTCCAACAACTTAAAACAATAAAAAACGAGAAATGTGGTTTCTTGCATATATATATACCGTGTTTTTTGAGAGGGTGGGGAAAGTGTGGAGTTTTTTTTTACTTTGTTGTCTTGATTGATTTTTAGTTTTAGAGTTTTTCTTCAATGTAATATGTCTTTTATTATATTTTTAATACTGGTACCCAGTGTCTCTAATTTTGATAGCCATTTTAATCCGATTTAGAATTTATGCATATATCTTATTGATTTATTTGGATTTTTGTTAAATTCTTAACTGCTGAAGAGATGGTCAATGTCTGTCAAGAACTTAAACTTCGGCAAAAATAATGTTTGGAACCAATATCATGTAGGTTTTCATATTATATATATATATATATATATATATATATATATATATATATATATATATATATATATATGTATGTTAAATAGGCTTCATCTCTTGCTCTAGAGATTTAAAATGTCAACCTTCTTTTCAACGGAAAGTTTCCTAATCAAATTCATTTATTTTTTATAATGAACAACTTTTTAAAGATTTACTTTTGACACTTAAGCCAATTCCGAATTTTTAATTCATTTCACATTATACGAATAACTATAGTAGTTTTATGTCCATGTTGAATGCCTCATTAATTTCGAGCTCAAAAAGCTGAATTTTCTTCCTTAGAAATTCATTGAGAAGTAGCCAAGATTCGAGGCCTTGGGAATAAAGTGCAAATGCGGGCTTCCTCCTTCGCCAGTTTTTTTTCAATATGCGAGTTTTTTTCCCTTTTTACCGGAAAAAAGGCTCAGATCTCGTTTCTTTTTATAACCACAATTCTCTCTTCAGAGCATTCCCGAGAGTCTTTAATTTTCACCCTATTTTCATTCGACTCCTCGCCCGTATGTCGGCTCAGACAGACACGCAAGAGTAGACAATTTCATTGTCCTAACGCAGAGGAGAGGAAAAGGTGCTGAAAAAAGAAAGGATAATTGAAATTAAAGAAAAATGAAAAGGGAAGAAAATGTAATTATTTTAATGAATAGATGACAAGGAGTAAGTAAAATACTGTTGCGAAGAAGGAGCAAATAAATCGATCAGAACTTAGAATTTGCAGAGTAAAGAAATCAATGGAAATATACAAAGGTGAGTATTTAGGACATATGGTTAGGCCTTTGAAGCTCATATAATTTTTGCGGACATTTAACACATCTCTTATTGGACAAGGGACTAAGGCATGTAGTGGGAAATTATTGAAAAAAGGGATGTTCTATAATCACGAATATAAAATTGTAATATTTTCCCTTTCATCAATAACAGCCAGGAGCGAAGAACTAAATATACATAAAGAGAAAGGGAACACTTTTTAGAAAAAATAAGGGTTAAACATAAGTATACAAGAAGATAACTAGAGAGAAAATAATGGAGAATGCAAAAAATAATAGAGTTATGATATAGTACAAATAAATGGACATTTTTAGACAAGCATAACAAGAACAATTTATTACTAACACTAACGGGACCATAATGATGTTATAGACTTGAAATATGCTATATTATTAGGTGGAAAAGACATTATCAAATATCAACAATAAAATAAATGTCCGAAATGCAGAGTCAGGAACAACACTAAGAAGGCACATTGACATCAGTATTCACCAGTAACAACTATTCAGGGATAAATTCATTTATCTGTTTAATGTTAGTTCTTGCTGGTGAAATTTGTACGAGAAATTCAGAATTTGCAACGATTTCTGATATGGAAAAGTGATATAATTGTGTTTTAATTACATTAGTACTCGCCCTAATTATGCCAAATATATTCTTTCTATGTACCAAATTGCTCATTATTACGTTTCTTCTTATATTTCAATAATTTTAAATTTGCGCTAATCTTTTTATTGGACCTTAGTAGATGATTTTTCTTTTACATTTTTAAGGTTTAACCCATATTATATTATATTAATTACACTTTTAGTCACTTTTATCTATATACTTATTCATTTTCCACTATAGATTTTATTAATTATCTGCAATTATTTTACTTATAAATTGTTAAATTTTTTTGTTTCACTTTATATTGCGTGTAGTCAAGACGCTTCTGATTGAGTTAGATGGCCGCATTAACTGTGATATTTGTCTTAGAAGACGTGTATGTTCCTTTATAGTTCCTTTAAAACTTATCATTGTTGTACTGTGTCTAAAGTCCATTTGAACCTGTTGATTATTAGAGCTGCTGTTATATTGACAGAATTTTCTTTTCGTCTGAAGACTTGTAGAAGGAAGAATCGAATAAATTTATCCGAATTTTTGAGGCTTTCTCTTGCAGTGCCGTGCTCATTATTATAGAAAGGGAGGTCGTGTTCTTGGGATATGGAGGTTGCTTCCTGGTCAAAATCAGTTGAATTTATAACCAGTTTGATGCCCGCGTACTTTCGTGCAGCAGTTGGGGTGCTGGTTTATTTACTTTCACACATCCCTTCTTTAGGCAACGAAAACTATCGGCCTGCTGTGATTGATCCGCAAACTAGCACAGATCCACCCCCAAGATTTACCAAGCGGTTTAAGCTTAGTGGGGTGGGGGAAATGCGTGCTATCCTTGCTGAATTCTCAGTATGGATTGCCTTCATTTTAATTTCAAAAAATATTTAGTTAATTGTCGAAGAACAGCGCAGTAACTTGAAATAATAATTTTATATATTTGGTCCAGGATTGTTGGTCGTTTTACGACAAGAGAGCGATGGGATACTAATAATAATTATTACTATTAGCCTAACTTTCTTTGACTTATTAAAAATTTTCGTTTAATTATTTAAACAAAAAATTAAAGGACAGGGAAAAAAAGGGACTACATTAGAGCAAAACTGCATAATTAAAACCAATATTTTACAAGTAAATCAAGGAATGGATGAGTCAAAGTATATAGAAAATATCTACGAAATATCTGGTAAAAGAAATGAAAAATAGGGAATGGCAGAAGATGTACAGAAAATAACTCATTTAAATGAACACATAAAGAAACATAATGGAGCCTCAGAGAGATCTCAATCATTCGAGTGATTATAGGAGCCACTGGGCTCATGAAAAAGAACTTGAAGAAATATCTGGCAAGTATACCTGGCGACCCAAGTTTAAGAGAAATACACACAATTGCACTTAAGGGGACAGCTGGAATCCTGAAAAGAGCTCTTGGATGGAGTCTCTAAAGCGGGTGAATGTTTGGCAGTGGGAAAGATGCCCCATCACCAGCTAATACCGTATTGAAATGTAAATGATCTAGTGATTTATATTATAAATAAAACAAGGAAATATAAGGAATGACTATAGGATATTTGAAGAAATATTTATATCAATAATCGGATAATATTTGAATAGTTATGTCAAGATATTATTTAATATTTGGATTTATCATCTTTTCTCTTAACATAGTATTGAGAATTGAAATCAAAGTTGGCCCGATTATGAATGATTGAATGCTCATTTTGAGATAAATGAACAAAGAATGAACTGTGCTCAACACTTTAACCAAAGGCTCTTGCTCACCCGATACGGCGATGAGTTTCTGAGCTCTAGGCACGATTTCAATCCCTTCCTGACACCTGGCCGCCCTTATTGGTAGGTACACTCATATACAAGCTCCGATGTGGGAAAAATCAAAACATGCATTACCATGCTCATATGAAATCCTAAGACCAACATAGTTTCCCTACTTATCTTTACATCATAAAATACCCAGTCTTTGCTGCTCCACAGTCCTGATAATGTAATACTAGTGTCCCCAATGTGTGCACTCATATAAACATACCCCTGTCATCGAACGGCTACCCGCCTCTGAGGTCAATTAAACTTCCACTATCAGTGGTTGCATTCAAAATCACATAATAAGACCAGTATACCTTCTTTTCATATGAAGTCCAGGCCTCAGTGGCTTCGGACTCACCATTGATCTTCATTCTGATCTTTAAGTGCATTTATTATCCGGTCTGAGAAACTCGTCCACAATGGGAGGGAGGAATAGAGTTACCTACCTACTCTTTTTACAGAAGTTATCTCTAGCCAGTACATAGGGCACTGGTTTTCTCTCGTCGAGGTATCTGGTTCAATTCCAAGCGAGAGCTGAAGCAAACGCCAGTGTTCGTAGAGGTCTGTTCTCCGATTTTTGGACGGGCTGCCCTTGTCAAATTAAAACACCGCTATATTTTATTCTGCCAATGGGTAGTTGTGTCCTCATATCCTTGACCAAGAACGAGTTTCCTTTCCTCCTGGATGACGAAGGTTCTTTCGTGATCGCCCGCGGGTGTTACAAATAGAATACTTCTTGTCACCTTCCACTCGAAACAATGGCAGATACCTGGCGCTGTCGAACTCAAAAACGATGCTCATTTTGATCTCAATCATGATTTGATTATTCGGTCTGGGGTTCGACCTTTTCCATGGACGAGAAGCCTTACCTTCCTACTTAGTTTACTTGTATTGTGTTCATGTTGATTCAGGACTCAGAACGACTTTCCTGTTTAACCATTATATCTTTTAGGGCAAACTTGCAATGCTAGACTAGACTCGGGCCTATATTTTGGGTATTATTATGAAGCATCATGATACGCACAGTTGACGCATATTTAAACACTGCTTAATTTTTCATATCATCAGAAAGACTAGGAGGAAAGGAAACAACATTAGGAGAAAAGGAACAACATCTTAAAAATAAAACGGAAGAGAACAATTTTAATTAAATGCTTGCGGGATGAATTTTATTCATATGGAAGGATTTTTTGCTAAATTTAGGCACATCAAAAAGGTACAAAGTTAGTAAAAGTTGTAACAAATTTGAAAGGTTTTATACAACTCATCCACAAATTTTGGATTTAAGACGTCTAATCTCAAGAGAAGCAGACGGAAAACAGAAACCTTGATTTTGTAGATAGGGACCAAACAAATCTGAATATATGAGCTAGAAATTTTAGGCTTTTAATATATTGAAAATATAAAATAGAGCGAAGTATAGCGATTAAATCGCTAAAGAAAATTGAGGCCCTATTATGCTTTTGTTTGAGAGTTAATATAATTTAGGGAAGTGAAGAATTAAGGTTATCGAGGACAAAATTTGGAATTAAGTAACTAACAAATACTATCGTCTATGTATCTGAGCCAAAAGATAGGAAAATCAAGGAGAGTACGAATGAATCTGGTGACAAACAATTCCATATTTAAATTATATAGGATAGGCGATAAACTAATTATATAATCTACATTTAAATGAAAGGTTACAGTTCTTGGTTCATTAGGTCAATTAAAGTATGTACTGGTAAATAAAGATCTACATGAGGTAATTTATTAAGAAAGAATGAAAATAATCTTTACTACGTACTTTTGACGAAGAGAGAGAAACGTGCTTCAAAGACTTATAATAGAATACATGAGATTATACAGTTTATGCTTTTTAATAATTCACATATGTAAGAAAGCGAGGTTTCGATAGACTAAAATTTAACAATGAATTCAAAGAAAAGATTCGGTAAAGAAGGAAGACTTTTATGGAAGTCATTATCAACTTGTATCATATTTACAGAAACTTTTGTGAACAGGAAATCAACAATTACGCGAGAAGTTTAGATTTATCAGAACTTGGTGACTTTATTTTAATGAAGAAATCTTATGAATTTATAAGAACAGGGCATAGACATGAAATGAGTCCTCTGTCTAGTTTATTTCAAATCTACAAGACACATAAGAATAAATACTTTATTCTTACTATCATATCAACTATAAATTCTCCTTTATACAAACAAGCCAAATGGTTTGCTTCAATTCTAAACCCTATCTTAGGTCAAGTATCAGGCACTTGCATTCAAATGTACCTGAGCAAATATAAACTATTCCATATACTCAAAGATGTTGATTCTTTAGTAAAAAATGTTCCTGTAAATGAAAACTTATCATATTGAGAAAATGTCCCGTCTCAACATTAACCTTGCAGTACCCAGTGAAAAATTATACTTCTGAAAATTTATTCACTTCGTAAGAAAATAGTATAAGCTAACATATGGCTTTTATGTGGGTAGGCCTTTATCCATTGTATTATGTTGTCTTTCTACGAATTATTTTGGTTCCGACTGATTGTATAAAACTTGTGAAACACATTAGGTACAAAAAGGTCAAAATTTTAATTTTGATAAATTCATTACAACACTAAATACAGTTAAAACCCTTTTCAACTTTAAATTTAAATAGGAAAATAATTTGACCATGAATTTCTTACATATTCTCTTTCGTCGCAACATCCACACCGCAAACCTACACATTCAAATGGTTATATTTATTTTCATTTTGCTCATAGTGAGTGACACATGAAAATATCAGTAATTTCTTCAAAGGTCATAAAGAGTAGTCCTTTCACTTAGTATTGACCTTTGCGTATTATGACAATGAAAGACGCAGTTCAAAATACACTAGTCTCTATTATAATGTTTACCGTTAAACTGCTTGATTCATGGGTCTTAAAGGTATATAGAATTTGTAATTACCAATTACTCGATGAAGAAATACGTAACACCCAAGGAATTTTCACAGCGTTGTCTTATCCACCATACTTTATAAACGATGTTAGCCTTGAAGCAAGCAAAATTTACTCTTGCTCTGAAATAACAACCTGTAGAAATCACAATAACGTTGCAGCACAAAAAATCGTAACATTCATACGATGTGGTTAATAAAAAACAAATATTTCACTTACATGTATTTTATTGTGATTATATCCTTAAACCTAATACTTTGACATACTACCCTTGTTCTTTAACACCAGATAAAGTGTTTTGGGCATTGATTCGGCCAGCTTGACAAAGTAGGAGGCGTCCAAATTGATCCATAACTCCTTCAGTGCGTCATGCAGGTCTTTGATGTTAGTTGGCTTGGAGGCTTGTACCTTATTTTTCATAACATTCAAGGCATTCTTGATGGCGTTCAGATCCGGCGAATTACTTGGCAAGTTTAACACAGCAATTTGGTCGTCTACAAGGAACTTTTTTACCGCTTTTGACTTGTGTGCAGGGGCCCCATCATGCATGAAATAATTGCACTCATGAATAATCAAGAAATATAGCAGATGTTCCTTCAACATAGCAATGTAATTGCTCCCCTTCATGGTAACTGAAAGCACCTCACATCAATACACTGTCCGACTGTTTTACTCTTTGCATTGTGTACCGGGGATCGAACCGTGACACACCTCTCAGCCGACGCACTTTTTCCATTCCACTGATGTCTAGTCCTTGAATTTCTTGCAAATTTCAAGGCGCTTTTTCTTCATATCATTAGTGAGAATTATTTCTTGTCTGCGCGTCGTGCGGGTAATCAAAGTTCTTTTTGCAGCCGGTGTCGAATTCTGCTAATAGTGATGTTCTGGAGGAAGTCTGGGTGTTTTTTCTTAAGTGCTAGAGCGGCTATTGAAAGGTTCACCATCGCCTCACGTTATAATAGCTTATCCGTCCTTGTTGTCGTCTTTCTTGGTGCTCCAGATCCTGTTTTCCTTGGGTGGCTCGTGGCAGAGAAAGAAGGGGAGGAAAAGCAGCTAAAGCTTGCAACTATCGACATGAAACTAATTCAAGAGAAGACTCTAGTTGACTAAACACCCACGAAATCAAGGATTTTTTTAAGGACTAGCGTCTTCCATATGATTTCCTCAAATATTTGGCAGCTCAATGGAAGTATCAGCCTATCCTCGGGGCTGCAAAAAAGTTTCTTCAGCACATTCGCTGTCACTAACAATCACACTGAATGTACCGTTGCCTTAGTCACAAAATTTCTCTGGCCTTTTCACAAAGGATGAGGAACAATTACAATTTGTTCCGAGTGTTGTTACTGAACACTGCAAAATGTTCCCTGACACTCGTAAGCGGACTTTACTGAGCAACACAGTGATATTGGTTATCAAGACACTTCTGCCAATGAGCAGCTAATACTCACTGTAGAAAATCCAAGCTTATGATTGTTTAGAAGAAACCAATCTAGTAAAATGACTACGTTCTATACCTCATTTGGGGGAACATCAGATCCATTGAGCCACCTCTAAATATTAATACATATCAATAAAACCATGCCGTGGGTGTTTTTTAACCAAACGGAAGACTTTAGTGTAATCAGACAGGTGAAAATGAATTTATTTTAAAATGAGGACCACCCTATTATCGAGTCATCTACTTCCTGGAGGACTGTGTGGTGGCTACAGACTCGCACCCTCTTTAAAGACTCCCGTTCGCCGTGTCTGAGGCTCCTTGCCGTGCCGCAGAACAGTATCTCGTGTTTGAGATCATATCTCTCTGGAGCAGAGAAAAATCTCGTCATTATGAAAGAAGTACTCTCAAGCCCCAATCTACGAGTCTTCCTTCTCAACACCCTCAGAAGTGTTTCCTGGAAGACGCGTGTAGTTGGTCTTCCACTCTCACAACACCCTAAGCTTCAAGGTAAAGCGATTTTTTTTAGTAATCCCATGATTAACCCTGCCCCCATCCCCCGTGATTCGTCACCTGAAGTCTGTAGCATCCCCTATTAATTGACTCCCCACTCAAACTTAAAGAATCTCCATAATTCGGATTAACGATAATTTTTCACTCCCCGCTTAGCTCTGCCCTGTTTATTATTTATATTTTAAATTATATTTGGGGGTTTTGAAATTTATATGTCTTTGAACTGCAACTTGGCAAGCCAGTAGATAAATGCGTGCCAATTGTAAACGGACTCAATTTCAAGAGGCTTCCTTCCGCTCCTTCAAATGCTCTAAAGCCTATCGCAGATTGCCCCGTCTCGGCTATTTCCCGTGCAAGTGTACGCGCCCTTACACCGAAAGGCTCTATACAGGAATACCTCGACAAATACACATATATATATATATATATATATATATATATATATATATATATATATATATATATATAAATATATATATATATAAAATATATATGTACATATATCCAAAGATATTGGAAGAATTTGTTAATTTGTTTATTGATTTTTTTATTGTGGTGCCCGTGCGACCGTAATTTTCCCAAGTTTATTTTCTTTTTGTGCGTTTTTTTCGCAGACAAGCTCTCTTGAAATCCCCTACTAATCCCCATGCAGGATTAAATGGTTCTATAACTACTGGTCATATAAGGATAAATTTTAGGATTGTAATTTATTTTTTTCTGTATTTATTGTGTTACAATTGTGGTGGAGGTAAATCTCCGTTAGGATTTGCGGTACGATCGTAAGAGCCCCTTAATCTTTTCCCTGAGGTCCTTGTACGCACCCAGTGGCCAAAAGCACTTTACATCATCAAGATGTCATCATTCGAACGATTCCGAGAGCAAGGAAAGGTCCTTGGATTTTCCGGCAAGGATCTAATTGACTATATTCAAGAGGAAGAAAGATATGATAGGGCAGAAAAAATAGAAAGAGAACAGAGAGAACCTGAAGAGAGAAGAGAAGGAGAGCAGAAAAAATGAGAGGAATTGAAATGAAAGAAATGAAAGAATTCGTCAGCACGAACGCCAGATAAACAGGAACCAATTAGAAACCCTTTTCTTAGCTCAAGGAATGAATCCCCCTAAACTCCGTCAATAAAGTTGTCATTGTTTAAGGACGGCGAAGATTTCAGCGCCTCCTTAACTCACATTAAGAAAAGTTTCGAATTAAATCACTGGTATATTGAAACAGATGGAGTCGCTCGACTACTTCCTTCTTCAATACCCATCTCCAGGAAATTTTCATTTCGCTCCCCGCCGAAACCACCTTCGGCTATTCCACCCTCAAGTCAGAACTTTTATCAGCAATTAACATGAATCTTGATTTTTACAGGGCAAAGTTCCGACAAGCGAGGATACTGCCTGGCCAAATCTACTGCCAATTTGGATTTACTCTCCAGAGAAATTTCCAATTCTAGTTGGACTCAGCCAAAGTCAACCAAGACTACGAGTCCATAGTCGATTTCATCTTACGGGATCAGTTGATGGCTGCTCTACCCTCTGAATTCAGCGCATTCGTGAAGGATAGATACGTGTCTTCCTTCGAGGACTGTATCGAAGAAGCGGATGTGCACGCATCAAGCCACAACTTATAACCGAAAGACCCCGAGAAATCGGAACCCCATGACCCAAAAGTAAAGGAAACATCCACAAATTCCCCCCAAAGAACTCGCCCAAGTTTGTTAAGGTACCTGGTCCCTCCAAACCCAAGTGCCATCCACCGCCTGAACCCAGGGATATTGAGCCTCCCATCATTAATCTCTCAGCGCTGGATCACCCTCGAAGGCTCCTCGTATGTTTTTCCTGCGGCGTAGCCGGTCATGTGAGTAGTAACTGTCCCCTAAACTTCTAATTCCGTTCCGCTCCTAACCAGCAATTCCATCAGATAAGTGCTTCTCTCTCTCTCTCTCATCTGCCCGTTCGCCCTGAAAACGCCCGCAACTTCCCCAACTGGTAGTCCCCTGGGACAGCAAATTAATTCTTTATTCAACAAAAGCTCTCCCGGTGAGCTGAGTTTGAAAACAGAACCGTTAATGGTTGCAGTGTTAACCATCGTAAGAGTCACCGGCTGCAGTTGCATCGTCGTCTCAGAAAAGTTGCTCCCCCCAGTGAGCCATGACCACGATAAATTTTCAGTAATCCATGACTACTTGGGGCGCGCAAATCGGTTCCCCGTTGTTCACTGCTATCTCCCCATTAAGTTCTGCGCCGTGTTGGTCGGCCAGAGCTCGCAGCTCTCCACTAACCCCGTCGCACAGCCCGTTATCACCAAGGCCCAGGCACCAAATGACACTGCGCTCCCCCTGCCATTAGAACCCTGTTATGCTCCAGAATTTATAGCTCTTCACAACGAAGCATTTTCAAGAACTCAGAAGGAGTGCCCCACCCTCCAGCCCTTGTGGGAAAAGCGAAAAAGAACGAACGAGGATCCGCACGCGTTTAAAAGAACTCGCCTACCTCGTTAGTGACGGACTCCTATTTCGCTCCAGTTTGTCTGAGAATCAATCCACGACTAGCTTTTAATCTATCCCCCGTTCGCATGTCCCTCCGAGTCCTCTGACTTGCACACGATGGGTTACTGGCTGGTTATTTTAGCCACAATAAAATCGCTCAGATAATTTTCCTTTATTTCTTTCGGCCTGTCGCTGCCAAAGAGGTTGCCTAGTTTTGCAGGTCGTGTGATATTTGTCAAAAGATTGCTGCAAAAGGGCGCATACCGCCTGCTCCCCTTTAGAAGACCCAATTGTCTTTGGAGCGTTTCTTTAGAGTGGCTATAGACTTGAGTGGCCCAATTCCCCCCCGTCTAGCGAAGAACACTCATACATGGTTACGCTCGTCGATTTCGCGACGAGATTCACCGACGCCGTCCCCCTTAAAATGATAGATAGTATGAACTGTGCGGAGGCCCTGATTTCTATCTTTTTTCGCGTCGGCATCCCTAAGATCTTGTCTAAGAGAGGTAGACAGTTTACCTCTGAACTAATGGAGTACGTCGACAAGTTCCCTATGATCAAGCCACTATTCACCACCCCTTTTCACCGCGCCGCTAACGGCGTCTGCAAAAAATTAAATGGTACATTAAAGACCAAATTAAAAAAAGCTGTGCCATGCCCTGTTTGCCTGCAGAGAAATTCCCCACATAACTTTAGGATTTGCCCCCTGCGAACTTTTATATGGACGAAATGTCGGAGGCTCGATGAGTATATTTAATGAATTATTCGCCAATCCTCGCTTCAATAAGGAGATCAAATCCTCGTATTCTTATTTGTTAGACTTAAGGAACCGCCTGTAAGAATGCGTAGATATCGCTTACAAAAATACGGACCTAAACCTGGAGAAGTATAGGACCTATTTTGACGTTAGGTCAAAAGAAAGGCGATTCCGACCCGGAGACAAAGTGCTGCTCCTCGTATCCACGACGACTAATAAGCTCTTCTCCTATTGGAAAGGCCCCTTACCCATCTTAGAAACACGTGGCCCCGTGTATTACTTAGTACAGGCCCCAACAGGTAATAAACTGTTTCATCGAAATATGCTTAAGCACTACCACTGCCGCGCCTGCATTAATAATATAATTGCCCTTGAGGAAGAGGCAGCAATGGAAGCCTCTTTTCCCTCTGAACCCCTCAACTTAATACAAACTGTATGCGTCGAGTTTTACAATGATTACCCTCTCCCTTCGCTCCATTGTTCCAGTAAAGACTCCGGCCCGGAACTCGACTTAGATCCCCAGCGCAATTGGCTCTTTTATTGACACAATTCCCGGATATAATCTTTGAGATGCTTGGCTGATCTATCCATTTCGAGCATGATATAGCTATAACCACTCAGGAGCCTATCCGCTCTAAACCATACCTCTTGCGCGTTCCATTGCGTTCTGCTTTTAATTCTGAAGTCGAAAACCTGCTGAAATTGGGATCATTGAACCCTCCACTTCAGATTATTGCTTCCCCATTGTTATGATCAGGAAGCGGGATCAGTTTTTTCGCCTGTGCGTAGACTTTAGGAAACTGAACGCCCATCCCTTTGATATATCAGAACCTACATTTATTTGAAGAGGCTAAGTTTATTTGGGACATAGACTTGTGTAAGGCCTACTATCAAATCTCCATTAAGGATAGTGCCTGGAAATCCACCCCATTCTCCCCAGAAAAGGGCCTTATGCAATTTTGGCGTCTTCTATTTGAATTATTTACTGCCTGTAGTAAATATAATCGCATGATGCGCCGATACTGGATGGGCTGAATAACGTTTAGTTTTATTTTGATAAAGTTAGGTGGTCACCCGCACATTTGACCAACATCTAGTTTCCCTTCACTCCCTCCTCAGTAGGCTTCGTGAACACGGCCTTACTATAGGCCTCAGTAATTGCTATTTTGCTTAAGGCATCATTAAATATCTTGGTTCCAAATTGGTGAGAATCAAATGGCACCCAAGCAAGTAAATGTAAAGGCCATCGCCAGGATGCCCCTTCTGTGTACGCAGAAACAATTACGCTACTTTCTTGGATCGACGTCCTTTTACAGGCGTTTTGCTTCGAATTTCGCCGCTTTAGCGCCCCTTCTTAGTGCCCTACTAAAAATAGATTCCCTGGAACCCCTCATCTGTAACTCCAAGGCGACCGCCCACTTCCAACAGCTAAAGGAAGAATTAACGTCCGCTCCCATACTGCGACTCCCGAACCCAAGCAAACCGTTTTGAATTGGAACGGATGCCTTTAGTTTAGGCATCGTTTGCGTTTTGCTCCAGTATGAAGAAGATTGCAATAGCTATCCCATTGCTTACGCCAGCCGGAAGCTCTCGTCACACACGCAAGGGGAACTATGTAGTCATAGAACTTAAGGCTCTCATGATCGTGTGGAGTGTTCAGAATTTCAAAATGTACTTGCTAGGCAAAACATTTGTTATTGAAACTGATCATCGCCCCTTGAAGTATTTGAAAAATTATAAAAACCATAAGGCAAGGTTTATGCTATGGAGTCTAATTCTAATGGAATACCAGTTCAGAATTTGTACATTAATAAGACAGAAAATTGTATTGCAGACAGTCTAAGAAGGAATCCGGTAAAGGATCCTCCCACTACAAGGTAAATCTCGATAAGACCTGTACTCCCGTGTATATAATCGAGTCTTTGTAGTCGCAATTTTTTTACGTATTTGTTCCCTGTGTACTTTATATGCGCGTTGTTATTTGTGTTTTATGGTGTTTTTTTGTCTTGAATATAGTTTCACTACCTTCCACATGACTGAGTCTTTATTCAAATTGTTATTTTTTTGTGACATGCATTTAATTATATCCTGTATATATTATTTTGGGGGGGTTCGCTCGCTAACGCCGATACCTCTTTTTAAATATACCCTGCGCCGGAATTAAACGAAAGCCATTCTTTCATTTGGTGATCACTTTGTCGGCTCAAATTTAAATGGCTGCTATTATTGTACACGTGTAGACACAGATGAAGTTTTTCCCATACACGACCCCTCCCAAGTTTTGGGATGCCTTTTTCTCTTCCCTACGTATCAGGTAAATGTCATCTGCGAAAAGGGAGGCGTGTGATAGGATGCCTTTCAAATGACCAGCGTGAGAGCAAGCCCTTCGATATACCCTTTTTCAGCCCTTTCGAGTCCCAGAACATGTGCACCTTGGCATGGGAATTTTAGAATCGACGAGTAGGAAGCTCTCTCGCACTAAGCGTCCGACCCGGCTGTATTTACTTAAGTGGGGCACACATCGCTTTCCCTCCCCCACGGTAATGCCAATCCTCGCCTCCATGCCTCGTAGACATTTCTTTCCCCTGCAAACTCACCCGTACAAGCTCAATCTTATATCCTGAGGCAAACTTCGCCAATAGATCAAACCCCTTATCTCGAAATAAGTTTGCACAGACTGACATCGTGAATTATCTGTGGACGGCTTTGCCCTGAGGCTGTCTTACGGACAAGACATCTGGATATTTAACCCTGCGCCAGCCATTTCTTGAGGAGATTGAGAGCCTGGCTGTCCCTTTGCTTACACCGTGTGTCTGTTTCCCGTGAAGCCTTGCAACCTCTGTTCTAATCGTACCTCGTCGTTAAGATCTCACGAGCAGATCGCCCTTCGTGAAGCTTTGGCCCCTGTTTAGAGGAAAGCTTATCGAGTCATCTCCTCAGAGAACTGTGCGGCACTCTCGTCTCGCACCTCCCTCCAAGACTCCCATACCCCGTGTCTAAGACTCTACACCGTGCCGCCGAACTGTCTCTCATGTTTGAGATCATATCTCTCTGGAGCAGAGAAAAATCTTGTCCTTCTGAAGGAAGTTGTCTTAAACCTCCGTTTACGAGTCCTCCACGTCAATACCCTCAGAAGTGTCTCCTTTAAGACCGACGCGTGTCGTTATTCTACCCCCCTCCGAACACTCTAAGCTTCAAGGTGAAGCGATTTTGAATTAGTAATCCTATGATTACACCCCGTGTCATTCGTCACCTGAATTCCGTAGCATCCCTTTTTAATTGACTTCCGCCTCAAACTTAAATAATCTCCATTATTCGGATTAGCGATAATTTTGCACTCCCCGCTCAGCTCTGTCTCATTGTAAATTTTCCCCATCTAATTAACTATCCTTTTAAATCATAATTTGTTCCTTTTCTGTATATATATTGCCCCGTTTATTATTTATATTAAAATTATATTTTGGAGTGTTGATCTTTATATTTCCTTAACTGCAACTTGGCAAGCCAGTAGATAAATCCCGGCCAATTGTAAACGCATTTAGTCAAGTATTCGACCTCCTGCTGCTTCAATTGCTCTAAAACCTATCGCAGATGGCCTCCTGTCAGCTATCTGCCCGTGCAAGTGTACGTGCCCTTACACCGAAAGGGTCTACATAGGCATACTTCGAAATACGAGTTGATGAAAGTATTCGTACTATTTTAATTTTCCTATGCGCCCATTTCGACAACAGAAACCTCTCATGCTAAAACATATATAAGACAGGCTGAGAAAATTTTACTGTAACTAATCAAAATTTCACTGTCCTTCTTTGAATAAAATAGTTAAGATATTGCAGGAAATTCCTTACCTTGATTGAAAAAATTTGATACCTTTCTTAACAAAATTTGCGTCCAGCGAATGACATTTGTCCAAAAATAATTTGAGAAAATAGATGAGAGAAAAATATATCATCAAAATTGGATAAAAGAAAAAAAATCGTTTTCAAACCTGCATGAATTTATTGACCAAGTTTTATAGGAATATTTTCTGAAGGAAAATACTTCTGAAGGGAAATATTGATATGTGCTTTATTATTTTATAGGAAAAATTGAAAATATGTTAAATTTCCTCACAATACACGGGTTTGATTCCAATTTCAACATTTTGTGAGTTAGTACAGTTTTTAAATTTTAACTAGTTTGCGTGTGATTCATAAAGGAAACATATTTTAACATTTACTGTTGTCACTACTTTGCATAATTTAGTGACGATGGAAATTTTGGTCTTTTTTCCTGACAAAGAAATATCGACCTCTAGGCGAATAGTTCAACGGTATTTTAATGCTTTTTATTTAGCAGTGTAATGTTTATGTAAATATTACATTTAGAGTTACAAATGACAACTTTTTGTTTAGATTTCTATTATTATGGTGTTTTATTTAATCCCATTAAGATTGAAAAATAACTAGAAAAATATTTGATTGAAATAAAACGGAATTGAATTTGGAATATGATTATGAAATAAAGCAGAAATATGAGTTATCCAACACAAACTACACTAATGGTCGACCATTTGCTATCGGTTCCAAATATAATATTTTAAGATTATTGCATTTAATAATTCTTGATGCACTTTGTGAAAATAGTTTATTTCCATCTTGTGTTTTTCTTTTTGGCGTGACTCTCATGCTAAATGTGGGCAAAGGCAATGTTAGGTGTAAAACTGCATAAAATAAATTAGTTCTACTTTGACTTGAATCGTCGTCTATCAAAGAAGGCAAGCATCTATTTAAGCGACAAGGCGTTCACGACGATTTCTTCAGTTTGAAATTTGCTTGTCTTTCTTCGTCTTTAAGGCAGTAATGTATTGCGTCAACCCAGTAGAGTGATGCGTGCTCACTTAGTCTTTTATATCATCTCTCTTTCCTATGTCTAGTCTCGATTCTAGATTAGTGAATATCATAAGAAAGATAACTGAAGTTAGACTTAAACTGGAAGAAAGGAGAGAAGTGAAGAAATGCAACATTGTCTGCTTCCTAGTGCCGGCTGCCGAAAACACGTTCACTTCTTTCTTTCTGATTAAACGGCGATTGGTTGCGAAATTTTGCTATGCTTAACTCTCGGTGCGTTATAAACCAATAGTTTGGCGTTGGATCCAAACTAGTGGACCTAATCGTGTAAGCATCCTTTGACTAACTTTTGCACTCTGGGATAACTTAGCCATTCGTTTAAGGTGGTTGCGCTATCGTTAGCGGCCGCCAGAAGCTATCACCCTTCATCGTTTAAGGTATTGTTTCAACTTGGTTAGGTGTCACCTAGTAAACGGTGAATGGTGAGGAGTGAAAAATTACGCGAAGGAAAAAAATGTTAATATGGGATACACAGTGAAATTGACAATTGGAATCACAATAAGATGTATTTGTCAAAAATAGACGTTCCTTGCCGACATGTGCCCCGTCGAAACCTCGAGGTCTGCCACGAGATCAGTCAACGTGAGTGTTATAGAGAAACCACCGCAGGAGTACTTCCCATCCCTCAAGTGCCGTAATAGTCCAAGGAGAGGTTTCCCCGTGGCCCCCCTTGGCGGAGGCAGTTAAGGTTCCGGCTGGTCCCTATATATTGTTGGTCCCAATTGGGCATCGACAGTATTGGCCTGCCTTTCACAACGAAACACGTCATTCTCGATTGCGCTCCATTTCCCTACGAACCCGAAGGCTAGAATGATACCCAAAGATATGAGCCCGTCAATTCGTCGATCCTTGACTTTGGTACATTTTGTTTGGAACAAATACTCCCTCCAGTTATTGTTACTACTAGAGTTTAAACTCCCAGTTGTTAAAGTCCCTCGAATAACCATCCGATCCCCGTTTCATCTCTTTAAGCATCGAACCCAAGCTAAGCTGAGACGAATCATCTGTGGCTACCTTGCCAGTCATCCGTGTGTTCGTATGTACAGAGGCTTGTTATATTCTCTCGAACACTTACGTAGAGTTTACTCTGCGTAGCTCTGTTAGATAGATTATTGTAAACATTGAGTATCCATTGCCATTATTCCATTTAAAATTATTTATTGTATATATATAATGTGTAAATATTAAAGTTTATTTTTTGTTCCTACCTTTTCCTAAGCCTCATAGTCCGCAGCCTTCATTAGTTTAATAACGGCCAACTGCACTCTATTGTTTGTACCTAAATCCCTCGCGCTCCTTCATGGACGTTGGTCCTCAACTTTCCGCACTTCTCTCGCTCGTCTCTGTCGTGACCAGAGTTGAGACAAGGTAACTCGTTTGACCCTAAGCGTCCACGAATATTGGGTAGAAGTAACGTATATCTCTCTGAGTCATTCTAAGACAGTATTATATATCATATTGAAGGGATTTTTCTTTCAAATCAGAGAAAATATCAATATTTGATATTACTCAATATTGGGGAAAATATGCTTAATTATTTAGCATTTGGGAGCGGGGCTTATTTAACGTCTTGAATCAAAAATTGGATCTAATGATGTCCCGCAACTGCCTTTGAATTCCAACCTAAGGCTACTCTATCCAAATTGTGTATACTACGAGTTAATTACAAATAGAAGGGGTGTGGAGATGCAACCCTTCCAATATAAATTTGCTCTATGAGGGCAAATCACCCATTTCCAAAATAATAAAATTATGATTCTAATTCAAAGGAAGTTGCCAGCCGTTGCTTGGCACTCCAGTCTTTCATTTGTATGAGGTATTTTTGCAAGTGACTGCCTATTTTATAATAACTATCTTCCTTTGAAATACGTCTATTGGGGCATTCCTCTCGTTTTGCAGTTATCATTATTTTTTAGTTAGACGTAGGTCATTAAATTTTCTTTAAGTAGGTGACTGGGTATTTTATTTTGACTCTATTTCTAGCTCCACCTCGAATGATCAGAGCTATAAATGGAATTTCGAACCAGCAAAAATGCTGAGACTTGCTCGAAGCTAGTTAAAAATCGACGATAAAGCGTGGAAATCAGAGGTACAGGACAGAAAACAAAGAGTCCAGAGATAAAGACAAAGAGACGACAATGATTAACGACGCTGGTCTCATCTCGTTTGATTGATCTTTGATTTTCTCTTTCTTTAAAAGACTTGATTCACTTATGAAATGCATATTTACCAAAATCTTTCAGATCTTAAATATTGGATAAGGGTGAATAAATTAAAGGGAGATACGATTTCGAAAGATTACGCTTAATGACATAATCATATTTGAACATAAATTGCTTGAACTCATTTTAGGTATTCGTATCAATTTAAAATTTTAGGCTATGCTTGTTTTTTTGTGCCAGTTTAGAGATTTCGCACACTGTAGGTTCTAAGTAAAATTGTTATTTAAATTATTTTAAAAATGAATGAGCTCTGTTATAAATTTCGCCGAGGCATCGGTAATTCTTTCTTGAATTATATTTTACTCTATGAGTGCACAAAACCTTTTACAAGCTCCAGTCCTTTGATCCTTACGCAAAGCGTGATTGAATGAGCAGATTGTTTTTTTTTATTGAGTAGTTTCTTCTTACTCTCAAGGTGTATTAGTCATAAATTAGCAGGAAACCGTTTATTAATACAATTCAAGGCTAATTAGGGCTCCTTCAAAGACACAATCACCCATCCCTCTTTTGCCTCACTGAAAGGATTTTATTCCTTTCGATACAGATCAAAAGAGTAAAGTTAAATAGTGGGATTTTTTTCTTAGCGTTTGGCGTAATCAGTGCTTGAAAGGATGATGCTCTAATGTATATATTTTTGTTTATTTTAAAAACTTGCTATAATATTATAGTATAAAGAGTTGACTTATCTCACCGAGGGGCGTTTAGAATATTAGCATATCACTCGTATCTCAGATAATATTCAACTTAAGAGTTTAATTGGTTATATATTATCTCCTTTTAGTTTCCAAGTAAATTTAGTCCGATTTGTTGCTGACATTCTGAACGCCTAATAAAGCCGTATTGAACTTTCATGAAGAGCCAAAAGCCTTTGAGTTCAACTGCCCTTTCTAGGAACTTCTCAATGGATGTTTGTTCATAATACTCCTCTTGGCTTAAGTATTTAGGTTGAAATGGATTGGCTTTCGCCGTCTTTCATCTAAATTTTTACCATCCTTATAAATTTACATTTTTAACGTTTATTTGGTTGTATCTTTCTTATTCTTTATGTTACACATATTGAAGAGCGATTTCTTTTTCGAGGTATTTAGATTTACTGTATTTTTTTAATCAGCATTAGTCACATTTGTCGTTTTAAATGTATTTAATAAATGATTTCGAATCTAATCTTTTCCCAGCCACTCTTTTCTTCTTTGATGAAGAGCAACTTTCTTTTCATGCGGTGAGGGCGAGTTACTTTTTGGTCTGCCAGCCTTTTGATATCTGCAAGCACTTAACTTCAAGGAGTGGTGGCAAGGGGGCGTGAAAGTGAGAATAATAAAGAGCCAGATCAAGAGTAAATCTTTACTTAAAATTTTACCTCTAAGTCTTTTCAAACGTATGTTTAAATACTTGGATTGTAATTTCCAAGTGTCTTAGCCGTCTATACATATATTTAATTAGTTTATTGGTAATAACATAATTAAATATAAGATTTTAAGTCTACAATTAAATATCTGTAAAAACAATCCCTATCATTGAAAAGATTGATTATGTAAATATAAATTGAAAGGTAAAAAATTTTATATTAATTACTGTAGACCTGTTTGAAAGTATATTACAAAAGGAACCATTATTTCTCATTGAAAACGCAATAATCAAGAAAGCGCATAAGGTGCTATTCTATTGTCCTATTGAACTTTTGTACATTAATTGAGTTGTTATATAGCTTTAGCTAAATCTCTTCGAATCATAAGAAAAGTATCAAGTTTAGATTTGTTGCCTGAATTCTTATCTTGTTCAGTTGATACATTTAGAATAAACTTCATTTGATATACTTTATTAGTTATTTCAAAAAATTCTTTAATTATTTTTATTTATAATAACTCCTTTTAATTATATTATAGGTATCCCTTCTTCAAGCATTTTTTGGGCTTGAACGTAGATGACGTAAGGAGTACCCTTACAAGAAATAGCATTTACGTGTTCTATGCTTTCTTGTAAAAACCTTTCCCTATATTTTTGAAATAAACATATATTGTGATATAATAACGAAAGCTAGATCTACAAAGCAGTTTTCCCCACTTTATTCTAGGTTACTTTTCGCTTCTTATTTAAGATTAATTCCTCCCCTATCTCTGTCATTTAATCCTATATGATCAGGGCAATGAGTGATGACACGTGTTTCATTTCAGATGTTTCTCTTCCCTTGTCCCTATTCTCCCTCTTTTCACCCTGGGCTCAACTCATATCCCTAAATCTGACCTAGACTCTCCGATAATACGGAGAATCCCCCCCCCCCTCTCTATGATTTTATACACGAATGTTAGATTTGTTACCGCAGAATTCCATCATTTCAAGGTATCAGTCTCCATCGGCCAGTAGCTTTCATTCTTGTTCATTTTCCTAGCATGTTTTTGTTCATATTTTTTCTTCTCTTTGCGGTGTAAAATCAAATATAGGGGAAGATTTGGGATAAAACTTGGGAAGGAAAGATTAGTTAAATTTTACGCATTTTCATCGATCACATGAAAAAAAATCAGTATTTTTACTAAGTAATACAGAGAAACAGAATAGAAGAACAAGTTTATATTTGTATACATGATTGAATACAAATTTTTCCCGGTCCAACATCTTATATTCAGGTAATTATGAGTTCTCTATGACAGGAAAATCAAGTCATTCATTTAAGCTTCTGCTACTTCTGACTAATTCTGAAGATTAATCCTGATTGTTTCTTGGAAATAAATATTATTGGAAAACTCTTACATAATAGTAGGTTTTTTGATTCATTCCAAATCTGGCCTACAATTATCGAGGGAAAGAGAGGTCTTGAGACGATATTGAACCATTTGAGATTTCATCACCCATTTTTGAGAGCTTTTTTCACGTGTAAAGAAGAGGAGATTCCAATTATTGTAACATGTATAGCCTCTTTTGCCCCTCTCTTATTTCCTCAATCAACAAAATAGCTTCTTTTTTAACTCGAGTTATAAACCTCTGCAGATTTATATTTCCCACAATTTCAACACCTCTTTAGAAGCTGTTCTCAAACTTTATGGAAATTTGAATGCATTTGTTTCGATTTCTTAAAAATTGAACAAACAACATACTCTTCATTAGATTACTTTAAGTATGATTTGCTAATATAATTATTACTACTAGTTAACATACGTATGAAATACAAGCAAACAGCGCACGAATTTTTTACTATCATCTCATTTTGTCCTATACATACTTCAGCTCTCTTTTAGTCACTATGACCAATGGTACAAATCTATTTTTTATGTAAATAGCTTTAAATTGACTGTTGGATACCTCAAAAAGTCCCAGGACTTACCTAGTTTTTGAGAAGGAATAATAAAAACGTGTAAAATGGAGCCAAATTAAACAAAACCTTAAAGTAAAACGTGAGCGTGAAAATGAAGCAAGGAGAGAAAAAGAATAAATATATGGATCAAATATAAATGAGAAAAACCTTGTTTATTTGTAAATAACTAGATCAAACACTCTGCCAGACCCTAATTACTACAAATAGCAAGTGTACAAGTTTTGGTGTACCTTCATGTTGTCTTTAAAGTTCAAACCCAATTTACATACAAAGAGACAAATTAAGTTTAAAAGTTTAATCTCTTCACTTCTCATAATTAAACCAAACTTGAAAATCAATGAATCAGGCTATTTTCATTTCTGTAAAATGAAGCAGGAAGAGAAATCAATTAGACTACTTCTATTTTCAATTTATTAAAACAAACAGTTGATGGACATAACTCGGAAGATACAGCTCCCGTTTTCTGAATATCAATGTAGGAGCGCAAATTTCTTTCAACTAATGACTTTTCAGCCACAATCAACGAATCGTAAGGCAACTGATTTTAAGTCTCTTCCTAGAAGTTTGGATATTAGGGAAAGAAAATTTCGTTAGTAAAGGGAATTAGAGCATCCAAACATAAAACACCGCTGAAACGGTTGTAAGTTATTTCCATAAAAGAGTGAATAATGACAGCATGGTTCTAATAAGGTACACAGAAAAATCCCGAAACGACAATTATTAACTAGCGTAAATAAGAAAAGTTTAGCTTTGATCTTATGTAAATGGAAAGCTTCCATTCACTTGTTTTTAAAGAGATACTACTCTCGTCACTTTATTTAAAAGTGGAAGCCCGACTATGTAGTACAATTTTGAGTAGAAGTGGCAAAATGAAAACGGTGAAATAAAGAGAAGAGAAAATCTGTGTGAGAGTAAGTTTAATATAGAAATATTAAATGCAAAGGTACAAGGGGTGGTCATCAAGTTTTGCGAATCGGTACGGCAAAACAGAGGAAGGGGGATGGCTGTTTGTAGGGGTGTTAAGACAAGTTATGACAAGTTAAGACCTGCAGCCTCACGCTCCTTCCTCGTATATTTAAGAAGCAGTAGCTGACCGCAGATCGTCAGTCACAAATATTTTAACAATGGAGAAGGTTGAGCACCGCGAAGTGATTAAATTTTTGACCAAGGAAGGTAGGGAATGTAAAGGAGATCCATGAACGCATGGTTGCAGTGTACACCGAGACCGCCCCCTTTCTATGCAGCCATTGCTCGCTGGAATAGGGAGTTCCGCCATGGTCTTGAGTCCCTTGAAGATGTCCCCGTCCAGGCCGCCCGTCAGACGTGACCAACGAGGACAATGTGGCCCGTGTGGAGAGGATCATCCTCCAAAATCGACGGGTAAAGGTCGAAGAAATCGAGTGAGAACTTGGAATATCACATTGAAGTGTTAGCAACATCATCCAGGATAATTTGGCCATGACCAAGGTCTCTGACCGTTGGGTCCTTATAAACCTCACGATTTCAACGTCGTCAAAGTTCGGAACAGCTGCTGCTCCTGTACAACCAAGACCCGGCTAAATTTGAGTCAAGCATGGCCTGGAAGCACAGGGGCTCTCCGCCCTCTATCAAGTTCCGGACCCAACCCTTAGCCGGGAAGATCATGACCACCATCTTCGAGGATTCTGATGAAGTGTTGATGGTGGACTATGCGCCTCGTGGAAGGACCATCACAGGCCAATATTCCGCCAAAGAACTGGCTGGGTTAAGGAAGTGCATCTGTCAGAAGCGGTGCGGCAAGTTGACACGCGGTGTCCTGCTTCTCCACAATAATGCCCCTGTCTAGAAGGCCAGAGATGAAAAAGCTGCCCTGCGCAAGTGCGGATTAGAGGAGCACAACCATTTCCCCTACAATCCAGATCTGGCCCCTAGCGACTACTTTTTATTCTGCTAGCTCAAGGCTGCACGGCGTGGAGGCCGGTTTGGGGACGATGAAGATGTCCAGCTCGCCATCCAGGAATGGATTGAACAGCACTCGGGAATGCGAAGCCTCAGGGACAAGTGGCGCAAGTGCATTGAAGTGGAGGGTAGTTATATTGAAAAATAATACAACACTTCTTCATATGTCGTTTCCTTATATCCGAATTGCAAAACTTACTTTCGCTCCTCGTATACTTTCTTTCGTATATAAAGGGCAGTTTATATTAACTAAAGGGAAACAAGATGGCTAACTAATACATAAGTATTTGACATCCAGCTTTCGGATGGTAAATTGAAACTAAAAAGTGATTCTTCCGATTGAAGTATCATAAAACAAGTAAATAACCAAAAGTTTTGGATCGTCGCACTTTATAATGGGTATAATTCAAGACTATTAGCTTTAATATTCCTATCTTTGCCAAATAAAACCGCTGCCTATGAATAATATAATTTATCTATCTTGGTCGAACCAATCTATATCTTTGCTGTCTGCCTTAAACTCAGTATCATGTACAAGAAAATTATTTATGCAGTTATTGAACCAAACACATGTTTAATATGCTGGTTGAAATACAAGTTTATTTCGTTACGCCAAAGTTAATTTAAAATTTGAGTGAGAAAGCAAGCCTTACATATGCTCGATAAAAAATGAACACGAAGCCATTTAACGCTCAGAATTTGAACTTAAAACAGCTGAAGACTAGATTTATGTACATATCCAATAACAGAACACTGGTTAAATTATTTTACCATTGGAGCTCATAAAGTGTTTTCGATTAACGAGATGAATTTATAATCAACTTAATGACACAATGAGGTGATCACTGCAGCGAAAAAAAAAAGAACTTTCTGTCTAAATTGATCTCAACATAGCGGCAACAGGAATCCGTATTACTTTGGTCTCAGATAAGCTGAAAATCAGACATTTAAATTTCGTTTTCTATACAGTACTGCTTAGAGGTGATTAAAGGCTCTACCAAAAGGAATTATGTTCTTTGCGAAATAATTTAAATACACTTTATTTTTCATATAAAAGACACTAAATTATTTTCGCAAATATTTTTATATACATTCACCTATCCCTAATAATAGGAAAATTACTACTGGCAAATGACAAAATATTTTTAAAAGTACAATAACACGTGCGTGGAACGTAATAAGTCAGTTACTAATAAAATTTTAAAATGTGTTTTTTTTTTATTTAATTTTGAGTTTGAATATTGATTAGCTGCTCTTGATATTAAAATGAGGTTATATACGTCGGCAAATTTTGTTTTTAAGTTAAACAGGACGCGAAAACTAGAGTCAAAACCGAGGTATTTCCATCCAGTGGGAAGTTTTACCTTTGATTCTAACCTTGCTTAAAATATAAAGGAAACGGTAATGGCTCTAAAATCACCCTTATTTGATCAAGAGGGTTTAATTTATAAATGAAGAATGGACCGGAGAGATATTATGGTAACTTTCCCAATTGTTCCGCGAACTTTGATAGGGAGCAGGTTGGAAAGATAAACCCTTCCATTTTAGATTTCATAAAAATTTTAAGAAATTTTGTTGTAAGAATAGTAATTGGTCTCCTGTTTTTCAGGTCCTAAAAACGTTATGCGGCATTTGATGATAGTTTTTTTTTAATAATCTCGGTAATATCTCGAGGTTGTCCTTTCAAACATCGGAGTAATGGCGCGGGCACGATGTGAAAATCGCAACGAGCTTATTAGTTTTTTGATTACATCAATAATTGGGAACCAAAAATGTGTAGCACTTTTTTCGCCCCGAAAAATTTGATAATTTTATTTTATTAGGTAAGTTTAGTTTGTTTGTTTTTTAGTAAGAATGAAACATATTAATAGTCTAAATTTTAATATTTTCGGTAGAGTTTCCATAACACTCATTTGCTGTTCAACATTTACTACCCTCTTCTCTTTCTCCTATCGGAAATAATATATTCGAAAATCTTGAAAAGAAATAAGAAGATTGTTTAGAAAATGTGTGAAAGTAGAAAATATATATTATCAGCCATAACAAGTATATTATATATCTGTGAATTCGCGATGTAGATAAAATAATTTAGTACTATCTCATAAATAAAAGCAAATTCAATTCAGTCACATGCAAATAAAAAAAAATGATGTTGCCTTACTCGATTTCTTTGTTATTTTATTTTTGCATTTCTTCACGTATGATTGATTTGCTTTATTGAATAGAGGTTTGTATCACCAGTGCAACGAAAATTCACACCAATCATTTTCTCTTTATATTTTCCTTTCTCTTACACAGCTGCGAACAAAGGGGAAAAATAAAGCACACAACACAAACAAAACAAAATAAATATGAAATGTACATTTTGCGGGATTTTTAACCAAGATGCGAGTGTGGAATTTTGATTGGTGTTATATATTGGCTCTTATATCTTATATATTCCAGTTTAGGAAATAAAACAAAATAATTTATCTCTGATTTTTATTTTAATTCATTCTTCAACAATTTTGAGTGAGGCTGTATCCATTTTTTTGGTAAACGTTCACATTAAAACTTGAATTAACACAATAAAATATGATTAGATCTAAGTTACCAGTGCGATTTTTCTCCTTTGAATTGTGTAGCAATTAATACCTATGAAACATTAAGGGTAATTTTTATATAAATCTGAGTCTTCTCTTGTGTAAGCTTACACTTAGTCTCTACTTTAGATATTACTATTTAATTAGTATATCATTCTATTGTTCGTAAACTAATTGACAATGTAAAATCCAATTTATTACTTGCAAAATTGCCAGTAAATATATTGGGTGCAGTTGGCCAGTGAGGATATAACAAGTCTCCCCCCTCCCATTTCTTTTATTCTTTCTCTATTTCACTTTGATTTTGTGATTTATTCTTTTGTTTCCTAAGATATCAGTAATTTTATAGTAATTCCCAATATTTTAATTTAGTCTGAAAAATGCTATTTAATTATTTAGATTTAAAGATTTTTTTTTACTCTGGTTGAAGAAGTGTCTTTAATTGCTTCCGTCATGTGAGCGATGTCTGCAAAATTACATCGTTGATGATTAAAAACCAATTATAGTTACATAAAAACGATAAATCAAAGAAATATCATATTTTTTATCTTATTTCATAAAATTACACTAAAACAATTGTCCAACTTACAATAAATAGAAACATTTAATTATAGCGATTAACAAATAGCAATGATATATATATATATATATATATATATATATATATATATATATATATATATATATATATATATATATTGTTGAGGTATCCAATGAGAATATATATTAACACTAATATAAAGAAAATAAATTTATTGTTTTAAATATAGTTTTTTTTAGCACAAAGATTATATTATATTTCTAGTAAGCAAGAGAGGAATGTTATCTATGTGGAAAATTAAATTAAGAATGGATATGTTTCTATAGCCAGTTATTTGATCTGTTCTAAGCAACAAATATTCCTAGAATATTAATATGATATGAAACATGAATTCTAACAGCTAGACACTTCTAATTTCTTTTTCATACCTTTCGAGACGCAAGTCAACAGAGCCATAAACCCTTTATACTCGGAACAAAGAGTTCTTAACTAACTTTGGTCTACTGTTTAGAGATTCATGTTTAATCTTCATTTCCTCCTCTCCACTGTGTAAGCTCCTTCACTTCCCATTTCTCTCCCCTACTCACCCCGCAGGGCGGAGCAGACGCAGAGAAAAGGAAAAAAGAAAAGGGGATGGGATAGAATGGTCAATTTTGTTTCCCTCACCAGACTATCGTCTCAAAGTTGCAGTTACACGAGAGAAGAAAATGCGCGAAAACTTGAAATTTATGCTTAGGGAGGTTTTATTTAGGTTTTTATTACCTCTCAATATTATGCTTCTTAAGTGCGCGTAGTCGCAAGGAATAAAGGGTTCTATAGGTATATAAAGTGACTATGATGGAATAAGAGAAGACAGACCACTATGTAATGATGATGTACACATACATACATAATGGCCATTTATTCTGAATATCTTTGGGATAAATAAAATGTAAAATTCCCAAACATTAATCTAACATCCATTTATACATTGTAATGAAATTAAAATGGAGAACAAGTTTTAATTATCTTTGTATTTCAAAGTAAAAACATTTGAACTTATAAATTTTATGACAAAATCGTAGAAAAAAATCATTTGCAGATCCTATCATATCATTTGAACCTCCATCAAAACTTATACTATTCATCAATAAAAGATTGCCAGAGGAACAGATTTAATTTGAATTTTCTATGTTATAAATAAAAATATTTTTATTGGCTATAGAGAATTCAGCAGTTATATAAAAGATATTAACATAAGATTTGGTGTATACCACAATTTATAGAGCTATAAAATTGTCCTAACACTTTAGGGCAGCTCTACTTTCTATAGTATTTTGCAGGAAGCAATTTATTTATTATAAAATAAAAGGGGGGGGGGGTTGTTGCGCTAAAATTAACAACGTTCAAAAAGAGATTTGCAATATCTTTCTCTCGGATGTCTCATTGGATACCTCCTTAAAAAAAAATATCCTTGTTATTCGCTGATCCTATTTTGAGTTTTTTTCTATTTATCTTAAGTTTGCCATTTGGTTTAGTGTAATTTAAATAATAACATAAAGTTTTATATATTTCCTTGTGATTTTCATCGTCATGGAACACCATAATTTGCTTTTCACCACCAGTGATGTATTTGGCAGACATCGCTCTAATAACGGACAAAATGAAGTCAATAAAAATTCTTAGTTGCTAAATATATTTTTCATAATTAAATCAAATTTATTACTGATTTCTTTGGATGAAAGTTTTTTGGGGATTATCATTTGACACGCAGCAAGACCCTTGCTGGGTAGAAGCGTTAAGTCCATTTAATTCATCCATTTTTTTTTTAATTTTCAGCCAAATAAAAGAGTAGATAATAATCTTAGAGATTAAATCGTCTGAAAAAACATAACGAATATCTTGATCCATTGATGTTTTTTTTTGTTTAGATTTTTTAAAAAAGAAAATCTAAGCATGAATTCTTTTAGGAAAAAAGAGGTAATAATGTGGAAGACTAATGAATTTATGAAGTAGTTTATTCTTTTCCAGTATTATTGTAGAAAGCGTTCTTAGATTTCAACATGAAAGAGTGTATTAACAATTGCGGGTTTCTTTAAAAAAAAGAAAACCACTTATTATTATATGTATATTCAGAATTTTATTGAAATTGCTTTAGATTTAACTGGCACCACGCTTTTTTCTAGCTGCCAAATAAACACAAAAAATACTCTTTTCAAATATTAAACTTACACAACTACTGGAACAGGAAAGTGAAAATAACAAAGCCTAGCTGAGATACTGAGGGGGGAGCTTAATATTTTTTCACGAATCAAAGGAACAATAAAGAAACCCTTACATTTCCTAGGCATTTATTTCCCCTTTTAAAAAAGGAGCGAATACGAACATCGCCATCTTGGCCAGAAAGTTGGAAGAAAAGTCCCATAAAAAAGCTGTGAAATTAAGCGATGGTAAAGAACATGTCTACTTAAAAGAAGGGCTACTTAAAGTTCTAGGGAAGGAAATAATACGCCACTCTTTTACGTAAGCGCTTATTCAAAAATAAGGTAGGCCTTCCACACATTGATGTCGTACTGAGACAGATATAGGTTAATTCTTGCAGGCCAAATTTTGACAGAACTTTTCATAAACATTTGTTACATTATTAACTCCAACGAGAGTTATTTTGTTCCCTGCGCATATTCATCAAATTTCTCCTAATTTTTAGCCCCCTTTTCGCTCTCTGTCCAATCCACTCCCTTACCATATAATTGGCCTAATGCAGTGGTTAAATAATTAGTATTTCGAGCTTAAAGAAGTGATTCTGCTCGAGGCATAAATAATAAATATTTATTTCGCTTCATTTAGTCAAATATGTGTTAAACCTGAGGATGTAGGTAACTTTTCGCACCGTCATCCTTCCTAATTTAGTTCTGTTCCCATGAAGAGAAGAGTTTTCCCAAATAAGCCTTTTCGTGCATCGATCCTAAACTTTGATATCTTTTCATTTTTAATCCATTTCTAATTCTAAATATTGATAGATAATTCAATTATTATTTGCACTAATTATTCTGGATTTCATCAATTTATACATATGATGCCGTTTGCAAAGCAAAGGTCGCGCTAAATTATCTCACATTAGATTAGAATTCCAGTTACCCACTGCAAATATCTGAAAAGCTCGTTAAGCGTAAATGAAGCTTCCCTGTCGTATTATTATTTTTAAATTGCTTTTAACTCGGGTCAACATGAATTTTCCTATTTATCGACTCTTGTGTATATTTTTCCGATCTTTCCAAACTTGAAGTGTTAGTTTCCCTTTGTATTTGGATTCATGAGAGTATACAAAAACAATTAATTCTTCAACATCATTGGAGAGAGATTTTGTAACTGCTTAGGTTGGATAACATGTAATGTATACTTATTTAATGAATTTTGTAGTACTTAAAGAAATCTACCGGATATTTATATATATTTTTTTTTGGGGGGGGAAGAGGTATGTTACGGTATATCAAGAACCTAAGCCACTAGAATGTGTGCCGGTTTTATTTCCAGGTTCATTCTGTACCCGATGGACAACTGCACACTTCCTTTTCCTTCTCTAATTATTTTGCTGAGGGAAATGATGTTCTAGTCCCTCTTATTTAAAAGAATTAGTTCATGAATGTATATTAAGGGGGGCCAGGGTCAAAACTCTGAGTTGTGCTAAATAAAAATCATTAGAACAGATCATTGTGCTATCGTAAGTAGGAAAAAACAAGAAGAGTAAGTAAATATAATCATAGAGTAGATTAAAAATAACATTGCTCACACCGGCTCAAAGATTCTTGCTACGTTGAAGCATCATGGCTATTCAGGTGTTATCTTAAACTCGAGTTCTGATTGGGGGATGGGAATCTCCAAATTCGAGTTGAGCCAATCAGTATTGGGATCTTTGACACATACGATGACTGCAACGACTGGCATATATAATTCCATTTTATCATTCGGAATTAATTGTATATAATGTCCAAAATGCCTAAAGCAAGCAAGCCCGTTAATTCTCGAAGTGGCTCAAGTAATGTCATCCTGACCTCTAAGCCGTTACCACTCTCAGATCTTCCAAAACGACATGATAATTTAGCCTATATTTCTCTTATCGAGGTGAGTGACAGTAAATTACACGTATTTGTCTGAGAGATAGAGATGGCGGCATCTTTCAAAAAGATTAGGATCGACGAGGTGAAAAAGTAAATTAGTCAATTTGTGACCTACATACAAATAAACTCGGCCTTCGTCATCAATTTTAAACTGTTGACGGACCTACCACAGGCAATATTTTTTTCAAGGGTTAAATAGAGACGTCTTTGTCAAAGGTGGAAGAGTTAGAATGGGATAAAGATTTCCTTCCGATCACATATGGACCAGAAATTCCGATGAAAGGCGAAGTGTTGTCGGATCTGTTCCTCATCGCCAAATCTATTCACACCGAGAAAATTGATACAAAACTGAAAACTTTGAAGCCAGGACCCATTTTTCACTCGGGATGGTTGACTTTAGCCCGTCGCCTTGGCGCAACTTACCTCTATAAGTATCCTTTAAAAGGTAAAGTTAAAAAAAAACCTGCACGTACTCATCTTCTACGTCGTAACCAACTACATTTCTGACACCGACAATCACATTTTTTTTCAAAAGCAAATGTCCCTCCCTTCTTCCTCAATCAACGCAAGACAGTGTTCCCTTACATCAAATCACGGAACGTGTACACTGAAAATCTTCTTGTCCCCCTCTGCTGCGACGAAGAACCAAATCTCAGCGCCTTTGCTGTTCGCAAGATCATAGATAGACCTTCGCCAAGGGAGCGATGTTGGTGACAAGTCAGTGAGAAAGTTTGTTCGACCTCCCCTCACTTTTAAGGTGAACACCATTGCTTAACTCATTGATTGCGATTCAGTTACGAGTTACGAGTCTACCCTCAATTGAGATCTCATCATTGCCGAACTTCAGGATTTGAGTTTCAACAAAAGTGAATTGCCATATTTCCCAACCTACACTCAATCGGTGGAACGCCTGTTTCGTGAATTAACAAGTGCATGAGGTAAAATTGCTGGTCCTGATGAAAGGCATGGGTATATTCGCACTAGAATGGGTTCCAGAGAATTCTTTTGGAAAGCTGACACGAAAAAGGATTTTGCCAAAATAATTTGTTACTTACAATCCACCTATTTCTCATAGTGACGGTAATGATATGTATTTCTCAAGCATTTTGTCCTTCTTGCGTTCATTTGATTTGATGTTGCTTGGAATTTAGTTCTTCAATCAAAACTTAATTTAGTAATAAAATTAAGATGGAAAGAGATAGGCTTTCTCGGTTTTTAAGCCCATATCCATTCCAATGAGCGTCTTCGAATGCAGTCACAGGACCAACAATGACCAATAAGAATGCAGGATATTGATTGGATTCCTAAATATATCAAAGAATTACTCAAAATAGCTCTATGGTTGAATTTGTCGAGTGTAGGTTAATTTAAAGTCGCAGGAGAGTCTACATCACACTATGTAGGTCAGAAGGTCGGTCCCCGTTTTGATTTTCTTCTAATAACATTGTAACTATTCCGCCGATTACAGCAAAATTTGAAACTCTTGTATTGTTTTACATTCTCCTTCGAATGATATAATTACCAAAGTCTTCGCCAAGTTAGGAGGGGAATTACTTTGTTTTAGCAATAAAACCATAACCATTCGGCCGATTCTAACAATATTTGAAACCCTTACATTCTCTTTCGAATGGTATAATTGACAAAGTCCTTCTAAGTTTAGCTCGGGAATTATTTTGTTTTGGTAATAAAATCATAAGAATTTGCCCCATTCTAACGAAGATTAAAACCCTATGTTGTTTTATATTCTCCTTCGAATGATATGATTGCAAAAGGTCTCACAAGGGTAGGCTGGGATTTATTGATTTTTTGCCGATAATCATAAGTATTTTTCCCATTCTAACGAAATTTGAATCCCATAAGTTGTTTAAATTTTCTTTCCAATAATCTAATTGCCTAGGTCGTACCAAGGTTAGTTCGGGAATGATTAAAGGTCGTAAAGTCATAAATCAGAATAAGTGAGAGCACGCGACCTTTTGGTTAGCAGACCTTCCTTTTTCCTTTTGCAATAAATTTATTATTGCTCAACTAATTATTTTACCGCAACCTTTCATCTTAAAATTGGGCGATTTCATCCCGATTATTGTCTATATATATATATATATATATATATATATATATATATATATATATATATATATATTGTCAGTGAATTATTGGATGAGAACCAGGACAGAGCAGATTCGTACCATTTAGTGGCAGTGTTTCAAGATCATAACCAATTACAAACTCAATGCCTAAATCTTTTATACAAAATTTTAAACATGAAAATTAACGGTTTTCTGATACATGTAAAAAATCGTAACATTTAAACTTAAAACGTATTAATCAGGATGGAAGTACATATATAGGAAATGCCAAGGAGATAATAGATATGAAAAACTAATTAATACATTTTTTACCAAAAAAGGTAAAAAATCTAACAAATTAACAGTAACTAATGTGTGAATCTATTTAATTAAACATATGGACTTATTATTTGAAAGGAGGTTAATTTATTAATGTAAATCGACTCTAGCGGCTAAAGATTTGAGAACTGGATTACTTCATCAAGATTCCTGAAGTGATTGAGTTTTACCCATAAACCAGATTGTAGGAAGTGGTTTCAAATCCGAGATTGGTAGGTATTACGAAGTTGACCAGTTCTTTCATATCTATCCATGTGATTCATAAAGTAGTAATAAAGTGTGCGTCTTGATGCCCCCACATATGATATATTGTTATTGTACGTACAATAAAAATCATATATCATTAGTGATTGCAAACTAGTGTATGGTTGATCCCTGAACTTAAAAATACGATCAAAATATTAATACAATTTTAAGTCATAATGTGGAAAATAGAGCGCACAGAATGATGAGAAGCCTATATTAAAATTCTCATCCGAATTTATCGCATTCTATTTTATTAAATGTTAGTATATTGCTAATTATGTATTCTTAGAAACTTATAATTTAAAAAAAAATTAATAGATTCCTTAGGAAATTTAAAAGTTATAACATTCTTCCTATAGATGACTTAAATTTACACTCTTGTGCAGGAGTTTCTCCTGTTATTCATCATGAGCTTCCTAAGACCCATAAAAGTGGATTACTTATAAGGCCTATTTTTGTTTCATTCAGGACCCAAGTTTTTGACTCGGTCAATTTTTAGTCTTGGTGTTATTCCTTTCAACCTTTAATGATTTTATTGTTAATAATTCTCATTTCTTTGTGAAAGAGCTTGCAAATCTTTAGATTTCGTGAGTTTATTTATTATTTTTCTTTCAGAGATGATTCAAATATGCGTCATTTCTATCTTTCGTCATTCTATCCAAATAATTGGTGAAACAAAAGGCTTATTCAAAAATCTCGGAGTTTTTCTTCCTCTTTGATTCTTTTTGTTTGATGGTGTTTTGAATAAACACCTTGAAGTGGTATGAATTGGTCTTGCTCTTTGTTCTTCGCTACAACTACTCCATTTGAATTCGTTCCGGCTTATATAGGCGTTATTAAGATAAAACACATATTATTTGGAAATAACTGTAATAAATTCCGTCCTTGAGCTAGTTAAGCACAAAACTTCCTAGCAGCACATAAATATACGTATGACCTCGAGCAAAATATAGCCATCTCCTTTACTGAGGTGAATATTACCTTAGTAAATAATCCTCACATCAAAAATTTAAGGAATTGCACCTTATATAAACGTAGATTAGATTCTTTAGTTTTTGTAAGTTCAATTTTGAAATAAAAGCCATCTCTACCCTACATCATAAAGCATATAAGTTATTGAAGACTTTCAATGCTCTGTATTTAAAATTTAGTTACCTTTCTTTATCTATATCAGTTACTCCCAGCCCCTTATTCAGATACAGGTTAGCATATTTCTTGATAAAAAATGCTGTATTTTAGCTCCAGTAAAAACATCCAATAAATTGAAGATCTTCTTTTCTCTTCTATACTTTGGTTCCCAAACAAAGAAGATGGCAATAAGGACAAAAACTGATATTGTCTCATTTCACTAATGTATATATATGTATATATATATATATATATATATATATATATATATATATATATATATATATATATAAAGAAAGCAACTACAGGATCTGTGGGTGATAATGCAGAATCCTGGTGTAGCTGACTACAAATACATATAGTAAAAGAGAAAATAAGAATTGGACGCGAATGAGCAAATGAGACAAGAAACCGAAGTTTTTTTAAAGGCAAGAGAGAGGGACATTAGAAGAATCCAAAATCAATGGGAGCAGAGGGCAGCACAGTGAAGGCGATCCTTTACGGAGAAGACAGAAATAACGCCAGGGGAAGAAAGTTTTGAATTCCTAGTAAAGGATCGCCTTCACTGTGCCGCCCTCTGCTCCCTTTGATTCTGGATTCTTCTAATGTCCCTCTCTCTTGCCTTTAAAAAAACTTCGGTTTCTTGTCTCATTTGCTCATTCGCGTCCAATTCTTATTTTCTCTTTTACTATATGTGGGCGTGTTTAATTCAAGAACAATTAATATGTCAGGTTGGGAAGTTCAACCAAATCTTACATATTCACCGAACCTTTCACATTATGTATGCCATTAATTTAATTCATTATAACATCACCAAAATGGCCGAGATTATTGATGCGAAAAAATATCTAAACATATATTGAACGCACACACGTGGCGGACGAATTCCTTCCCCATACTGGCCAAGTGATGATTTATTGATAAATCTGGATTGCGACCCCGATAAACACCTAGATGTTGCAGAATAAACCTAGAACACGCTATATCAATTTTAATAACTGTAGATTTTCACATTTGTCCATTTTCTATTGAAAAATATCATACGTCATTTATTCGTCGTTACTAGTTTCATATACTTTTATCACTTTACATCTTTGAGTCGCTGTAAGTAACATCTGTATACGCCTCCATGTTCTGAATCATTTAACAATTTCTTCTTAGGTTGCCACCTTTCACATGAATTGTTATATTTTGTTACCAATTACTTAGCTAGGATTCTGTAACTCATCGTATTTTTATTTAAACATGTTGGTATGATTTGTTTTAATGCTGTTTACTTGAGAAAATTTCATTTCTACGCAAACCGACGAGGTGAGTAAAACAGTTAGATTTGTTAGGAAATTAGATATGTTTTCATATTTAGGTTGACCCAAGCAATTTTTGATGTCTCTCAACCTGTACCAAACTTGAATAATATTCTTTACAAACGCGTTCTTTCATATTATTTCATGTATCTTGTTATCTTATTATAACATGAAACGTCTTATTTAGCTATGAATTATAAGTTATATTGCATTTTATATATTTATACCAGGAAATGGCTTCGCCACTCCTCCCCTACGGTACAAGCTTGTGCTTCGCTACTCAGGTTAGAATTTAAAAATCTAAAAAAAGCAGCCATGGTTAAAGTTTTTTTAATTTTCTGAATTTCGCCAATTATAATAATTTTAAAAAGGAACTCTTAACTAAATTTTTCCCTTTCAAAATATCACGTTGCTAAAATATAGAGTTATAGACGAAGAAGAAATATAAAAAAAAAATTCTGAACTTCACCATTTGTAATTCTCTGGGTTTTAAAATATTCACAAAATTTCGATACTTATATTCATCTCTGAACTTCACCATTTTGTCTTTTGATATTATAAAGAATTATTAGAAATAACTTTGATAAAAAAACATAAGTCATAACCAAACTAAGATGAAATTATTATTCAAATACTCAAAAAAATCCCCTTCTTAAATTATAGAGTAAGTTATGATGATGATTAATTTGTTTATCATAATTTATCAAAAAACCTAGATTTTTTACATTTTCCGAAAAAAATATATAAACCTAGAATAAGGTGAAAAAACCTAGATCTAGGTATAATAACCTAGCGCTGGCATCCCTAAAACTGGCCCTCACGCGATTGACAGATGACTTCGGCTAGTTAACGTTGCTGTTGTAGACATGGCAGGGCTTTCACTCGACATGCGCCTACGTGCTCTAATCGAGCGTATTGAGGTCGGGTCACTGTGGCGATCAAAATTCCTTCGAACAGAAGTTTATATTCAACCAGAACCATTCTTGCACAGTCTTGGCCGTGTGGGCCGGGACAACATCCTTCTGACCTAGTCTGCCTTCTTCGAGATCTTTCTCACCCACGGCAGTAATTTTCTAGAAAAAATGTCCCCGTAATCGGCCGCGGTCAGCTTGTAACCGGCCACAAAACCACACCAGTGGCATCTCTTCGCCATTCAAAGCCACGATCCCAAGCATCATTACGGAGTCTGGGTACTTGGTCGTGGATGCATAAAGGACCTTGGAGACGTCCTGGCCGAAACTTACTACTCGGTCCTTCTGCTTGTTGATGAACGGATCGACCTTGAAGATTTTTAATCATAAACAAATGAGATTTCGATTTACATGACTCTTCAATTCGTTGAGAATGCGAGGACACCACTCCCGACGTTGTTCTTGTATACGGTCCGTGAGAAGCGCCCTTTCCACGCACCGCAAATTCTTGCCGCCATCCTTCTTGATGGCTCTGGACACCTTGCTGCCGAGATCTTGTTCTTATTTGCGAGCGCAGTCATTTTTAGCATCAGAGAACTTTCGAAGGCCCTTTTTCACAGCAAACTGTTGAGAACCTGTGGTTGTGCTAAACCAAGTCGATTTTTGAGGTCTTTCACGTTCTTGGGCATCTCCGCAGATCTGTGGAATCTCATGCGGCTGACGTTGAGCAACTTGGTGAACTCGTACTTTTTGTGGCCCGCGGCAGTTAAACAAAGAGAGAACATTCTCAATAATAAAGGGTCTTTCAAAGAGGACGCTCGAGCTTTGTCAGGCGATAGTGGCCATGTTGTTAAAGCAAAATCTAGAAAGCTCACTGTGAACTGTTCATAGTACTTGGCAAATCACGATGGAAGGTTAAAGCGTTGAACAGCGTGTGTAAATCATTAAATGTTATTATCAAAATCAGTGCTCCATTCAACAAACGTTCCGCGCATTATGTGTTTTTTTATCCTCGCCACAATCGTCCTGCTGAGTCCACTGTTCGACGCTTGGTGGCCAAATTCGATGCAAAAGGGTCCATCAACAATTAGCCAACTTTCGTACTTCGCCGACCGCAAGGTCTGCTCTATACATCTTGCAGTAAATGAGAGTTTACGGGAAAATCTGGGGCAGTCAATTTCTCGTCGTTCACAAGAACTTGGCCTTTTTGCGACTTCAGTTTGGCGAATTATGCGTAGGGACTTGGGTCTGCACCCGAACAAAATCCAAATTATTTAGAAACTTAAGGTAAACGACCAATAAAACGCCGTGTGTTCGCTGGTTGTGCTCTAGAGCAATTGGAAGTGGCCTCAAATTTCCCCCAAAAAATCATCTCTAGCGACGAGGCCCATTTTTGGATGAATGGATTTGTGAACAAGAAAAATTTTCGGATTTGGGACGAAAACAATCCACATGAGATACACTAGCACTAAGTGCATCCCAACAAAGTCACTTTTTAGGACAGATTTTCGTCTAACGGAAACATCGGTCCGTATTTTTTTGAGAACGAAGATGGGATTGCCATAACTGTCAACGGAGAGACCTACAGATCGATGATAAACAACTTCTTGTGCCCTCAACTGGATTATATTCCTGAATTGGATATTGACGCCATGTGGTTCCAACAGGACGGCGCTACGTGCCACACTGCGCACGCCACGATAGATATTTTGCACCAGCGATTTCAGAGCAGGGTCATCTCGCGCGGCGGCGACGTAAGTAAGATGGTAAGTTATGAGAAATTGGAGGGCCGCATAAAGCGACGGATCTTACGAGTATATTCGTAATTTACGCAGAAAAAGATTTATAAATTTCCTATTTAATGAAGGAGTTAAATTATGCTTTTGTATATGTAACAAAATAAATTATGTATAAAACTATAGCTTGGAAAAATAAGACGAAGATTACAACAAATCAAGAATATTTAGTCGACGTTGAATGAAGTTTTGTGATAAATACCGAAAATTTAATTTAATGAAGTGCCTTAAAAACACTACAAAAATATACCAGCGAATTGGACAATCTTTTTATTTCAAAAGACATTTCACCGCAGATAGATAGCGTTCGCGTGGGTTTTCTCATTGCTAAATTATGGCAGGCAGTTTTATGACAATCTTTGAAAATGATTTTTGAGCCATAGTCATTTATAGTTTGCATAAGATATATTTATGACACTCTCTTATTTTTTAACTTTTGAAATTTACAAACTTGATTAAGTACAGCCTACTTTTCTTCTTGAATATGAAAAATCGAAATAAATCCATTTTGGAACTTTTGGGCTCTCGTTATGTCACTTCATTTATTACATAAGTTTAGCCTAAACAAATCATCACACAGCATGGTTTGATGTTCTTTCAGAAGCTGCCACGTATTACATTATTGAACCATGCTAACAGATTGTGATCCGTATTTTACTTGATGTATGAAAACCAAAATTCTTAACATAATATTTCGTTAGCAACTGCGATCCAATTTCCTCTGTGTTCAGAACCACCTCGTTTTTTAAATAATATCATTAATTCCAAAATTTCAACAATCGTTCTTTCAGACAACTCAAGATATTTAGTCTTATTGGAAACAGCCCACTTAAGTAAATTATATGCTGTATATCTTCTAAAATGATAAGGAATTGTTGTCTAGACTCAAATTTTATCCTGGTTCTCGTAAATAATTTTAAGTTATGTTTTTTTATAAATGTATTTATAGGAGCTTACCCGAGACTAATAACATAATCGTTAAGAATTCACCCTTGTGTGACCAAGGAACCTACTTAAGGACATTGTAAAACAATGAACCCCCTCCGGAAATTAGAATAACCTTTTCTAGGGGCATTTTCTCTGTAAATTACGAATATAAGATCCGTCACATTCTGCGGCCCTTCAGTTTCTCATAACTTACCATCTTACTTACGTTAAATCCACTAATGGTTCCGTATGGATTGAATAAAAATAGGACGGGGCCGAAACTGAAAACTCTAAAAGATATAAACAGATTTTAATATAATTTTATTGGGTGTTCCTAAAGTATTTGCCAACCTAACCTATGAAATTTATGAAAGTATAAGCAATATTTCTTTAGTTATATGGTTCCGAATCCGTGGTAATCAGGTTGATAATTTTGTAACTTACTATAAATGCTTCCTATTTTTACTTTTTTATTTAATATTTTTTGCTGTTACTATGTATTTATATTATTTTTAAAATACTACAGTGTTTTTTATTTACAAAAAAACGAGCTAAAATGCCTAGAGAATGCAAAAATTCCCCAGACAAATTCTGATATATATATGAATCAGTTACATTAAGAGTTAATGAAAAACTGATAGGCAAAAAATAAGCACTGAAATTTTATTACGATTTTTCCAGTTTACCTATAGTAAACTTAGTAAACAATTCGGTAAAACCTAGAATAGGATTCTTATAAAAATATTTTCCTAAAGTATAGAGAAAATAGGCGATGGCTTCGCTGCCGTATCCCCCGTAGCTTGCGCTTCGATACTGAGATAAAAATTTAAAATCTTAAAAAAAGCAGCGATGGTTAAATTTTTATAAATTTTTTAAACTTCGCCAATTATAATAATTTTAAAAAGGAACTCTAAACTAAATTTCCCCCTTTTCAAAATATCACGTTGCTAAAATATAGAATTATAGAGAAGATATATAAAAATACATTTTCTGAAATTCACCATTTGTAATTCTTTGGGTTTTAAAATATTCACAAAATTTCGATCCTTATATTTATTTCTGAACTTCACCATTTTGTCTTTTGATATTATAAAGAATTATTAGAAATAACTTTGATAAAAAACATAAGTCATAACCAAACTAAGATGAAATTATTATTCAAATACTAAAAAAAATCGCCTTCTTAAATTATAGAGTTAGTGATGATGATGATAAATGTTCATTTTACTGTGTGATATATTCAATATAACAATAATCGCGGGGCAGTTCCTGCTCAAAGCCAGAGGAGGCTATTGCTTATAGCTCTTACTATCAGAGCCAAATTTTAATTTAGGATGTTTTAATTCCAGTAGAAATTGAAAGTACCAGAATCAAATGATATAAATATAAAAGACAAATAGGTTGATTTATTTTTGAGATAGTTCCTCTCAAAACAGCCCATGTCTACAAGCACTCAATACCTGTTTCTCCTCGTGCTCCGATCCAGAATCTTCAACTTCTTGAATTCTCTGATACTGGAATGCAGTTTAAAAATCTCTAAGATACCCCTCGAATATAGCATAAGACAGACTCACCCCATCAACTTACCATAAAATATATTATATAGATATAGTAAACTCATCCACAAGGACTGATCAATAAAACTCACTCGCTTAATTTCCGTGCTAACTCTTTTGAGAGTAAGGGATTAATAACACACAAACACATCAGATCTCACTCATAACAAGAGCTCCTCCCGTTCCAAAGAATCTAACCTCATTCAAACTATGCCCACTCCCTCCTACTATTCTTTCTAATTGTCGCAGTTTTAGGGTGAGGAAGGTTAACTTCATCTACAACCTTATCTCGTGTCCTAGAGTGGTTATTCATTCAGCTATCTTTCTACACACAACGAGAAATTTTACTTGCTTACTTATTTGACATTGAAATACACACTAGCAGGTTGGAATTATTTAGCTTCCCCCAGTTTTTCCTAGAGAAAGATTCTTTGATGACATGGGTCAATTTCTTAATATGGATTTCCCTAATCCTTATCCAACTTTTCGTATTCTGGAGTATTAGATCATCATTGCCCAGCATCCTGCCACTTAGCTGCAAGCTTTTGACATCATAAAGCTTTACTATTTTACTGAATCTCTCTTATCCCCCAATAAACTAAAAGTAAAATATGCGTGACGTAGTCCCATCGTTCTTAATTTAATAGTATAACCCTATATTCCCATTGCAAATTTGGTCTCTCTTTCTCTCTCGCCTAGCCCTCCCACACACCTGTTACCAAAAATTATAATCATCCACCCTCTTCCAGTAATCAATTTTCAATCACTTCTAACCAGCTCAAAGTTGCCCTCCGCTCCCCCTTCTTCCCACTCAACTCGACAAATATGAGCCTTAAGATTTAACAGGACTATTTTGTATACCCCCGCTCCCCCAAAACCTGATGAGTATGCAAAAGACGAATGGGGCAAAAAATGTTCCCGATAAGGTGACTCCTAGGCTGCCTTTTCTAATTCCGCCCATGTGGCTTAACCACAGAAAACAAAACACAGCTACATATCTTGTTAAAGTTTCTTGCAAATCTCTCTGTCTACCTGAATCTCACGTCTTACTTGCCTCTCTCTTCTTTCGAGTTGGTCGCCTTCATTTGTGAAATGATGATGAATATCCATTCTGCCATAACTCTTGTCTCTATTTCACGGTACTACGTAACTTTTACGTCCCAACGTCGGCTCTATTCTCCCCTAAAGAGACAACTTCACTCCTCCTCTCTTCGAAAATACCTTTCCTCTCCTAGACTCATTCCTTCTACGTCTGTACTAGTAGTTTGTTCCTATTCTTCTACCTTCACTCAATGATATTTATAATGCCTCGCCCTCGTCTTAATCGGTATCATCTAACTTCAAACACGTTAAAATTTAACCCATCCTAACAAAAAACAACGCGAGATCGAACGACTGTTCAAGCTACCACTCAGTCTATCAACAACAAATTTTCCTCAAAAGTTCTTTGTCGTAGAATGGACTCTCGACGCTATACCATATATAACTATTCGTTGAGGGAACTTCTTTAATTATCTTTAGAGTGCGTGGATGTCTTGTGGGCCGATATTATGTATCTTCGATATGCTTAAGAAGTAGAACTGAGCTCAAGGATAATAATATTGCTATCATTAATAAAATAGAGTTTTATTAATAGTAACTATCAACAATACACAAAACGGAAAATATTGACATAAACAGAGAATGAAAAGGGTCGTGGGGGCTCGGGCTATTCCGAGGATTAAAAGATTTAAAAAGGTAAAACAAATATAAAGTTAAAGAGATGGGATGGTTCCTTAAACCATTTAAAGCACAGGATAGAATTGACAAAAGGGTTAAATACTCAAAGGTAACATTCGGCTTACGTAATTTTATACTAGTGGTGCAGAGGAAGTCGACGTGAAGGAATTTTCGGTCCGCTGGCGAGCTCCAGCCGAAGGGGGGGAATAAAAGGATCCTGACGTGGCGTCTTGGGAATGAGAACCGTTTCTCGACGAACGGCTTGAAGAACAATGGCTGTTCTACGTTGTTCTCTTTTGAACAACAGGGGTGAAGGGTGAGAACCGTCTCTTGTCTACGGGCTCAAGAACAATGGCTGTTCTAATGTTGTTCTCTTCTGAACAACAAGGGGGAAGGGTGAGAACCGTTTCTTGGCGAACGGGCTCAAAAGAACAATGGCTGTTCTACGTTGTTCTCTTCTGAACAACAGGGGAAGGGGTGAGAACCATTTCTTGTCAACGGGCTTAAACGAACAATGGCTGTTCTAATGTTGTTCTCTTCTGAACAACAAGGGGAAAGGGGGAGAACCGTTTCCTGGTGAACGGGCTCAAAAGAACAATAGCTGATCTAACGTTGTTCTCTTTCTGAACAACAAGGGAGAAGCCTTGTGGACTTGGCGTCACGAAAGGCTTGAACCTTGGCACTCAAGGGATATTGTTCTTCTTCTGGACAAGTGATGGTGAATCTCGAGGTCGAGGTCCCTTGGCGCACAAAGTGAGAGAGGGTCGTGGTGATGTTTCGCGACGAAATTCTGGATCTCAAATCTGCTCTTAGTGGTAAAGTTCATATCTAAATAGTCAAGACACTCCCTTGGCGTGGGGGACAATGGAGTGGGAGCTTCGAGGGAATGAACTTCCGAGCCTGGGAACAATGCCTTATCTGCCCATAAGCCTAACTCAATCTGGCGAGGTCGGGGTATGGGGGCGAACGGGGGAAGATAAACCTCATTGTTTAAACATTGACTCAGGTGGCTGCGATAAGGCGCCAAGCTTCAAAGCGAAGATGCACGTGGGAAGCATCGTGGTTTTAAATAACACGTGATAGGGGTTGAAATTAACGCGGCCTCAACCCGTTCTATCACATTCTTGAATAACTGGGGTCAGCCCTGATAGGTCACATGTCATCCTCGAACGCTAATAAGCTTTTCAGTTTGTTTTTACATTACGGTGAAAAAGCATTGAATCATCTCTCTCTTACATGCACTCTTGAGACTCTTGAAAGCCTTTGACACTGCTTCCCTGAATATTTCTCTCCACCAATTATGTAAATTCATGGGTCTTTTCGAAACTGTTTCCACAACTATCTTTAAATTTTTACTCAAATCTATCAATATTGAATATTTTAAATATCTGCCGGTAGAGGTGTTTACAAGAGTAGGTTATTGGTTCGCTATTATTTTTTAATTTATTTTCCTCAATTTGTTATTCTTATTGGTCCTTTTGGTATATCACTTCATGTCTATGTTAAAAATATGGATATTGATCTCTGGTTAGATTTGGCCCTTAGAAAATGGGTAGCAGCGTATAACTTTTTTACCCAATGCCTGATGGAAAAAATTCTGAAGGTGAAGTTAGATTACATCTCGTAAGAATAGGACTGCCGTGTACTTTTGCAGATGTGCCGAGACTCCAGCAAAATTAGTGTTACCTATTTCAAACAGGAAGGCTCCCTTACGCCCTATTTTGATATCACTACGAACCTGAACATCACATTTTAAGTTATCTCTGAAAGCATTAAATGCTTTATTGCTTCAATCTGTAAATACTCTCTCTGCTTCAATAGTAAACTCAGCCGCATTCGTCCCAGCTGGAAACCGGAAAGATTTCAAAAAATCATAATTTGTCTTCCTCACCTTCCTGGCTGAATAGTCAAGACTCTTCCCACTGGATCAGAGGATTCTACTAATTAGACTATTGCAACTGGTTCAAATCATAGTGGGTGCAAGAATAATATGCTATATATATATATATATATATATATATATATATATATATATATATATATATATATATATAGTGCAGTGGGTAATATTTCGCTGTTGGAAACTGAATTTGCGCATGTGTATTTTCTGTCGTGAGTTATATTTCTTAACATCCCCATATCCTCGGTTGGGCACGTTCTGTAAAGTAAACAATATGATGGCTGAATTAAAAACTTCGATTATTTTTGAAAAGGCAAGCAGTGTTTTTTGGTATTCATGTCGGGAGGTCAATTGTGAAGATTTCCAAGTGTTTGTTTATCAATCTGAGAGTAGTGCAGATGATTATGAGAGAGTTAGATTAGTCAGGCTTTGATTCTAAAGGTACGGCGGCTAGGAAATCTCACTCTAAGCTATCTGATACAAAAATAACCCATACATATGTTGTAAATCAATGATGTCCATAACTAGGGACAAGGAAGTTTCAGAGCCTCTCATCAGACAGTTCGCCATGAGGACATGCGCTACTACTTATAGAAGATCCAAAAGGGCAATCTTCTGAAGCAGTGCCTAGATTAGTTGGTATTGCCCTAGATACAGAATGTGGCCAATAGAAGGTGGTACGTCTGGCATCAGAACTCTTTACCATGACACACAAACAGGAGGGCACAGTCTTGGCTGCCAGCCAATTTCTTTTACCATATCACTGCGAACATTTAGCTTCCTAAATTTCCAGATTGCAGCCACAATTGACTATTATGTGTGCGGTGTGGTTGAGAGAGAGAGAGAAACACACACACATAGGTCATCATGCGACACCAATGTGGAGCATAGATCTAAGCACACAACTGTTTTCACACAGTTAAGAAGAGAACCATCGAGAAGGCCTGCATAAAATTCCTACACCTCGTGGAAGCCGTCATTTAGGCCGAAGGCAATTTTATTGTATATAATAGATAGTATTATCCTCCAGGTATTTAACTCGTAACTTTGGTAAATATATCTGTATAAACTAACTCTTGAAGCTAGGCTTGAAATTACTCATTCGACGAGAATGAGCACATAATAAAGGAAATCGGTGTTTTTTAATGTCAAACGTTACAAGGAGTTACAAGGAAAGAAAGTACCCTAGGAGACCTTACGGTCCATTCAAAGACGGTACCTTTGGACTAGCAATCGAGCGGGCACATGGCTGCTTAATTGTTTTGCGTCCCTAAATGGCCACTTTTCAAGATTTTGTCTAGTCTTGACTTGAACTGGTCAACAGATTCACTGTTGACAACTTACACTGGAAGTGCGTTCCACTTACCGCAGATACTGTAAGTGAAAAAAATTCCACACAGATTGCGGTTGTAACGCTTCAGTTCAAGTTTGAAGCCGTGATTGCGCGTTCTGTTCTCACTCAGTGTGAAAATATCCCGGTCGTCAACATTGTCGAACCCTCGAAGTATTTTGAAAACTTCGATGAGCTGACCACGCAGTCTACAAGTTTGCAGCGAGAACAGGTCTAATTCCCTTAGTCTATCCTCATAACTTTTATGTCGGATAGAGGGAATCAGCTTGGTTGCCCTGGCTTGTACGCGTTCCAATCTCGCGGGTTCCTTTCACAATGAAGGACTCCAAAATTGTACGGCATACTCCAGAGCGGTCGGACATGTGAGTTGTACAGGCACAGTACAATCTCCTGGTTTTGATAACCAAACTGGCGCTGTATATAGCCTAGCATCCTTTGGGCCTTTTTCTCCGCCTCAATGCACTGTTTCGAGAACTTGAGGTCACTAGTGATTGTTACACCCAAGTCCTTCTTAGTGTCGGTGGATTCAATAGCAGTGCCATTAAGGATATACTGAAATTGGGGGTTTCGGTGGCCAATATGCATCACTTTGCATTTGTTCACGTTAAAAGGCATTTGCCACGTGTCCGACCACTCCCCAATCTTCCCAAGATCTTCCTGCTGGTGGCAGTATTTCCATTCTTTGCAACGTTCATACCAAGCTTGGTATCGTCGGCAAATTTGGAAATCTTGGCAACCATGTCACCGTGTATGTCGTTGACGTAGATGATGAATAGTAGTGGTCCCAGGACAGAACCTTGAGGCCCCCCGCTAGTAACGGGCACCCACTCAGAAGACTGTCCATTCACCACCACCCGTTGCCGTCTGCCACTTAGCCAGTTCTCGATCCAGCGTTACAACCGCAATCTGTGTGGAAATTTTTCCACCTACAGTATCTGCGGTATGTGGAACGCACTTCGAGTGGAAGTTGTCAACAGTGAATCTGTTGACCAGTTCAAGTCAAGACTAGACAAGGTCTTGAAAAGTGGCCGTTTAGGGACGCAAAACAATTGAGCAGCCATATGCCCGCTCGATTGCTAGTCCAAAGGTACTCTCTTTGAATGGACCGTAAGGTCTCCTAGGGTACCTTCTTTCCTTGTTGTTACTCCTTGTTGTTACTCCTTGTTGTTACTCCTTGTTGTATCTGGTAGCACGCCACCTAACTTATTGTCATTCCACTCTTTGTTAGTTTCACTAAACGCAAGCACCTGTAATTTCATTTTTTTTCATCTCACTCCCTCTCCCTTCTTCCTTTATTAAAAATACCCTTCACATGCCATCTATCCCCTCGAATCCCACAATGAAAATAATTAGCCGGATTATCTGAACTGGAGCTGCACTATTTCCTCCCGTTTCCATAATTCTGTATTGCTTTCCAGGTAAAAGAGATTTTGTAGAGATTCCTGGGCTTTGTAACTTTTAAGGACAAGGAACAAAAGGAAGAGTTCTTTTTCATTACCTATTTCTTGAGGTTTAATATTTATTATACCTGCATCTAATTTTAGTTGTTTTTTCTACATAGTCGTTTTACTGTTCACTTCGAATTTTTGCTTCGACGTTTTAAAAACATTCTAAACATTCCAGGCGATTTCACTCTCATCCGCTTAGGTTAAGTTATAATAGATGTGATTAGGTTGGGTTAGGTTAGATGAATTTATGTTAAGTTGTGTAAAATTAGCTGAAGGTTAAGTTCAAAGTTAATTGAACATTTTGAGTGCAAACCAATTGGAACTTTCAGGAAAGGCAATTAATCTTATTTTCCAATATTAAGTGAGCAATTTGTACGATCCGCTCGACTTAGGATCAAATAGAGCTTGACCAAAATATCGCCTATTAATCAACTAGTGAAAACAATCTCGCCTATGAATAGTTTATAAGTGGGAAAGCGATAAATGTAATAAATGTTAATGGATAAAAGGCATAAATGTAAAACTGTAATTAAATAAAAGACATAAATGTAAATAAAGTTGAAAAACGATAAAGTGAAAAGGGATAAATGTAATAAATAAGGTAAAACTTGATAAATGTAAAATAATCATGTGGAAAAGGGGTAAATTTAGTATTAGTTAGTAGTAGTGGTAGTAGTAGTAGTAGTAGTAGTAGCAGTAATTCGCCAACATGGCTTTATCCAGGCGGATACCCCACGGGATAATGAAATAGACATAAAGGTCAGTATGACAATCGCTTGTGAGCCCGATGGCACCAGGAGCTTTTTTTTTTTAGGAAGAAGTGCCAGGAAGTATTATGGTTTGACACCCAACAGCATTCAGGTGGAACCTTCGTCGCCCCGGTGCAGAGGGACCTGTTCCAAGATTCCTTGGAACAGAGAATGCGTGTGTATCGTGATGCAAAGACGGGGGAGGAAAGAAAGCAGTGTTTTAATTGGCTATGTGTGTGAATAAAAGGGTAAGATCTACCTGTCTCATTACAGGGATAAGCACATCGCTTCCAGCAATTTGTAGCCAGATCTCTCCGTCCGCTGTCGTTTTTGTCCGCTCTTGCCGAGATCGAAAGGGATAAATGTAAATAGATTAAATTGAAAAGTGATAAATAAAAAAATGAGCGTGGATAAATAGGGATATTTAAGAAAAAAATGCGGTGTTAATAGTGTTTCGCCAATGCCGACTGGTGGCAAAAGATGTTAGAAGAACTAAGATAGATTTTTATGAATAAAAAAGGCCAAAGAATAATTATTCTAGTTATTTTTTGTTTAATTTACCATTTGTGATCATAAAATGATATCATTAATTGAAACCATAAAATTATATAATAAAAGTAGTTTAAATCAACAAGCAAACATATAAAGGTATTTGTAAATATACAATGACTAAATTTGCCCTAAAAATTATTCCCCAATATTTTGACGAAAACTTCAAAGATAAATTTTCCAAACATATTTTTTTCAAGTTTAAATTTATTTTTCACAAAAAGGGAAAATATTTCTTTGGCTCTTTTGTGCCGAATTTTCTGGCTCACATTCGCAGCTCTTTTATTCTGCCTGGGAGCCTACAAGAGAGCGACACTGGGTTCGAACATCAACTTTAAGAATGTCCTTGTATTTGTTTCAGGTCCAAGTATGGAAGCGGCGATGTTGGGTCGTTGTGCGGGGGGATCGTTCGCCTGCCGAAATGGCATCGTCAAATGGGTCAAGGACAGACCAGGTCAACCTGAGCGTCGAGATATACACCCAGCACGAAGGTTCCAACCATCCGACAGAGGGCACTATTCTGCATCTGGACCTTGTCCATAGAATTAGAAGGGCGAAATCCAAGTGAGTTGCGATACTCTTGATATATATATATATATATATATATATATATATATATATATATATATATATATATAAACAATATAAGTTTTAAATCTCTTACGTTACCCATGAATTATTGTGTGGAATAACAAGGAAAAAAAGCACAAAAAGTTTCATGTGAATCTTTTAAGATTTAGGGGTCGCACAGGGTAGTTGATTTTTCGAGACCATACAAGTGTTCATTTCTCAAGCTTATTTATTCACATCAACTATAAATACCACAGAAACGAAACTATTTGCTCTGAAGTGAGGTAAATAACTATTCTAGGAATATTTCTCGATACAGCAGTGTATGTATATGGGAGGAATATTACTCTGATACTATACAAAGAACACTTAGGAACAGTGAGAGGAATCACACATTTCTTGGACTTTCTTCAAAATAAAATTGAAAATGGCTGAAATAACGATTGAAACGATTTATATATTCTTCTGTGAGAGCAGTAAGGGTTCAGTTTCAGTCGTCGTTGGCGCTCTACAGCTTGCAGGAGAGCTTGTGGATTGATCTTGTCCTTGTTGTGGATCTCGGAATAATCAGTGATCAGTTTGATCGCATGTTCCGCCGCTGCTTCATTGGTTACTGCCAGATGGTGGCCGGTCCTTCTGCCCTGGTTGTACGCTTCGTTTTGCAACTGAGCACATGAGATTGGAGAAACAAGGCATCCAACTTCATTGCAGTGAAGAAGAAAGGTGACTGCTTGGTGACAAGTTAACTCAAAGTCACCGAAGAAGGATCTTGGGGCGCTGTCGTCCATCGCTTCTTGTCGAAGTCATTGTCAATGGCCAGCTTCTCCACCATCTTAGTCTTCTCCTCGATTGTAACTTTGTCGCTGAACAAGGCAAGACCGACAAGGTCCGTCCCAAATTATCAAAAGTGCCGCTTGAATGTCTTCACCATGGCCTCCGAGATCTTTAAGTTGATGTCTCTGTATTTGTGAAGATCCTTGCAGAAAGTCAAATCGTTGAAAGGAGCGTCTGCGGCCAAGGTAGCTTGGAACCAGGCACAGGCGTAGATTAGGATGATGAACATACTTATCTCCTGGAGGCTACGCAGTTCCCTCGGCGTGATTTCGAACTCGTCCTTAAACATCGTAATCTTGAGCGTGTATATCGCCTTCGCCATCCATCTCGCGTGGTGGTGAGCTCCTAAATTTCGGAGGGTGGTTGGAACCTTCCCCTTAATGGCCGTTGACGTTAGTTTCACGAACTCTTTATAATCGTCTCTGGTCATTTCGGCAACCTTAGCAAGAGCCTCAAGGGTCGTCCTCTTTCCTATGTCATGGTCAGCCAATCAAAGGTCGTTGATGATCGTAGCTTTGGCATATACGTGAGTAGGCCACTTCTTGTAGAACCGTTTGAATAGTTGAATATCTGGGCTGGACGTAGCGTTGCTGATGGTGGCCTCGAAGGCTGAGGCCAAGATGAGCTACATAACGTGTTGGTGGCACACCAACTTCAACAACGGACGACCCAACTTCTGTTCGAGGAGTTTGCAACAGCCAGCATGGAGGCCTGTGTTTGAAGCGGTGTTGTCAAAGCAGAGACGCCCAACTCTGTCTTCGAACGTCCAGTGTCTGATAGTCTGCTCGACTTTGCCTGCCATTGCTTCTCCGGTACCGGATGGCAAGGAAGAGATAGCCAGGGGCTTGTCTCCTTTGAGAGACATACTGGTGACATAGATGGCTAAGCCATCAACATGACCTTGACTTTCTGATCCGGGCAAGAGTTTTCTGTCCAAATGAAGGATGAGATCCGCGTTGTGCTCCTGTACTTGGTTTTGATAACCCTTGACGGCTGCTCCTGCTGTTACCATCCTCAACACTTTCCGGTGTCGGCGAATGGACGAGGTGGACAGACTCAGCATTCCCTGGTCTGCGGCGATGGCATAGAAGACGTGGTCGGCTCCGCGAGGGGCCAACTTGCCCTGTAAGCCACTGCTGCAAGCTCCTTCTTCATCTTAAGCCTTTTCGGAGGAGAAGCAGAAGTAGCGTCGCTTCCCCGTGCAGGAAAGTTGGTGGCGGACGAAGAAGTCGATGAAGCGGTAGTGGAACTCCGGCTCACCAGCTCAACCGTCTCTTTCCTCTCCGAAGTCTCCGCTAACTCCTTCTGCTTCCTTCTTATCACAGCAGCGAACCTCTTATGTTTACTAGACTCTTTTACCACGCTTTCCTTGTCAAGAGTAATCATACCCATTTTCCTCTGGTCCCTTTGGTCGTCGAGGAAGTTCTTGTCCTCCTGGTTGAGGTTAATCATGGAGGAAGAAGTGGCAGGGGCTGCGATGTCGAACGGTGCAGTGACGACAAGTGTCCGTGGAGGAGGGCGTCGGAGACCTTGTCCCCCTAGGATTGACGTTTTCTTCGCCTTCTTACGGACTTCGTACTTCCCGACGATGGTTTCCAGTTTTTTCATGATTGACCGCAGCGGGACCTCAAGAATTTGGGCACGTGCCTAAACTTTGACGACTTCGTCAATGACAGCTTTTCGATTGTCCTTGGTGTTCGATACATGACAGAAGAGTCACCGCAGAACCCCTTGCCCTATTGGAAGGACAATCTGGCTGAGGGGTTCAAGGGGTTGTGCCAACAAAAACAGCTCAGTCTGTTTCCGTGTTTAACTCGCCATTAAGACCTAAAGAGAAAACAAGGATGTTTTTAGCTTAGTTCTGGGTCTGACAGTATAAACAGCAAATACTACGTCGAAGTATCCACAAAACGAGTTGACATCACCAAGAAGTATATCTAAAGGCATAACGCCCACAACACGGTGTATGGTAGGTACGCTATGCTAAGGGAAAGCAAAGCAAACTTTTGATCACTCGGTGCGACCCCTCAACATACTTTTATTTGGACGAAGCTCCGGATTTGGGAGTTTCTCATGAAGCCTCACAATAATTTACGAGTGCAGAAACAAAAGGTTCACTTTGAAATTTTTACTATATATCCGTGATCCATCTTAATATATATATATATATATATATATATATATATATATATATATATATATATATATTTATATATATTTATATATATATATATATATATATATATCCAAAAAAGTACACAGCGTACGTGTAACTATAGGAATAAAACCACAGTAATAGGCCTAATTTTATATGCGAAACCTGGTTTCGACGGACATATCCGTCATTGTCAGTCACTAGTGAACAAGTGAAATAAAAAAGTTGCTTAACGTACAAACACACAAATCAGTGGCGCTAAGGTGGAAGATGCGAGAATATAGGGGCCTTTTTAAGAAACGGAAGTATGAATTTCTTGCTTATTAAGGTATTAGTATTGAATTGGCCATCGGAAGTATTAAATTTGGCAATTTCTTTTATGAGTGCCGATTCAATTAAGCGTCGATGTATCTAATTGTGAGACTTATAAACTATTTTAGCATTATCAATATCAATTTAATGATTTTTATTGGACATATGTGGAAATAAACTCGAGGAGAGGGCACGACGTCGTATATCGCATTTATGTTCAATTCATTCTCTTGGAAAATCTGCTGCTTTTACTGATATATAATTCATTACATGATTTGCATGAAATAAAATAAACTCCATGTTCTTTATCGATCGATCTAATTTGGATAGGCTATTTCTGGTGGTATTCTCGTACTGAGAGACAACATACATGTTATTGGTCCGTGTCAACTTTTTGAAATTGATTAACTGGAGAAAGTATGGAAAGGTAACATAATATTGTCACATCTGTTTTCTTTATAATTAGCTGGGGATTCATAGATGGTTCTGGCACTATAGTGGCACTTTTCTATGAACCAAAGGGGATATTGCAGTTCAGGGAATGTTTGGATGATTGAATTAATTTCGTCTTGCAAGAAACAAGGATCACGAATGCTATATGCTCTCCGGAACATGGAAGAAACTACAGACATTTTAACGAATACATCGTGACACGAGAAATAATGAATATAGGCATTAGAATTAGTTGGTTTCCGGTAGACGGAACAATATGCTGTGTCGTTTATTTTAGATATTTTTACATCCAGAAACGGCAATGAGTTGTTCAGTTCCCATTCTAGTTTAAATGTAATAGTTGAGTGGATCTTATTTTAATTTTTCAAAGAAAGAATCAAATTTGTTATCATTGATAGGCCATGTGGCACATATAACGTCTAAATCGCGGAACCACGTTATGTGATTGTGTAAAATGGGGGGAAGGAAGCGCTTTTCGAAATCCTTCATAAACACATTGCATAATATCGGGGAAAGGGGATTGCTCATACTCATGCCATATTTCTGCCCGTAAAAACAATGTATCATTGCAGTATCAAAACACTACAACTTGTCATGCTTCCACACTAACTAATCTCAAACTCACCGACATACTTCTCGTCCTCATAAATACACACCCAGGCCATCAAGTGTTTCCTTACTCATTAATCATTGTTGCACCACCTTTACTCTTACCATAATAATTCACACCTAATCCTACTCCATTCACCCCATCCCAAACAGCTTTTTTATTTCTATTCATGTTTGTCTAGCATAGTGCCGGCATTTACAATCTCCGCATTTTAAACACATTTACTTCGCCTTTTCCCTCTCCCTCATACTTCAAACGCTTACTCATTCAAATAATAGGACTGGACTAGTTATGCGAGACTCTGACTCATTAAGTTACTGCATATTGTCCCCGTATGAACCAACCTTCCCTGTGCATTGCTTCCTAACTTACGACCCATATCCGTTCTTAGTCACCTTATACGATACGTGACAGAAGACGGTAAGGCTCTATTTCTTATTACATATTCCAAAGAATATAGAATTTATGTAAATGAGATCTACATACTAAGTTCTATGAACATAACAAATATGTTTTGTATATATCTAAGAAAACCCCTTTCGAGCGTGAAATATACAGATTATTAATGCTAGGATCATAAAATTTGATATTTAGATCTAAGCCTAATAGTAAGACATTGTATTTACAATTTGATATACTAAAATAAAAATAAACTGTAGCTCTAAAGAATGGAGGGTATCATTTACACAATTTCCACCATTTTAAACAATAATAATCTATATTTACCACAGGAGAAGTGAGAGGGAAAAATGACTTTCTCTGAGACGAAGAACATTAACATTGCCTTTCGTAGATTTATATCTTTAGCAACAAAGATATGACGGAAGAGGGATTTATAAAATTATTTTGTTTCATAATATAATGAAACATGAATGAGAGAAGTGTTTTATGTAGATTCAATGATGTACAGAACAGTTTCTTTCGGTTATGGTTTCCTGCTGATGTTTTTCTATTAAAACGCATGTTTATGTATCGATCTGCCGATACCCCTCTAACCAAATTCAATTTTTATTTTTTGCTCTCATATTTGCTATAGTAAAAATAATCCGATAATAATAATACTAATTATGATGATAATATTCTACCGCATATGCTTATAAGGAATTAAATACCCCCAAATTCAAAGGATTGGGTTTCTTAAATTCAAATAAAATATTTTTCTATAACTATGTTTCGTACTTAATGCTACATTTTGGCTAGCAATTAAGTATCGACCAGATAGCAGAGCATCCTTTTTGAAGCCTAGATACCGGGAAGCTTCAAAAAACGCATTACAAAAGCTGTTCAGGTGAACTACAAAAGCAAATTTAAATTTCCGTTAGGCCACCAAAAATAAGAAAAGGACAATTCAAATGGTGTGTAGGCCCTGCGTCAATCATCTGATTGAAAAGCAAAGTTCGGGTTGTCACATACTGTTCTTGCTTAGATTATTTTTGTGTGATCTATTTCTAATTTCAGGATTTGATTTCGGCTATGTACGCTGAACTCGTTACAAGATGAATTAACTTTTCGCATATATAGCGACCAGAATTTCATTGATACTCCATATAAGATCTTATATAATGAATCCATAATGTTTATTCAATTTAATCGGAAAATATTGAGCCTTTTTATTTAATACTGTATTTGCTCTTCGTGAAGTTTAGTTGTTTTTCTTTTAAATTTATAGACAACTCGAGATTAAGACTCTTAAATCCTTTTGAAAGTGTTTAAAATTTAATCACCTTTGATATAATCGCTTCGAAAAACATCATGACCTAATAAGCTAAATTACCTTAAACTTGTTCATTACGAATCTCACATGCCATCCTTTCGACCACCTAACTACTCTATCTAACTATTTTTGTAAGCTTTAACAGTTAAAATAGTATTTTACTCTAGTATTTTAATCCAGCTTCTTTAGCAAAATGGCTACGGTGAATTGGGTACTAAACCTTTTAAATTTAAAGGAAAATAATAGTTATATATGTCAGGTTTTTGGGGGCAAGTTGGCCCTGTCCGATAACCCATTGACCTTTCCCTATTATTTACATCCTCCATCCTCCAAAACTCTCAACGCTATTTTCAATAAGATTTATTTAGCTTCCAAAAATATAAGCTGACAATACAAGAGCAAATATTATAAATATTCTCTAACTCTAAACCTGTTCAATTCACTAACCAATTTATATTTTGCAAATACTGCAACTAGCATTTTTGTTAAATCTTAGGAGACAAACTATAATTCCACTCCTCGGGGCACCTTAGAGGTCTGCCTTTTGGTTTTGTAGGAAAAAAATTCAAATTTCATTTCAAGCGAATATTTGGAGAAAATCTTAATGGGAAGAACGAATTGCCTATTCCAGTCACAGTGCTAAATCGATCCTGCCTCTATGGATCATCCCCTCTGAAAATAATAGTAGAATTGTGATGGAAATTAGGATAGGGGGAAAGAAGGAAGAAAGTATAATATATTGATAAATAAATTAATGAATATTTATATATATATATATATATATATATATATATATATATATATATATATATATATATATATATATATATATATATATATATATATATATATTTATAGATGCTAAATGGATAAAAGAGAGAATTTGCTTTAACTCTAGATAAACTTTTCAATATAGGTAAATTTAAGGTATTAACAATTTTTCATACTATCATTCTTCATATTGTTATGAGAGGCAGCATAATAATTCTATGTAACAGAGCCAACCTTCTCAAAAAGTCGTATAGTCCACAAGTATGTGCTTTTATATGTAGAGAATTGAATTTTGAAATTTGCCCATTTGGAAAATAACGCTAGTGTCTTATTAATTTCAGAAATAATGAGAATATATAAAAGAATGTGAGCTTCAATTTTTCAAAGCATAATATAAAATTGTAAATCTTATTTTCAAAACATTGCAATGTTGTAAAATAATATTTGTTTTAAGGTAACTTTCCAAATCATTATCGATTTAATGAGAAATTTCTATAAATTACTAGTTTTTTTATAAAGAATCAAGTGTGCTAAACTTGCCAGAACATCTCTATGAAACTCATAGGACCTTCTGAAATATTCTAAACTAGTACTTCAGAGTAATGGATTTATAGATCTGCTATCATTTCAGCTATAGCCACAATAGAGAACACATCAGAAGAGAACTGACATCAAGAAACTGCAATCATTCTCCAGATGATTTCTGTTATATCAGCGGACAATTCATCCAAACAAGAGCAAATAGGGTCAGTGCTACAGCATCCATGGCTGTGTATGAAGAGTAAAAATCATAATTTGGCAAGGCATTTGTGGACAAAAACAAACCATGGGAACCTCATTTTGCTTAGGAACACTATACAAAATCTTCGGAAGGTAAGTAAATTGTTTGTTGTAAAGAATAAAATATTGTGTTACAAGAATTTAAGCAATTTCGCATGTTTGTATGACAAAACAGAAACAAACGTATATTTCTTACTCTTATAGGATGATATAGAGGAAAAAGAAGAGCCATGACCTTTGCCATTTCCATGATTTGGCTTGAACACAGTGACAATTTAAACAACTGCAATTTCTGCCTGCTGGACCCTTCAAAAATTCGGAGTAGCAAAAATGCACCTGCTATTTCCTATCCAGTATCACACAGTGCTGATCATTTTGTACCTATTACTCCAGAAAGAAAAAAGTTACCGTCCAAATAAAGCAAAATTTCATAATTTGAAAAGAACAATGATGATCTAGACCAGCAGTCGCCAACCTTTAGAAATTAATGGACTACTAAATGTATAAATTTTTATTTGGCGGATCACTACTGTAATATGAATTTAGATTAAAAGGTACTGTAAATATATTTATACAATATTAATCATAAAAGTTTTATTTATTTAATACGAAATACACACATTAAAGGTAAAAAAGTTATATAATAATTATTCAAAAAAACCCCTGAATTTTAGTTAAATATTACCCATTTTTAGTGTGATGGTTGTTACTGTTTATTTGACATCAGTATGTGGAGATTCGGCTCCAATGACGTCACTGCAAGACGGGGAGCTTCATCTATTTCAAGCCGAGAGCGGTACCGAGTTTTAATTACTGTGACTGCTGAAAATGTCTTTTCACATGAATATGTTGTTGAAAATTGAATCAAAATATTCATTGCTTCCTCACTCAGTGATGGGTATTCATTTTTTAAAGAGAGCCAGAAATGAGGTCTTGATAAAGATGACTGGAATTTAGCTTTGAGACTGTCGTCGCAAGATAGATCGATGAAGCTTTCTTTTTCATTCATGCTTAATTTGCTTTCTTCGATGTTAGCTACAAATGGATCTATTATCCACATATTTCCAGGCCTAGGATCTTCTTAACTTGGGTAATAAAAATCAAAATATTTTGTCAGTAACTGTAAGTGTTGTTGAATAATGGATACCACTTGCTGGTTGAGACCCTTCTCTCCCATATATTCATCTAATCTATGTCTATGATAAGTTTTGTTAATCGTATTTTTTTTTATTTGAATGTTCATGAAATATAAATAATGACACATTTTTTCCGTGGACCACCTAAATATTTTAACTGACCACCAGTGGTCCGTGGACCACAGGTTGGTGACCGCTGATCTAGACTGGTGTCAAAGATATGTCTGTTAAGAGGAATCCAAGGCACAGAAACCAAAAATATCTCAATTCACTCCTAAGAGAGCTTGAATTCTCAAGGTCAAATACTGAGCTTTTCATTTCCAGGCTCAAAGATTGGGATTTGCTGAGGGAAGATTTGCAAGCACCACTCATAGGAAACGTAATAAACATTCCTTAAGATTCTTCAATTATCAAGCTGAGCTATGATGTATTTGGTGTGGTTGATGCAATTGAAATTAGATGCGATTTAGATGAAAGTTGGCCCTTAATTTTACAGCTTCTAGAAAAGGCTTAAAGCTGTACTTCTCCATAATTGAAATAGACATCTATTTATTGTTTTCCTTGCTTTATTAATTATATCTCAAGGTGAACTATAACAGTGTCAAGCTATTGCTACAATCTTTGAATCATGATGAGTATTGCTTCAAAATGAGGACTTCAAAATGGTAGCATTTTTTATGGCTGCCTAGAGAGATTTTAACAAATTTCCATGTTATCTGTGTCTTTAGAACAATAAGGATAACATGGCATTCTAGATGACAATATATCCCCATGAGTAATTGATAGACTCTCAAATGGTGTTCCCTCGATTTCATTTCAAACTAGGTCTCATTTTATTATAGCTCTTAACAAAGAGTCTATATCCTTCAAATCTTTCCCAAACACTCTGATGCAAATAACAAAGCTGGTCTCCTTGTTAGACCACAAAACACAAAAATCTTAGTGTTCAAAGTCCCTGAAAAGTAAAGCATGGAAAAGTTTTGCTTCTGTGTGTCAGGGATTTGAGGCCAAGCACAAGACCGAAAATTATGTGAAACTGGTTGAGAACATAGTAAAAAGCTATGACCAAATGGGCTGCAAGATGTCTATGAATTTTCATATCTCTGTTGTCCCTCTGGACAAGTTCAAATGAATATGGGAGCATACCCTTGAAGAGCTAGGAAAGCGATTCCATATTGACCCACTTAACCCTGAACATGATGGGAGACTACATTTGGGGGGTTGTATGGGAAGTCTTGTGCAAACGTAACTCGAATAAAACTGTTTACTTTTAACTTCATTTACTTGTTTTTATATTTTTGCTGCCAAAATTTCAATAATACTGAATAAATTTAATTTGTGATTTTGTTTTTCTCCCTAAAATGAAATAATAAAGAATTGTCACTTTACTAAATATTTCATCATGCAAACTAAAGAAAAGCAAAGTTTATAACAATTAATGGCTATTGCCTATTGTTCTGCAAGAAAAGGAATTGAAAAATAATAGAACTTTTCAGGAACGGAAATTCTGTTTCATAATGTAATTAACTGACAAATTTTAAGTCGATATTTATATAAAAGTGATTGATCTTCAAAAGGCAAATATAAATCGATCAACCTTAACTCTTTCCGCCGAAAAACTATGGATTTATTGAATAAATGTGTCATATCGAATCCTTATCATTATTAATATTATCATGTCTTGGAGGATGAATACCTATAGTGTCATAAAATGGCAATAAAGTCAGATAGGATTTGCTTGGTAAGGAACGTACGTAGCCTTAGATTTTGTTCAGTGCAAGCTATAAAGAAATAGGCAGGGTTGTCGCGCACCCACTCCAATAATGTCGATAATGGGGTTGATGCGCACAATTTTCACATTTAGGGAAATCCGTTTATTATTATTTGAGGATAAAAGATTAAAACTTGTGAATAAATTATGATGCGCCTTTTTATTCCATATCCTTCGCCTTCTTTCTTCCCAGCTCTTTATGGAATATGATCCAAATAACGGCAGGATAATAATACAGAAATGTTTATCACTCATAAACGAATAATTTAGCCGGAATTTTTTAAGTTCACCGTTGATCTCCTGCGAATAAAGGGATTATTCGAAATTAGTCCTCCTGTATAGTATGTAAATGATCAGAGATGCAAGTAAATTTGAGTATAATGTCATGAGTTGGGTTTATTTCCTTCTTTGCTACCCTTTAAAAATATGACAGGCGGGGTAATTATTGACTTCTCTGTAATACTTTAGGAATGGTGATACTTAAGGAAATTACTAGAAAGGATAATAATCATCGTAAGGTGCAATTTGATAATTTCTTCATGTCAAAATATTTTAGTTGCTTTGCGAAAACCAATGTGTGTAACTAGTCCAGAAAATTTAGGGATGTTAAGTTGAGCACGGGAAATAGAGCATTAATGGCAACATATTCAGACAAATAAACACAAGTCACAACCGTTAAAAGGCGAAGTGTCGACTCAAGCAATGTTTATAATGAAATGAGAGTACATATTTTACTTCCATAAAAGTTTCTTAGATTTTCCCTACGAACTATACATTCTGGTATAAATACCTCCAATGTCTGCATGTAGTAAATGAATATTTATGCTTTGATTGTTTAAAAAGGACGAAATTAAGACTTAAAAGGAGCAAATATTTATAATAGGGAGTTGTTTATGGCCATCTTCAAGGCCAAAGACCTTGACAGAGTATTTATCAACTACCTAGAGTATGCTTGGAGGAAGAGGTGGATCTTCAAAGTACCCTCTAAGGCACTAAGGTAGTGTGATAATCAAATATCGACAAAGCTCGAGCACCCATGCTGCAAAGAAGCTTGCGAAAAACCAAACAAGGTGGCAGATCCAAGACTAAAGTTTCTCAAGGGGTGGAACAGAATTAGTAAGGAAGGTAGGTAAGAGGGTGTTAACAATATTTACATCGTTTTGTTGATAAGTTTTTATTGTTCTATGAAGCAGTGAAGGAAATCTTCCATTTCTTACATTTAATGGTAATATTAAAATATAATTTTCCTAAATATGTAGAACATATGTGCATTTAAATTTGGACGGAATTTAAAATTAATTCCTAAAGTAAACTTCAGAAATAAGCAAAATATATGATACATGTAATTAATTTGATAAAGCATTGATAAATTAGCCTCTCATTTACAAATTGTTCTATCACTTCATATCATTGACCCTATATAATCTCCCATGTCTATGAATCACCCCGATATTGTTAGCTCTTTTCCATTTCTTCGATATCTTAATGGAATCTTCCCAATCTTCTTCATTCAGATTGCCAAAATTAATATGGAAAATTCAATATGTTTGCAATAGATTTTCGTCAATATTTGTCAAAAAAAATATTATTAAGCTTTTTAGAACTTAGCTTTTGTTTTCTTCAGTTCTTAATAATGATTTAAATCGTTAACTTTACTTTACTTGAGCAATGAATAACTTCATCAAAGGTTTCTGTATAAATTCCTACATCCGTTGTATTTACCCGCTATCTACTAAAGATTAGGAAACTTTACTTTCGCTTCCTACTTCCTAAACACAAAGGTATATGTTAGATTTATTAAATAAAGTAATAACAGCATATAAATAGGTATTATAGATGTAAGTTTATTACTGTATGGGTATCGCTATAACACTGTACATTGGGAAGCCGTGGTACTGGAAGCCCTTTACAGCGTGATACTAAAGTAATAGATGATGGCATTCTCAGATAGTAAAGGGATCAATAAAATAATCTAATCCTGCAATCAGATATATGATGAGAATTGCAAATGGCATTGACTTGCGTTCTTCCGTGAGACTCGCTCCAAGAATTAACCTCTCAGAAAAGTCATAAACGACTCATCTTGGTCGCCAATAGGCGACCAAGATTAGTCGTTTGAATAGTTGAATAATTTCTATTTGTAATATTTGCTTTATATAAAATAATGTACAAAAGTTTTGGCAGAGATAAATTTAAATACAAACTAATCATATATAAATATTTATCATAACTATATTTTGTGACAATTTTAGTGTCTCATTTGCTCCCTATAACAATGCAATGAACCAATGTAACTGTGAGTTCTCCCCTCAGGTATTTAACTCAGACCATTTAAACTAAATCAATAGTGATTTTAAAGGACATCTCGCAAAATCATTTTAACACAAAACTTATACGAACAATCTTACTGGCAACTGAGTTTAGCTAACTAGAGAAGTATGAACTAAAAAATACTATAAACTTGCCCAATTATGTGATAAAAGGATTATTAATATCTCTTTCATTATTAAGAAGAAATTTACGTTGGAAATAGTGAAAAGGTGGAGTAGTAAATGGGATCATCAATGACTACTGTATTTTATATTAGTCTACATATTATACTTAGGTTAACAATGGTTACCTGAAAAATAATTTCGTTTGGCAATATTGCTAAGCATCAAAGAAACTCTCGTTAGCAGAAAATTATATTAAGTTAAATAGTTGAATAAGAATCGATTAGTTGATGGATATGAATTAAAACAAGGTCTGCTGAGCAAAGTCGCTTGCTCTCACTTATTCTGATTTATGATCTTACGACCCACAAAACTTTCAATAATTCCCGGACTAACCTAGTGAGGATCAAGGCAATTATATCACTCGAAAGAAAATGTAAATCAACATAAGGGTTTCAGATTTCGTTAGACTCAGCCGAATAATTATGATGTTATTGCCAAAAAACAGCAAAACGTGGACAGAAAACCCGACCGACCGACATAGTGAGATATAGAGTAGCACGTGTCGTAAACCCGAAACAATTGCAAAAATTAAGATCTTTAACAGTGACAGCATCGATACTCTCTGCAAAGTAATCTTTCAAGTTATTTGACCACTAAAGTGTAATTTGAGTTAAATAGTAACAGGTAGGTGTGAGTTCATATTTGAACACAATAAGATACAAAAAGCCATAAAAATCCATGACACAAAAGGTGGAATCATGAAGAGGAGGCTTGATATTTCCTGAAAATAGAGTGATTAGACTAGAGAAAAGCGATATGATAATACTTTCTCTGATGGTGCACTCGATTCCTAATGCACAAACAGTAATGCATTCTAAGACTAGACACTATGAGGCTGCTTCTTAACAAGATATTTGGTGTTCTTAAAATAACAACCATCCTAGCAAACCTGAGTATTGAAATTTTCTCATACAGTAAGTCTTAAGATTGACACAATGACTATTATTTACATGATAATCACTGCATATTGCTACAAGGAGCAACGTAACCTCAAAGGAGAAAAGTGGTTTTCAAGTAGATTGGACATCAACGCTTTTAAACATTAGTTAGCTCCTTGTTCTAGAAACTACTCAGAACTTACTTCCAACGAAAACCTGCCGGCCACTTAACATTGGTGGCCAATCGCAAGTTCTCAAATTGTTACAGAATTACGACTCAGCAAACAGACTACGATTCATTCGAAGTTTGTTCAAAAAAAGGTCTGCTGACCATAATTGCGTGCTCTCACTTATTCTGATATATGACCTTATGACCTTCAAAACTTTTAATAATTCCCGGACTAACCTTTTTATTTATTTATTTATTTATTCCATATTAATCCAATGTACAGTATAAACATATTACATTTTAAATCTTAATGACAAGTTACAATAAGTACTTATACATACTCGTATATATGTATACACATACAAAGATTAGTTATGAGCCCAAAATAAGTCAGTGACTTTTAGAACAGAAACTTAAAACTTAAGACTAAGCATAAAGTTATCAAGAATAAAATCCCTTCATGTTTATAAAAATATAAAGAACTTAGTATGAATTTGAGAACCTAACCATTGTAAAGATTGCAAATAAAGAATAATTATATTATTTAAATTTAGAGATAAATTAAAAAACTATTTTATTTCCAGCGATTATTTCACAAGATCTGTAGTTAACATAGTCAACATTCTTATATAAATAATAAAATATTTATAATGTATAAATCAAAGTAATAGTACACAGTATAATAGTGTACGGTAACAAATAAATACACAATAACAAAAACTGAATAGAAATTTAGTTTGCCGAAATTATATTGTTTTTAAGAGCTTTTTGGAATTGAGCTAAATTGGTTTGGGATTTGATATTGTCGTCCAAGCCATTCCATATTTTGATAGATTTGTACAGAAAGCTACATTGTGATTTTGATTTTGAATACGAGGGTGAAATAAATTTTGTTCTATTGCGGGTTTGGTGATTATGGGTATTTTTAGATGTTTGTAACATATTAAATATATAGTTATTATAGGAAAACTTTATTGTTTTGTAAAGGAATAAGGATGTTTGAAAAACTGAGATCATTTGATTTTAGAATTCTGGATTCTTTAAAATATCGATTAGTGTGCTCTTTATAGTCAAGTTGATGGATGGCTCGAATTGTTTTTTTCTGTAATATGACTAATTTATTGAGATAATTTTGATATTTTCCATACTAACTCTCTATGCCATATGTCAAGTAAGGTTGCACCATTGTCATATATAAAGAGTGGAGAATAGATTTAGGAAGAAGCTTATTTAATTTATATAATATTCCAATCGATTTCGATAGTTTTGTTGAGATATGCGTAATATGTTGTTTAAAACTCAGATTTTTGTCAATAAAGATGCCTAGGAATTTGATATGAGTAGTTTCATAAATTATTCCGTCCCCCATTTTAATATGGGGTAATTCAATAGATTTTTTGTAAGAGAAAAGAATATATTTGGTTTTATCTACATTTATTAAAAGTTTATTAACATTAAACCACCTAAAGACATTTTCGAGTTCTTTATTTATTGTAGATGCAATGTTGCTCGGTTTGTCATATGGCAAGGGAGTTGATAATGCACTATAATCCGTGAATAATATAAATTTAAACAAAGAAGATGATTTAACAATATCATTAATATAGATTAAAAATGACAGTGGCCTTAGCAAGGAGCCTTGTTGTACCCCAGTTGTAATATTAAGGTGGGATGAGTCATGACCATTGACGGAGACAAATTGCTTTCTTTCAGTTAAATATGATTTGAACCAATTTTGACAGTTGCTTCTAATTCCGTACATAGCTAGTTTTGACAGTAGAATATTATGGTTGACACAATCGAAACCTTTTTGAAAATCGAGAAAAATTGAGAGTACAATGTGGCCCTTTTCAATGTTATCATATAAATATTGAAGGTGGTTAATTATCGCGGGAATCGTTGATTTCTGACGTCTAAAACCATATTGGTGTTTATACAACATTGAATTAGATTCCAGAAATTTATAAAGTTTATTGAATGCTATTTTTGCAAATATTTTACTGAACATTGTAAGACATGAAATAGGACGGTAATTGCTGACGTTTATGAGGTCTCTGGCCTTTGGTAACGGTGTTACCCGAGCAACTTTTAATACACTTGGGAATTACCCTGCGTAAATGATTTATTAATTATTGATACTAAAATTGGAGCAACTATATCAGAGATGTATTTTCAATTTTTTGTGGAGATTGAATTAATACCTGTTTTTCTATTTTTTAGTGAACTAATGATTTTTTTCATTTATATAGGGAATTTCATATAGATTCTGATTTAGAACATAGTTATAGAAGTTTGGTAAGGTATTTTCGTTAATTTTGCGGTAGGTTATCGTACGGTTTTGATGAATATTGTTCGAGTTAAAAAAAGACTTTTGGATCATGAATATAGGAAGATGGACCGATATGTCACAAAGGAGAATACCGGAAGAGTAATTTTCGGGGTGAACTCTGAAAATATTGTCAATTAGTGTTGCTGAGTTTTGGGTTATTCTTGTCGGTTTTTTTATAATTGGAAGTAAGGAATGAGAATAAAAAGTATTGAGGAAGGACTGAGTTGATGCGTGGTTTTCAAAGTTTAATAGATCGAAGGTAAAATCTCCTGTAATTATTATGTCTTTATTGTTTGTAACATTGAAGTAATTGATTAATTCAGTAATCTTATCTATAAACATCTTTGGGTCACCAGAAGGAAGTCTATATACGGTTTCAATGATTATTGTTTTACGATTTAATTTTACTTCGATAAATAAAGTTCCAATATAGTTATAGGAAATACTAATTTCGTCAACTTTTTTAGTACTGAGTCTGTCAGATATATACACGCTTATACCTCCCCCTATCTTGTTTACGTCGCATAGTGAATGAAAAGAGCTATAGTTTTGGATACTGATAACGTGTTTATTATTATTTGTTAGCCAGCTCTCGGTGAATGCCAAAACGGAAAATTTATAATTCATAAATGTTTGCGTGCAAAGATCGAATGTTAAGATTTAAAATGGACAGGTCTGTTTTTTCAAATGAAAATGTAGTGTTAAATTTATCACAATCGTAGTATTGGTTTCTTACGTTATTTTCTTCAAAATTTGGATATAATTCATCAAAATGGTTTATACCTTGATCGATATTATTAAAGTGATCGAGTTGTTCAAACATAAAGGTAGTTCTATTGGAATTCAAAAATTAAAGGTTACAAATTGAAATTACGTATAAAATATCTATAAACAGTTAAAATACCATTTTTATGATAACTTTAATAAGAGAAAAAAAGAATAAAGTATGTAATACAATTGAAATAAAATTAAGTGAATGCTAGGTCAAAACATGGTTTGTTTGTCTTTGTTTTTTTAATCTAAAACAGTAATATCGCCGAAGGTATTATTACTGATCGTTCCAGAGATTCTCACCATTAAAGTCTGCAAGCGTCGAATTGAGGTGTTCCGATAGAAATTTTTTACGGGTATTCATTGTGGAGAATGTCTTTTTAGCTTGGCGGAGGACAAAAAAATTTTTGTTGCGATTTGGAGTCGGTTGTTCGTTTACATAGAATGAAGGTTTGAATTCTTTGCATGCTGAGAAGATATCACGCTTCAGATCACTTCTGCGCAACTTCACAATTATGTTTCTTTTGTCGGGACCTTGTAACTAAAGCTTGGGACCTTGACAATGAGCAACAGAGATGTCAGTTTCTTGCATTTATATGTGGCAGTTATCTTTAATAAGTTTGCAGATGATATTGCTGCAGTTTTTATTATTGGTAGCTTCAGGTATATTGCCGGAGAATATAATCGTATCTCGTCTTTCAAGAGCGTCGGAAGAATCAACCTTTTCTTCTAATTGTTCGATTTTTGATCTCATTTGTTCGTTAGATTTATCGAGAGAGATGATCTTTTGTTCTTGTTTGGCAAAAGATGATTCAAAAAACTTAAAGAGAACGTTCATAATATCTTTGGCATCACCTAATAGCGTAGATGAGGAAATATAGGTCTGCAGTTTATTAAAATTAACTGCTTCGTTTAATTCGGTTTTTTCTCTTGTAATTGGAGTATTTTTTTCTTTGTCTGCCTTCCTGAGAGTATGAGGAGCCATTCTTTCTAAGGATGAATGGAGAAATGTGACAACACTGACAATGTTCTATGGGAGTTTGTTTAATTACTGGGAGAAACAGTAATGTTTAATTGTTAAAATTTTTACTTTGAAAGTTGTTAGGTTTTGATTGATGAGTGATTGTTATAATTTATTAATTCAAAGAGTAAATAGATTAGTTAAACAAGATGGATGTGGCAGCGAAGCACTTCTAATCACTCAGTTGAGTTTAGGCCTAATGGTTTTCAAAACAGAATCAGTGGGAACATGGTAATTTTCGACGTAATGCGGTAATATCACTTTATATGTCCAAATAAATTAACTTACATACGTGCATTTATAATTTTTAGTATTCAATGCAGTTTAAAAACCCTAGTAATCACTTTTATTCGATAAATAAGCAATATCACTGTTTGTTGATGAAAACAAAGATTGATAAAGGAGACCGGGCAGCCCACCTTCACTCTACGACATTGCAAGGACCTTGCCAAGTATATTATTCGAAAGCGAATGTAAAACAACATAATGGTTTCAAATTTCGTTAGAATCGGCCCAATAGTTATGATGTTATTTGCAAGTATTACCCAGTTAATCTTGAGAGGACTTTGCTAATTATATCATTCGAAAGATAATGTAAAACAACATAAGGATTTCAAATTTAGTTAGAATCGGCCTCATAGTTATGATGTTATTACCAAAACAAAATAATTCCCGGGTTAACCTTGCGAAGACCTTGGCAATCATATCATTCGAAGAGAATGTAATACAAAATAATGGTTTAAAATTTTGTTAGAACCTGCAGAATAGTTACAATGTTATGGCCAAAACAATAAAAGGCAAAACGGGGACCAACGGACTGACCGAAATATATAGATTTTCACGCGACTAAGCGCCTGCGACTAATAAAATTGAAAGGGTGAAATTCAGAGAAGAACAGGTAAGAGGAAGAAAAGATGTGGCTAATGAATCAGTTTCATAACTCTTATTTCTATAAAGCTATATTTTGAAAAAATATTCATCGTTTATATTCTTCAATATATTAAAAGTAGTATTTTAAATGACAAACATACTCAACTTATGGCATGCTTCGCTAGGTCGATCGGAGGGACTGAAAGAGAGAAAAATTAATTAGAAAGCATGTCTTAAAAGCTTTTATCTTCGAGGGATTTTATTCTCCCTCTTTGTCCAGTGATATAATGGGTGAGTTTAATTGAGATCAAAACGATTCTTGTTTCTATCCCCAACTTTGCACGGATTTTTTCGAAATTAGGAAAATTCATTTTTGCGAAGAAAAAAATAATCCGTTTATCTTCTCTTACCTTGCGGTTCAGTTCATTTATTTTCACCATTCTCTCGCGTTTTGGAGATATATAATGTATATTTGCTGCGCGTTTAACTCTTTTCTTCATATTTGTCCTCTGAATATACTTTTAATTTCTCTCCCTTTCTGTCCTTCCGATCGACCTAGCAAAGCATGCCTTAAAAATCTGTCTATTCGATCGAATTTTATTTTCCCTTTTAGCTGAATGATCTAGGAGGTTGCTTTAATTGAGTTCAAACGGTTACTCGCTACCTCAGAGTACTTGGTTTGATCACAACCTTTTCACGGAATTTTCTAAAATTAGGAAAATGAATTATTCCGATAATTTCTCTTACCTTACGGATTAATTGATTTATTTCCATCATTCTCTAGTGTTCATGAGAGATATCCATTATACAGTGTTCGCCAAAAATTCTCTACATTTTCACCCCAACAAAAATCTACATAAGAGATTTGGCGCTAAGATTGAGCTTCTTCTATAGAAAAAGTGAACAGAGCTAGTGATAATTCACCACACTAGGATCTGATTCAATGCATATTTTCCCAACACAATACACTTCAGTGAGTTGTCTGTGCTCGGTGAAAAATGATTTGATTTAAGTTGCTCCTCAGTGACATTTTTTTCTTTCAATAACCAAATTTGCCGCTCTATATCATTGCTCCAAAGGGGCAAAATAAGTCTTGTCTGTGATAAACTATGCCGCAGAACTGAAAGCCATGAGGATGGCAATCTACAACCTCAAGAAAGCTGCTGCATCAGTACCAACCGGAAATGTATCACTCAGGAAGCCAGTCTCTGGGGCCCGTAAAAAGAGTTCTCTTCACACAGACAATATCATGAAAAAGATGTCATACCAGTTCATGCTACATATAAGTGCCGTAACCATGAAGAGAAACCATCCTGAACTCCTGAAAGACGTCTCAGTACGAACCATCCAGCATCGCCTGCAGAAGAACCTAGAAGTTCCTACTCGCCGTGCTGCAAAGAAGCCCATGTTTGCTGAAGCTATGAAGAATAAACGCTTACAGTTCTGCAATAGGTACAAGGATTTCACCTCAGATCAGTGGCAGAAGGTGATGTTTAGTAATGAGAGCACCTTCAGGCTGGTCAAGGGCTGTTCCAAGTTCGTCCGCCGTCCGAGTTATGCGTGCCGTTATGACCTGCGGTACACAGTGAGTACAGTGGATCACCCTGAAATTGTAAGTGTATGGGGTGCTTTCCGTGAAAATAAGGGCAGAGGGTAACTGTACTTCATTCCTAAGAACATAATGATGAAAAGAAGTAATAATATCAAGGTGTTAAGGGATCAAATACTCCAGTTTTGGGACATTCACGAGGGCGACTTTTTTATGCATGACGGTGCCCATGTCGACGATAAGTCAAAAGTAGTGAAAAAGTTCTCTGAAGATAATAATATCAGTGTTTTGGTGTGGCCAGGCAATTTGCCTGAGCTAAGTCCCATCTAAATGCCTGCAACATCATGAAAAGTAAGCTTGAAAAAACTGGATCCACCACAATCACAGAACTGAAGGAGGTGCTGAATAAGCTTTGAGTCACCATGGACGCTTTCTACTTCTTAAACCTCGCCCTTCGATGACTAAGCGACTTAAGATGGCGCTAAAGAGCAAGAAAACATGACAAAGTACTAGTTGTAAGTTGAAAGTGAAAAAAAATAAATATAAGTTGGCTTTTTCATTTTATTATTAAAAATTCTTAATGTATAGATGCTTTGTGGTCGGGCATTGTATATTCGGCGTGCGTTTAACTATTTTTCTCTTTTGTCCTTCAAATTTAAATTTAATTTCTCTCTTTCTGTCCATCCGATCGACTTAGCAAAGCATGGCACACATAAAAGGTTGTCTATTGAGATCAAAGCGGTTGTTTGCTGCCTCAGTGTGTTTGCTTCGACCCCCACCTCTGCACGACGGGTATTTTCGCAAATAGGTAAATTAATTTTTCGAAGAAATAATTATTCCGTTAAACTATATATATATATAAATATATATATATATATATATATATATATATATATATATATATATATATATATATATATATATATATATATATGTGTGTGTATGTATGTGTGTGTGTGTGTAGGAAAATCGATACCCACCATAATAACAGATGTCTCGTTTGGGTACCACAACGTCCTTACGCTAGGAGGTGTAACTCGATTAGTTACCCCTCCCTTCTCTCTCCTCGACTCGCTGGACACCAGAACGCCTCCCCCAACCACGAGAAGTACGAATCAACAGATTTCTGTGCCAGCGAGCATAACAAAACGAGAGGGAGGAGACCAGGTGCAATAATCGTGTTTAAACAGACACTATTTCCCCTAAGATTTGGGATCTAGTTTCACGTAATAGACGAAATTATAGGGGATGCGACCAAATGCCAGAAGATGGCTTTAGGGCTAAGTGAAAGACGCTCGTAGAAGCGTCGTTAGAGGAGCGAGGCTTAATTCATAAGCCCTCACCCCCCCCCCTTTCTCCTACCCTCAGTGGGTCGGCGGAGTATATAGGCGGATAACTGGAGAAGAATGAGGGAGATCGACTTAGAGATGAACACGACGAAGCCTGGTAGCTGTTTCCGGCAATCAAAGAAAAGAAATCAGTAGGAGTTCATTCTGAGACAGTTCCTGGTGGTCACACCAAAAAAAATAGCCCCTTTTGTATTGAGGATCATTCTCATACATCTCTCGTCAGAGAAACCCCCTATCTCGGTTTGAAACAAAAACCGGAGATAGTCCTCGCCATTGAGGAATACCGAATGTGAACCCCCACTCCCCCTCCCACCACTACCCGCCAGTGTTTAAAGGATTCACTTTTTGCTCATCGCTAATCAGTGCGAACCATCTCAAGATTAACCCGAAGACTGGAAAAAGCATGCCTTCACGTTCCCGTTATCTAAATCATCTGACTAAGACAGCGTGCTTAACGCCATCAGTCGCCCTCACGGAAATCACCTATTGCTCCAAGTCTGCCTCATCGCCAGATAAACGGCTTGGCGTCTGCAGACATGCCCACGCGCTTAACCGCAAACTATTTTCCCGTCTCCATAAGATCCAAAGCCAAAATCATTCTTCAGCCGGATTCATGTGTGGTTTTCTTAAAGATAAAGAAATTCAATTATTTTGTGTGTCAATTAGCGTCCAATATTAAAGTCAGCTTGAGGCTCGACCATAACTTTAAATTCATTTGGTTCAAATTAGTAATTCTAACATAGATTCGTTTATTCATAGATGTATAGTTTGTTTTTAAGATTTCACTTTTTTATGTTGTAATTTAAGATATATTTTTGCTTAGATTTGTTTAACTCAATCTGCGAAACGCTGCACATGGCACTAGAAATCTTCAAAGGTAAAATATCGTAAAATAATATAGCACATGCGAGTTTAAATAAATATTTTTATCTTTTTTACAAAAGAATATTACAAGGTTTTCGTACTTAATTCCAAGTTCTTTATAATAGAATGAATGAGGGAAAAGACAAAAAAAAGGTAAATACAAAATAAACTCAATATTACTAGGTAGCCCCAAATATTTACGGACTGCCCAAATGCCTGAAAAGAACACAAAAACAATTAATAAGGAAGATAAAGCCTAAGTGAGTGATATAAATTGGAGGGCTCGAGAGAAAGAAATGTAGAGACAAATATGTACAAGTTGTAATTAGAAATTTGTCGCCTAACATCAATATAAGAGAAATAAAACATAAAGTTTTTAAGACATGTACTATTCATCATCTTTAATAAATTCGCTATCATTCCCAACCAAGGCTGCCAGCGGCATCAGAACCTCTTGCAGGCATTCTTGACAGTGACCCTTTTTAATAAGGTGAAAATTGTTGTGATCCTGAAACTAAGCTCCACTTCAGTTGTGCAGTGTTACTTGTTGGTTTCTATCTCAAACACGTCCAACGTGTAATAGTCCAGAGAGTTTCTATCTGGGGAGTTGGAATGCAAGATGTTCAGAGTGATGTGGTCAAAACAATTTTCTCACGGCCAAGACTGGGTCCGCCTGCTTCAAGAAAAAATGGAGGTCCCCCCCGCTGTGCTTGCGCAGGGGACTCTCCATATCTTTTCAACCGGAGAGGAGGCTTACTCTTCTCCTACGCTTACGGGTTAAGAGGACTCCCCCTCACCCCCTTCTCTGGAGGTGCTTTCGGGAACCTCCCTTTTACCAGCGGCAGTCCCCTCTGTTCTTCCCAAGGGGACTGCCAAGAAAGCCAGCAGGCAGCCCTTAGCCAGCCGCTTCACATCGAAGCGGCTCAGAAGGGCAAACCACCTTAGGGGGGAGAGGAAAGCCAGGCCTTTTCAGTCGCTTCCCCCAAAAGACCTGCTGGCAAGAATATTGAACCTTGCGGGGGGCAAGGCCCTTGCCTTCCCACACAAGACTAGTGACGATACTGCCAACGGGACCTGCGGTGTCTTGGGGGGGGGCATGGCCAACTGGAGGCCTCCCCCTGAGATAACCATGGTCCTTGAGGAAACCTAGCCTCAGACGGTAGAGCCTTCCATGGGAAAGAATCCGGTCTCGGCGCCAAGCACCGATCCCGAATCCGCCCCTATGCAAGGTCCTCCTTAAACGGCTGTGGTTTCTGAAGCAGTACAAGGAGGGGAGGGATCTCCTCCAACTGGTGCCCCCCCGACTACCAGGACCTTCTCCATTTTGAAGAATGACCTGGCTGAGGCCAGTCCATCTGGCCTGGGGGCTTCTACCGGCGGGGGTGAGAAGCATGCTCATTCCCCAAGCTCCTCTCCAAAAAAGAAAAAGACCAAGACTAAAAAGACGAAAAAGACTCAGGGCCCCTCTCCATCCGCGGGGGCTGCGGGGACGGATGGGTCTGCTGCCACTCTGGCAAGCGACCGAGCCAAGATCAGCACATCCGCCTCTCTGCCCCCCCGGTTGCGGAGCCCCTGACTAAGAACAAAAATGCACAGGGCGAAGCCTCGATGACATCGGGGCCCCTCATTTAGAGGTTACCTGGCGTTTTCGAGCCCGCTGGCTTCAAACGCTTCCTCGTTATTTGCTCCACTGATGGCAGCATGTTGTCCAAGGGCAACATGATCTATCAAAGGAGAGGATTAGCTAGTGCAATTGGTAGAGAGCCGAAGGTGACCCGTTTCTCTGACGGGAGCCTTCTGGCGAATGCGGCGAATCCCGCCGAGGCGGCCAAGATAAGTGCTCTTCGGACATTTCATGGCACCCGGTTAGTGTGACGCCGCACTCTACCATGAACTTTGTCAAAGGAGTAGTTTATGTGAGGGAACTCGTTGACTACTCCATTGAGGACATCACCATAGAGCTGGCCAACCATGAGGCGGTCAAGGTCGAATGTGTGATGAGAAAACAGGGAGGGGCCTCGAGACCCACTCTACACTCTTCGTCACGTTCGACTGTGACAAGCTCCCTGAGTAGGTGCGTGCTGGTTGGTACCGCTACCGCGTGAAGGCATTTGTGCCACTGCCGCGGCGGTGCTATTACTGTCACCGCTTCGGCCATACGAATCGCTCATGTAGACGTGCAAAGTCGGGGTCACCCGAAGTCTGTGTAAATTGCTCCAAGGTCGCACACGATAAGTCCAAATCGTGTGTGGTCAAGTGTGTCAATTGTGGAGAGCCGCAACCTGCTTCTTCGAAGCTATGTTATGCATATCTCCTTGAAAAAGAAATCCTGGCCGTTCAGGCCCAGGATCGACTCTCATTCTGCGAGGCTAGGGACTTGGGATTGGCGCGCCCAGCTCTGCCTGGGACGTCATATGCCTCAATAGTTAAAAAGGCACCCTCTGCTCCTGGCCCATCTAGGCCATGCAAATAGGGTTCACACCCAGCCCCAGCTAACACCAGGGCTTCTCCCTCTTCCCCCAGCGTGAACGTTTCCCGTAAGGCGAAACAGCCCCGCGCCTCCACAGAGTCCTTAGACTCACAGGAGGCAACACCCTTGAAGATGGTCGCTAGGCCATCTTTCAGGGTTCCTAACGCTGTCCCCCGAAAGGAGGACAGCAACAAATAAGCTTCGGCTCCTTCGCCCACGCCCCAAGGTGGAGTGAGTGGCTCCGGGACGGTAATTCCTCGAAAAGAGGGCCCCATGCCTCCAAAGCCGCAACGCCCGCCTAAGGTTTCGAGGCAGAGGGAGGAAAAGACTCGCATGGCGAGCCCAACCTCCCCCAAATAAGTCCTCGAAGGTGACAGCGCCTTCAGTGCTTTGTCCGACCAACAGCGCCCGGGGTTCTGCCCCCGAGAAGCGTACGGCCATTCCCGCGTCTTCATTTCGAGGAGGGCCCCCGCGTCTCCTTCGAGCTAGGCCTGGAGGGCATATTCCTTCAATGGAATTGCCGTGGACTCCTGGCCAACTGAGAGGAGCTGCGGAGGCTCGTATCGTCCCGTTCCCCGTTAGCTATCATTTTGACGGAGACCATGCAAGGCGCGTGCCCCCTACCCGCCCTGCCGGGGTATAAGGGTCTTGCGACCCCACCACCGCGGGATGGCCGGGATGGGGGATGCGCGGTTTACACCCGGCATGATCTGATCGAAGATCTTGAAATGGGTGTCCTGAACGTGAATGAGTTTACGCATCACTGTCCGAGAACCACTTCATTTTCTTGCCTTGGCTTATCTTTGTGCTCTTCGGATGCACAGCCTGATTTTGATTGGGGGGTGGTCGATGACCTCCATTTTAGTGATCACTTTCCCATTCAAAAATCATTTTCAGGGCAACTGCCGCCTGAGAGACCACCTCGGTGGTGCTTGGCACGGGCGCGGTGGCCTGATTTCTCTTTAGATACCTCCTTTCAGGCAGTAGCTGTGCAGCTGCACCTGGATAGGAGGTATACTATCATTTCTGCGTACATTCCACCGTCAGCTGACTTCGACGCGGGGGACTTCCGCAGCGACGTGGCACGGTTGCCGAGGCCCTATCTCTTGCTTGAAGATCTGAACGGCAGGCATACTCTCTAGGGAGATTACTCCATGAATCCCAGGGGACAAGTCCTTGCCGATCTGATCGAAGAGCTTGAGATGGGTGTCCTAAGCGTGGATGAGTTTACGCATCACTGTCCAAGAACCGCTTCATTTTCTTGCCTTGACTTATTTTTGTGCTCTTCGGATGCACAGCCTGATTTTGATTGGGGGGTGGTCGATGACCTCCATGGTAGTGATCACTTTCCCATTCAAAAATCATTTTCAGGGCAACTGCCGCCTGAGAGACTACCTCGGTGGTGCTTGGCGCGGGCGCAGTGGCCAAAATTTCAGGAAATTACTGAATTCTCTATCTTAGTCGAGGAGTTTAGGTCAGTAGATTAGGCCTTTTTAGTTCTTCTCCGGCAACCTCTTCGCCGTGGGCCTAAATACTATACCTAGTACGTCTGGCCGTTTTGCACGCCGACCACTCCTATAGTTGTCGGCCGTGTGTGAGACGGCCCTCAATCAGAAGCGTTATGCCTACATGCGCTATAAGCGCTGCCCGAACGATTTCACTGTCGCTGAATTTCGTTGGGCTAGGGCTAGGTTCCGGTATATTTCGAAGCACGCCCACCGCTCTTCTTGGCGGGCATACGTGTCTTCACTTAACGGGAAGACCCCTTTAGCAGAGGTGTGGAAGCGAGTCAAAAGGATTCCGGGCAAGTTCTCGCAGGACCCCCCTCCCGTTTTCCAGGAGAATGGGACCGCAATCTCGGACCCCGCGTCCGTGGCGGAATCCTTATCGACCACTTTTTCCGCATTTTCTAGCCGTAATGCTGCTCCGCCAGCATTCAATGCACGTCGTGATGTCGTGGAAGGCCGCCGGCTGGACTTTACCTTCAAAGGCGGAGAACCTTTCAACGACAAGTTTACTGTTAGTGAGTTGCGTTCCGTTCTCGGTTCATGCGCGGACACTGCTCATGGTCCGGATGATGTCCCGTACGGCATGCTTCGACACCTGGGTGAGTGAGGCATGGCCTTTTTGTTAGATTTGTTCACAGGATCTGGGTGGAAGGTCTTCTCCCAGTCTCCTGGCGAATCGCTACTGTGCTCGCCTTTCGCAAACCGGGGAGAGATCACTCTACTTTGACCGGTTTTCGCCCAATCTCTCTAACCTTTTGCGTGTGCAAGTTGATGGAGAAATTGGTAAATGTTAGATTAGCCTTTTTCCTGGACAGCGGAGGCCATCTGTCTTCCGCACAGTGCTGCTTCCGCAAGTTTAACTTCACGTCGGATACTCTGCTTCGAATGGAAAATGCCGTCTGCGAGGCTTTTCTTTGTAAAGAGCACTACGCCACGGTCTTTTTCGATCTAGAGAATGCCTATGATACCGCATGGCAATACGGTATCATGGAGACTCTCCACACGATAGGGGCGAGGGGACGCCTCCCAATGTCTATATCTGAATTTTTGCGAGATCGTCGATTCCGCGTACGGGTGGGGGGAGCCCTCTCCGGCCCAAAGGAGCAGGAAGGGGGTGTCCCGCAGGAAAGTGTCCTCAGTGTCACACTCTTTGCCCTGAGCATCAACGGCATCACCTCGGTGCTGCTGGAAGATGTTCTCGCTACGCTCTACGTGGACGACCTTTCGATCTCTTTTGGCGTCGCCCAGATGCCAACTCTGGAGCATCGACTCCAACAGGCATTGAACCGCGTCTCTCGCTATGCCGAAGCGCACAGGTTTCGGTTTTCTTTGGCCAAGACTAAGGTGGTGCACTTCTGCCGCCATCCACGGCTTCACCCCGACCCAGATTTGTTTCTTAATGGGGTGCGCTTGGATGTGGTTGAGTTGCACCGTTTCCTTGGTCTTGTATTCGACCGACGCCTCACCTGGGAGGCTCATATTCGCAGCCTTAGGGTCTCTTGTACCCGCGCCATGGACATTCTCCGTTCCGTAACGTTCAGCGCTTGGGGCGCTGATAGGGGGCTGCCCTACTTTTTATCGATCCTTTGTTCGTTCGAAGCTCGACTACGGATGCGAGTTTTCTGCATCTGCAGCCAAGCATTTATTGCGAAAGGTGTATTCGATCCACCACCGTGGCCTTTGCCTTGCGACCGGTGCCTTCCGCACTTCCCCCATTGAGAGCCAGTTGGTCGATGCTGGGGAGATGCCACTCGCTCTGCGCCGCGTGCAGTGCATCACTTGCCTGTACACGCAAGCCCGGCGTCTCCCTCAGTCACCAGCCGCTCTCACTGCATCCGCAGCTGATCTCGATGGTGCCTATGCCACCAAGAGACGCCAGTCATACCCTAAGCCCTTTGTGTTTAGGGCCAGGAAACTCCTTCGAGAAGTAGATATAGCTCTCGGGCTGGTGGCGCCCCTGGTTCTGCCCAGGACGCCACCCTGGAGGGTACCACATTTGGTTATTTGTCGCCACGCCTCTGCTCCCAAAGCTTGTACTGCACCGGGAGTATAGCATTCGACCTTTTTGGAGCACACATCGTGTCACGCTGGAACCGTGCCAGTGTATACGGATGGCTCCAAGTCGCAAGAGGGGGTCGGCTTCCACGCCGTATCCCCTCTGTTTGAAGTCAGCGGGGCTCTACTAGGCGCTGCGTCTGTCTTCACGGCCGAGCTGGTGGCAATACACCACTCGGTACCGGAGATTACGCGACGTGCCCGGTTCGGAGACCGGATTGTGATCTATAGCGACTCACAAAGTGCCCTGAGTGCTCTCGGGGCATTGAAATCTCCGCATCCCCTGGTTCGCGATATCTGTGACGCCATGGTTTTGGCGAGCCGGGAAGATGTCGAGATTATCTTCTGCTTGGTTCCTGGACATGTAGGAATTGCGGGGAATGAGCGCGCCGATGAGGGCGCCAAAGAGTCCGCGAGGACTCTGCGACCGGACCAGCGTTTGGCTCTTCCTCACACCGACTGCATGGCAGGAATACGGGCAGCTCTTCGGACTACTTGGCAAAGAAGTTGGGAGACGGTCGAAGGGAACTTAAAGTTGCGTGAAATTGCGCCGCGATGGTTTCCATGGACCTATCCCCCAATGCCGCGGCGGCTACAAGTTGCTTTCTGTCGTCTCCGAATCGGACACACTCGTGTGACGCATCGCTATTTGATGGAGCGCTCGCCTGCGCCCTATTGCAACGACTGCGTCGTGCCTCACTGTTCGGCACATTCTTGTCGAATGTCCCAGTCTGGGTGATCTTCGCGCACGATACCTGTCCCGGTACTGGGATGGGCGGGGTCGCTACCGCCTGTCCCTTGTACTCGGGACAGATTTGTGCACATTGACTTGTGGTGGACTTGTTGACTTCTTGGGGGAAGCCGGCCTTCTCCGTATTATTTAAGCAAGGTTTGTTTTTTTTGTTTTGTTATGTTTTTTGCATTTGTTTTTTTTTTGTTGTTTTTTTTCCTTTGGTTTCACGCTCCTGCGCCGGCGGGACCTCTCCCCGACGCACCAGCTTGCTTCCTTTTTCCCCTTTTTGGGGTGTTTTTTTCTCTAATTTTATTTTAAAGTAGCCTAGAACTAGGCCAGTTTTAATACAGCGACTCTTGCCCAAGTAGGCAGTTGCCCGATTAGCTCTTAAAAAAAACAAAAAATCATCATTATCAAGTTCAAAGGTTTGTTTTTTCATTGTTTCTTCCTAAGGCACAAACTTTGCTCGCCTCTCGGTTTACTTGATAAATATCCTGAGGTAGCGCAAAAGTAATTTTTGCTATTAGCATTTTACCCTCCTTTTAATAACAAGAATACTCTCATATATTTTCTTTTGATTAAGTTTCTGTTACTCTATACATGTCATCATAACAAGAAGGATGATGAAACTGGCTGCTACCTATAATGACCCTGATGATGATGAATGCTGATAGAGTATGTTGTGGACACGTCAAAAATTAATATTAGATAAAAGATAAATTCCATTAACAGTCGAAACATCTCCATTTATTCATTAATATAGTTTTGAGGTACTAGGATAATCCTCTGGTATCTAGTGGAAACTAACGTATTGGTTTATTAGATAGAGCCAGATCATTTAAATTGTTAAATTAGGTAACTATTTAATTTTTTAATGAGATGATCTGCATATTTTAATCTAACGACAAATTCTAAAAGGTTTAGCGCGATAAATTGTAGTATATCGTTATAACTAATTTTTGTAATTCACCCTAAAATAACGCACAAATTTAAGCCATGGTATTGTAAATATTGAATTCTGATTATATTAATGATATTTGTTAATCTTTAATTGCTCTTATGGGGCTCAATATTCGAACAAGTTTGACTGCTGAATGTCACGATGGTAATCCTAGGTAGCCATGTACGGCTTCAGCTCGTCGCGACATTCCATTCTCAGTCAGACATCATGTATATCACGTTATCTCTCGCCTCTCTTGATTGCATGAGCGTCAACTTCGAACTCCTTTTGTATATACTCATCAATATACTACTTAAGAAGCAGTCGTTGCCTTATCCTAGCATGGAAAACTTCCTACTCACTATAACTAAATGAAACAGCCGAAGCCTAAAAATTAAAAGAGTGATTCAATACAAATATTCTGCCTTATTGTATTTGGACATTTGAAGAATGAAGGGTATCAGATTAAAATAAACTTAAATAGCAGAAATTTAATATCATGAACACATGAAGTACATGAATATAAATAATTCAAACACCAAACCTTTGGATGTAGGTTGTCGCCAAACTAAGATTGTAAACAAATGTTGAGTCTGTTAAGTATTAAATATGAAATGACTGTGTACTTCTTATACCATCTTTCTTCGTATAATTGACATTTGCTTCTAATATATTTTAAATAACTGCAAATGTATACAAAAGGAAGCATCTGCATAAGAAGGAACAACTATCACTTGCTGACAGAGCAACGTTACAATTTCTAGCTAAGTAATAACTTAACTAAAAATGAAGAAACAATAAGTGATCCTATAACAACTACATTTGTTTCCTTATATTTTCGTTAGTAAATGTAATGATTCTACGGTTAAAAATTAGGTTTGATAAGAATTAAGCTGAGCGACAAAATGAAAATGTCTCATCTAAGCCTATGCTAATGGTTTCTTGAAGGTTATTATTGGTCAAGAATTTTGGTAACATTTCCGACAAATAATTATCTGGTATTTTGATTTGTCTATTACAGTAAAGTAGAATAAATTATCCCTATGGTTTCTTGAAAGGGAAAATTGGTCAGGAGAGTTTTAACAAATTATCTAGCCAAAAAGTCATCTGAACCGAAATCGTGATTTAAAATTATATTTTGTAATTCATAAAAAAAACAAAGAATATTTAATAGTAGAGAAGACCAAGAGCAAAAGAATACCCTAGTTTTTCCGAACTTAGTTTGTAAGAAGATAAAATTTTAGAGAGAGGAAATTTCTGCTAGGTGAAGTTTTCATAAAAGGAAAAGTTGCGCTAAAAATAACTGCGATTATTATAATTCAATTAATTTTATCCTTTAGGGAGATATTTTAATTAAATACGTACAAAAATCATTTTCACATATAGGAGTGTTAGATTGATCATTTTCCACACATTCAATATTAATTTTCTAAAAAAGAAATATTTTATAAAATAGTTATTGAAATTAACTAAATTTGGTTGGTTAGTCTTTAAATACAGTTTCAGTATTCTGTAAAAGTTATAAAATTAAAGAAAGTCTATATTGATAAATTAGTTTTAAATAAAGGAAAAAGCATAAAAGATTTTACGAGGGTCGGTTAATAAGTTTTGCAATTCGGATATAAGGAAACGAGATATGAGGAAAAGTGTTTTATTATTTTTCAATATGACTACCCTCAACTTCAATGCACTTGCGCAACTTGTCCCTGAGGCTTCGAATTCCTGACAACCAGAAATCTCCCGACTGCGGTTCAATCCACTCCTGGACAGCGAGCTGGACATCGTCATCGTCCCCAACCCGGCGTCCACGCAGTGCAGCCTTGAGTTGGCGGAATAAAAAGTAGTCGCTAGGGGATCCCCACGTTTCATCACCTGTCACTATGCGTAACTCGAATCCCGCTAAGTCTTGGTTGTTATAAAAGCAGCAGATCCTCTGAACTTTAACGACGTTAAATTGATCATGGAGCGTGAGGTTTCTAGGGACCCAACGGGCAGAGACCTTGGTCATGGCCAAATTGTCTTGGATGATGTTCATAACACTTCCATGTGATATTCCAAGTTCTCCCTCGATTTCTTTGACCTTCACCCGTCGATTTCCGAGGATCATACTCTCTACACGCCCACATTGTCCTCGTTGGTCACGTCTGACGGGTGTCCTGGACGGGAGTCATCTTCAAGGGACTCACGACCATGGCGGAACTCTCTATTCCAGTGAGCAATAGTTGCATAGGAAGGGGCGGTGTCGGTGTACACTGCAACCATGCGTTCATGGATCACTTTTGCATTCTTGCCTTCCTTGGTCAAAAATTTGATCACTGCGCGGTGCTCAACCTTCTCCATTGTTGAAAAATTTGTGACTGACGATCTGCGATCAGGTACTGCTTCTTAAACAGACGAGGCAGAAGCGTGCGACTGCAGGTCCTGACTTGTCATAACCTGTCCTTACACCCCCACAAACAGCTATCCCTCTTCCTCTGTTTTGCCCAACCAATTCGCAAAACTTATTGAACGCCCCTCGTATTTAAGAAATCTATTCATGACATATTATTCAGATGAGTTTATTCACTGAAACAAAATGTACCTTACCTTTTTAGCAGAAAAGGTTTATTTTGCTATTACACTGAGGTCGTTTACAATAACCTCTACTTTTACTGCAAGTTAATATATGACCAACATTGTCTAACCTTATTTCTTTATTAGGAGTCTATTTAGTTGCATCGCAGAGGATTATCTTTTACAAATGCTCTTTCTACCTCATTAAAGGTAGACGATCTCCCAATTTTCACCAAGTTTTCTGCTTTCCCGATAGCGCTAGACTATTCGCCAAAAGTAGTCGCAAGTCAAATGGATTCAATTGATTTTTCTTGTTAATTCCAAATACATTTGAATCCTGGTGATAATGGAGCCTAGCATTTACAAGGCACATGTCAACAAGATTGAATATTATTTTATGGTACCACTTTTTTACATGATAGTAAAACGGTAAGAGAAATAAGTTCGTCTACTAAATCGACTCCCCCCATGAAATCGTTATATAGAGTAATGTTGTTTGGAATAGGTACTTCTACCTAGGCTTTAGATATTTAGAAAGTGGTTTGACAGCGGCATAGGTTGCTGCTAATGAAACCGCCCGGTTGTCAAACCACTTAGTTATGAGAATATCACATTTATCAATCGCAACTTCGACCACCTCTTCAAATGAACCCCTATCTTTTTACTCTAAATCTTTGTCGGATATAATTTTCAGCCCTCTAAGCCTATTCAGCCTTACATTTCCAAGACATTAAATGCTAATATTTGGAAGAAAAACAAAAAGATCCTTAGAGGTGAACCAATTATCAAAGTGAAGCAAATGATTTTGCTTTTTTTTGGTATACTCGTAGTTTGAACTAAATAAAACAGCATTTTAGTTTGCACCTAAATCTGGATATGCAGCCTTTGAAACTTGTGGTATAATACCTGAGTATGGAAAAAAGTCAATTATCATGCCAGTACTTTCGCATAAAACAAAGAATTTACACCCCCCATTTTTGGTTTATGTTTTAAATATTTAATAGGGAAAGTGGCCTTTAAAAGGAACCATTTGTTCAGCGACTGAAAGATACCTTCTTTTTTAAACAGAGTTACTTTCTTCCTGAATATGTTGAATAGCAGGTCTTATTTTATAAACTTTATCAAAATTTGGGGAATTGGTTTAAGCGTTTTCATTATTACTGAAATGAATGCAACTTTTAATATCTTCCCACCTTTGCCTAGACATTGTATCCGAGATGAAGGACTTTTCTAAATTTTTGCGCCAATAATACCTTGTTAACTTAGCAAGAGACATAGATATAAAATAGTAGCTAGCTACTGTTAGAAATCGTTACATGTCAAATTGAGTGGTTTCATAATATTTTTTGGCAAAGCAAATAAGTTTGATTGTTGGAAAATTAGTTCAATTAAATCATCACTAAATTTCTATTTCTAAATATTTCATTGGGCTAAACAACTCTAAATATTTTCCTTTGGCAGCAATTACAGAGAAATCTAGAGAAGGTGAATGATAAGTTTGGCTGCATTTATTCCAAATTGGCGTTCTCACCTTATACCTTTTCTTAGTACAGTTAACAGAAGGAACTACTGGATCTGATGGGTTTATTTAAAGGACCAGAGTAGACTCATCGAAATCCATAGATTCAGTAAAAAAGTAATCTAATTAGTACTCTTTTTTAATGTTAATATCATGATCATCTCCAAATTTGTAAAATAATTTTAAAAACGGAATATAACAAAAATAACAAGACATTTTCTTATTTAAAAAAATAATTCCAAAATATTATTTTTTTAACAACCGATTATAAATTTTAGATTTTCTTTTCTACCAAGAAAAACCCTTACTCAGTAAAATATTAAATGCTTACCATCGCTGCTTCTATCTTCATTACGATTCTTGTTAATGTCATCATCTATCTCAGTGTCTTTCAAATCTTCATCCTCACTTCCATTATTATCGACTCCAATTGGTTTTGCAGAATAAATGGATCCAACTGGTATTTTCGACATCGAAAAATAAGAAGGATACATACCTATAAAAGGATAAATTTGTAATTTTCTTTAAATATTTATTATTGACATTATTTTACTGAATACATGTAATAAATCTCTGAAATAAAAATAAAGTCTTTTCTTCATATATTTTAGATATAGTGAGCTGTTTATCAGTTATTTGAAAATTTTCGCTGCTACCTTTACTCCTGACCCATCCACATAGGAGGGGACCGAGGTAGTAGTGCCCACCCAAACATGTTACTCTGCCGCTCTAAATCAAAGCGATTAATGGAATAAATACTCAGCGAAGTCTTTACAAGCTTAGTCAAAATAGTGCTTTGAACTAGTGATAACTTGGGTAAAGTGGCAAAATCCTTGGTGTTGCTTAATGGGTGGTCTACATAAGCATTGATTCTTTACAGTAATGTGTAATACAGAACCTACTCTAGCCAACTCAGTAGGCTAGATTTTAGTAGATCATACACTAACGAGGTTATTTTAAAATAATTTTTAAGATTATTACAGGGAATGAAGTACTAATACAATTGCATATTTTTGTCAAATTCAATCTAGACTGCGAGTAAATGCCCTTAACAGCAATTATATCTGTCCAAGAAATTAGATAGATATGCATAAATTTAAAATGGCACTTGATAATGTTTAAGCTACGGATGACAGTAAAAACGCATTAGGGGTGAACTCCTTTGCAAATTAAGTTTTGGTTTGGAGACATGCAATCAATATTTAACCACGAGAAAAGCCCAAACCTGTTGATAATGATCAAGTATTATCAAATGCAGTGGTTAATAAGCAATGAGCAACAGTTAAAAGACTTGTGAGGAATTCGGTCTGAATGTGAAAGTTTAAAAATGAGACTCAGAAATTGAGCCCATTTGGTCTGTTCATCACGTTTTGAGACAGGGTGTGGTCAGAATTTGCCAAAATAAGTAATGACTCGCCGATTTTTCTTTTTTAAAGCATTATGAAAGATATTGTCCTAAGAAATTAAAGCCCAATACGAACAAAGCAGATCCCGCAGACAGTTTGTAAAGTGTAAGTCGCAAACAAAGTGGAGATGGAAGTGAAACTGTTTGAAAGCATTGGGGCCTGGAAGGAAAACAATCTTCTAGATGCCCACCGCATCATGGTTGCCCAAGCTATAGCTGACATACCTTTACGGCTGCCAGGTAAAACAGTAACAGCTCAATCGTACTGTTGACAGATTACTAAAATGCATTCAAATTTGTTTTATGGAACTACCTCGGCCCACAACTCTCAGTTGACGATGTCTTTGCTTAAAAAGTTTGGATAAGATGGATTGCAGTGGCATTTATCTACACTTGAGAATTCCATACTGATAACCATTTTTTAACTATTTCAAACTTTATATTTGCAAAACAGCTTGACTAATAGGAAAGACATAGTTCGGTTATTCACTGAAATTTTGCTTAGAGACCAAAGAATTATTCAGAAATGGGATATTGATGCAAATGTATCATATTTGGAATAAATAGGTATTCATTAATTTTTCATATTATGCTCCCACTTACTTTTCCAAAAAGGCATTTTGAGTGAAACAACCCAAAGCAAATAATAGATTTTTACTTATCTTCAGATCACCATCTCACCAAATTCCTTAAAATAATAAGATATAGCTGTAATTAAAATAATACTAAAAATAAGGAAAATAATAATATTTGTCGCACCATAAAAAACAATAATTTGGAAATTGTGTAACATTTTTAAAGCAAACAGACCCTTGACTTACTAGAAATGACCACTCCCAAGAGAAGTTTGTAGAAATAGCAATAGCAAAGTCCGTTATCGCAGAGTGGCAAATTAAAGTCTTTCATTGGCATTTCTCGTGCAAGAGTGAGCAGACAAAGCTGATTTTCAGCTTTCTGCATCTCTGAGCATTTCCATGATTGGATATTTGACGAATTGATAAAACTCCAACCCTTTAATCCTTATCACCGTTCGATCTGTCGGGATACAGAGACTGAACGCATGCCTTTAATCCAGTAGTTGTATTATTTGCAAATTAAGAGCAAGGTTATTTTGAACTTTTTAATTGGAAAAGTTTGCCAGTTACATACTAATGTCCTATTGATGATAGTCATTAATAATAAATTTCCCTTTAAGCAATCTATGTAAATGCCTGGCCTTGAAAATATTTCTCTCTATTATTTAAAATAATTGCCCAGTTTGACGCTTGAGAAGTTTGAAACAAAACACCATAGGCAATATCGTGGTATTTTATCATTTCGATGAATTTATTTGATCATTTAGACGAACTTAATATAGAAATTGTTCAAGCAAATTAAAAATAGAGTGCAATGCCCTTGAAGTTTATGTACAGCTACAGCTACTCTAGATACAATAAAGCTATACACTATTAGTAAAACAAACATCTTTTAATTATGAATGAAATTGCAATGAAAGAGGCTGGAGCAAGTGAAGAACAGATTTATAGTTCCATTATCTTTGAAAGGCTTTGTGGAAGAATGAGAGCGAGATGGAATTCTCTGTCACCCACCATCTGAATTCAAAGTTCGCCGTTGACCGCTCTATATTCGTCTGTCTTATATACTAAGAGAGTTAGAACCACGGAAAGACTATTAAGTGGGCATGGCGACTTCGCGCTATAGAACCTTATCGCCAGCCAAGGCAATTAAGGAAGTCTGTTGGCGATGAATCTCTCTCCCCGTCTAGATAGTTTAGAGGTATATATTTGACACCTCAAAGATCACATGCATATTGTTTCTGAAGCCACCGTCTAGTACATAAGGTGTAACGTCTTCTTTAGTCAAGAGGAAATCGACTACATTCTCGTCCAGAAAAGAATTGAGTGATTGTCGAAGAGCCAAGGAAAAGCTAGTCGTCACTCAGTGTTGTTCGTGGAAAAAGTTAGGCATGTTTCAACCCTTCTCACCTCGTCGTCGTAGTTTAAAGAAAGGAAAAGCCATCCCCAACGTAACCTCTGTTTTGCCTCTTAAGGAAAATAGGCCTCCCCCAACTTCAGTTTCCCGAAGTTCAATTGAGCGTCATGTGAAACGCCCACAAGTTCAAGGTCGAAATTACCTACCTGGTCCTACGCGCCACACATCAAGGTTCAAGGGATTTAACCCCCGCTTCGTTACGCTCCTGCCACCTTTAGAGCATTGAACCTCAAGGAAACCCTTTGCTCTAAACTTTTATAATTGTAAAATCATTACTTAATTAATTAGCCCTCGGTTCAAACTTAATTGATATTGTTAATGATCTTTGCAGTGAACCGTCAATATTTAGTTGCATTACCATTTAACTTGCCCTATATGCAAATATAAACTTTCGTCCTATTAAAGTAAATTTTTGTAGCCGTGTTTGAGTATTCCTTGGCCTAGCAACTGTGTATTTAATGCACTATTAGGACCATCCCCAGATGGAGCGTTAATTTCTGTCGGCCAGTAGGCCAGTGTGCCTATAACGGCGTACACCCCGGTCATCCCACGACATAAAGCTGGTGTCAGGTGTGGGGTGTTATATATATATATATATATATATATATATATATATATATATATATATATATATATATATATTTATATATATACGAGTATATATTTGCAAATATAGTTCGAAAGTGCTTGGATTCACATTGGCATTTTTCTGTTGGTTAATTTATATATATATATATATATATATATATATATATATATATATATATATATATATATATATATGTATATATCTCTCAAAGTAGCACAAGAGAATGATGAAAATGAATCCATTAAACCACATTGAAAGAGAAAACGGAATAATTTTTTCTTACAGTAATATTTTGATTACCTTTTTTTCGGAAAAATCCGTGTAGGGAAGTGATTCCAACCAGGCACACTGAGGCAGCGAGCACCGCTTTGATCACAGTTAAAAGTATGCCGTTAGTACACTACGCTACGCAGATAACCAAAAAATTCCCTGAATAGAATAGCTTTTAAGGAACACTTTCGCAAGCTTAAACAGAGACTATGAAAGAAATAGAAAATTAATCGGGAATTCAAAGAATAAATGAGGAATAGTTAAACTCGTGGCAGATATACAAATGTATATATCTCTCAAAGTAGCACGAGAGAATGATGAAAATAAATCCACTAAACCACATTGAAAGAGAAAACGGAATAATTCTTCCCTGCAGTAATATTTTTATCACCTTTTTTCGAAAAATCCGTGCTGGGAAGCGATTCGAACCAGGCACACTGAGGCAGTGAGCACCGCTTTGATCACAGTTAAAAGTATCTCCGTTGGAGCTTGCGAAAGTGTTCCTTAAAAACTATTCTATTCAGAAAATTTGGGGGTTCTCTGCGTAGTGTAGTGTACTAACGGCATACTTTTAACTGTGATCAAAGCGGTGCTCGCTGCCTCAGTGTGCCTGGTTTGAATCGCTTTCCTGCACAGATTTTTCGAAAAAAGGTAATAAAAATATTACTGTAAGAAAAAATTATTCCGTTTGCTCTTTCAATGTGGTTTAATGGATTCATATATATATATATGTATATATATATATATACATATATATATATATATATATATATATATATATATATATATATATATATATATATATATATATATATATAAATAAAACTAGCGTCAGGTCTTTTGTTTTCTAAAAGATTCCACCCTACCTGATCTTTTTCTATTTCCATAAAAATCATTATTTCCACGCTATACAGTTGTAAATGTGTAGAGTAATCAGGCAAAAAGAATAGGACAATTATTTTGGTTAATAGGCAATTATCTTTTTTGTGTAGTTGAGGGTATTTACGTGAGTCAAGATTCCACTAATTAAATAAGATGAATAACCGTCAAATACTGATTTTGCCGTGGTAAAATAACTAGAAGACTCAGCCCTGAGTCAGGTTCCCTAGTTAGTTGTTTTCATTTTCTGGTGTGCATAATTAATTGGAACCTTCATCAAGTTTTGTGGGGTTAGTTGTTAATTACAAGTAGGTTATATTTGTTTGGAAGTCAACGCAGCATATTCAGGATGTCTTCGTTCGATCGTTTTCATAAGCAGAGACAGATCCTAGGACTATCAGGAAAGGATCTAATCGCTTAAGTTCAAGAAGAAGAATGAAATGAACTGGCAGAAAGGAAAGAACCATCACAGAGAGAAGCAGAAGGAAGAAAAGAACAAAGACAGAGAGAAGCAGAAGAAAGGAAAGAAGATTTTTGTTCTTATCTGACCCACTTTAAAACATTTTCCAAAGTCAAAAAATTGGGATTTAGAATCAGATGGAGTTGCCCGTCTACTCCCTCTCTTAAACACTCGTCTGCGTGAAATCTTCATTTGTCTCCACTCAGAAGCAACTCAGGATTATTCAACCCTAAAAGCAGAGCTCTTCTCTTCTATTAATATGAATCGGAGTTCTATTAGGTTAGATTTCGCTCGGCTAGGATACAACCGGGACAAACATTTAAGCATTTTAAGGTAGCCCTTCACCACAATTTACAGTTTTGGCTAGACTCCTCATAAGTGACTAATGACTATCAGTCATTAGTCGATTTTATTTTAAAGGATCAACTTATGGCTACCCTTCCCCGAGAATTGAAGGCCTTCGTAACAGATAGAAGAGCTTCGTCGTTTTAAGAATATGTAGAGGAAACCGACCGACTTTGACGCTTCCATCCACGACCTATATCCCAAGGAGATCGCGAAGAGTCACTCCCTTCACCCAAACATAAGTTTGGGCCTAATAAGTTCCATGATAAGAATAATGGAAGAATCGTCAAGATTTAGGCGCCCCATAAGCCCAAGCTTCATCCTCAGCGTGAACAAAAACACAAAGCCTCCAACATTATCTTCTGCGCCATCTCACTACCCGCGTAAACCCATCGTATGCTATACGTATGGCACCCCTGGCCACCTTAGTTATAACTGCGCTCAGAACTCGCAGCTAAGGACCACCCCTAATCAACAAGTCCACCAGGTAACCGCTTCTCTTCCACCTAACTCTTCTGCCTCGTCATCACAATCACCACCTGCTCCCTCTCTTTCGGAACAACAGGTAAATTTCTTGTTCAATAAGAGCTCTCCCGGTGGGCTCAGGTTTGAGAACGGCAGGATAAATGGGTACCGAGTGTCAACCCTTGTAAGAGACACGGGTTGCACATGCATAGTAGTCTTGAGCAAGCTGTTGCCCCAGTAATTCCCCAGCATAAGAAATTTGCGATCGTTTACGACATTATAGGTGGTGCCACTAAGTTCCCTGTGGTAAACTACTTCATACAGTGTCGGTATTTCACAGGATGGGCCGATGTTGTCGCCGTCCGGATAAAGGTTTGCTCTGTTCTTATCGGACAGAGAGCGCAGCTCTCCCCAAACCCATCGCGCAACCAGTGATTTCCAGGGCCGAAGCTGCGAAAGAGACCGTTACATCGGTATCTTCAACGTCCTCGTCAACCCCGGACGTCGAGTTATCCAGAGTTATCCAGCAATGATCAGTTTGCTGAAGCATAAAAGAATTGTCCTTCTTTGCAACCCCTGTGGAAGAAGGCCAGAAAAAAAGGACCCCAAAATCGTTCGAGGACATAGAAGAATTGACTACAGAGAAAAAGATTTGTTGCTACATCGATCTTTTTTATGACCAGATAACTCCTTGAGCACTACATTGTGTGTACACAGGATGTATGTACGTCAAGTTCTGCAGATGACTCACCACGGATTAATGGCTGGGCATTTTAGTCATCATAGGATGTCCCAGCGCATCTTCAAATATTTTTTTAGACCAGGCGATGCCAAAGATATGTCCAACTTTTGCAAGTCCTGTGACATCTGTCAAAAGGTCACCACCAATGGTGGTTTTGCCCCCGCTCCCCTTCAGAAGACACTAATCGTGTCTGAACCATTCTTCAGGGTCACGATCGATTTGATAGGCCCTCTCAGTCTCTTGTCTAGTGAGGGACATTCCTATATTTTGAACCTCGTAGATTGTGCCACTCGTTTCATGGATGCGGTCCCCTTGAAGAACATTGATAGTATTTAGTTTGTAGAGGCGTTGATTTCTATTTTTTTCCGAGTAGGAATCCCGAAAGAAATCCTATCGAACAGAGTCTGTAAATTCACTTCAGAGTTGATGAAGTATGTATTAAAGCTCCTGCTGGTCAAACCCCTTTTCTCAATCCCTTATTATCTCACCTCAAATAAAGTGTGCGAGAAATTAAACGGGACTCTTAAATCAGTTTTTCAAGAAATTTTGTCACGCTGAACCGCGAGAATGGAACCGCTATCAACCCCGTGGCTTTATTTGGCGGCGGGAAATCCCACACCCAACGCTAGGATTTTTTCCTTTCGAGCTATTTTACGGACGAAACGTCCACGGGCCGATGAGCATACAAAAATAATTATGGCTAAACACAAGCTTGATGAGGAGATTAAGTGTTCGATTTGCGTCCTCGCCTAGAAAATTATGCAGACTTCGCCTTCAAAAATTCTGAGGTGAATTTGGAAAAATACAGAACTTATTTTGTCATCAAATCTAAAGCACGGAAACTCGAAGCAGGCAACGAAGTACTACTTCTGTTGTCCTTTGAGTCTAATTAGCTCCTATCTCAGTTAAAATGACCTTTTTCAGTAATAGAACCCCGAGGCCCGGTCGACTACTTAATTCAGACTCCCTTAGGTAATAAAGTATACCACGTCAACCTGTTAAAAAGGTACTACTGACGCGCGTGCGTTAGTAATGTGTTCGCTTTTAACAAAGAACTCCTCTTAGAGGCAACTTACCCGGTCGAACCGCTCTGCCTCGTTCAAACGGTCTGCGTGGAAGCAGACGACGAACACCCTTTGCGGTCTCTTTCTTTGTTCCAATCGAACTCAGCCCCCGAGTTCGAGAAAGCTCAATTGGCGAGCCCACTAAGTAAATTCTCGGACGTAGTCTCCAAAACCCCAGGTTGTTCAACCCAATTCACTCATCAGATTGTTTTAAAAAAGCAAGAAACAGTAAGGTAAGAACTAAGCCTTACCCTATTCCCGTTCATTTACACCCTATGCTTAATGCCTAAGGTAATCTTTTATTTTGACAACGTGTACGTTTCCACCCGTACATGGGACCAGCACGTACAGTCCCTTCGTGCTTTGTTAATCCGTTTGCGCGCGCACGGACTCACGATAAGCCCATTGAAGTCTCATTTTGCATATGATACGATTAAATATCTTGGTTTTAGGATCGGAAAGAACGAGATTGTCCCACAAGAAGACTAAGTTAAAGCCATAGCTGACATGCCGCTTCCCCAGGTGAAGAAGCAGCTGCGGTCATTTCTGGATTCTGCTTCATTTTACAAGCGCTTCGTTCTAAATTTCGCCATTATAGCGTCACCCCTTAATGATATGTTAAAGAAAACGGGACCCGATCCTGTCAGTTAGAATCCCCCCACGGTGTCTAGCTTTAACCAGCTGAAGGAGAAACTGATCTCTGCTCCTATTTTGATACTCCCAAATCCGAACAAAAAGTTCGGGATTCGTATTGATGCCTCTCGTGATGGTATAGGTGGTGCCCTCATGCAGGATGAAAACTATGGCAGTAGATATCCCGTTGCGTATACGAGAAGGCTTACGCGACCATTGAATTCGAGGTGTTAGCTATAGTATGCTCTATTCGACATTTTAGAATGTACCTTATAGGAACCGAATTCGTAATTGAAAGTCACCATAAGCCATTGTCGTACCTTCGTAATTTCAAGAGTCAAAATGGAAGACTAATGCGTTGGAGTATGTTACTCATGGAATATCAATTTCGTATTAGGTATTTATATCAAGGGTCCTCAAAATTGTTTAGCGCATAGTTTAAGTAAAAATCCTCTAGAAGACTCTATTGCCATAAATTAAATATACCATTAGCGTATCTCCTTGTAAATATGTTTGCTGATTTGTTTTAAATATAGGATAATTGTTTGAAGTGTTGTATAAATATTCTCTGTTATAGTGTGTCTTTATTAATGGTTCATTTTTTTCTTTTATTTAGATACTCAATGTGTTGTATGGATTAATTTTAATTTTTAGGTTGTTGTTTTTGTACCTGTGCGTAGAGGCTGAAGTAATTATTATTATTTACTAACCCCGCTCATGTCCGGATTTTGTTTGTATCTCGTTGCACTAATTCAATTTTGAAGGCATCTCCCACTTGCAAAAATATTAGTTCGAGACATTTTTTTTCGCACCTGACTTGTGGGAAGAAAAATGTCTTGCTGAAAAGGGAGGAGTGTGGAAGAATGAGAGAGAGAAAGAATCCCCCTCCTGACTTCTCCAGTTCGCCGTTGACTGCTCTAAGTTTGTCTGTCCTATATATTGCGAAAATTAGAACAATACAAAGACCATTAAGTGGGCATCGCGAGTTCGCGCTATAGATACTTATCGCGACCCAAGGCAATTAAGAAAGTCTGTTGGCGATGAATCTCTTTCCCCGTCTAGATAATTTCACGGTATATATTCTACACCTCAAGTTCACATGTAGGTTGTGTCGGAAGCTGCCGTCAAGTAAGTTATTGAGATATTTCCGTTCTATAAAAGGTTTTTTCTGCCAAATCTAGGCATCCCTCCCGCACACAATTTTAAGAACTCACTTGTTTTACCGTTTTCTGAGTCATTTTCCTTGCTTCCCCGCCTTTTGAATAAGTTAAATATTTCTCTTATATTCAAATATCAGTCTACCATGTATAAAATGTTGATTCATAATAATAACATTATTATAGGAGGGGTTTATTCTGTTGATTGTTCAGTTTGCCCTAAGCAATACTTAGGTCAAACCGGCAAACCATTATGTGTACGCTTGACGCAACATAAATACAATATTAGGAGAGGGAGTCCTTTTATCGAAAAGAATCACCCTATCGATTGGAATTCGGCTAAATTTATTTACGAATCTGATGACTTTGTTCAAAGAGATATTGTTGAATGCTCATTCATTAATTACTCGCCTAATTTTAATATATCCCCTGGTCTATTTAAACTACACCCTGTTATTAAAAGGCTTATTTATTACAAAATTGTCAATTTAAAATCTTAGCCCTTTGATTTATTAATTTAATTATGTCTCTCTTGTCCATTTTTATATATTCATAATCGGGTATGTAGGTACTTAGTTTAGTCACATAAATGTCTACATTCTTTGCGCACAGGTTGGAATTTTCCGGAAGTAGACCTTATCTATTTGGTTTTATACTTCACATCTTTGATATTATTTTTCTATTTTGGGTCCTTTCATTGTACATGGGAGGGGCATTGCCCTTCTGTTGCACATATATATACCACCTTTGTAAAATTTTTCGTGCTTCCTTGATAATGAACTGAACGAGTTCAAAAGTAATTGGAAGCCGCCTTTCATTTTCTTATGGAATTTTTTGCCATTTATTGCTCTACTCACGTGCTACTTTGTGAGTTACTCATATATATATATATATATATATATATATATATATATATATCCATACAGGTTGCCCCCCTCCCCCCAAAAAGAAAAAGCACCGTTTTAGATTAACAATATCACAATACCTATTGCGGCTAGGGACATGAACTAAAAACAAATGAAAGATGACTCCTTTATCTAGAAATACTTAGGTATGATGTAAAAATATAGTTGCTTTTTTATTTGGGAATTGATTTGCTACCAAGCAAAAAGAAAGACTAACATCTTGAGATCAACGGTAACATTAGTTACTCGTAACTTACAGGCTGTTCTTAACCATAAAAGTGGGTATATTGAATCCACCATTAAAATTATATTTTACTTTAAATTTTTTAACTTTTTAAAGGTTGTAGATGAGTAAATAAACATGTTATTTCAATTATATTTTTAGTCACGTGAGAGCCTCTACATCTCACTATGTCGGTCGATAGGTCTGCCCCCGTTTTGCTTTTCTTTTTTTCTAAATACATTGTAACTATTCGGCTGATTCTAACTAAATGTGAAACCGTATATTGTTTTACATTCTATTTTAAATGACATAATTGCCAAAGTCCTCCCAAGGACAGCCAAGGAATTATTTTGTTTTTGGTAGTACCATCTATCTATTCGGCTGATTATAACGAAATTTAAAACCCTTACGCTGTTTTACATTCTATGTATGCAAAGTCCTCCTTAAGGTTAACCCTGGAAGTATGTTGTTTTGGCAATAGCATCATAACTATTCGGCATTTTTCTAAAGAAATTTAAAGCCCTTATGTTGTTTTTCATCTTCTTTTGAATGGTAAAATTGCCAATGTACTCTTAAGGAGAGTTATTGAAAGCTTTTAAGTTCGTGAGGTCATAAATCAGAATAATTGAGAGCACGCGACCTTTTGTTCATCAGCCCTTGTTAACGGCTAATTTACTCATTAAAAGAAATTTAGACGATTTTTACAAATTATGTTTATTTATAAATAAAGGATTCATGTTTCAATTGTTTCTTTTATTTCCCTAGTTGCAATGGTTATTGAGATAGCGGGAGGAGCGGAATGTGACGGGCATGGAGTTGTTTATTGCTCTAGTGAACTACTGCTTTTACTACGAAGTTCCTCTGTAATCGCATCCCCATACAACGACATCATGATGCTGACGGAGCTTCAGAACTACAGAAACCTGGAGAACGTCGCTGCAACAACGAGAAAATCCCTAAAACGTCATATCTGGTATTTGGCGGAAGACTTGGTCAGTTTTTTACTGTTGGACGCCCGGGTTCCAGGCGTGACTCAGATTTAGACGGAAAATCAGACCGAAGATCATCAACACCTGGAAAAAATCGAAGGCACACGGGATATCCGCCTCTATGCCTTCTTTCTTAAAAGGTCACATCGTGTTTTCGACGTTCTGAACAAGGCGGAGCCAGGAAGCGAAGCTGGGCTTTCTGCAGATGGATCCTTTGGCTTGGAAGGGTGACAAGCTGTACGAGGTCCTTCAGGCCAAAGCCAAAATCCTGAGAGTGGTGAACAACGCAGCCGAACCAATAGTGGCCCTGGCATAGGCATAAAATGCAACGCTAATGAAGGATGAGTATCAGAAGCAATGAATGTTCCGTCTCATTCACGAACACTGAATGGCCATCCCGATACCCTCAAAGACCAACTTGATGAATAAAAAGTGAAATTTTACGTGTAATGCCTTTTAAAGTTAGCCCAGTGGATAGAAATAAATATCATTTTTAGTTTTTTGGACCACCCTATATATATATATATATATATATATATATATATATATATATATATATATATATATATATATATAGTGATAAGGATTGCTTCTCGAGAGTCTGAATTTGAATTTAACAGAAATCTCAAGGTAAAGAAAATTCCTGCTGACTTTTTTTTTTATTAGTAGCGACGTTTCGACCATAATATGGTCATCTTCTTAGGCCTATAAAATATATACTAAAGCATAATTCTAAAGGTACAATGATAATATTGTAGGATTTAGCTTTGAACAGGAAAATTAGAGTTTAAACAATTTCTAAAATTAGTTTAGATTTATAGTAAAAAGACAGAGTTGTTTGTTTTGTTTTTTTGTTTATTTTAATTTAAATTAGTTAGTAACTGCCAAAATTACATAAATTTCATAAGTAGGTCTGTGAGTTTCATTTTATAATGAACTATCTAAATAAAAATATATATATATTTTTATACTAAGCACTATTGACTTTTTCATTTAGTTAAGTAGGAAGGAAACTGACGACAAATCACTATTTCATTCGGGGTTGAGCTGTTTTATATATAATGTTTACAAGATTCCAAGTGTAATTGGGCATTTATGTGAATTTAAAATTTCGAAATCTTTCATAGAGATATCACTTTTACATTTTATTGCGTGATCTCTGATTGCTAAATTTTCATTTTTTTTAAGTATTTTGCCAGTTTTATTAATTATGCCCATATGAGACGAGAATCTTGCCTTCAGAGTTCTCGCGCAGCTTCCTATGTATTTGCCATGGGAACACTCAGGACATTTAAATAAGTATATTATTGAACTCCTAAGATCCTTTATTTTAAGAGAGATTTTATATTTATTTTATTTATAAAGGCAATTTCAAGATTTATTTGGCAAAAATATTTCTTTAACAATGCGTGTAATTTCGAAATGCCCAGCAATTTTTTTTATAGCTCCTAATTCATGTAGACCAACCTTTTATAGACGTTTCTAGATGACTCCATAGCGATTGATAAACGACGTTTTCACGTTTTAGAATTTCTTAATTTTTTATACACAATTGACCGTGATATTAGATATACAATGGAAACTGAAAGTGATAACACCCTCTCCTTTTCAGATATTTTAATAAGGAAAAGTCAAAATTGTATAGAAAGATCAGTTTACAGGAAACCCACTAATACGATGTTAGGATTAAACATTTCTAGTAGATTAGATTTGAAATATAAAATGTCGTCCATTAATACCCTTAATCACCGCGCATTCAATCTTTGTTCATTTTATATTCTTATGGATGAAGAATTCCAAAACCTCAAATTCTTCTTTTTAAGCAATGGTTTTCCTTTAAATATTGTTGAAAAATCAATCCGCACATTTTAAAGTGGAGTTTACCAACCTTGTCACCCGAAAATAATGGTGGCAAAAGACAGACATTACTTGATTATGCCAGAGCTGGGTATTTATAATAAAGTAATTATCCAAAAATTATACGCATTGTTCAATAAATATTTGTGTCAAATAAAATTTAAAATGGCCTTTATGAACAAAATAAATATAAAATCTTTTTTTAAAATATAGGATCCGGTTCCAAAGAGTCTTAGGAGTTCAATAATATACTTATTTAAATGCCCTGGATATTGCCATGGCAAATAAATACATTGGAAGCTCCGTGAGAACTCTAAAGGCAATATTCTCGTCTCATATGGGCATAAGTACTTGAACTGGCAAATTACTTCAGAGTAAAGAAAATTCAGCAATTACAGATTGCGCAATAAAAAGTAAAAGTGATCATCACTAACTCTATAATTGTATAACAGGACCGTTGAAGATGGGTGAAAAATTAATAAATCTTTTTTTTCCTTAGGGTCAAATGACTTATGTTTTTATCAAAGTTATTTCTAATAATTCTTTTATATATCCCCCCAAAAAATGGTGAAGTTCAGAAAATTATATATATATATATATATATATATATATATATATATATATATATATATATATATATATATTTATATAGGGGGGGAATTTATTTTAACAGTTCCTTTCTAAAATTATTATAATTGGCGAAGTTCAGAAAATTTAAAAAAATTTAACTATGGCTGCTTTTTTTAGATTTTAAATTTTAATCTTAGTATGGAATCTCAAAGCGGTGAAGCCATTGCCTGGTATCTTTATAGAAGATTTCGAAATTTTAAATTGACATAAATGCCCAATTACACTTCGAATTAAGGAAACATTATATATAAAAGACAGCTCAACGCAGACTTAAATGGTGATTTGTCCTCGGTTCCCCTCCTAATTAACTAAATATATAGTGCTTAGTATATCATTGAATAATATATCTACCCGCCATGGATTCGCCAACTTGCGCTTTGCTACTAAGATTAAAATTTTAAATCTTAAAAAAAGCAGCTGTGGTTAAATTTGAAATTTTTCTGAACTTCGCCAATTATACTAAATTTTAAAAAGCTCTTACTTTTACTCTCTCTTCTTCATACATGAGGGTTCTTTCATTTCATTACATAGCAAGTCAAATTATCGCTGTCAATATTTGTCTTGGAGCTCTCATTCAACTTATTACTTGTTGGACTTCCAAAGACTATCTAACCGTTTCTCTCCTAGCAAAAGCGGACACAAAATTTCATTGCATTTGTACTTCATTATCTTGTTGGGGATCTTATCCACGATAGAAATGGGATGCAGGACATAACTAATTAACCAACTAAGAGCTTAACAATGAATACTCTTTTGAAAGGCAATTTATTAATTCAACTATCGCAATTATACATAAGCACCTTCTGTATTTTTCTAACTTATTGTGTTCATTGCCTCTTACTAGTAAATTTTGCTCTTTCTAAAACATTGTGGAGAGCTCAAAATGCAATCATGTCAAATAGGTTGGATTATCGAACATAAGCTTTAGTTTGACACTATTAATTGTTAGTATAATAATTGTGACTTGGAGGCCATGAAAGACTACATCCTAAGGGTGGTACTTCCTTTTGGGGTAAGCTATCATAGGGAGGCATTAAGGGTGATTTGATCTATAGAACCTCATATTATAATATACTTGTCTTACCTACGAAACTTGAACTGACAACCAACCACCATTTCTCTTTTTCATTCCAGCGAATTTCATGCCGGATCTTCTGTTGTATTTAGTACAAGAAAATAGAATAAGACCTTAAAAAAGTTTTAGGAGTTTTGCTCGAATAGTTGTATATATGTGTTAATCATATTACTTTAAGGTTAGTATTTGATAAAGGGAAACTAATGTTTGACAGGTAAACCTAGTATTTGATTAGTTGAAGCAATCTTTCAGAAATAAGCAGTTTTGCACATGAAGAATGAACACATTACCTTCTACTTCTTAAAAAGGCTTAAATGTAAAGAATAATTACAAATTAGCGCGAAGATAATTTAAGATAAACAATTGTTGTAGAACGAAGTGTAATTCCTGAAAGATAATATGTTTTATATATATATATATATATATATATATATATATATATATATATATATATATATATATATATATATATATATATATTACTTCCATATGTAAACATGAACATGTTGCATTAAATTAATGAAGATAAAAATCATTGCTGCAATTGTTTAAAAAGAATTTCGAAACTTTTCATCTATTATCCTCCAATGTTAAGTAGAAACTACACCAAGAGAATATCTATCATGAAATTCACTAGAACGAAGAAGGGAAACGCAATAAGCGGTTGATTTATGTAGGTCGCATGCAGCGATGTGTAAATCTTTGACTTTTATAGGTTTTCAAAGCCAATAAATCCTAAATCAGGCGAAATAAAATGACTGTTCGCTTCCTGCCTGCTGTCAAACAAGACCAAAATTGATCTTGTGATTTAATCTTCGTCCCTATATTTGTGCAGAACTTACCGCTACGAGATATTCCAAATGATTGTTTCAGAGTACGGCAAATGATGAGTTCAAAGTTTAAATGGTCTTTGTATATATATATATATATATAGAAGAAGGAGCAAATGCAAGTTCTGCGGGTGATAACAACCACCACAGGGCTTTCGCCATATTTATTTTCTGCCTTTCAAAACTTGGGGATGAGCCTTTAAATTGTGAGCGGGTAAGAAGATGTGGTATAAAAATTCCTTGGAGGTTTCTAGCTTAGAGAGATACTGGGTTTGATGGGGTAACGCTTTGGGCGAAGTCGAGTCACTGTGCCTGGTAGCTCAGCGGTAGAGCATCTGACCGGCAATCAGCAGACCCGGGTTCGAGTCCCGGCCAGGAATTTCAAACTTTTTTCCCCTGGCGTTATCTCTGTCTTCTCGGTAAAGGATTGCCTTCATTGTGCCGCCCTCTGCTCTCTTTGATTCTAGTCTTCTTCCAATGTCCCTTTCTCCTACCTCTAAAAAAAAACTCCTGTTTCTTGTCTCATTGCTCATTCGCGTCAAATTTCTCTTTCTTGTACTATATTGTAATATAGTCTGCAATGCAAGGTTTCTGCACCTTTATTTCTGTCTTCAAAATTGTTTTGAAAGGCAGAAAATAAATATGGCGAAAGCCCTGTGGTGGTTGTTATCACCCGCAGAACTTGCATTTGCTCCTTCTTCTTTGTATGTGACTTGGGGATGAGCCTTTAAATTGTGAGCGGGTAAGAAGATGTGGTATAAAAATTCCTTGGAGGTTTCTAGCTTAGAGAGATACTGGGTTTGATGGGGTAACGCTTTGGGCGAAGTCGAGTCACTGTGCCTGGTAGCTCAGCGGTAGAGCATCTGACCGGCAATCAGCAGACCCGGGTTCGAGTCCCGGCCAGGAATTTCAAACTTTTTTCCCCTGGCGTTATCTCTGTCTTCTCGGTAAAGGATTGCCTTCATTGTGCCGCCCTCTGCTCTCTTTGATTCTAGTCTTCTTCCAATGTCCCTTTCTCCTACCTCTAAAAAAAAACTCCTGTTTCTTGTCTCATTGCTCATTCGCGTCAAATTTCTCTTTCTTGTACTATATTGTAATATAGTCTGCAATGCAAGGTTTCTGCACCTTTATTTCTGTCTTCAAAATTGTTTTGAAAGGCAGAAAATAAATATGGCGAAAGCCCTGTGGTGGTTGTTATCACCCGCAGAACTTGCATTTGCTCCTTCTTCTTTGTATGTGACTTGGGGATGAGCCTTTAAATTGTGAGCGGGTAAGAAGATGTGGTATAAAAATTCCTTGGAGGTTTCTAGCTTAGAGAGATACTGGGTTTGATGGGGTAACGCTTTGGGCGAAGTCGAGTCACTGTGCCTGGTAGCTCAGCGGTAGAGCATCTGACCGGCAATCAGCAGACCCGGGTTCGAGTCCCGGCCAGGAATTTCAAACTTTTTTCCCCTGGCGTTATCTCTGTCTTCTCGGTAAAGGATTGCCTTCATTGTGACGCCCTCTGCTCTCTTTGATTCTAGTCTTCTTCCAATGTCCCTTTCTCCTACCTCTAAAAAAAAACTCCTGTTTCTTGTCTCATTGCTCATTCGCGTCAAATTTCTCTTTCTTGTATATATATATATATATATATATATATATATATATGAATTCATAAAAAAGTATGCAATTGCCTTATATCTTAATACGAGGGGTGATCAGAAATTAATGACAGTGAGACCGTATATTTTGGTATAAAAGGGGCAAACCCAAATAGTAGCTACATTCCGTCAAATTACCGCCTGCCTGCCTCTATGCAGGGTTCCATCCTTCGCCACTTCATGAAGAAGTCACGGTACTCAGAAGTTGGTATACCTCGTAGCACTGAGTTGACTGTTCGTGCCAGGTCTTGGATATGATGAAATAGCTTCCCTGAAATCACACTTTTAACCTTGGTAAACAACCAAAACAAAGAGAGCAAGGTCAGGTGATTAGGGTAGGTGGGCAAGGAGTGTGATCCCCTGCTGCTCTAGGAATTGCTCAGTCAGGCGCGCTTTGTGGGCTGCAGCATTGTCGTGGTGCAGCAAGAGGGGGAATCGGCAGCCAGTTGGTGCGGGCTTGGTCTGATGTGCAAGGACTTGAGGAATGACTTAGCAAATGTAGTACTTAGTTGTGATAGTAGACTGGTGTGGTACCATATACACATCGTTTCGGACCATTTGGTTTCAATTCTGCTATCCTGAGACGTAAAGTCCGCACTCGTTCGCTCTTCTGCTGCTCTGTGAGCAAATGGAGCATCCTTCGAACACACTTCTTCCTTAGCCCTAAGTGTTCATGAAGAATGTCGTGTGCACTCCCATAACGGACACCAAGCTCCAGGGAAAAGAATCGAAGAATAACAGTTGGATTTTCGTCAATGATGCCCCTGGCACGTACCGTTGTTGCTTTGGTCACGGATGTGCGAGGGCGTCCAGACCGAGGATCAACATACGGCTGAGTCTTTCGGTTGCAAAAGTTATAATATAGCGGGAAACAGTTTTTAGTAATGGATTGGACTCGGAGAAAACTTGAAATAGTTCCCTACTGATCTCCATTGCTTTTTTCCGAGTTTCTACCTAATGAACGTGTAGCCCTTGCAACTTTTTTTCGAGAATTCCATGTTTCCAGTTAGAGAGTGAAACAATAATGAGGCAATCGCACAGAGCAACGAGAAAACGTAACCCAGCCATTCAGTGACAAGTTCAAACAGGTCACAACAGGCAAAACTCGATGCTCCCCGCTCCCGTTCTTCACTCGGAGAAAACTTGAAATAGTTCCCTACTGATCTATATTGCTTTTTTCCGAGTTTCTACCTAATGAACGTGTAGCCCTTGCAACTTTTTTTTGAGAATTCTATGTTTCCAGTTAGAGAGCAAAACAATAATGATGCAATCGCACAGAGCAACGAGAAAACGTAACCCAGCCATTCAGTGACAAGTTCAAACAGGTCACAACAGGCAAAACTCGATGCTCCCCGCTCCCGTTCTCTACCTTCTTCACCTCACTCATTGTCTCTCTGACTCGAATCCGACCCTCATTACTTTCTGATGCCATGGTACAAATATCATTCTAAAAATATTAAATTTTATGTTTGTGTACTTTTCTACTAATATAGAATTCTAGTTGTGCTATATAAGATGAAAATTCTTCATAAATATTGATGAAAAGAGACAAGATATGTGGTCTTATTTCTCAGGGTGTTCGATTAGATCCAATATTAAACAAAGAAAATTTAGTTTTCTTTATCTAGGTATCAGAAAACAAGGTATGCTGACCAAAAATTCGTGTGCTTGCACTTCTTCAGATTTATGACCTTAGGACCTTCAAAAATAAAATAATTTCCTGACTAACCTTGGGAGGACCTTGCAATTCTATGATTTGAAAGAGAATGTAAAACAACATGAGCGTTTCAAATTTCGTCAGAATAGTTATGATCTTATTGCGAAAACAAAATACTTGCCTGCTTAACAATGGAAGGACCTTGTCAATTATATCATTCGAAGGGGAATCTAAATCAACATAAGGGTTTCAAATTTCGTTCGAATCGGCCGAATAGTTAGGAGTTTATTACCAAAACAAAATAATTCCTTAGCTAACCTTGGCGGGACCTTGACAATTCTATCTTTCGAAATAGAATGTAAAACAACACGAGTGCTTCTAAATTCGTTAGAATCGGCCGAATAGTTATCATGTCATTGCCCAAACAAAATAATTCCCGGGCTAACTTGAGAGGACCTTGTAAATTATATCATTCGAAAGACAATGAAAAACAACATAAGAATTTCAAATCTTTTTAGGCTGGGCCGAATAGTTATGATGTTATTGCCCACCCAAATAATTCCCTGGCTAACCTTAGTGAGACTTTGGCAATTAAATAATTTGAAAGAAAATACAAAACAACATAATGGTTTCAAATTTCTTTAGAATCGTCCAAGTAGTCATGATGTTATTGCCAAAACAATTTGGGGGACTTTGGGAATTATATCATTCGAAAGAGAATGTTAAAGAATATTAGGGATTCAAATTTAGTTAAAATCGTCAAAATTTTTATGATGTTATTGCCAAAACAAAATAATTGACGTATGTAAAACAACATAAGAGTTTCTAATTTTGTTAGAATCGGTCGAATAGTTACAGTTTTGTATAACAAAAAAAAGCAAAACGGGTACCGTCCGACCGACATAGTGAGGTGTAGACTCGCTGGCGACTAAAAATATATAGATTATTTGGGAAGCACGAATGACTCAAACCACTATTTGTGGCTAATAAACTGAAGTAGTTAAAATTATTAACTAAAATTTCACTTGTATCACATTAAAAGTGATAACAGATTTTTGAAGTTTAATTATTTTCTGAAGGTTAAGACCGTAAAGTGTAAAATATTTAATATATATTATAAATTAATTCCCTAGCAGGAACTAAGCCAGTAACTTATTGTATTTTTACACCACACTGCATATTACTGCATCTTTCATGAAATATCTTACTGTATAATTAACAACACCTTACCTTATAGAAAATTACAGTAACCTACATGTTACTGTAATTTTATATACATGTGTTGCTAACCTTCTAGAGTAACATACTTTATTAACAATATACTCACTGCTGTGCTGCCAGTAAATTAGTACAAAAATTAATGTGTATTTAGGGTCGGGAATGGCTACAAAGTTGGCTAAATGTAGGTTAAATTTTTTGTTTAGAATTTTATTAGCAGGCAAGTTCAGGCTGGTTTAAGGATGGATCAACACAAAGAGCAGCATAAACTCGCAACAATAAAATAGCATGACAAAAATAATACTACAACATAAATATGAATCATTGATTACACACCAGCTTCCTACCAAGCAATGGCACAACAGGAACATCCATAGACACATAAAATACATGCACAACCAAAGACCATTCACTCCACCTCCCCAGATTCGTACCAGAAAAAATTCATAAACTCTAAACTCCAAAGTTCTGACAATATATTAATAAAAAGCAGTACAATAACCTTCCCGTTTTAGTCAAAACACTTGTAAATACACACATCCTACAAGGTCCCGCCATCAGACAATTGGACAAACTCTCACCAAATAGGTCTAAATGAGCCTCCTCATAGAAATTACTAGAGCGGTTATTAAAGAGCGTTTCTCCAAATTTTAGTTTGCCGATCCATCGAAATAATTCATTGAACCTCTATCTAAATATTATAAAATCTTAATATATTTTTTCCATGCACTTCAAGCTCATAAGCTTACCACGATATATTTTTGCTATCACTATTTTAAACAAAGAATGAAACCAATTTTAAATTAGTTTAGAGAGCACAAAAAGATTAAATCAAATTCCTTGCGTAAGAGACCATGTAGAGGCTTTGATTTACTCAATTTTCAGCAACCATATTTATAAACACAGTAAAAAATTAATATAATATATTTTAATTTAAAAGTTTGAAACGATATAAGGGGTGAAGATATTAATTTAATATCAAAGATTTTTCAGGAGTATGAGTTAATAAAATAAAATCGCAAATATTATTCTTAACAAAAATATAACCAACCCATAGCCGCCTTAAGGTCAATAATAACCAAATTGACACCTGAAACCTTACCCTCGAGTTCTCAAACCTCACAAAATCATTAAACTTAATCCCTCACCTAATAGAGGGTCTTAAATTCTAGCCCCTGAAATTTGATGAGCTTCCTGGAGGCCGCTCTTCCCAGAGAAGAGAGGAATTAAAATAAAGATGTTAGTTAGATAAATAACCAAATAAATAGGAAGAAAATAATATCCTTCCTTTTTAGATTCCCTCTCTGAAGGTACAAAGAGGAAAGAATAAAAATCTAGGTATTGTGCTTAAAGTATTGGTTAGGTGACTGAATTGTAAATACATCGAAAAAAATAACTTGCTTCTGTTTATATTCTAGCTCTTTAAAAGCAAATTTCATTAAGATGGCATGAGTTCAATATAAATAAGCTTAACTAGAAAATTAATATATAACATTATTTTCTATGATTATTTCAATACAAATTAATGTAAACTGAAAAACTATGGTTAAACACAAAGAATAATAAAAATTATTTAAGTATCTATTAACAGAATGATCCAGATGTTAATTACAGTCAAAGTAAAGTGGGTATGCTAGTCTCTCTGCCTAATATTCTAGATAAATGGACAAATATATTGAGTAATTTTGATTAATTTCTTATTCAAAATGACCAAAAGCTTATGACTCCATTAGCCCTCTATCATTTATAAATATAACTCATCTTGAGGTAAATATGAGGCTAATTTATCTTTGATCAACGTTGCATTAGCAAAACGACATAAATTTATAGCGGGAGATGATGGAAGCTAATGCTACGTCTTGGATCGAGGTGGCATTAGCAAAAGGACACTATTTTTTAATAGCTAAACTTCGTCTGCATAAATTTATAGCGGGAGATGATGGAAGCTAATTATGTCCTTTTTTAATACAACCGTATATAATGAGTAAGATTTACAGCCCTATTATTTAAATATGATATAATACATTTTAAAATTAATATTTAAATGCAGAAGCAAAGTTCTAATTGAATATATTTACAAATATGCAATCTGTGTAATAGCTTTTAAACTCTCTATTACTACTAAGGTTACGTAAAAGAAAAAATTAAGATTTAGGACTAACCTAAAACCGCGAACGAATTCTAGAATCTAGGCCTAATTTTATACTCGGTAAATAAAATAACCAACTTTAGGTCCAAGAAAGGCGGTATCAGAAGATTTACGAGTATACAACTTAAGAATCTTTGGTCTTATCATGAGAAAGGAAGACAGAAAAAATAGCTTTACAGGTATGATAACAGGCACAAGAGCGAAAAATAGTCAAAAAGAAAAGTTTCTTGACTGTTTGGTTCAGAGAGTACGTCGGTTTGTCAGCAAGCATATTCTTATGACCCATATAGCATAAAGGTGGCCATCAATTTTGTACTCATTGCAAATTGGTAAGATTTTCTAGCAATGGCACTACTATGTATTATAGAGTGAGATAAATTTCACTTGTTTTTGGCAAGTTCATAAAGACTTAGTCCTAAATTTCTTTGACAAGGAGCTGCAAGTTCACTTTAGCATAAAGATAAAACGTAAAGATATAACATCTGGAAAGAACTGAAATGCAATGTATTATGACAGCCCCTCTAAATTTATTAGTGTCGTGATGACAAAATAGAGAACAGATAAAGGCTGACTCAAGCCACTGTTATTTTGTTGAATATTAAAAGTTTTCATCAAATAAAAATATGTGAGAAATTAATCGGTCATCATTATAAAAAAATACAACGTTGCATATTTTTTCTTATTAACTATCAAAATTACCGCCACGAGAGGCTAATGACGATATGGTTTGTTATTGATTTTCAAGATGGCACACTTTAGGAGTATCAATTGTGTTATTGGCATGTGTGATTGAGTACAGTGCATTATTTATTAAAGTTAAGATTTCTATTGTAAGGATATTATGCGTGTTTCTAATGTTCATTAAGTCAGTAGATAATTTAAATATAAAACTTTTAGTTAAAGAAAAGTTCATGAAACATATAAATTGTTATTATTTTATCAAAGCGTCAAAGAAAATTGTCATATTTTAACATCAAACTTTTGTCCCGCACAACAAATCTACCAGACAAAGGATAAGCGGGTAAATTTCAGTATTCTAATCTTAGCATCATATTTCCCTGTAACCCCATACTTTTTTACAGTAACTACAATAAAAAGCCTCCCGTATAATAGTATATAAAGGTAAACTCAGTCTATAAATATATACAACGCATATAAATATGCCTCAATGTACTGCCAACTTTGCATTTTAGGAAAAGATAACTCAATCTCGGAAATGTGCACTTAGTTTTTCAAATGAATCAGTCATTAGTTTAATGAGTATCAAACATTAAAATGCATAAGAAGTTATATTTTAGAACGCTAGTGGACATAAGGATAAAAATATATGTTATATTTCTGTTTGTTTGTTAATAATCCAATAAGAGTGAACTCATATTTATACGTATGTGCCCATACACTTTATACAAATATTTTGGGGAAGCTTATACTATGGTATCCAGCCCCAATCCCTTTTCCTTTCATTCATTCCTTTCACCTCAGTTAAATTTCCATTGATAATTACAAGGGTTTCTTTTTTCTTTATTAATTAAAGTCATGACATAGTAAAAAGTATAAACCCATGTTACCCGATGCTAGACTCTTCTCTACTAGTACTCGAATCTTTAACTATCGAGTAAAAAGGGCCAAACCAAAGTTGAGATGAACGTTCCATCTTTCCCCTCGTAACAGAATAAAACTCACACATTCACCTCATAGCTCAGCATGACTCTTTCGAACTAAACCTTGATTAGGTTATCACCAACGGGCAAGAAAAGGGAGAAAGCGTCCTCAAATATTGGGTTTGATGTTTTTATCTCACTAATCTCTTTCAAGCGATGCTTGGGAATCCCGTGATGTTTATTTTCGTTATCCATTTCAAGGTGTACCAATAAAACACTATAAATTAATTTAATTTTAACGTCATCTTATTATAAAAGGGCTTTTTAAAAAGTTTAATGGCGAAAGAAGATGGTTTCAGGAGGGAAATCATCTACATATAGTCAAACAAAGTTTCACTTGTTTTTGGCATGTACTTAAAGACTTAGTTCTAACTTTCATTGATTTGGTGGTTTGGATTCTATAAATGTTGAGTATTCCACCAATATATTTTATCAGATCTAAATACAGAAGTGAAACTTGGGTAATGAAATTGAAAAGCTGTTACGCCATCTTATTATAAAAAGGCTTTTTGAAAAGTTCAATGGTGAAAAAAAAAGCTTTAATGGGGTAAATCATCTACATCCTGAGTCTACTGGACCATTTTATTCCATATCTCTACAATCGCTTGACAGAACGATGCTCGTTAATCCTTGGATAGCTGCATTAGGTCTCTTCAGACGCATTAAGGCGTCGTGAGTCACATCTTTTCTTATTTAGAAAGGTGCGTGAAAAGAGAGCTGCATGATAATGGTCAGAGTTTTCATTTAAGTGCCGTATACCGATTTGGAAATGAATAATATGATGAGAATTATATACACATATACATATAATAATATACCATATCAAAATAGAGAATAGAAACTTGTGCAATGAGATTGAAAAGCTGTAGAAACAGTAAAACTATAAGAAACGTAGAAAATACACATTACTAATATCTCGCATTGAGCAAAACAAACACGATAGACGGATATAACAAAATGATTGCAGGTCTTGAGATGTAGATGAGTTAGCTTTTTTGCCAGAAGAAATGCCAAAAGATAGAAGAATTTGGGGCGATTTAATAGTAAAAGAAATATTTATAATCCTCTCAAATAAATTACACGAAAAAGGTTATTGGGATACCCTTCTCTTATTCCCTTTGCACATTTTTAAGCTTTCCCCTTTAACTAACCTCTATCCTGAATTTTAAAACCTTACCAAGCCTTATCATTGTCGGCTACCCTTCATTAATTAGGAATTGGTGACAAAGCAACTTGCTTCATTCCTTCCATCTTTAGACTCGGCTTTTTAGAAACTTATGGATTAAGAAAAACACCAAAGCTGAGCAAATCCATCATAACAATAATTATCACGCTCTAAGCAATCCTGCATATTACAAAAGAAACAACTCTAAAAAGAGGAAGAGCACAGTACAACTATTAAACCACCAAAGCGAAACACAGCTTTAATAATGGCGCTCAAACTACTACGAGAATACCGCTTAAGACACTCCCTGGGCATGAAACCAGAGAGAGGAAAGGCATTCGAATTGATTTAAGGAAGCTTGAACATATGTATGTTTTGTAAGGTGGATTGACGTGTCCTTCTATCCATGTGCTATATGTGGAAAGGCACAAGACGTCGAAGGTAACAGACAAATAAACGTGCGACCAGGTATCCTTCTACAAATACTGACACAAAGAAGATTCGTATGTAAGTAGCTAGATCGCTTAATCCGGAAAATACGAAAAAGGAAATCAAATAGGAATTAATGAGAAAGCAGAGATGGGTTAAAGTCCCTGAAATACAAAAAATTAAGAATAACAGGGAGAATAATGACGACTCGCATGTCCTTAAATGGGTCTTCAGAGAGAGAGAGAGATGACACAAAAGCTTATGAGTGCGGGCATCCTCTGCTAATTGCAAGGAATTTCAGCGATAAAAGAGAAAGAAAACACCTTACTCTATCCAATTTTACTACAAAATGGAACACCAGACGCAACACAGTATTATCAACAGCAAGTAGCATATTCCAAATACAGGAAAATAGGGCACAAAGAGAGGAGCTGCGCTAGCGCTTACAAAAACTGTGGCAACTGTAAAATAAAACACAGAGCAAAGACAATGACCTGTCATCTTCTAAAACAACCTTTAAGGAATGCTGCAGAAAAAAGGACGCAGGGAAGAGTAAACGAAAGACAGCCTACGTCCAAGTATTAAAAGCTGTAAAATCAGAGTACAACTCCCAAAACTCTCCCTCAAGGCATACATCAAGGTCCTTACAAAAAATCCTCACCTACATTAGGTATGCATAGCAAGGACCCTCGACGGCTCCAGAACGTTCGCTATGAATGCCAGCATCATTGGGTTCGCTAGCAGCGAACGGAATCAGTGAGATGTTATTTCTAGCTAACCCCAACTCCTAAGATGTACTACAGATGCAATACATCCCATAGACATTCTCGGCCCCTACACCTATATTAAATGACAACGGCTTCAGCATCCTAACCATATACCACCAAAATGTCAAGTGACTATAAGAAAACAGAAATGAAAAGGTACCTCAAGCAACATAGAAAGAGAAAGATTGGATGTTGATAAATACAGAAAAAATACAAAAGCTGAAGGACACGATGGAGAGGATGAGTGTTGAACCTAAAATAAATTTGACGGTGAATAATCAAACGGAAAATCTTCAGTAGCAACCAAGCACATTTGTGATAAGACGCAAAACCACCAGAACTCTACGAAGAAATCAAAACCGAGATATGAAAATGGGAGACCAATCCCAAAGAGGAAGGTGGAAAGCTGAAGAGGCTCTCTTTCTTGGCAACGTAGAATTATGTGAAGACACTTGCCTTAACGAGATTACGAACAATTATAAATAGGATAAAATTGAATAGTCCCGAACAAAAATATAATAGAAATCCTAATCAAGCCCCAACCACTTATATCAATGGCAACTAAAGGTAACAGAGTAAAGATAATGACAATAAATTTATACGGATGGACGAAGAAAGGGTTGAATATATATGGAAATATTTTTCAAAAAGAAGTCTCCAAATTTTTAATCACTAGTTTGCGGATGACATTGCGCATATTGCCTGAATACTTAAAAGAATAAAATGGTGCAAGCTGGAGAAACGGTGGCGAACATAAGAAACACTAACTTGTAAAAGCGGAAATGGAAAATAAAAAAGAATACGCAAAATTCAAGATTATTCCCATTAGCCACATAAAATTGTCCAACCTTAATGTTGACGATTAACGCTTCGGCTACCCTAAAAAGGCACAATACTCGAGCTCAATCTTTCCACCATCAAGAAAAAAAATGAAATCAAGAATCAACTTGGCTAGATAAGAGCACCAAGACCACAAGGTAACACTAGTTAAGTTACATGAGAGCCAAGTTGTTGTACTGAGTGATGGTCACATAAAAGGCTACCAACACGTCCCTAAAGCATATGTAGAGGATATAAAGAAGGCTCATTACTGATCAAAAAAACAAAAAAGAACGGAAAGAATTCCTCAACGGGAATAATTCATTCGCTTTTGTAGACATAAGATTCAATATCCCTTTATCACCTCATGCCTAAGCATATTAATCTCTGCCATTTAAGATATAAAGTCATAATGAGTTAAATAAATGGTACTCACATAGGACAGGGTCCCTTAAATATGTTTGAAGAACTTTACAACCTAATGCAATATTTTTTCTTGGTTCAAATTGTGCGATAGTTGGGCGTGCATTGTAGAAAAGAACTAGGACACTCTTGCTTCAAACGTAATTGTTGTTTATATTTATGTTTGTATTATTGAGGAACTCATGATGAATATCTCATTTATTTCGAACAAAGAGAAAAGGAGTATTAATACACACACCTTTGTCCTTCAGACAGTTCATGTGACACACCATCAGAACATTTTTGTAATTTAATAAAGGTCTAGTTATTGCTAGCATAAAAAAGAAATAGGAATTTCTAGTTTAAAAAAGGCCTAGTCTTTTCTAGTTTAAAAGAGGCCTAGCCATTGTTAATTTAAAAGGACTTTACATCGCTAGCTTAAAAAATGCCTAAGCATTGCTAAAATAACAAAATGGGCAGAGTTAGCTTAAAAAGGGCATAGGCATTGCTATCGAAAAGAAAGATATAACATTGCTAACATAAAAGAGGTCCAGGTATTGCTAACATAAAAGAGGTCCAGGTATTGCTAACTTAAAATAGGCCTGAACATTGCAACCATAAAAAGGCCTACGGTTGCTATCTTCACAAAGGCCCAGTCATTGCTAGATAAAAGATGCCTTGTCATTACTCACAGTAAAACGGCCTAAGGCATTGCTAGCTTAACAAAGCCATATCATTACTATACTGTATAAAAATCCTAGTAACAAAAGTTGCCTTTAACCAGTTTAACATGAACAATTTGGAAACAATATAAACACCCCTAAGAAGTATTATTATTATTTTTTCTAAAACCATAGTGTGATAGAACAGGTTGAGGCAGCGTTAATTTCAAGCACTATCACATGTTATTTAAAACCACGATGCTCCCAACGTGCATCTTCGCTTCGAAGCTGGGCGCCTTATCGCAGCCACCTGAGTCAATGTTTAAACAAGGAGGTTTATCTTTCCCCGTTCGTCCCCATACGCCGACCTCGCCAGATTAAGTTAGGCTTATGGGCAGATAAGGCTTGTTCTCAGGCTCGGCTGTGCATTCCCTCGAAGCTCCCACTCCATTGTCCCCCACGCCAAGGGAGTGTCTCGACTATTTAGATGGAAACTTTACCACTAAGATCAGATTGGAAATCCAGATTTTTGTCGCAAAACATCACCACGACCCTTTCTCACCTTGTGCGACAAGGGACCTCGACCTCGAGATTCACCATCACTTGTCCAGAAGAAGGACAATATCCCTTGAGTGCCAAGGTTCGAGCCTTCGTGACGCCAAGTCCACAAGGCTTCCCCCTTGTTGTTCAGAAAGAGAAGAACGTTAAAACAGCCATTGTTCGTTCGAGCCCGTTGACAAGAAACGGTTCTCCCCCCCCCCCTGTTGTTCAGAAGAGAACAACGCGGGAACAGCCATTGAACGTTTAAGCCCGTTCGCCAAGAAACGGTTCTCACCCTTTCCTTGTTGTTCAGAAAAAGAACAACGTTAGAACAGCCATTGTTCGTTCAAGCCCGTTGAAAAGAAACGGTTCTCACCCCTTCCCCTGTTGTTCAGAAGAGAACAACGTAGAACAGCCATTGTTCTTTTGAGCCCGTTCGCCTATGAAACCGTTCTCACCCTTCCCCCTTGTTGTTCAGAAGAGAACAACATTAGAACATCCATTGCTCTTGAGTCCGTAGACAAGAGATGGTTCTCACGCCCCCTGTTGTTCAGAAGAGAACAACGTAGAACAGCCATTGTTCTTCAAGCCGTTCGTCGAGGAACGGTTCTCATTCCCAAGACGCCACGTCAGGATCATTTTATTCTTCTCCCTTCGGCTGGAACTCGCCAGCGGACCGAAAATTCCTTCACGCCGCCTTCCTCTGCACAACAAGTATAAATTACGTAAGCCGAACGTTACCTTTGGGTATTTAACCCTTTTGTCAATTCTATCCTGTGCTTTAAATAGTTTAGCGAACCATCCAATCTCTTTAACTTTGCATTTGTTTTACCTTTTTTAAATGTTTTAATCCTCGGATTAGCTCGAGTCTCCACGACCCTTTCCATTCTCTGTTTATATCAATATTTTCCGTTTTGTGTGTTGTTGATAGTTATTATTAATAAAACTCTATTTTATTAATGATAGCAATATTATTATCTTTGAGCTCAGTTCCACTTCTTAAGCATATCGAAGATACATAATATCGGCCAGCCAGACATCCACGCACTCTAAAGATAATTAAATAAGTTCCCTCAACGAATACTTATATATGGTATATCGTCGAGAGTCCATTCTTCGACATATATATATATATACAGTATATATATACTATTTAAATTTGGTATCAGGTGTGTAAGGTTTAACGCTATTACTTTGCAAACACTGGTCTCAGTCGAGTAAACATAGTGTTATTCGTTATAATAATAGAGTATAGTAGTTTCCTTTTGTTTTAACGATTGCCCTACCCTTTTTTTGAAACTTAAGATGCTGGAGTAGCTCAAGGAACTGTTCTAATAATTTGTTTTTGTTTTTTTTGTGTGATTTTAGTCAGTGGTTATTTAGATCGAGAAACCAGGTACAAATAGGTCAGTACCCATATTTAGGTAGGCTAATTTCTCTAGAAGGCATAATTATTGTTGCAAGGAATTTTAGTTGGTTGACTATTGCACCCCAAGTGCAAAGATGACTCAGTTTGAAATCTTTAAAGTGCCAAGGAGAATCCTTGGGCCTTTTCGGAAAAGAACTAATTGAGTACGTTGGAGAGGAGCAAAGAAAAGAACGAAAAGAAAAAGAAAGAGAAAGAGAAATCAAACGAGAAGAAAGAGAAAGAGAGGAACGGGGAAGACAAGCTGAGCTTCACCATCAGATTGAATTAGCTCGTGTTGAAGCAGAAATACAGTCATCCAGTTTACGTTCTAAAGTCATCCCCCAATCTCCCTCTACAGCTCCCCAATTTCAGGGATGGATAGGATTTCGGAGCATTTTTAGCCCACTTCGAAAAGATCCTCGAAATCAATAACATGGATCTGGAGGCTGAAGGTGTAGTTAGATTACATCCATTCTTAAATTGTAAATTGCGCGAAATTTTTATATCTTTACCATCTGAGTGTACAATTAACTACAGCACCTTAAAAGCTGAGTTATTGGCCGCTCATAATATGACTCCCGATTTCTACCGCCAAGAATTTCGAGGAGGTCATATTAAATCCGGACAGACGTCCTGTCAATTCGGATACATTCTTCAGAGCAATTTTAAATTTTGGTTAGAATCCTCAAAGGTTGATCCGAACTACGAGTCCTTAACAGAATTCGTGTTGCGAGATCAATTTTTGGCGTCTCTTCCGAAGGAGGTCCGCGCGTTCGTCAAGGATCGTCGGTGCCAGACCTTTAAAGAATGTACCCAAGAAGCGGATGTCTATGCCGCAAGCCATAATTTATACCCAAAAGAGAATCGAACTTCTCACCAACCCCCAAACCAGGAAATAAGGGAGGATTCGCGCCCCTTCCCAGGAAAGCCGACGAAGTTTCTGAGCCCCGTAAAACCCCAAAACTTCTTTCCCCAAAACCAACAACAGGACTCAAAACCTCCCGTTAAGATTTCTCCTCCATCTCTCTTCCCGAAGCGACCAATCATATGCTTCACCTGTGGTGTAGAAAACCACATGAGCTGGAATTGCCCCCAAAATTCTAGGCCTAAAAGCGGACCAGCCCACCAAGTTCACCAGATTAATGCCACCCCGGCTCCCCCGGAGGTGCAGACCCAAGCAGAAACTTCTCCCCCTCCATCAGGCCACCAGGTAAATTATATTTCTGATAAAAGTTCATCGGGAACTTTCAAATTTAAGGAGGGCAGCGTGAACGGTTGCCGAGTATCGATTCTCGTCAGGGACACAGGATGTACGTGTTTCATCGTGTCCGACGAACTCCCCCCCCCCCCAGTGGACCCTAACCACAAAAAAAATTGCGGTGGTACATGACTACCTTGGGCGGGCGAACCAATTCCCCGTCGTTAGATGTTACCTGCAGTGTTATTATTATGATGGCTAGGCTGAAGTCATTTCAGTACCCATACAATTCTGTCCCGTACTTATAGGCCAGAGCCCCCAAGTAAGTTCTGACCCTGTGTCTCAGGCCGCCCTTCATCGAGGCCGAGCTAAGAAAGAAGCCCAGGAGCCCGTCCCCATCAAAACCCCGATACCGTCCGATTTCTGGGAGACCCCTAACCAGGACTTTAGGACGGCACAAAAGGAGTGTAAATTACTAAGACCCTTAGCCGATAACGCCCAAGACAAGGACACGGAGACTGTCCGTGGACTCCAAGAAAAAAAGTATCCCCAACGCGCCCATGGAGATACCTTCGTAGCACTGGACGAAACATCGGCGCTTGAAGAAGATTACCCCGCGGAGTCCCTTAATGTAATACATACAGTGTGCATCCAACCTGATGCCGATTACCCTCCTCCTTCCCTACCAGGCGAGTCTTTTGAACCTTCTGACCTGGACATTGACGCGCAGCTGACACCACATCAAAAGAGTCAGCTCAAGAACTATTTAAATGGAGTCACCATTTAACCACCCTATTAGCTCTTTTCGAGCGACTGCGCGAAAATGGCCTCACCATTGGCCCTAGCAAATGCCATTTTGCCCACGAAACCATAAAATATTTGGGTTTCAAAATAGGACAAAGCAAGTTAGGTCCCCAAGAGAACAAGATTAAGGCAATCGCCGACATGCCCCTCCCGATTACAAAGAAGCAATTAAGATCGTTCCTAGGATCAGTTTCTCACTATCAGCGATTTGTTCCGAATTTCGCTGCAATTTCGGCCCCCTTCAGCCCCCCTTCATAAAAAAGAATTTCCCCGATCGTTTACGCTGGAATAATGTCGCTGTTTACCATTTTAATCAGCTCAAGAGTAAGCTCATTTCTGCCCCCATTTTAAAGTTGCCGAACCCGGAAAAATCCTTTGGGATTAAGACCGATGCGTCCAACGAGGGCATTGGAGGTGTACTCCTTCAATACGAGGATGACGGAACGAGTTAGCCATTTGCATATGCTAGTCGCCAATTATTACCACGCGAAAAGAGATATGCCACTATAGAGAAGGAAGCTCTATCAATTATCTGGGTTATAGACAAATTCAAAAGGTACTTGATAGGAAAAGAATTTCAGATAGAAACCGACCACTGTCCGTTAGCCTATATTAGGAATGTATAACACTCCAACGGCCGAATCACGCGCTGGAGTTTACTCTTGCAAGAGTATCAATTTAAAATAAATTATATAAAAGGTTCCGATAACCAGGTCGCTGACGCACTCAGTAGGAATGCGTTACCGAATGGCGTAGAGTAATTGTATTCATAGGATTAGTATCTCTATGTAGGTATATACCGTCTTGTACAACTTAAATTGGATTCTCTTGTAATATAATTAGTTAATGTATATGTCTGAATTTTGTAACGCTCAATGTCTATTTTTTTTGTATGTATATATATTTGTACCCATTAAATTACGTATAAATTATTTTGTCCATATGTACTATATTTATATCATTTCATTGTTCCATGCCTTTTTTTTTATTAAGTTTGTATTAGAGGTTATTTTCCCTTATAATCAAGAGATCAAAATAATCATATGTATTGAGGTAATACTAGTTAGGTGCAGGAAGGTACGGTTGGTACAAGAAAACGAGTTCCCCACAACGAAGCTCTATCGTTGTCCCTTCTCTCTTTTTTTCGAAGTGACAACTTCCCCTGGAATGGAGGGGTGTGATAGAACGGGTTGAGGCCGCGTTAATTTCAACCACTATCATATGTTATTTAAAACCACGATGCTCTCCACGTGCATCTTCGCTTCAAAGCTGGGCGCCTTATCGCAGCCACTTGAGTCAATGTTTAAACAAGGAGGTTTTTCTTTCCCCGTTCGCCCACACACGCCGACCTCGCCAGGTTGAGTTAGGCTTATGGGCAGATAAAGCTTGTTCTCAGGCTCAGCTGTGCATTCCCTCGAAGCTCCCACTCCATTGTCCCCCACGCCAAGGGAGTGTCTCGACTATTTAGATGAAAACTTTACCACTAAGATCAGACTGGAGATCCAGATTTTCGTCGCGAAACATCACCACGACCCTCTCTCACCTTGTGCGCCAAGGGACCTCGACCTCGACATTCATCATCACTTGTCCAGAAGAAGGACAATATCCCTTGAGTGCCAAGGTTCGAGCCTTCATGACGCCAAGTCCACAAGGCCTTCCCCTTGTTGTTCAGAAAGAGAACAACGTTAAAACAGCCATTGTTCGTTCGAGCCCGTTGACAAGAAACGGTTCTCATCCCCCCCCCCTTTTGATCAGCAGAGAACAACGTAGAACAGCCATTGTTCATTTGAGCCCGTTCGCCAAGAAACAATTCTCACCCTTCCCCTGTTTTTCAGAAAAAGAACAACGTTAGAACAGCTATTGTTCGTTCGAGCCCGTTGACAAGAAGAGGTTCTCACCCATTCCCCTGTTGTTCAGAAGAGAACAACGTAGAACAGCCATTGTTCTTTTGAGCCCTTCGCCAGGAAACGGTTCTCACCCTTCACCCTTGTTGTTCAGAAGAGAACAACATTAGAACAGCCATTGTTCTTGAGCCCTTAGACAAGAGACGGTTCTCACGCCCCCTGTTGTTCAGAAGAGAACAACGTGGAACACCCATTGTTCTTCAAGCCGTTCGTCGAGAAACGGTTCTCATTCCCAATACGCCACGTCAGGATCATTTTAGTCCCCCCCTTCGGCTGGAACTCGCCAGCGGACCGAAAGTTCCTTCACGCCGCCTTCCTCTGCACAACAATTATAAATTACGTAAGCTAAACGTTACCTTTGCGTATTTAATCCTTTTGTCAATTCTATCCTGTGCTTTAAATGGTTTAGCGAACCATCCCATCTCTTTAACTTTATATATTTTTTACCTTGTTAAATCTTTTAATCCTCGGATTAGCTCGAGTCCCCACGACCCTTTCCATTCTCTGTTTATGTCAATATTTTCCGTTTTGTGTGTTGTTGATAGTTATTATTAATAAAACTCTATTTTATTAATGATAGCAATATTATTATCCTTGAGCTTAGTTCCATTTCTTAAGCATATCCAAGATACATAATATTGGCCAGCCTGACATCCACGCACTCTAAAGATAATTAAATAAGTTCCTTAAACGAATAGTTATATATGGTATATCGTCGAGAGTCCATTCTACGACACATAGTGCGTTTTGAACAACATAATATAAATATTTATATATTAATTACATCCATCATGTTCAACATGAAAACTTTCATTATAGACATATCGGTTATCAGCTTCTCTGACACAGTTAGCACTCGTAGTAGTGGAATAGAGAAGAAGTCCTACGTACAAGGAAAGTACATAAACAGAATTAGCGTAAAAAATAGACAAAAATATCAGAAAAGGGGGATAAAAAGCAAGTACCAAAGGGTAAAGACATAGATAAGAAGAACCTATTTTCGAACATAAATTGATTTGGCTCAATAATCGTTCACTAATCGTTGTTGAATTAGGATTGGTTCAACTTCTTCTGTATGGAGGAAAGTAATGACGCCTCTCTGCTTCTGACACACGTCCATGACAGGAATTGCTTTGTTCGACTGTCAAACCGTCAATATCTGCAACAGAAAAATGAAAATTTCATGTTATTAGCACAAAGGTGTAGTCATGATACCAATGCTATAAATAATGCCTTCAGTCTCGTTGGGTCAGAATAAAAAAGTATGAGACATTATTTTCGGAACGACCGATTAAGTTATTTGGGAAACCAAGTTATGGCGCAGAACTCCGCCTTCTTTAATCGCTGGTAAACTATTTGTGAAACAAATAAATTGATCCTAACACTGTAGTTTCTTTTCTACAATATATATATATATATATATATATATATATATATATATATATATATATATTATATATATACTAGCAGATTTACCCGTCGTTGCTCGTGTAAAATGTGCGTTCTGGAATATAGTAAGACGGATTTATATCCCGGGTGTTGTCCTGGATATAACGTCTTGTCGTAAATAAATATAGATTCACATTGTTTGAAATTTTTATATTGTAGCACAAAAATATCTTTACCTGTTGATTAATATTATTTTTGTTTGAAGGCAGTTTCAGGAGAGGTGCGCACTCTCCCTATCATATAATATACTTAAAATGAGTAAATGTTTCACCGCGATCGCACGGCAGTTTAAACTCATGTATGACTGACTCTTAATTATGAGCGAACGACGTTGTGGCCACGGAAACTGATCGAGCGTCCTTTCTTCGATAACTCTATATTTACGGAATGGGATTTAAAAAAAAATATTTCTTGTTTTGGATATCCTTTGGTAGGGAGGGGAGAGGGGAGAGATGGGAGGGGGGAAATCTGGAAAGGGGAAAAGGGCTGGGGCTGGGGGCAAGGAGGGAGGGGCAATATGGATGGGTTGAGAGGGAGGGCACAGGCAAGTGGGGTGAGAGGGAGGGCACAGGCAAGTGGAGAGAGAGGGGTATAGAGGGAAGAGAAGTGGAAGGGGGATCAAAAATGGGAGAAAAGGGAAATGGGTTAGGGGATAAGGTGAGGGAGAGATCGTGCATATAGTGGGGAGGGGATGGGAGAGGGAGGGGAGAGAGGTGAAACTGGGAGAAATTTGGGAGAAGCGATAAGGAGGGGGAGAGGAGCAAAAGGGTCAGAGATGGGAAGAGGGGGAGAAGGGGAACACAGAGTAGAGGCGCAGTGGGAAGGAGAAGGGGGACAGGGTGGATGGTTACAACGAGATGTTTGAATCCCATAAATGGACACACACACACACGGACAGACAGACAGACTTTAATTTTTATTATATACTAGCAGAAAACCCATCGTTGCCCGGGTGAAATGTACGTTAGTAAATAAACTAGGAAGAATTTGATATTTTTTATTTTTCGCAAACAATATTCTCATTCTATGAACTAACTTACTCTTGTTCAGAAACCTTACAGAACTTCTCGATACACAATATTCTAAATTTTTCCGTTTCGATTATATACGAACAGATTACTTTTGCTACTAACTCTAGAGCCGAGGTCTCCAAACTACGGCCCTCGGGCAAGATCTGGCCCGCGAGGTTAGTTCATCCGGCCTGCCGCTGCACTGTGCCACAAATGAACATTTGAAAGCAATTCTCCTGATTGGATGCAGCAATTACAAAGCAAATATTGATGATATCTTAGAAGCTAAACGACAGCTTCACAAATCTCACTAACCTTTTTTGCTGCTTAGTTTGTGAGACTCTTATTTTTAACGACGCCTTCTTTGATAACCTTTTTGGTAAATAAATATGTTTGTTGTCTTTTCTTTAATTTTTGTGTACTTTGTATTTTGTGTATTGGTAAATAGATATGTTGGTTGCCTTTATTTTTTTGTGTATTCACTACATATATTGTATTGAACAAGATGGTTTCGCAGCTCGCGCTCATCATTTTCTGTTATCTGTCCCACTGCGTAAAGATTTGGCCCCCCCTGCACTAGAGCAATCAACATAGAGTTGACCATAAGAAAAACAGAGTTCAGCTAATTGTAACTATGACACTAATAGAGTCTCACCTTAAGATATTTTTTAATTGCCATTGCGAAACTTACACGGATTGGGAAATGTAGTCTTCTTAATTTAAATGGCAATTCTGACCCTGATGGATTTAGTGATATTCTCTAAATTTAGATATCTTCTCCTTTTCCACTTGCAGTAGGAATGGTTGCCTCCAATATACCTTTCACAAAGTAAGTTGTAGTTTTTGTAGTTTTGCTGAAGGTTAGGTAATAATACCTTTGTCTTGAGATTAATAATATTTTTAATAACTATGCAGAATGGAGATATTTCTATTATATTGGAAATATTTCTATTCCACCATCAGCATCAAGAGGTACTTTGCCATTTCCCAATGTCACAATGTTTTTGGCAATTTGTGCTGGCAGGTGATACCTCAGGAGCTCTGCTCACTGATGTCTCTCATTGTCCTGCCTAGTGCTTCTAAGTCTCACTCATGAGACACTGAATGAGGTACCTGGCGTTGCCTGGGTACAAAAAAATCATAAGCAAGATATAAGTTGAAATTCTTATATTTATTAAAAATTATTCCTTAACCAATGCTACATCATAACACTTCTTGGTAGGCAATATTCTTCGTCTTTCCTTGTAGTGCATAGACAAACAGATTGCTTTTTCTTCTCAGATGTGAAAAGTGATGTAGAATAAAATTAACCTGTCTCAACGAGGGTTTGGTTCCAATTCATGTTCTCTTGGTCGAACAGACGAGGCAAGTTTAGAAAAGTGCCCGTAGTTCCATTTGAGCGTGCCACCTAGACACTCAGGACAACATCCATTCTATTTCTAGGAAGTTTTTACATAAGGATACATTTTTTCTTTTTATATAGATTGTATAACGTTTCTTTCTATAGATGGACATTCACACACACATACAGACAGACAGACTTCCTTTTTATTATATAGATATATATTTTTATTATATATATATATATATATATATGAAACTATAATTATAGTTAAAGGGTGGTGCTGAATGTATTTATATATGCCAAGGAAAGGTAGGTAAATTACTCCTAAATTCCTGATATTAATATTACATAACTTGTGATGGGAAAATGCTCCATCAAAAAACCCATTTGTGCTGTGTTTTAGTTTCAAACTTTGAAGGAAAGTGGTGATCAGTCAGTCTTTATATTGTTTGGTGTGAAAGGGAATTCCTTATGACATGAGTTCGTGAGTGGCCTTTAAGGAGCTTATCTATTTATGAATGAGTCCATTTACAAGGGGAATTTGAATTATTAATTTCCCTGAAGGTATGTACCACTTCAAATGGAACGATCAATCTATAAATAACTAAATAAAAAATACCTATGACCAAATAATAAAATTATAGACGAAAAAACAGGAGAAAATTACGCTGCCACAGCAACGGCCAGCTTTTTTCGGGGGTTATCTATATTAAGATCTCAGCTCTCTTATTTCTGTATATCACTTCCCACACATTTCCATTATCAAGTAGTTTAAGCTTGGTGTGGATGCGCGCTTGGTTTCGCGCCAGCCACATATGCGGATAGTTTTCGGTCGCATAAAGAAGGAATGAGCCAATTTCCGTTTTCATCCTTTCCATCCTGCAGGCATAGTTGTATTTGGGGGATAGTCTTTGGAGGTTCGAACGAAGAAGTTAAATTGATGAGATGTGTTGCCTTGCTCATTGATCCCGTTAGCAGAGTCGGTTAAGTACTGGTCTAGATCAGTGGCTCTCAACCTTTTTTTACCAATGGACCCTTTTCCTTTAAAAAAAAATTTTGGTGGCCCCAAAACTCTCAAATTTTTAACTAATAAAAAAGGAAAGGAATTGTATCAATAAGTAAAAAGAATAGTAAATAATTATGCTTATTTTGAAGGAAAACTTCAAGTTTAAACTACTACGAATAAATTATATAATAGTTAAATTCTATGGAGCATTTATGTATATTAGTAAATAATTTATAATATACCTTTAAAAAGATAAGTGAGTAATTAAATAAAAAATGTAGATTTATTCAATGAGATCCCTGTGACTGATGTTGCTAAGCGAGTTTTTTTATATTCGGCTCCATCGATGTCAATGATAGTCGAAGATCACCCCTATGCACAATGGCGAGTCTATTACGAGCTTTTGACAATAAGTGAGAAACACGACTAAATACTGATTCAACAAGGTAAGATGATGGAAAAGCAGTGACGTAGAGTTGTCCTTTATCCCAGAGTAGTGGATACTTTTTAGCAGCTTCATTTGTTTTTTATATATCATGGTTCCCATCTTTAAACTTTGCCTGCAATATTTCATCACTTTGTACTTCAATGAGGGTTTCCTGTAAATAAATGTCTACATCGGCAACATTAACTTCGAAAGAAATTGTCACCCAAGTTGGTATATCCATTATGAGTAAGTCACTAAACCGAGCTCGCATATCTTTGTGTAAATTTTCCAAGTATTCAACATACAATGCAAGATCATCATCGTGCAGATCGCTGCTAGTTAAGGCCAAATGCATGATGACTGATATTAATCTTGTACAACTGTAGCTTTTTCAGGAAAGCAGTAATTGCACCGTTACTGGATATGAGATCAGAATTTTTTCCTTGGAGCTGTTTATTAAGTAAATTGATTTTTTCAAATATATCTGATAAGTAAAATACATGACATTTAGTTGCAAGCAGTTGTTCTCCAAGATGGGTGTTGGCCAGAATTAAGATAATAGAATCCCAAAGTGCAATAAAACGATGAAGACAATTCCCCTTTGACAACCATCTCACATCAGTATGCATTACAAGAAGTTCAAACTCTTATTTATTTTGACTACAGAATTCAAAAAAGAGGCGGTCTCTTAGAGAATTTGATTTAATATGGTTAACCACTTTTATCAAAACACTAAGGGCATCATGTAGGCGTCCACCCAATTTCTTAGCAACTAAGTGTTGACGGTGTATCACACAGTGTATGCAGAATAGTCCGGAGACAGCTTGTTTCAAGTATGCAATAAAACCTTTGTATCTGCTAGTCATGGATGATGTACCATCAGTAGCACATGCCATTATGTTTTTGAGTGGAATATTGCTTTCCTTAAAATATGCAGCAACTTCATTAAAAATTGTTTCACCTCTTGTGTCTGTCTTAAGACTTCTGGCGAAAAGCATTTCCTCTCTGGGTCCTTAATCATCCATAAATCTAACATATGTTAGTAGAATTACTTCATTATCTCTTAATGTTTATTCATCAAGCTGAAGCGCAAACTGTTTTACTTACAAATTAGCTATTAATTGTTTTTCAACATCCTCTGCCATTTCATCAATGCGTCGTGACACAGATGAGTTGCTTAACGAAATGGAATTAGTGATTTCACTTGTACTTTGCTTCAGAACTGATAAAATTATAACAGACACTGCTGGAAAAATTACTGTTTCACCAATATTATGAGGTTTTCCAGCCTTTGCTATTATCTTGCAAATTTCATAAGATGCCAATAAACCATCATTTAGTTTGCTTACTTAGCTGTTAAACACTTGAACCACTATTTTTCTTGCTAAAAAATCATCACGGAGTTTTCTAAAGTATTCTGTTGGTTTGTCTTTCTTTTCATTGTGCATGGTTTTCAGATGTATTTTAAGTTTACAAGGGCTCAGGCTTGCATTTGAATGTACATCCATAAATATGAGGCCCATTGGTTTAGTTGCATTCTGTGGTGATGAAATAAATCCGTAAGACAAATATTCAACAGAATACTGTCAGCACTTCTTCTTTGTTAGCGCCACCATTAGTTATCTGTAAAAATATATCAGAAGCTGTTATAGAATATATTACAGTTTATAGTTAGAAATTATATGTAATTTGTTAACAAAACTAAAAGATAAATTTGCAACTAATACAGAGAGAAGTGAGTGACCTTGATATTTTAAGGTGAAATAGGTATGATAATTTGGTCACTTTTGAGTTAAAGTACAGTATATATATATATATATATATATATATATATATATATATATATATATATATATATTATACGAGAAAAAAAGAGAGAGAAAAAGAAAAAGAGAGAGAGCTACAAGGAGCTACAAGGCAAAAAAGTACCCTAGAAGACTTTGCGATCCATACAAGGAGGGTACTTTTGGCGCAATCTTCAAAGGTGTCCGTTGGCAACCTCAAAGATCACTCGCGAGGATCTTAACGGTGACTTCGCAAGACTTGAACTGGTCAACAGATTCACTGTTGAACACTTCCGTCGGAAGTGCGTTCCAACTACCACAGATACTATAAGTGAAGAATTTCCCACACAGAGCACAATGGTATCGCTTCAGTTTAAGTTTAAAGACGTGATTTCTTGTTCTCCCCTCGCTGAGCTTGGAAAATATATCCGTATTCTATTCTGGCTAAGCCTCGAAGTATTTTAAACACTTCGATGAGCTGACCACGTAGTCTCCGGTTCTCCAGCAAGAACATTTCTAATTTCCTTAATCTATCTTCATAACTTTACGTCTGATAGAGAGAATCATTTTGGTTGCACTGGCTTGCACGGGTTCCAATCTCGCAATGTCCTTTTGAAATAAAGGACTCCAAAATTGTACTGCATACTCCAGGTGCGATCGGACGATGGAGTTGTACAGACACAGTACTATCCCCTTGTTCCGATTTTCAAACTGTCGCTTTATATACCCTAAAATCCTTTGGGCTTTCTTCTCCACCTTAATACACTGTTTCGATAACTTGAGGTCACTCGTTATAGTTAAACCCAAGTCCTTCTTAGTTTCGGTGGATTCAAGAGCAGTGCCCTTAAGGATATAGGGTGATTGCGGACTTCGGTGGCCGATATGCATCACTTTGCATTTGTTTACGTTGAAAGGCATTTGCCACGTATCAGACCACTCCCCAATCTTTCGAAGATCATCTTGCAGGCGGGCAGTATTTCCATCCTTTGCAACGTTCAAACCAAGCTTGGTATCGTCGGCAAATTTAGAAATCTTGGCAACCATGTCATCGTCCATGTCGTTGATGTAGATGATGAATTAGTAGTGGTCCTATGACAAAACCTTGAGGCCACCCGCTAGTAACGGGCACCCACTCAGCAGCCTGTCCATTCACCACCACCCATTGCTGTCTGCCACTTAGCCAGTTCTCTATCTAGCCTGCTACTTTTCCGTCTATGCCCAGCGCTCGCACTTTCCGGAGAAGGCAGCGGTGTGGTACCTTATCAAAAGCTTTCTGAAAGTATAAGTACACCACATCCACCGCCTTTTCCCGATCGTGCTTACTAAAGACGAAGTGGAAGAATTCCACAAGGTTCGTCAGGCATGACCGTTGCCTTCGGAAGCCGTGCTGGGAACTCCTCAGTAGCAGGTCTGGCTCTAAATGCGACGTCATTTTGTTTACCATGATGCTTCCATGAGTTTACCGACTATATAGGTCAGACTAATAGGTCGGTAGTTCGACGGTTGGCTACGGTCTCCTTTCTTGAAGATAGGAGTCACCTCCGCTTCACGCCAATCTCTAGGACCGCATTCGGCCTGGATTGACACGTTGAAGATTGCGCTTAGGTGTCGTGACACTTGATCGCGCACTTCTTTCAACACTTTAGGGCCAGGTGACTTATTCGTCATTAGGTCACTGATCTTTTTTTTATTTCCCCTTCGGTGAAGTCCAAATCCTCCAGCTTTTCCCCCCGAGTAGGAATCCGTCGGCTGAAGGATGGGACCACACTTTTCAGTAAACACGGAAGAGAAGTAGTCGTTGAGGAGGTTAGCGTTTTCTGGATCTGAGTACTTTGATGTCCTCTCCTCATTCCTTAAAGGGCTAATCGATCGATGGATTAGTTTACGGCATTTACATATCCAAAAAACTCCTTGGGATTTTCTTTACAGAGTCACGCCACTCGTAGTTCCTCAGACCACTTAGCCGCCCTTATGCTGGACTTCACTCTCCTGGCTAGCCTCCGGTACTCGTCAAAGTCACCCGAGATCTTCGATTGCCGGTACACCTTTCTTTTCTCCCTAAGCATTTGGCCGATTTCTCAATTAAACCCCTTTGGTTGAACAGAAAACCGAAGGGAGCATTTCAGAGGGATGAAACGCGATTGAAGACTCTTGAATGTGGTTTTAAAACTGTTCCACAAGTCTTCAACAGCATTGCACACTTCTAGCCTCGCGTCACTCAGTCCAGCGCGTAGACCTGCAAAGTCTGCTCTTCTCAAATCATTTTCCTCGATTTACTAGTTGCAGGCTCTGCCTTCGGGACTTTGACTACAAATCTAATTAGTCGGTGGTCACTGCCACCGAGCTCTTTACCAACAGGAAGGTCCTCAACGATGTCATCCTCAGAGGGGAAAACCAAGTCGAGGATATTGTCCCCTCTCATTGGCTCTCTCACCCATTTAGTCAGGAACTCGTTGTTCGCGAACTCCAGGAGTAGTGCGTTCACGCCTCAGGGTTCTCTGGTTTCCCAGTCAACTTGTGTGTTGAAATCCCCCCTGACGATACACACTCTGTCTTCGACAAGTTTTCCTAGTAGCTGGTACAGATCTCTGTCCTTTTCAACGAGTTGAGCATGAGGTCTATAAAGCACTAGGTTCCTGTATTTGGCAGGACTTATCTCTAGGCCAACACCTAGTAGTTCAGGTCGGATACGATGTTGCAATCCGTCGAGTTGACAGTATCCTTGACATACTACATCACACCGCCACCCTCTCTGTCTGGTCTATCTTTCATGAAGAGCTGGTAACCAGGAATCATGAATTCACCTTAAAAATATCGGCTTGAGTTTTATATCCACGACTCCGTTATGGCCACCTTCTTAGGTTCCGCTGTTGATACGAGGCTACGGAGCTCAAGAAACTTATTCCTGATTGACCTCGCATTGAACAGAAGAACTTTGAGGGAGTCCCCCAGTGTAGGACTCCCTACGCTCTTCTGTTTTCCGGCATCTTTTGTGTGGCAGTACCCCTCTTTTCCACATCTAAGAACGTTGTTCCAGGAGTGACACGGGCATACTGTCTTACGTCCACCTTCACTCTGGGTCGGACGCTCCTCTGTGTCCGCTCTACGACATCCTGGATTAAGTTACAGAGTACAGCCTTTCCTTTGAATAAAAAGTGCACTCCGTCCCTTTGGTAGATGTCGTTTCGACCGTAAAAGGTGCGGTAAGGGTCCAGAAAGAAAATGCCCTCCGCCGTACAGAGGTCGGACAGGCGCTGGTTCAAGGTCACGTTCCTTGAGTGAGCTGGAGATGGAGAGAGAAGACATTTTAAGATAAACCATTGCAATTATATGGCTTGAAGAGGCCAATAATCGTGAGTAATTTAACTAACCATCCTAGTTAACATATATAACTTTGCGGTACTTCAAGTACAATATATTGTGCACTATTGCCATTTCTCTGGATCAGAATGTACGTCACGAATTATGTTTCAGAGTGTGTGTGTGTGTGTGTGTGCGAGGGAGTGTATTAGAAATTAATTTCACACGCACGTGTTGATATTTGTGACATAACATAACATAACATGTCATAACATGACACAACGTAAAGTAACATAATATGATATGACATAGCTCAACATCATTATGATATATGAAATAATATTTGATGCAATACGATGCGATACAAGATGATACAATAATTACGATACGCTATATAACACCATAATACACTATAATATAATACAAAATAACATATAATAGTATAAAATGGTATAATATAATAATTTAGTAAATCCAGGAATCAATAATTACTCCTCGCTTTGATTCATATCTAATCTGATGGAGTTGATTATTATAATCAATTGGAATAAAGGGTTCCAAGCTTATTAAGTTTGCGAAGAACGTTCTACATAGGAATGCTATTATTTTAATACATTTAATCCCATCTCTAAGAATTTAAGTACATAGTAATGATATTATAATAACTTACTCATTAAACACCAAAACACGTTTTAAGAACAATTAAAACTGAAAAATATTCACATGAATACTCTGAGTTCACACTGTGTATCTGTATGAGTTGGACCCGGAGGTGAGAGGGTGCCAAATAATGTTTTCTATGAAGAGCATTAATAGAAATTAAAAATTGATACTAATAAATAATTTGAACGATAATGATATATATAAAATATATTAAAAAAATGGTGTTATAAAATTTCATTGTTGTTTTTACTGCTCAGAAATTATCGATTGCAAAAGTTAATATTTGAAAAAACAAATTGGCATCTAACAGTACCTTATAAACACGCGCTACCATCCTCCCTCCTCCCTAACCCCCTCCCCTCCCCCACTCTCTCTCCTTTTATCTTTCTTTCTCCATTCTCAGTAATAATAACAGTTCTGAAGTAGAATTGCTCTATGGCCAACCAAAATATCACCGAGGACCACAATTCGTTATTTTATGTGTGTTGACCCAAGTAATGTTGCATGGCCCCCTAGGGGCCATGTGGCCCACGGTTGACAACAACTGATCTAGATAATCATAGTTCTGAGGTACAAGTCCTTTCCTGTTTTTTTGGGGGGGAGGGGGGGCTTTTTACGGGGTCAACTCCATTAAGATCACTGCTCTCTAGATAGAGACATTGTCAAAATTCTAAGATTGCTATATTTTTTCATATAAGAAAACTAATCGAAATAATCAAACGTTCCATTTTTTTATGTTTTTCTGATAATTGTAGGTGAAATATATGTGCATAAACATTTGAAATGATATTCGTATTTGCCTGATATTCCTCCACTTTTGTTTGTATCAAATAATCATTCACAACTGCACACAAATTCCATATTTTATGTTTATCAAACACCAGTTTGATTATCACCCCGAGGAGAACCTAATTTAATTGGGGTAGGGGTAAATATATGTGTAGGGAGCCTTTTGAGAAAAAAGAGAGAAGTTGGATGAAAGTTAGTGCACGATGTTACCAAAAAACAAACAGAATTTTCCCAACATTACCTTAGGGTGAGACGAAATATTAATTTCCCCTCTCCCTTCGCTAGCTTTCATCGAGGCCAGTAAACCAAGAAAAGCCACCTTCGAACGCAAGCTGCTTTTGATCTTTCTCAACACACACACTTCAAGGCGAAAAACAATTCACATCTCGAAAAATTTACGATCCGAAAAGTTTATCAAGTAAAACACTCTACCACGTAGCGAGTACGACAACTAAACCATCCAGATGACAAGCAGTCATAGCATCTGCCTTTTTTAAATTGTGAGCAAGCTTGCCAATGGGAGAAACCCGTCCTTGACCTGGGACCTTACCAGGAGGTAATCTTGACGTTCATATGAAGCATTTGAGTGGCCAGGAGACTTCTTCACAGGAGTGTAACCACTCTCTATAAAGTCATTAAGGAACCTTAGTTGGTGATGCTTTGATGCAATACCCTTAGCAGCTATCTTGTTTCATTTCATTGCAACAATGGTTGCATACTTTTATTTGGAAAGAGCCATTTCGGGAATTTAAAAAGATCCAAACATTTATCTATACAAAATATCTTACGAAATAGATTATAGTAACTCAACATCTTTCAATTAACGCATATTTGTCATTTGTTTACTCTTTGAATCGAATATTAATGATCCAGGTACATTCAAATAATTATTCCTATCACAAATGAAAGGAAGAAAAATATATATTAGTCTCAGAACTTTGTGCAATGATATATATATATATATATATATATATATATATATATATATATAAGGTGCAACTCCAGGTAATCAGCGTCAATCGGGCACATCACAGATTTCGAATGAGACATGTATAAAAAATGGTCAGAGACGTAATGCACACCGCAGACTTATATGTGCACAGAAAATTTAACTATAAGATAGAAATATAGTTTTAATATATATATATATATATATATATATATATATATATATATATATATATATATATATATATATATATATATGTATTTCAAATAACGAAAGCAGCGTGCGCAACAACCATTAGCCAGAGACTTCTCTGAGTGTCATCTGTACTGTAAACTGGACAAGAGATGCCATTTAGTCTTTTACACTTACCAAGTTCGTTCGTATAAACCAGAGATTCTTGATGATTTTTCGTTCCTCAAGAATATTGTAGAACGGAAACCTTCCATGGATTGGAATTTAAATCCTAATTTCGATAGAAATCTATTGTTGAAAGAAAACATTGAATTTTAATTACTTTTAACTTTTACGATTGTGGAAGCATGAAACTCATACGCCGTTATCACACAGAATTGGTCTAGTCAAGACAGATCAAGAGAGATCAACTGTCTTCACCCAACTTTGATAACGGTGTCCAGCCACAGGGTGGCAGCCGTGTCTATCTTTCCACTCTTGGGGTAGAAGGGAAGGAAATCTTTCTTATTTCCCGTTTGCCTCGTCGAAGACCAAAATTATCAAGGTTTATGTTTGCTTAAACCCCATTCGATATCCCTTGGGAATCTCGCTTAATTCCCTTTTGCCTCGTCGATGCCGGAAATTCTTAAGGTGCATGTTTGCTTAAGCCGCGTTTGATATCCAATTGGGAGGCCCTCATGCGCGAAGCTCTTTTTCGACCATGACTGTGGCTCCTATTTTAGGTGATATCTTCAAATCGTCAGCAGATAGAGAGAACGTGAGTTTCTTGCAGTCCGTCCCCTAGTATTGGTCTCACGTGATGTGATCCCCTCGCCATTGGGATTTTGTCAGCAGATCGTCTTCGTGTAATCCACCCTGATCAGAGGAACATTATGGAAACCCCTTTATACCAGGTAAGATTGTCCTTCGTTTCTCTCGTCTCACTACATTGGTTGAGACTTCCTGTCATCCGCAGACGAATCTCGATTTCGTGATTACTTCTCCCTGGAGCCGAGGTAATCTCAACCCCCTTCAGAGTCTCTCTGGATGCCTTTGCATGGTGACTGCATCGATGAAAACCTGGCCATTGGCATGCTACTTTCCCAGTTTACCCTCCAGAGGTAACCGGGAGTCCTTTCCTCGTAAATCCCACCTCTTAATTCCCAGTCCCAAGAAGAATTCCCCATTTGGTGTAACGCCACTAGACTTGCTAAATCTTTCATTCAATCCAACTTATTGGATCACTTATATATTTGCCCGAACTTAGTTTCCTTAATCTTTTCCTCTCATAATATTCTCTTGTCGTACAGATTATTATTTTGAGTTCCATATTTATCTGTGCCCTTGTTTTTATTATTTGTATTAAAGTTTATTTTTGTAGAGGTGTTTATCTTTTGAATAACCCTTGAGACGAACCTGGCAAACATATTCCCTTTTAAAGAGCCAACCTATAATATGTACCCGAGCGTAGCGCCGATAGTGGCTGCATACGTAGAGTAGGGTGTACCTCTAGAGACTTTTTGGTCTCACTCCTTTGCCTCTCGACAACGATTATAGATAACAACTCATGCCGTAACCTCTGAGCCCGAGTCAAGCTCGTGTGAACGATGTCGAGAGAACGTCTGCTACGACTGGCTCAATAAAATGAGCTTACTTGAAGTGAGTGTTGGCAGAAATTATATCAGCTTGCAAATACTCGTACATGTTCACTTTACTAAATTTATACTCGGCTAAGCCCGAACGGCCCGAGTGTCGAACTCGCCCATGATATATATATATATATATATATATATATATATATATATATATATATATATATATATATATATAATTATATATAAATATAGGCATCAACAGTTCTTTTTTGCAAAGGAGTGATTAAAAATACCCAAAATATTTTCTAAAAAGTTCTAATGGAAGCAAGGAAATATATATATGAAGATATTTAATTTTTTTATTAGGTTGTGACCCAATATATGATTTGAATCTGTTTCTTTCTCCCTCATTCGTAGGGAACATTGTCATTGGAAATCACATTGTTTAAGGGTTGCTGAATATTTGAGATGGGGACGAAAATTTTATATGAATGCGAAGTTTTTTGTTCGGACAAACGTGCCGCTTTTGGGATTAAATTACAATAAAGATCTACCCTTTCGGTTGAATTCAGCAGAACGTTTGGGGTCAGCTTTCATTTAAATACTGCAATTGTTAGACAAATATTTCTCTAGTAAGTGCTTGCGTATTCATAATGAAGTCATAATGACTCTCATTTCAAACAGCACTAAATGCAAAACAACCTTTTCTGTTGGAGACCTTGTCAAGGAGTAGGAATGAAATTCTTTTGTTATCAAAACATTCTGATTTTGGTTTAATAATGTAGTAATAAAAAAAGTGTAATTTATTTTACAGTTCTGTCAAGAAATGCCTCGAAATTAAAATGAGATGATGGAATATTTGCATGTTGTAAACTTTGTCCATTCAACAGTACATGTGGCTTACAAATAGCAGCTTTGCTGCTCATAGGGCGAGCGTTACTGCCTTGTTGGCTTCCAGGCCAACTGAATTTCATGTGATCTAGTTCTGTTACATGAAAGAGCTTCAGAACTTGGTCTTCTTTAAAAGCCTAGTATGACTTGTTAAGGGATATATCGACTCTGTTGCACTTTCCTCTTTTGCTGCTCAGTTAAGAGTTGTACCTTTGAGGAGCACCGTCCACTTGGCAACCTCCGATTTGTGTGCGTGGCTACATAAACCCGAGCAACTTCTTTTTATGCACCAAGAGTTAGAGCCTCTGAAAGGTCCGAAAAATCGAACCGAGATAAACAAAAGCGTCTGTACGCGAGATGAACCCCACCAATAAGCCCTTCCTTTTCTTATGCTCACGATTTTCCAATTTGTAGCAGGGCTCATTAATATACAGCGAAACCTGGCCCAACTATGGTGTTGGGGTGGGAGAGGTCCCCGAAAATACGCCTCAGCCAACATGCCTTAGCCACTTTCAGCCTATCAACGCCAGGGAGGAGGCTCCGTCCCTTTCCTATCTCCGAGTATGGCTTTTTCTAGTAGGTCTTTTTTTTAGTTGCCGTCGTGGACTTCCTATTTCATGCGACCCTCTTTTCCTCTATGTTCTTTCAAGGTCCAAGTAAAAGATTGAGTATGGACAGAAAGCGTCTCGCTCGGTCCTCATTGGAGAAGAATGGCGGAGTGGATCTCCTCAGCGAGACTAGGGCAGGTGGATCCAATTCGTTCAATCTTCACTCTTTAGATCCATGACTCGTAACATTTTCAGGGGCCAGCGTGCCGTTTGACTTGTACAATGCCTAGAGAGTGTATGGACAAATGGTGTCGCCTTAGTAAAGGAGGGTCCCCAATGGCTTCTTGATTAAGACGGCTACACATCGTTTGGGAAACACCCTCGTGCTTCAGTCCACTCCAGGTTGCTAATTTGAGAAGAGGCAGTGTCGAGGGTTTAGTAAGTGGGTAATCCCAGTCCCACTTCCTGGACAATTATTTTATTACCGCACCGAGGTGAAGCAGAGGTGAAGCATATCCAATACACCTACCTTAGCCACTTCCGGTGAATAAGAATAACCCCCGTGCGTAGCCTTTTGATCAAAACTAAGATAATGATCCCCTGAGTGTGTTCTCCACTCAATATAAGCCAACTATGGGCAGGTCGGTGGAATAATGAGTTTTGAGCCGAGGTGATTGCTTAATAATTGCCAAGGGATCGTTCAAATTAGTTAAACACACATATACATAAATAATTTATAATGTACATGAATTTGAAATTAACACAGCGTATATAAATATAAATAGGATTAATCTTGCACTCAATAAATAAGTCTACAAAAATGTCGTGGGGATTACTTGGAGATTACTCACTGGGATGTTTGCGTCTCAATGACACCAGACAGAACGAATGGAATATTATTATAGAGTTAAACACTGAATTAAGTAAGCACTTCTAATATTCGAGGGTATGGGCTCAGGATGAGAATTCGAGTACACAAATAAACTGGTGAAGTTAGAGGAGGGGATATTTCAATTAACGATACCTTTGAGTTCGTAAGTATTTTTGAAGGGGGGTCGTTGAAGATCTTCTTCTGGTGACGATGATCGCACCTAGTCCGGCCGTCTGAGGTTACCGAATTTGAGGGTAATCCTAGACCGGTGATATACTGATCCTTTGCCAGATCACGAAGGTGACCCAAGCGGTGACTCAATCGGACTTCTTCCTCGAAGTACCTGTCCGATTATTCGGCTCATGGAGTGGGTAGCCAAAACCGATTATCTAGCTACGTCTAGGGTAATCCGCAGAGGGAGGTTCTGTGTAACCTCAGACTCTGAAAGGAAGGGGGGCTGAAAGAAGTTTGGCACCTACAAGTACCGTGACGACAACAACCAATTCCCCGAGGAGTTCCTTCCTTGCAGCGGGCGAAGGGTTTCTTATGTGGATCGAGTGTCACACAAACTCGATGTAGGTCCAAGGGCTTCTGCCTGATTCCAGGGAGAAGACTTCTTTTTATTCCTCCCACGAGCAAAATCGAGAAAGCGAATCGAATTCTCGTAAAATCTATATCGTCGCGCGAAAGACCTTTTTTCATCTTTGGGCCGACGATATTTCTTTCGCGCCTTCGAGCCACCTCGCAGTTTACGATGGTGCGAAAAGGGGCGATAGAGAATTGGAGGCTGGTGCATTTAGAAATCCGGGAGAGAAACGTATCTTGTGTTGGAGTATTTCTGCGTACACTTATGTACGTGGTATTTAGACTTCTACAGGCAGGTTTTCCTGCTTCTGGTGGCGAGAGGCAGATAGGTAACTACATCTCTGCAAAATAGCAGGCTGAGGGTGACCATTCTTGGCGTGGGTCTCCTCCTTATGGGTAGAGAAGGGGTCACCTTTATCTCTGTAGTCCCAAAGCAAAATAAAATGTTGATAGGAAAGAATAAGAGTTGTTCCTTATCCAGAAGTACTGCAGGGAAGGATGGATGCCCTGCTGATTCGGCAGATGAGCAGGCCAAAGATGGTATGTCTGGTCTCGGAGAACTCAAGGCTGAAGAAAGCAATACCTAAAATGCTCAACAAAATAAAAGTATGGTTAATGAAACCTTTTTGACGTCAAGCCCTCTATTCTAGATAATACCCGGATTTTTTTAGCGTACCGGCTTCAAATGCTTGAAGATTAATTCTGCTACTGCTGAGAGCACGTACAACAGGGGACACATGCTATATCAGGCTCAGTCATTAGATAGAATTCTTGGTAAGAAACAGAAGATCGTCTGTTTCTCGGAAGGTAACGTTCTGTTGAATATGGCTGCATTCTCAAATCATCCATTCTAAATGCTCATCAGAATCTCGGAGGGTCTACAGTTGAGACTGCACTTTATCATGAACTGCGTCAAAAGAGTATTTTATACGAGGTAACTCGTTGATTACTTCCAGGAAGACCTCAGACAAACTGAACGACCAAGGAGCGGTCAATTTCAAACAAGTGAGGCTTCGATAAAAAACCCTATCTCTTTGCCAGGTTCGATAATGACAAGCTATCACTGATTTGGTATCGCTACCGATTTGAGAGATTTGTGCAATTAACGTAGAACTGATACAGCTGTCATCGCATTTTTTTATATCAATAGAACTTATGCTGATCTTGACCCGCTCGGCCAACCCGCTGATAAAGTTGGTGGCACTATATGTCTCAGCCCGAACCTGGCAAAAATCTGGACTTACTTCCCACGCAGATCCTTCAAAAGAGCGGAGAAGTCGCAATCCTCGACCGATTTGTTAGATTCTTTGCAAGCTAAACAACTGAAGGTGGTACTGAGGCCATCATCGAGGCTCCTAAAGTCTCTCCTCCTGAAATGACGATAGTTACAGATCAGCTTCGCCTCCTTCGCCCATGTCCAAGAAGGCTGTATGGGTCTTTGTTATGTTGGCCCTCTCCGAAGGACGATGGTCCTCGATACTAAGCAACCCACCACCGACATATTTCGAAGGAAGAGAAGATAAAGTCTCCTACGTCAAGCAAGAGGCTGAAGGTCTCTTAGCTTCTAATGATTCGTTAGATTCATATCAGTCTAAGGCCATCACTGGGGCCCTTAAACTCCTTACTCTTGAAAGAACGGTAGCAAGAGATGAACTTCGGCTCCTTTGCCAATGTCCAAGGGTGGAATAAGGGTGTTTTGGAATGGCGGTATTCTCCAAATGACGAATGACCTTCGATCCTAAAGGCTCCCCAACGTCCAAAGGTTTCAGGGTCAGGAGAAGATAAAGTCACCTACGATGAGTGAACATGCTACAGCAAGCCCCAGAAGTCAGCAACGCCTTCATAGTTTTCCTCTGCGAACAATCCATTGAAATCTTTTGCAGATAGGCTGAAATGTACGAGCCAACACTACCTCTGAATACACTCCACAAATGATTCTCATTGCCTTTGTAGCTATATTTATCATTCTACTCATCCAGTGAGCTAAGTGGAATAGCTTCGTTGATCAATTATTTATCCTCCTTGAGGTTAAACACCGAAATAAGTAGGTACAACACGCTATAAAACAGAAGAGTTAACGAACAATTACTCGACTGTTTCATACCATCCGACATTGGTTGTGGTGTGGTTGGTTAGCTCATATTTCATAGTGATGAAAGAGCAAAGGAAGTTTCCGGACATCCGAATATATTTGGGGGTGTTGGGTGCATACGGGCCTCTTCCGTTGCCTGATCATGTGTTTGTCTTTCATTGTTTTGTTTTGTGTGGATTTTGTTTTGAAGTTCCTTTTATATTGTTTATTTACTTTTTATTTTGCCTATTTTAGAGCATATAATGAGGAATATTTGCAATTTTGGCATCTATGTCCTTGTTGTGAGGCGCCAGTAAAAGGCATTAAAAAATCCATCCAGTCATTAACATGATGTGGCGTAACTTTTTTAAAATCAGGTGCGGTATTTTTATTCTGATAAGCCTTGTCGTGACCCTGTTTTTAGCTTCCTAATTAGTACCTTAATTAATATTTAAATCATTTTATTATAGATTAGGGGGATGCATGTTTTTTCCAGATGTAATACAAAATCCAATCTTGTCATATGAGATATTTAGCCATTACAGCTGAAGACCACTATTTATAGTTTTAATCAACTTGCAGCAGTCTTCAGTGGAATGTTTTGCTTTATTTCCCTTTACTGTATATTGAAAGAACATCGTTATTCCTTATGTTATTTGGCAGATGTATTTTGTTTCAATTCTATCCACATATTTTCCATGAAGTTCTTGCCTGGGTTTTATGATAATGATTTTAAAATAAGAAAATATTAATTTTGAAATCTTCATACAAAATACTTACTAAAGTTACTATATGTGTTTGGGTCATTGTTCTATCGAAAATAAAACGGCCTCCATCCACGATTTAACCTCCTTTATTTGTAAGGATGAAGGATTTTTTCTACATAATTAATCTTTTATATTTTTTCTATTGAACTAAATAACTATCTTTGCCATTAGCTAAAAATAACCCCATAACATGAGTTTTCATCCAACGTGCTTTAAGGTTGATATGATGTTTATTAGAAGAAGCACTCCATCTCCTTTCAACTTAACATTTTTTTCATTTTACTTTATGCCACCTTCTTTCAAAATGTATTATTTAGGGGACGGTATGGTTGTTTGCCAACGTTCAACTTTTTGACACATATATAGCTTCCTACTAACCCTGTCCAAATTTGGAGGCATTTTAGTGTGGGAATCTTTTCATTTATGTCTCTCAAACATTAACTTCAGTTGCAGCTAAAACTTGCCATATTTGCATCTTAGTAGCGAGTCAGTCAACTTTACCGTCCATTCAATGTTATAATAACTGCTGTTGATAATTTTGGTTTCATTTTACTGCTTGGCAAAGAATACACTGTTGGAATATTCATATAATTGGATGTTAATGCTGGTTGGACTGATGTTCCTTGGATGTACATTCAATTGTACATTTTTACACACGTGTTAAAGAAGTTTATCATTGTTGTCCGTTACTCTTTAAAGCTACGGTGCCTCTACTAACTATAAAAACTGTTGAAAAAAAGAGTACGTCTACAAGGCACACTTTAAGGAGCCAGTGGCATCAGTGTATATGTAAAAATAGGCAAACCATTTAACATTATAGGAGCCAATATTGAGAAAGCACAATGAAGCACGGGGATGAGCTGTGTAATATCTCATATTACACAGCAGTGGAAGCAATTCTGTAACGGAGCATGATAGAATTTTTTCCTGTTATGAATAACACAACTCACAATGTTTTTGACAAGTTGAAGTATTTGACTAATGAGCCTACATGATAGAAACTAGGGTCAGTAATCGATGCGAGATTAACGAAAACAGGAATGGGAATCTTAACGTAGTTTTTATCGAAGGAGGTCACGTAGTTTAAATTATAGCGAAGCAGAGAGCGGATTAGCCGTCACCCAGCTTCTGGTTTGTGAGATAATTGATTAAAAACGCGATACCTATGTAAAAGATGAGGAAAATGGCGATAAGAGATAGAGCTAGAGACGAGTAGGACGAAAAGAACCCGTGATCGTCTTCTTTTTGAGGTAACTTCCGTTTGATAGGACGCCCTATAGCGAGCCTAATTGTAACAACAAAAGGTTCTGCGAGATGGATTGAAGGTTTAAATTCACTCACGGCGCCTTTAGATAAAATAAATCCACTTCCGGCGTCTCGGTACAATTTACTTTCGGTGGGCCCGTATAAATAGATAACGTAGGCCTGGGTAAGATTAATATTTTGCCAAAGAGGACTCGACTCATAAAAATTCTTTCTCTCGGCCTTCCTTACCGCAAGAGCCCGAAGACAAGAAAATTAAATAAGAAGAAATAAGAACTAGGAATGAGGAGACTCCCACAATGCTGTATTCGACTCAGCTTCTCTGCGGCGAAATACTCCCTCGATCCCTACTTTCGAGGCTAGCAGTGGTTGTTAGAAGACAGGTTGTATTGTCCTTCATAACCTTAAGCAGGCCGAGTACTAATCGGCCAAATGCAAACGCTATAGGGCCGAGTATTCTCTCGGGTACCAAATCCTCGGGCGGCAGATCCACCCGGAATGGTAGTTTTCTTTTGTCGGTTGTGTACGTTTGTGTATACGTGCTCACGGCTCCTAACTGCAGCTGACGTGTGTAAACCATTTTCCCATTTAGCTCTTTTATATTTCTATGTTGTATCTATTATTTAATTTTTGTTTGTACAGCAGTAAATATTATTTTGTTCCATCTAGTTTGATATCCAGAACCTCCTAGTTAGTTGATTTAATTCAGCCAAGGCAAATAGTAACTCTTACTCGATTTAGTGCAATCTACGTTCAAAGTGCATCATTCAGGGCTAGGCTCAATCGCAGAGTGTCGTGCAGGCTTGCCACGTTCTCTTCTGAGTCAAAGGAAGCAAGCGGAGGTCAGGAAATCTAACCAGACCTACGCCACCTAGATTTATAACATTGTCAGAAAAAGTATTTGGAAAAACATTAGGGTTAGGAAAAGGAGCGAAAGTTTGACAATGAGCCAAATTCAGTTTGATTACTTACCAGTAAATCCTCAGTTTTACACGTTTCATTTTCATAAATTTGTCATAGAATCTCATTAATAACTCGTCTTCTGATTGAATCTTTCTAAAGGTCTTGCAATCGATTATGTGGGGCAATAGTCGAAGATTCACGTCCCATTAATATATAAGTTTAATGATAGCCCATGGCAAACCAAAAGAATGACAAATGTACGGTAGATACCAAACATCAGCGGACTTAGGGAGACCCTGCCGAACACCATAACCCACCTCGGCCAACAAAGATATAACGCCTAAAAGGTGAATAATTTCAATACGTGTAAATCAAGCTATTTTAAATTACAGATAGGCCCAAAAATTCACGAAGGCGATAAAGAATTGCGTGATCGATAATATTATAAGTAACCGAGAGATCAAAAAGGACCATAATGGAAGGCTGACTACTACTCACGTACAACGAATTTGGCCAGGCACATGTAGGGGAGATGGCTAATTATTCTAACCTGCGCTGAAGCCAACTAGAAAATCTAATCTATTTTGGAGGAAGACAGGACATTAAGAATAACTGCTAAATCAAAAATTTCTAAAACTGGAGAAAGCATTGGAAGTTGAAGAGTGTTTGAAATTAGATGATAACCACACCCTGTGAGATAGAGATGTTATGAGCTCCCCACACTTAAGACAAATATGTGGTTTTATCCTCCGTTCGCTTAGTTTTATTCCAGTCAGTAGGCATTTTTATTTTATTATTTTTTAGCCCATCCCGCGACTGCCAGCTTGGGCATTAGTCAGAAAGCAATGAACGTATATACTGACTAAGAGCGAAATGAAAACGTCTTTAAGAAACTCTAAACTCCGGAAGCTGCAAGAAAAGACCTTGGTTTGATTGCTTTATTATTTCAATACCGTAAATGAAACGTACAATTCAAGATATCCAAGCTCATCGATCTGTAATAATTCGCCATGGCAGAGTTGAGGTAAATAATTTATAATAATCATTACTGGAACGCACAGAGTATTCACTTGCACAAATTAGTAAAAAGAGAAGTTATCGTTTGTATATAGTTATTTAAATAATTATATTTATTCAGACTATGCTCAAATTACTGCATTTCAGTCTGCAGCGCGTGAAAGAAACTCAGTAAGAAGGGTCGTACGAGAATAAAGAGGTTTGAGTGCGGCGACTATGCAGCTTGCTTAAACTGATTTCTTGATATGAAAGATACGATATGTTTTCCCCTAATTTTAGTGATAGCACGACATTGTATTAAGATGAATTATCCAACTAACGTAACGGATCGTCGTACTTTATTGGGTGCTTATGAGCTTATGTGATCAATCAGATTAAGCACAAAAATAAATAAATCTTTATTAAGTTGGTCCCAGCTAATTTCCTATTCTTAGGCCGCAATCGTCGAAGCACTCCCAGAGTTACTCAAGTGAATTAACTAACCTAAGAAATTTTGAAATTTTTCCTTGATCAATTTCTTTCCTCAAATTGTGAAAAAAAAGCCAAATTGCTGTTCTTAAGCCGCATATATTTCAAATTCTTGCGAATAATATTTTTGAACCTAAAATTTACACTCATCATATCAAATGTATAGCCACTCCACCAGCTTTCACAGTTATTTGTTTGGATAACAAGGAAGTAGATCAGTTCATTTTATCCTCTGAAATTATCACACTCACGAACGTTATCTCCCATGCACTAGAAGAAGGACTACAGAAGAAGCAGCAATGGCTCAAATTTAAATACAGACTCACGTGTTAAATTAATATGCAAATCTACTCAATTGGCATCAAAGATCATTGAAAAGGGGTTTCTTTCATTCAGCATGAGAATGCCACTAGCCAACATAGCTAGAAAGAGATGCTTTTACAAACGTACATATAAGCTTCAGATTTTATGCCATGGTTGATCACAGGACACAAAATTGCCCTAAAAAAACTTCAAATCTGTTCGAAATGTGTAACCATAATCCATTTGTGGTGCAACTACAAAACTTTAGTGTAAAGATGAGTTAACTGCCAAGGAGCAGACAGAACTATGGCTATGTTTAGTCCCAAAAGAAGAGAGATTAACAAGAGAAATAAACGGAGACAAACAGGAATAACGCTAACGTGAAAAGAAGCTCATATGCATCAATGGTAAAGAACAACCAGGAAGGACCGATAACGTAGATTAATTTAGATGGAACACTCAATGTAAAATACTTACATTAATACTACACACACGCACACACGTGAGGAATATTGCAATTCCGGGAAGTTAGGCAATTACAGTAAACAGCATGCTACAAGAAAATGGTCTCAAACCAATGAAATTTCTAAAGGAAAGTAACCCATTGTCCATATTTAATTTCAATTTCACGGAAAAGACAACCCATGCACTAATAAAAGAGGCAACAGGAAATGAACAGAGAGTATAAAAAAAAAAAGATACAAAGAGCGAGGATACAGAGACTAAAAATACTGAGTAAGAATGAACACGTAATTACAGGAAATCCCTTCCAAAATAGGAAATCTAAATCCGCCAGGGAAAGAAGTCTATCTCCGAGAGATGAATCTCCCGAAGTACTCAAGAATGCAACCAGCAAAGAGACAACCTAGGCGAAACGAAAAAGAACCAGAAGAAGAAACCTCTAACTAATCTCACCGGTTAAGCAACCCCAGGATAAACGATTAATCGAACAGAAATGGAGAAATGGAATATGGAAATTAATTAAGAATTAAAAATACTACAAATTAACACATCCGGATGGAAAAATAAGGAAATTATGTACGGAAAACTATTCGAAAATAATGACCCCGATTTTATACTAATATCAGATCATGGAAGAAACATAGAAAACGAGAAAATAAATAGGTGTAAACAACTACAATATTATAGACAGAAATCCTTCAGGGGAGGCACACGACGGAAGTGAAATAGCTATCAAGCAAGGATTGCAGTTCAACGCAGCACAAGGAAGGGAAGTTAAGCAACATCATTATCACAACGGGATACCCGCCACCCACAATTACAGGGGCAAAACTTTACTAACCTATTTAACAATAGGGCGCCCGTCAATTTGATGGAGGATTTAGACACAAACAGATTCAGAAAATAACTTAATACACTGATCATCTGGAGGATACTCCAAAGACTGTGACCCAACTTTCCTACATAGATACAAGGAGAATCTTCTACAAAACCGGGCATCTGTATAGTTAACTTCAGTTTCCCCTTAGAATTTCTGGAAAAAGTAGCCGTCCCTTTCAGTGACCATACTGAAACTCAAATGCATATAAACAAGCAACCTATACACATCCTTTCAGGAAATGGAAGGCATACCAAATACCGGATTGGACAAGGTACAAAGAAGTAGTTCAGATGTACCTACCCTATCCGTTCAGGAGGTCACTCTTGATGGAATCGATGAGGAGATGCATATGAATATTGGAGAAATTAAAATGGCAGACAAGGGGGGCTATCCCAATCAACTCATTAGAAACTATACAACAAATTTGATGAACATCAGAAATGGTAGCATGGAACCAGGAGATTAGCCGGGGGCAGAAAATACAGGAAGATTTAGGCGATCAGGGGAGTCATACAACGCACTCAGGATACAAAAATGCAAATTAATATTACTAGTTTTCGAGAAAAAGAAAAATGGATTTAAAACATTGTAAAAGTAGATGTGGAAGCATCCGAAAGAAAATTTGGAAACATATTAACACATTAAAGTCAAGGAGAGTCAGTGATTGAATGAAAATCAGAGACGCGGGGAAAAAGAATTTAGAAGACGAGGCAGAAATCGCCACATTGTTCAGAGAACACTAGAAAAACGTATCCAAAGTAAGTGAAGAAAAGAACGAGAAATAAGACATTGAATTCGAACATAAAATCATGGAGAGAAATCGAGAGAATATACCCCTTCTACTTTGTAGAGGAAGCAAGAGACAAGAACTATGGGAGAGGTGCGGTCATTACACAAGATAAATAAAAGATACAATGAGAAGTTTCAGACAAAAAGCCACAATCAGATCGGGACTTACCAAGTTCGATTACCTTGAAGCTTCACCGAGCATACTGGAGAGAGTAAGAAACATCTTCAATGAGTGGTTGTGCACGGGATACTTTCCCGATGAACTAAAAGTAGCAATGGTAATATTAATCCCTAAGGCAGGAAATGCCCCAGATCAAGGGGGTAACTACTACCCCGCTTCGCAGGTAAGTTTAATCAGGAAAGAATTCGATAAAATATTCGAGAACGGACTATAAAACACCTCGATGATCAAGGTCTAATGAACAGCTGCCAAATTGGCTTCAGGAAAAACAGAATCACGGAAATGGACCTAGGAGTCATCCTAGAGAAGATTGCAAAAGCAAAGAGAGAGGATATGAGCATGGACATCGTTTGGCGGGAAGTATCCAAGGCCTTCTGCAAAGTTTAGCAGAGAGGTATGCAATTTAACTAGTCAGACTAGGAATGACCAAATATCGAAAGGATATTATGATAATATGTAACGGAGAGACGAGATTATGTGAAAATAGGACGCCATCATGGACACGAATTAATGCTGGTAGCCGTTTTGCCCCAGGGTGGATATCAAAGCCCTTTTTTATATTCAATCTATAGCGCAGATATAACGTTAACCTTAAATGAGGGCTGCCTCAAGATTTAAAATCAGTCTCTTTTTTCACGGACGTTCTTTTTAAAGCGTTGTGTATAGGACATTGTTTTTTTTTAACTGTCTGAACATACATTTCGCCGACATCAGCCTTCTGATAGCACAGGGGGACAATTTTAATCACATTTTATGGTGACTCAGATTTATCTGCCTATCTTAATTTGATTTTTCATGCTGATTTCAAATATATAATCCATTTTTACCTACATGATATAATTATTCTGTAATTTCTATTTCCCGAAAACTGCCCTCCGGGCGGACAGAGAGGGTGCCTGTAGAAAGCAAATATTTCAAAGTACATAGTAATAAGATAGTAATAAGTGTTATTGTGCAAAATATTGACATTATTTTCCCTTTTTTCAGGTCTCATGTCAGAGTGATGGCTTCTTCAAGAGAAAATTGCGTTAATGACCTAGAGACCTTCTGCTACATATGTGTCTGTTACATGCTTGTTCGTCAAAAGCACAATATATTAAACTTTGTAATCCACACTTATGAGGAATGTTTTGACGTTCTTCTTGGCGATCAAGAGAAGAAGTAGGCCCCACATGCCTTTGCCATAGTTGCGTGGAACATTTTCTTGAGTGGACGAAAGGAAAGAGAAATGGTCTTCCTTTTGAAATCCCCATGGTGTGGCGAGAGCCAAAGGATCATGTATCGGACTGTTATTTCTATCGCAACATTTCCTCGGCGATCCCTCCAGTACCTCATTCTGAGTCTTTATCAGTTCCGATTCTTAGTGGATATGCTTCCCCCGAAGATGAAAATGACGTACCTGATATGGACGTCCACGGAATGTATTCAGAGTCTGCAGATTCATGATTCATCATCGCATGCTGAACAGTCATTTGCTCCTCACTGTTTCAATCACGAGGATTTGAATGAATTGATACGTGATTTGGCGCTCTTCAAGAAAGCCGCAGAACCTTTAGCCTCCAGGTTGAGTAAAAAACATATTCTTGACAGGTCGGTACGGGTATCATATTATCGAACAAGGGAGAATACATTTGTTAAGTATTTCGCTGAAGACAATTCAATTTGCATTCTGCTACGATGTACCTGATCTGTTTACCGAGTTGGTACTTGGCACCTATAGCCCTGCTGAGTGGAGACTGTTTTGGATAGCTCCAAGCGTAACATCAAGTGTGTCCTTTTGCATAATGGCAATGACTTTGGTGCAGTTCCTCTCGGTCACTCTGTCCATCTGCGAGAAACTCACGATGACATTCTTATGTGGATCATATGTGTAGACCTTAAGATGGTAAACTTCCTCCTTGACCAGCAGAAGGGATAGACAAAGTTTCCATGCTATATCTTTATGGAAGACAGTCGAGCCCGTGACAAACACTGGTCCTATAAAGATTAGCGAGTTCGGGAAACTTTGTAAGCAGCAATGCCAAACATTGTTAGTGAGCCAATCGTAAGTCTAAAGAAGATTGTTTTCCCTCCACTTCATCTCAAACTAGGGTTTATGGAGTAATATGTCAAAGTGTTGAACACTGAAAATGATTCATTTCAGTACACTCTATCGGTGTTTCCTGCTTTGCCATATGAAATAATAAGAGTAGGAGTATTTGATGGTCCCCAAATCCGAAGACTTCTGAGTGATTCTAGATTTGTGAACACTATGAATGAAAAAGAGAAGGCAGCCTGGCTCTCATTTTCTGCCGTTGTTCGTAACTTCTTGTGAAACAAAAAAGCGTATAACTACGAGGATCTGGTTACTAATATGTTTTTAGCATAACATCATCTGTAATGCAACATGAGTGTGAAGCGGCATTTCCTAAATAGTCACCTCGACCGATTGCCAGAGAATCTGGGAGCCGTGAGCGACAAACAAGGGGAACGGTTCCATCAGAATTTAATGACGATGGAAGAGCGCTACCAAGGTCACTGGGAAAGACACATGATGGCGGCCTACCGCTGGATAATTAGAAGAGATCAGGGAGAGAAGACTTACAAGAGAAATATTTACAAACGCAAATTTTTGCCCGATTGAAATCAAGAAGAGCTCCACTAGCCTGATGTACGGTCATTAATAAATTAACATCTATTTGATTACAGTATCTGTAATCCTACTGTGTAATTCAAGTTTCTTCTTATATGCAATAAAGTGTTTGTGGAAAAAAAACCTGCTTTACTATAAATAACGCAAAAGGTGATTCAAAATTACTTCAGGGCATGATGATAGCCGTGTTAAACTGAAAATTATTGTATAATACTATTTATTGATATTACGAAAAATCTGTAGCATTTAGAGATAATCTGATTTCAGATTTAAATTCAGTATGCTCGAATTAGGTAGGAAAATGTACTTTTGTCAATTCACCAAATACATTTTTCCCCAGTGTAGTTTGTTATTATAGGAGCCGACCTATGTAAGTTTCAATGGAGGTAGAAGAGATAAGACGTATCGAAAGATACGAAGAAAAATAGAAAATTAAAACCAATAAGGATAAATTTATGATCATACTCGTGTACAGGAGAAGTCTCTCTTATATATATATATATATATATATATATATATATATAGAAGGTGAGTGGCACAGATACGACAAAGACAGTAGGTGGTTGAGTTTACCATTGCGAAATCAGGTTACAAAAAATAAATTACTGCGATGATATTTCAGGGGAAAAGTGGATTGGTATTTCTATACAAGTTATGAAACACAACATAAGAAAAAAGGAAGTTTTCATAGGCTAATATGTAATCAACGGTCATTTATCCAAACATAGCGATGTACACGATCTCTAGGAGCAACTTATCAGGAGTACAAAGAGCAAAAAATTCGAAGCAATGTACATAACAAAACCTAGACTAGGAGAGCCAAGTTATTTTAAGAGAGGTGAAGATAAAGCCACTAAAGAGAATAATTGTAAAAAGAGCCAGCACGGAATAGGAATTAATTTAACTAATCAAACTGCCCGAAAAGAAGCAGGGAAAATACATGAGTTATTCCCAAGTTTCCCATGGATTAAGGAAAAAAGAGAAGAGGAGGAAGAAGAAATCTATACCTAGAGAAGGACAAGACTCCTCTACGACGACCAAGATTGTTTAGGTAACTGAAGCATCATCAGAGATTAACTTAAATGCATTATAACTATAATAGGAATAGAGTAGCTAGAGTGATAAAATCCTACGCCAGTTTTAGTAAGAATAATTAATAATAACGGATTAAATGCCTTATAAAAACAAACATTACACTGACAATAGTACAAATATACATAGATACCTAATCAGAAATGCATGATTACCACGCGAAACAAACTTTTATCTTTATCACGCTAATCATAACTACCTCCAATGGGCAGAGTAATATTAGCCTGATCTCCAGGAAAATTAGTATCTCTTTACAAACCTCATACTTATGCTTTGGCATCAATCAACAGCATAAAATGGAAAGTTATGAGGAGAAAAATTATAAATACTCTCGTTTGCCTAAGGTGTTAATTTTTGACGAGGCAAGTGTTATTGCGCTTGATACCAATGGCACATTTTTTACCAGGTGTATTCCGTGGATAGGTCGGGAGGTTCACACAACAGAACTTGACTCCTATTGTCATACGATAGAAAAACTGTCATTTTTGTGAAATCAATGTACTGTATTTATTAGAATTGTAAAATAAACTAGATTTTCCCCCTAAAGTATAATAATAACTTTTATAAATCCGCCGTATTGTATATATGTCGTAGAATTGCTCATAGTCTGGTCCAATAATTATTCTAGTCCTTGATCTGGACACACCGCTTTTGTTTAAGTCGATGGTATTGACCCTATGACTCAATCTACGATCATATATATATATATATATATATATATATATATATATATATATATATATATATATATAGGCTTTAAATCCTACTGAACGTGTAAAAGCTGGTTAGAGGCGGGTTGTGCCGAAGGGTACGTCAAAAAGGAGGAGCCACAAATAAACACACGTACAAAAAAATAAACTTTACTTTACACAAATATAATAATTAGCAATAGTTAAACGGGCAAAATTAAGGATGAAATATTAAACACTGACGTTAAGCGTCTAGATTTATAATGACTCAATGGGAGTATTAATCACTGTTAATTAAATAGGTAATTTAAGAATAGAGGGACACTGGGTTTACAGATTACCATTAATTGTGATGGATTGGAGAGACGACTACTCAGGTCCAGAATGGGTGGTTCGGGTGTCGTTAACACGAGTTTTCGGGGAGAGGGGGGATAAGACGATGGGTTCGGGGCTGCTGACTGCAGTTCCCTTTAGTTCACTCCTAAAGGTATGTGACACTAACAAATAGTAACTTTCAGTAACTATTTAGATGTTCCTTTTCTTTCTCAAGTTATGTTGAGCAACAGAGCGTATTCTTCTAGTCACAGACTCTGCAGGGCGGGATTTACCTCAGGAACACTTTGAGACAGCGACCAAGTTGACTCGGCGGCGCGTTAGCAGTCGATACGTTACGGCAACGACTATCGTTCAACGTGAGGGTTACGCGTTACGCGAGTAGGTTAGGGACACTGCTGTAGAGGGATGAACGGCGATGTTATTTATACCGCGGATTGTGGGAAATCGAGAGAGAGATTTAGGCTTCTCTGTGAGATAGGCCTTCTTTCGTCAGACATCCTGTCGCCAGTTGGGGGAAGGGTGGAGGGGAGAGAGAGGAGACGAAGGTCAACTCAAACGACAAATTTCGTTCGTTCCCACGATTGTCTGGCGGCATGCGAGTATGTACGTTCCATACCCTCACAATGTTCAATATTTTCGTAACGCAAGTTTTGCATACTTATTTTGTTTGATACTCCTGAAAACCTTCTTCTCTTTAAGCAAAGTCTCTTTGGACATTTCGTTTAACAACTGAGGAAAATGAGCCATTACATTAACGCGTGTAGCTCCGATGGAAGTTTTTGGGGAGAACGCGAGATAAAGATACTCATATATATATATATATATATATATATATATATATATATATATATATATATATATATATATATATATATATATATATATATATATATATATCTCTATTATATATATATATATATATATATATATATATATATATATATATATATATATATATATATATATATATATATATATAGAGAGAGAGAGAGAGAGAGAGAGAGAGAGAGAGAGAGAGAGTGAGATAGTGAGATAGATAGATATATTCCTGTCAAGCTTGAGAATCTTTTGCAGATTATATCAAAAAGAAAACAAAAACTATAGTTTCTTTAGGCTTATCAATTCTAATTTGTATGGTTCCAATACAGAGGATCATAGAATAACTAATGTTTTATAATATAAATAAGAGAGTATTCAAAATTGTATAGATAGTTGTAGCTTATAACAATATAACAAAGTTTAACCCACATTTCTAATTAAGGCAAATTAATTTACTATTCACCAACTCACTATTGTTGTACTGACCCTGAAAATTTGTATCATTTGTTCATATACACATTCTTTAAATCCAATAAACAGGACCATGGGCTGCAAAGGACGAAAAAGTTCAAAATAGATGTATTAAAGCCATTTTAAAGGCCGTCCAAAGTATTGGCAAAATGTTGCTAATATGTAAATGGTTAGACCACTAGTGCAAGATAAGAATAATGCTATTTCGGTCTGTACTACCAACGAGCTTATAATTTGCTCCACCAGCGAAATCTATTTGTTGTCCAGTTAATTGTTTTACAGAAGAAGAAATTATGACTTATAATGTGCGTATTTGCACCCATTTACTGTTTTCTGTATAGCAACTCTTTATTGTAGGCAGTAATCACTTTTAAGCATTTTAATTTTTTGATTTTATTTTATAGTAATGGAAATAAGATCGAATAAACAGTAAATTGTGTGATTTTATTTTCAGGTCTCACCCTTATGCGTTTGAAGTGTGCGGTAGAAGAGGAGAAGCACTACTGTATTTGAGCGGAAGTAATGAAACGGAGAGTCAGCAATGGATGAGAGGCATTAGGTCTATTTTGTGGCCTCCGAATCACTTAGAGGCCATTCGTGCAAGTAAGTAGAGGCTAAAATCTACCGAAGGGCAGAAAAGGAAATAGTTAGGCCTAAGTGTGTTAACTGATTCAAGGAATTTGATTTTTCATTTATTTGGTTCAGTTTAAAATATTCCTTCATGTTGGTATATTACATTACGTTTATATGTTATTCATTATTAATCTAATGATTTAGAGGTTTCAACTATTTTTAAAACTTTAGAAAAGGAAATGGTTAGGCCTAAGTGTGTTATCTGATTAAATTTAATGAATTCATGGGATTTGATTTTAGAATTATTTTAGCCAGTTTATATTATTGTATCATGTTTGTATATTAGGTTATGTTGATATATTATTCATTAATAATTCAATGATGTAGGTACTTGTACTCTTTTAAAAAAAAAATTATCCAGTAAATTTAGTCAAGCATTCAGTTTTTGTTGGTAGACAAACAGTTTATGTTACATCATTAAGATTTTAAAATAGACCGAGCCTCATTGGTATTTAGGAGATACAGTTTTAGGATTTCTCCTTTTAAAGGGAATTGCCGAAAATCTCTTTTTCTATTAATCTTTATTAATGAAAACAAAGAATGGGCCTTTGAATGGGCTGAAGTTGAATGCCAACAATGGCATCCACATTCACATTTTTTTGTTACAAAGTACTTTCCGGAACGTGTAAATGACCTTTGATGACCACCGATATTTTCGCTATAAAGGACCATTCAAACCTCAATTTATCGCAATATTTATTTACACATATTTTGTATTTTTTTATATTACGTTCTTTAATGTTCTCTTGCCGACTCCTCTCATGTCCTTCTTATGCCAATGAGGGAGCGTGAAATAGATGGGGAGCAGTAATTTTATTTTTATTCTCATTCATTTACACATCAGAATTATGTATGTCATTTCTCATCACCTAAACCTTTATAAAATGAGGATAGTTCGTGTAGCCAATGGAAATCCTTAATAGTAGTAAGTGCCCCTCAAAAAAATTATATATAAGAGAATAAGGGTAAATTTTGGCATTTTCTTTATATTTTCAGACTACCCCAAATCATGGGAAGTTAGTGCAATTTCAGTCGGTGAGGTTGGATCTGACTGGACTAGCCTTGGTGGTCTCTATGGGAGATTAGCCGTATCAGACGCAAATATACTTGTAAAAGATGTCCACAATGGTAAGAATGCATTAAAATTTGACTATTTATTTAATGATGAAAATAGTGTGATGATATATTTATTGCAAATATATGGAATTTATATACCCTAGACAAGAATTGTTACCTTAGAGGGTTCTATCTACATCAGCCAAAGAGTACATTTAATCCAACTTTTTCTAAACCGTGGATGTTTACGATAAATTCCCATTTGCTTGTGACTAAATATGGTTATGAGGCAAATTGTGTCAATGATTTGGAATAAAAAGGCGTCCCCTTTACATAAAGATTACATTGACTTAGCGAGGCATCTAATTTACAAGAAGTTTATACTTGTATCGAAAAACCTATCAACTAAACATAGAGCAAGAACCAACAAAAGCATCATCCATAGAAAGTTCTTAAAACTAGGTTGCTAATTTTTGAAGTTAGGTTAATTGAAAATGTGCGGAAAATTCATAGCAGCATAATAATATTTGTGAGACTATAGACCAAAGGGGCTCACAATTCTCCTAAACCTGGCCAAAAATTTGCTGTGAAGCTACACCAGCTGAATAATTCATGTTTGATGTCAGATATTAATGCTGATATGGGATATCTAATCAAATGAACACGATATGTCAGGTCCGGCAGTCAATTTCCTCCAATTTTACTTATGACGCCTCCGGCTTTGGTCGATTTGGCAGCCCGGCAGCCACGATGTTGTAAATTATTATTTTTATTTGAATTGCCGAGGATTTGACCACACCAAAGATTTTACCGAGCTACAAGTTTATGGCATGGGAGGAATCTTTCCTCAAGGTTGATATCCTTTAGAAGGATATTGAATGTGGAAGGATGCCTAGGTATAGTATTTAATTGGAATTTTTGCTCGTCAAATGAATGGTTGAATGAGTGTTGTATATAATGGCAAGGGTGGTTTGGATTTCTTATACTATGCAAAAATTGTGTTGTCCGTATGCAAAGGTGATGTTCTTGAAGCTCAAACTTTGTTTCATGGTGTAGGTGGTTAATTGTTGTGATATAGGTGAAACATATTTAAATCTAGAGTAATTTATTTTGTGACTGCATTGTTCTGAGGTGAGCGGGAGCGAGTTATGGCACCCAAGATGGTAAGGCAGAGCCAAGTAAGGGACGAGTGTAATTTATTTGTAAGTGTGAGTAAATGATTCCATGGCTTACCCAAATGTTATTCCTGTGAATGATTGGAGTGGGTTTATTTTGGTTAGATTTGTCTCTCGTGTTTCTCATGTAACACAGAGTACCGTAGGCGTAGTATTTAAGGTTTTTGCTAAAGCGATGCGGGGAGGGAGTTCCTTGTACTTCATTTTTTAAAGTGTGACGAGAGTAAGAGATGATTTTATAGCTGAGTCTGTTAACAGCTTCTGTTGAAGGAAACCTTCGTGGTTTGTGATGAAGTGTTATAGCTTGCAAGCTGCTTGGTTACTGCATGGATGTTGTGGGAGAATGGTGATGTAATGTGCATAGGTGTAGAGTGTTTGATGAAGTTGCTGGCGGGTATTTCTTGAAGTAAAGGTTTGAAGAGAATGGAGGGACACCGTTGTGTATGGGCTGTGCTCGTGATAACTTGCCGACGTATTTTACTTGTGCATGTCTGATTGTAAGAAAATTGGAAAGCCATTTTTCATAGTTTGTTTTGAGTGTGTTTTTTAGTATTCATTGATAATAATGTGTATAGGTACCGTGTCAAAGGCTTTGCTTATGTCGATTTTGGTTTTCGTGTCGTAAATTGGGTGTGTATGATGGTATAAGCCTTCATCTATATGTAGGGTGATGTTTTAGTTTTCTTTAGTACTATACGTTTCATAATTTTGGAGATAGTACAAAGAAGGGAGATTAGGGGGATGATGCAGTGTCAGTTGTTTTTTTGTTTGGCTTGAGGATGTAGATATATGCTGTGATCAGATTTTCAGAAATTTAGAATAGTTTGGAAAAATAGCGTGGTTGAATATTTGGGTAAGGGCATCGATGCCTCTTTGACTAAAGTGTTATAATTGAATGTTTGATATGTTGTCCAGTTCATAGACATGGGATGCATTTGCCTGCCCCAAGGATTGGGAAATAATTTCTGTATGAACTGTCTAAGCATGTCATGCTCATTTGTTTGTGATATTTAGTTGCTTGCTTGTGGCTCCGTGTGAGAAGTCTGGATTTCTGTTGCTGATTTTTGCTTAGTGTGCTATGAGGGCATTTGTCTGGTGAACATGACACTATTTGCATTTAAGTAGGCCGCTTTTGTGCCTCGTTCAGTGTTGTTTGCTTATGCACGTCCAATAATAGGTTTTCAGAATTTTTCATGAGTTTTTTGTGTTTTACTGTGTTCAGAAATGCTTGCCAGTTTTGCCTTGGTTGTTGTGGTTCAGTGCTTCGATGTTTCCTGTTGTGCTTTTAAGGGTGTCGGTGGTGTTTGATGTTTGTGATTGTTTTCGTAGGTAGTCACCAATTTTTCTGGGCTGATTTATTGTGAGTGATTAGGAAGTAGTTGACTTGTATTCGTTTTTAGCGTATACTATTAATAGTTAATTGTAAGATGATAGATTTTGATCTATTAACCCAAATCTTATTCTATGCTGGTCTATAAGTTAAACTCTTGCTCATGTGCTTCTCGATGTACTGTATCTAATGTATGTTAGAGTGGGAGGTTATATGAATGCCTTTTCTGATCGGCGGCTCTCAGACAGAACCACTGAGGCGCAACTCAGATGCATGAGAAGGGGATATAGGGGTCGTTTTCGTCGACGCCTTCGTTCTGAGTGCAAGATCCGATGACTTCTCGATGTTTAAACAATTAGACTTTTGTTTACTGTTGCTTCCACTCGCTAACAACGCTAGAAGGCTTCTTCCGCCCTCCCCCCCAAAAAAAAAATTATAAATGAATAAAAGATGAATATTCATTTGAATTCCAAAATCTAGGATTTGAATTTTAAACCCCATATGACTCCAACCTTTCTTTGTGCGCCCCCAAATTTAATAGCCCCAATTAATTGGTCGGGGTATTGTCAAAGGGTGAGACGAATGGTCAATAAATTCTATTTACGACTCTAATCTTCCCTTTTACCCTTAATGGGGCCTATTCCCCTACGAAAAAGTAAGATGAAATAGACAAAAGGAAGGAAAAAGCAAATCAACCATAAACAGGTCAGAAAAAAGTTGTGGATAAAAGCAATAACATCACATTAATTTATTGATTGCAGTTACTATAGAAACGGCAAACCAGCTCTACACTGCATCACATACGCGTGGGAGACTTTTCTCATCCAGGCTTAGCAAGTAGCTGTATCAACTAGACCAATCTAACATAAGCCAATTTCAATTTCTTTATAGACTGGTTAGATTGGTCTATTGGATAGAACAACATGCTTTTTGTGGGTGAGGAGCGTGAGGAACGTCCCCCAGGCGTACCTGATGCAATCTCGAGGAGGTCTTCCATTCCTATAATAACCGCTTTCGGTACTTGCACACATTGCAGTTTAATTAAAAAAAATAACTTTGCTTCCCATAGCTGAACATATTGCTTCCCATCTTACCCCAACTAACATATAACTTGTAAGATAATGTAACCTAGGTTTAGCTACCTTATTTTGACCATTCAGCAAAATCTTTTAATAGTGAGTTGCTGTGCCATGGCAACAATAAGTAAAAGCAATCTCTCACTACACCTAAGCAGCAAAAAGAACAAAAGATCCAAGCACCTCATTTATTCGAATGAAGTTCGAAGAAGAAAATAAGTAACCAACATTAAAATTCCAGGTGGCAGAAACCACTTTTTCACTCATTCTCGCCTATGTCTCCTTACTTATAGATTTACAAACGCCCTCACTTGTAAAACATAAGTATTTTCTGAGAAAACTTTTCCTATTCTTATCTTTATCTTTTCGACGAGTCGATTTATTTATTTACAATGTTTTTTCCTTGGGGAATAATTTATCTTTTGCCCACGCTGTATCAGCGTGCCTAATATATTTCTCTTTTGTTTATAGGAACAACAAGAGTAGAATGGCCTCTGGTTTCCGTTCAGAAAGTTTATGTCGCAACTGGCGGAGAGTTGGAAGATGAAGGAAAAATATTCATCGTGCAGACACGACCGTAAGAATATGGCTCCAAATATATTTTTTCTTTCGAACTTAAAGTTTAGGAGTTTAGTTTGATTATTTCAGTGCAAGAGAAGAATTTCTTTAATATCAGTTAATTAGCATTTTTCTAAGACATTAATGAGCTGGTCACGGTTCTTTACTTCATATGTTAGTTATTAGCCAAAACATCTGTCCGTAATATCATACTATATTTATGTGGTCGTAATTTTCTTTTCTTTCTATTTTTGAAAAAGTAAAAATGGCCCACGGTTTTATAAGTCTCAGTATTCTTGCCCATATTAAACTTCATTATATAAATTAGTACATCTTATTTTACCACAATGGTAAAATCATTTGTGTTTAATTACAGTTATATGCCACCTCAAAATTTTTTAGGAAATTACCACGAGTTTTAAATATGTTGCATTAACATACTTTCAGAAGGTTATGAAGTCATATCCATCCGCATACTCTCATTCCTTCCTTTTTCTCCTTTTCTTGCCTGTCACCCCGCCTTATCTTAATCTCCCGGTTCCTGACTGATACCTGTGAGCCTTTGTACGCCTCTGAACTGCCATAACATTCAAATCACGAAATTTCCTTTTTGAGAGGATCTTCTCCATCCCAGTGTTCGTCACTTAACTTCACCATTTCAAATTTCCTCTTTTCATATATGCCTTGATTTTCTGATTCCGGTTACTATTCACTTAGTTAGTTAGTCTACGCCAATCTTCCTTTATCCAGGAGGATCCCCTACAGGATAATAAAATATACATAAAGGTCAGTATGACAATCGCTGGTCGGCCCAAGGGCACCAGTGGCAGGCCCTCTTTGTGGAGAGGTTCCAGGAAGTATTATGTTTTGACACCAAACAGCGTTCAGGTAAAACCTTCGTCGACCCAGGGCAGAGGGACCTGTTCCGCGTCAGAGGTATGTGGATATAGATACCAATCGGCAGGATTCCTTAGAAAAACAGTGTGTATGTTGTGCTGAGAAGACGAGAGAGGAAAGAAAGCAGTGTTGTAATTGGCTATGTGTTTAGTGAGAAGTGTAAGATCTACTCACCCGAATACAGGGTTAAGCACAGCGCGTCCACTATTCGGTGGCCAGATCTCTACGTGCGCTGACGTTTGTGTTCGCTGATGCCCGGATTCGGGAGCGAACCCGGTACCGCGACGTTGGGAGACCAACGCTGTATCCACTCTCCAGAAGAGCTCTTCACCATTCCCTTATTTCCCTTATTCGCATGGCCACTAATCTCGTATAGTTACTTCTTGCTTCTCACGCATTCTCCTTTCGTAATGATCTCTACACCCTGAACCATTGCTAATAACTTGGTAGGGAAAGTTAGGACTTGTCTGGTGTATGTGAATCCATATTGATGAAACCTTTTCTCAGCTGGTCTACACAAAATGGCAACACTAATATTATGTTTACATTTATGCTGTGTTATATCCTTCATTTCTAATCGCCAGCGACTCTGTATTTCACTATGTCGGTCGGTTCTAACGAAATTTGAAACTCCTTATGTTGTTTTGCATTCTCTTTTAAATGATATAATTGCCAAGGTCTCTCCAAGGTTTTGAGGTTTAGAAGGTCGTAAGGTCATAAAGCAGAATAAGTGAGAGCAGGCGACTTTAGTCGGCAGACTTTGTTTATTTCAGATTCGTCGTTTTGGGGTGAGACACGCTAAAAGCTTTTCAATGAAACTAGCCCACCTAGACATACTTTGGAGAAAACATAGGATAATTATACACATTGAGCATACCTCGTTGATATATTTAACAGAAAACGATAATTATAATACACGTTTGATGGACATAATTAATTATTTGACCACATTCGCGTCATTTCGAAGGAAGACTTCAAAAACCATATCACGCATGGAATATGCTAAATTTTAATAGAAGCTGATTGGATTGCCTCTGGTGCAACTTTTATGTTTACTCATAAGACTTCTTTAGACTAAGGTTGACGTCCATTAACAGAAACATCTTGTTTAATGGTGGACAACAAATTTTCGATTTGGTTGAGATCTGAAGAGGCTGGTGGCCACACCATCAACTTGTCGCCTTGCATGACTAGGAACGCTTGAGAGGCCCTGGAACAGTGGAGGGAAGCTTTGTCATGCATGAAAACTACAGTTCTTACAAGTGATAACAGTATATCTTCTAGCCAGGGATCCAAGACTTCCTTCAAGCGATTGCAGTTACTTTAATCTCATCAGGCACCCTGACTAAGCAAATAATTCTGTATTAAATTATAATCCAGCCCCCAAACATGACTCTTTTTCCCTTTGGTTGCCGTTGCAAACTTTTGTGACGCTTATCTCCAAAATAGCACCAAACATTTTCCCAACCGTCAGGTCTGTTAAGGATTGCCCTAGTCTTGTCAATGAAGAGATCGCAACTTATATCGAACGTCATATACTTTTGGGACCATTGAAGACTCAAAATCTTTTGACGGGGTGTTAAAAGATGCAGCTTGTGAGTTTCTCACAAGGAAACCATAGTCACTAGGATACGGTTCCTTGTTGTTTATCCTAAACGTGGACCACCTGCAGCGGTGAGAATTAGTTTGTTTGTTTGTTCGGATTTCCTATATATTTGGTTTCCATAATCTTCAAATCTCTAGCTGGCACATTCTTAGAGTTTACAAAGAGGACCCTCTTCAGCGAGGGTCCTTCTGAAATCGTATAACCGTGATAAAATGACGAACTAACTTCTCCGCAATAACATGAACAGAGGTGCCTTCAGCATTTTCCTTGATGATGGAAGACTTTTCTTCATCGTTGGGGCTTCTGCGACGTCCCAGTATTCAGAAAGCTGATATATTCTATTAACCCGGTTCACTCAAAAAACGAGGAATCTGAAATAAAAATTGAAATATGTAACACAGCATAAGGAAAACATAACATTAGTGTTGCCATATTGGATAGACCAGCTGAGAAAAGTTTCATTAAAATTGATTTACAGAGAACCGAGAAATCATAACATTCCCTACCAATACGAGTATATCAGCGTGTTACAGGGTGTATATGGCAGGTATTTGCAATTCATTGATACAGGAGCTTCTTGTATTTAGAATTATATCCTTACCAATGATCATCCCTCTCTTGCTTCTTACCCCAACTTACCCTTGGGACTATTGCTGCTCAACTTTTATTGCTCCTACTCTGCTATCTCAAATGGACGAATTCTCTTTTTAGTCATTAAATCTGGTTAGCCCAGTTAAATCTTTTAACATCCCTACTTTTTACTCATATCTGACGAAGCATTGTTATACTTGTCATAGGTAGTATCCAAGTCAAATTCGGTATCCTACTTTTCCAAGAAATTATACCATTCGTTAACCTTCCTCCGTTAGTCTTGCAACAGAGTCGGACTTCCGCAGGGCAAATAGGGCTGATTGCCAATACAACCTAGCATCTATTCTATCCTCATCTCTTTTCTCTTTTGATTTTTGGCGGAAGGACTCAGCATAAATGGAAATTTCACGCCCCGAATAATGAAAGTGTGCACATTTTATGCAGTTAAAATGGTGGAAAGCTCTTTGAGGAAAAAGCCAGAAATTGTAGAGCAAATAGAGTAGCACCATTCTTTTACTAGACTGTCAGTGAGGGCGTTTTCAGAGAGTAGAGGGACGAATAAACTAGAGATTTTCAAATTTGCTGATACCGGCAGTTTCAAGATGATTTTGGCAACCAGGATTATTGATCTTAGTGAAGTATAGACTCAAAGAATGAAGGGATGAGGAACAAGTCTCAATAGAATTTTTACATGTTTGATGCGGGTTCGTATAAGAAAGGTATATATTTTTATTTTCAAAAATAAAGAGCTACCGAATATTTGACACGCTTCTTAGCTAAGGGATAGATAATTATAAAACATTTTGTGAGTTTACAAAGATGTAAGGAATATATATATATATATATATATATATATATATATATATATATATATATATATATATATATATATATATATATATATATATATATATATATACTCGTATATTCGTAGGAAAGCATGTTTCTACTTTATCTTGTTCATTTATAAAAGTTCACGTTTGAGGGTGAGGTAGAATGTGATTGTATAAACCAGATTATTTTTCACAAATTTATTACTTAAACAAGAAGAAGAAAAGGTTTTATGTCATTTGTCCAGAACTCTTTTAAGGGGAGATTGTAAAGGGATGTCCAACCCCGACCTCAAAGATCTCATTTTTAAGGTTGTCACAACCATCGTCTAAATTTATTTAAATGATATTTGAATCCAATTAACAAAGGTTTTATTAATATGACTTAAGTATGAAAACGATAACTTTTATGGTATTTTCAGAGCATGAAAATTTAGAACTCGTAATAAAATCAATTGGATTACTCTCATTGACACATTAACTTTTGTCTCTTCTTTTACAAAGTGATCTTTGGTTACAACGCCTCACCTTAATTTTGCTGTAGTGATTGGGGTATTTTTTTTAATTAGCTTTCAGTATTTTCTCTCAACCGATCATTTTATTAGTTAAAATAAATTGTAGGTGAGTTTTTCATTTCATATATATATATATATATATATATAGTGTCGGCAAAATATTTAGGACCACTCCATTTAATTCGTTATAAATCTCTGTCCAATGATTGTTGTCTGCTGAATAACCATGGTGCCAAATACAAGTTTAAAAGTGATCGTACAGTTCTATAGGGGTATGAGTTATATGATGCCAGTTTGAAATTTCACTTAACTTGTTTTAAGAGGAGAGTTTTCTTACTTGAGAAACATTCTTCAAGATTTTCAAAGTTTCTATTACTATAATTCGGCTATAATACCTGGCCCTTTTTTTTAAATGAGCAAAAGTTAGTCATTAACTGATGAAATTAGGCAGAAGATTGTATTGATGCAAAAATCTTGTCGATCAAGAAACTGAATTGCTCAAGAAATTCACATTTCATAAACTGCTGTGAACAATACCATCAAAAAGTATTTTGATCATGGTGCTTTTGAAGATCTTCAAAGTAAAGGACGACCGAAGAAAACATCTTTCAGGGACGATTCACGCATAAGAAGATTCTGCATTGAAAATCCAACTGCTTCTTCATGATATTCGTATATCAAAAGAGAATTGGGTTTGTTGGTTTCTGAAAGAAGCGTAAGGCACAGACTCCAAAAAGACCATAAATTCAAAACCAAAAGATATGTTTCAAAGCCTCTAATAAAGAAAGCCCAATTATATTGAGGGGATGTTTTTCCGTAAAAGGGCCTGGTGGATTGCAGTTCCTTCAAAAAGGGAAAACGATGAATACTGATATGTATTTATCGATTTAACAAGATGTAGCACCATGTGACACATCCAGAAAAATATGTAGGATGGATTAAAAATAATTTTCAGCTATTAGAATGGCGTGAAAACTCTCTAGATCTAAATCCAATCGAAAACTTGTGGCAAATTATAAAACAAAAACCTTCCCAGAAGAAAGTGTCATCTTCAATGGAATTGCAAGAAAGTAAAGTTTGGATCCATGAAATTTCGTCTGAAATGTGTAAAAGTTTAGTATACAGCATGCCGAAACGAATTGACGAAGATATGAAAAACAAAGGATATCCAATTAAATATTGAACGATTGTTATTTTTGTTCATTTATAGTAAAATAATAATCTTTTTTTTTTACCTGGTCCTAATTTTGTTGCCAACACTGTATATATATATATATATATATATATATATTTATATATATATATATATATATTAGGGTAACATTACAAAGTATCAATATATCGAAGAAATAAAAGAATAACTGTTCCAATATTAAGTAAATTTTCTTTTTTTACAGGTCACATCCATGCGGAGAAACATTTCTTTACTTTTTTTCACTGGAACTAAGTGATCTACTTGATGGCTTACATGACGCAGTCTCGAAACTCATCAATAAAAATGGAGAAGACAACACATCAGTTATCAGTGATCTTTCTGAACTATCTGGAGCTCTTAGTTCGGTTGTTGTACTTTCTCAACCTTTACAAGATCCTAATATTTCTACTAAGATAAGAAAGTCTACATCTGTTCTTGACGTATCAGAACTCACTGGAGCGAATCCAGTTACCGTAGTCGTCCCTCGTCTCAGTAGCTCACAAACCAATCTAGTTAACGAAGGGAGACGGTCTTTTTTGACTCTCCCGGTGAACTCTTCTCGGTCTAGAATGCTCAGTCATTTTCGTCGTCGTTCCATGAGTGAGACAAATTTAACCAAAATTTGTTTAGATGAGACAGATGAAGAGTTGGATTCAAGGGATGATGATCTGGAGGACGCTGATCTTAGACATATAGATGTTCCAAAAGACAGAACCTCTTCTTCGGGCTCATATAATTCGTATCGTTCTAACGATTCTGGGGTGAAACTATCGGCATCCCCTTCAACCCATGGAGATGGAGCAAGGGCTACGGCAGAACATGTTACAAAGCGTTTCGTTTCCAAATCCGATTCTCTGGACTCAGGTGTGAGGGCGTGTCTAAAGGAAGAACTACGAGAAATCGTAAAATCTGAGGAGGAAAGACAGAGAAAAAGTGAAAACACTGAGAGTAAATTAGATAAATTAGATTTGCCTCGGAAAGGAAAGACCGGATTGGAAGAAGAACCTGATTTAGAAACTAAGGTAGGAGCTTGGTGTCTTCAAAGTGCCAGAGCAAGGAAATCTCTACTTGTGAAAAATTTAAGCACCTGTGCCCACCGTGATTTCAAGAAGATAAAAGGACTATCACGAACTATGTCAGACTCCTATAAAGAAGTCGTGGATAAAAGCACAGTGGATGAATATAAACGAGCAATGGAAAATCCTATCATAACAAAGCATACTACAGTTTACGAGGAAATAGTCGATGTTTTAAGACCACTTACTGAAAAGAAGAACGAAAAGGAACACGATTATGAAGAATTAGAAAAATGCAGACGTGATATTAAACGGAGTTATAGTTTTCAGGAAAAAACGCAACCTCCTCCTCTGCCACCAAGGAGACCGAAGTCTTTTTCTCCAGATCCTTGGTCAGAATCATCTTCAAGCAAAACGAGCACTCTAAGAAAGATTTTCGGCTTTTCGTTTTACAATAAATCTCATTCAACCGATAGTATGCTGGAGGTCGAAAATGCAGATCTCGAGGGACGTTTAATGCCTACTACTCTCGGAAGTGACGATATGGCGACTGTTCAAGCATTAGGTACACTCCCAAGAATAAAGCGAAAATCCCTAGAGAAAAATGATAGCCGCCTATGTGAAAATTCTTCCCCAAAAATGTCCCCCAAACAGAAGCTAAAGAGTCCTTTTGGCATATCACCCAACAGATCACCTCGTATTGCAAGGCCTCGAAACCTTTTTATTTTTAAAAATACTGGAAAAGACGATCAGGTTTCACCTAATACTCAAGCTGCTCTCAAACTACACAGACAGTTAACATCTCAATCATTGCGAACTCCAAGTACTGATAGTTCTCTACAGGATGCAACTACTCCAGAAACACCTAAACAGTTTAGCCTTCATAAGAGCCAACTAAAAGGAGAGTACACGCAACCAGAGACTTCAGATACAAACGAAGACTCTATAATTTATTCTGCGAGTAGAGATCCTTCCTTATTCCTTAAGTCGCCAAAAATTGTTACAAAAACTTTTAATTTTTTAAGAAAATTTCCTAAAGATAAATATAGTTCACTCGAAAGGAAACGAAAGTCTGCAGTTTGCATGCCTGCCCCAATATACTCTGATTCTGCTAAAGTTTCAAGCAGCTTTTCTATGGAAAGTTTTTCTGCAGAAGAAAACAAAGAGCAGGCTCCCGAGTCTGATCTAAAGGAAGGAAATGAAATACGTCCCAGAGCAATGTCTTATGCACCCTCTTCTCCAGCCATCCAAATTCCACGTGGAAGCTGCTGTTACAGTGTTGGGACATTGAGCCCAACGGGAACCCCAACTGGACCTGCAATAGCATCTTCAGGAACCTCTCCTCACTCAGTAGTTCCTTGGAAAGAGGATGTTTGGAGAGAGGGAGAACTTCCTATTCCTCCACCTGCATCTTGCGAACCACAATACGCCAATTTGGACCCAGATCCTGATTATATGACAGTCGAAGAGCTGCGAAAAGCTTTTCAGAAAGAGCAAGATGATGGGGGATACTTAAGCATGGGTGACCTCCGAAATCTTGCACCAACTAGCTCTGGCTCATCGCAGAATGAAAAATATATGAAAAATGATCAGCATTATGTTACTATGCATGAAGTCCATAATGTTTTAAGCGAAGAATTCCCAATACTTTGCCGACAGAGTGAGGAATTCTATAAACACAGGAGTGCCTACCCACATGAGCACCGCCCTTGCTCTTCTCACCAGGTATACGGGCACCATCAACATGTCCAGCATTCTATCCAACCACCGGAAGAAAGTAAGTGCTCACCAAATTATACCAGCGCACCCTCTTCCAGAAAAACTTCTTGTTGTGATCCATCGGATTATTTAACCCCACAAGAAGTTAGTCGACTGCTGAGAAGAGAGCTGGTCTCAGCTAGAGTTAGGGAACTGCCTATGCCTCACCATCATCATCCTTTCCATCATCACCACCACCACCACCATCATTAAGACGAGCCTTATTGGAATGAAATGGGATGAATCCTTTTTTATCTTTTTGAGTTGAGTGTTCAGTGTGTCTATTACATTTGAGTTCACAAAACATTTTGTTCTTAAAATTACTGAACTTACTCCAACGATGCCAACCTTATTGATTGTAAATGTCGTATGGTTGAGAACATTCTTCTGATGTTTTGCTAGGATTAATTTTGAATGCATATTCAAATTATATAAGCTAGTCTAAAAGATTTAGTAAACATCTTTATTAGACAATCAGTGTGCGAAAGGGTTTGTGAAATTTTTTCGCATGCAAAGTTAAGCTAGCTTTGTAAGTCTGACAATACATAAAGACTCAATGTTATATTATTAGATTTCTGTATATATGTAAATTGGAAGTTTTGGATCAATATAACCCAAATGTGGAGACGTATCTATTACGAAATTAACTGATCAGTTTGAGAAATTTTCCGAGACATTATTTAACACAACGATACGACACTTAAATGAAATGCATTTTGCAAGTCGTCCTAAAACACCATGTTAAAAACGCTTTTACTAAACATCATAATGGCAATAGTTATAAGGATACTTGCATTTTTATGATAAATTCATTTTACACTCTTTTTCAAAAGATATTTTTTGATGTGAAGAAATAGCGATATAATGGGTTTTTTTTAATTTAGCAAAGCAAAATATAGATGGTACCATTTTCAGATATTACATTATTCAATTTTGCATAAATTAAGTAGTTAGACGAGTAGAGCTCTTGAATTTTTTAATTCGTTTTTATTAATTATTGTGTAATGTGCGGCTGCCAAGGCAACAAAACTGTGCCAATATTTTGTGCAAATGGAATCCAGTGCTTCAAATTTTTGCCAAAGATTGAGTCTATAACTAGTCTTTATACCCTCACATGCCATTATTGTTGTATTTAAAAATTTAAACAGAAGTCACTATAAAAATATAACTCAAGCAATTAATACTAAGTTGGACTTATTAAAATAAATGGCGAGTGAAGTGGCGTGTAACTTATAGAATAGCTTTGAAAGTAAAAATATAATGCAAACTTTAAGTTGCAATAATAGCCAGCTTTTTCTGTCTCCTGTGCCATATATTTAAATAAATACGCTAAATAAATCACTGAAATATTCCAATTTTTGAGTACATGGTACTATATATAACTTCGAATTGAAATATGACTCACTGTAAATTTAGCAAACAAATCCTTGGTGATACCTATTGTTGTGCAGGGGTACAGTGTAGAGACGAACAAAGATTTAAAATGCATTGCATTTCTTTCTGTGATGTTGAGGTAAACGACCCCAGTGGTTCAATTCATAGCTTCTCAAATATATTCATAAATTTGTAATTGGTTAATTTTATAAAATAAGATTACTAGTTATGCATAATCCTTTCACTATGAGTACATATTTCTTTAATATCCACTGCGATGCTAAATATTTTTTGTTGTTTGCTAACTAATTGGTTGCCATTCAAAACGTTTTGAAAGGCCAGTAAATATTAGCCCTAATATCTCTATGAGAAGATCCTAATTAGTAATTTCTTTGTTATTTTGGATAGAGTATGGAAAGGTTGACTTCTTAGAAAACCTTATAGGTTTAAATCATAAGTTTATATATCATTGTTTGATTTATTGAATATATAAATGTATTAATAATTGTAAGAGCTTTAATTTTACAGTGCCATTTTATTTATACTGTACAAAAGATTAAATAAAGTATTTTGTCGCACTCTACCCCCAAAATATAAATAATTTCCAATAAATCATTTGTGCTTCTTTTTATTCTCTTGGTATGCGTCAATAACGCTCAATTATAAAAGAGGTCTGGTCAATTATTTAGATTTTCGTCCAGTAGTTGATGCTCCAGATGGAGACGTCACAGCAAACAAAGAGCTGTGGTTGTAGTTTTAAAGACCCCAGGCATCCAGAATAGATTCTCTGTATATCATTATACTTTCGGAGTATGCCCCGATTCAAGTATTTGTATGTCTAAAGTCTGGGAATTCTCACGTAAAAGAAACGCCTACATCATCTCAATAGTAATGTTATCCCATTCGACTGTGCTAACATTAATAAATGTCATAGAGAAAATTGACTAAGATGCATAAGAGCTACTTACTCATTGGTTTGTAGATACTTGACTACTCAAAAAATTAAAGCATGGAAAGACAAAAATTACATTAATTTACAATCAAAACCAACGAATATTGATTTCAAATTTATGGATGGCATATTAATAATAATGGTTGGTTTATTGACAAGAAACAGAATGTAAAAACACGTGATCTAAGATGCTTGGAATATTCCAAAGGAAAATAATACACAGAATAAGACCAAGCGCTTTCGTGTTTGCATCATCAGGGGCAGAAGAACAATGAAATAGAGAAACAGTTAATAAACAGAGAAATGTGACGTCAGTCAAACGTACCAACGAACAAAGACAATCGTTTAGAGGGTTAAACCAACTGACGAACAAATGAATAGCCCATCAGCGGAACTATAATTATCAAAATGGTTAGTTTCTTTACAGAGCCCCCTTTTAGGCAGCCTCTCCCCGCTCATATTAAAAATCATTCTGATTTCATTGATAAACTCAAGTCGCATATTGTTAACTTCCAATTTAAAATGATTAGCTTAGATGTTGTCTCCTTATTTACAAAAGTCCCCGTGAATGATTTGCTCCTGTGGCTACCGGAAGCATTTGAACAAATTTCTTTGCCCACTCCTACACTTATTTGCATATATTTAATAAAACTTTGCATCCTAAACTCTTCGTTTATTTTTAATGAAAATGGTATCTCCAACGTTTCGGCAAGGTTATGGGAAACCATCTCTCCCCGTTATTTGGTATCGTTATGTAGATGATGTATTTTGTTTTGGCCTCTTGAGTGTAACGTAACTAATTTTCTTGCTGCCCTAAATAAACTCGTACCCTCAATTAATTTCACTCATGATTTAGAAGAAGCCGGAGAATTATCCTTTTTACACACCATAGTACACCGTACGCTGCAAGGTTTTAAGTTCTCGGTTTTCCGGAAGCCAACTCATGTTTTGTCTTACAGCCATTTGTATTAGAATCATCCGCAAAAAAAACCCCTAAGAAATCGGCTTTTATCGTCTTTGTATTTGCGTGCTTTTAGAGTATGTGACTCAGAATTTATCGATGAAGAGTTAGAATCAATCAAAATCATTATTAAAATGTTAAATTATCCACCAGTTTTTCTAAATGATTCTCTGCGCATAGCTAAGCAGTCCTTTTATGGAAATAAAATTAAATACTCATTTACGCGAAATAATATTTTAACTCTCCCTTTTAATAAACACTTGTCCCATGTTCCGAAATTATTAAAATATTTTAATGTTAATGTTGTATGCTCTAATAATTCCACGTTAAAAACTTAGTAACTAAAAATTCTCCCCCTAATAAAATGGCCTGCATTTATAAAATTCCGTCAAATCTTGTCTTGGTTTTTACATAGGCGCGTCAACAAAAAGCCTAGCTGTGAGAATCAAACAACATAAGTACTGTTGTCAAACGGGGCAAACTTCAAATGCACTTTTTATTAATCAATCTACTTTGAACCATCAAGTAGTTTGGTCTAATGCGAAATCCATTATTTTTGTGCCCAATTTTATTGACAAAAATTTAATGGAATCGGACATGATCGAATTCTCCCATAACATTAATTTCAATATAAGTGAGGGTCTATTTAAATTAAATGATTGGATCATGAATAATATTTGTTTGCAATATAAATTTTGAATTGATTTGTATATTGTAATTCAGCGGATGGGCTATTTATTCATTTGTTCGTCAGTTGGTTTTTCCTCCTAAACGATTGTCTTTGTTCGTCGGTACGTTTGAATGACGTCACATTTCTCTGTTTATTATTTGTTTCTCTATTTCATTGTTCTTCTTCCCCTAATGACGTAAACACGAAAGCGCCTGAACTTATTATGTGTATTATTGACCTTTAGGATATTCCAAGCATATATATATATATATATATATATATATATATATATATATATATATATATATATATTGTGATAAGTCCTTGATTTACATTACGACATTAACAAGGAAAAAACAAAACAATATATAGTGAGTTAAAATTATAAAAGTTTCTCTAATGTGCTGTGATTCAAAGAAGGGCGCTTTACAAATTTTCATTTATTATACGTACAATGTAATGAATTGATGAGTTCCTGTAACGTTCAGTATTACATCTAACATTTGATATTCTATCACTCTTCCTTGTCTCGTGACAATGGAGATTCCAGTACTTTCTGATAGTAGTACAATCAATTTTAACAGCTTCATGCCGAATTAAAAAGTTATCTGGTTTCTTTTTATCTATTAATATCCTGATCGTTCGTGTATAACTATGACGCGCTGTATTGCAGTGAGGCTCGGGTGCTACAGAAGTCAATTTTACTCTCGTGCTGGCAGGATGCGTCGAAAAAGAAATACTCACCAGTGGCTCAGCCGTTGCTCTAAAGTATCTCGCTTGTTGAAATAAAAAGAGACAGCAAGAGGCTTGGCTGATGACGACTTCAACGTGCTCACTTCATGTCAAGCTAGAGTTAATCATCAGGCCGAACTATTTGTAGTGTTGTACCAATGAAATATCGTTATAACAGAGGTAGATGTTAGGGAATGTAACGATTACGGACGAAACTGATAATAATTAGTTAGACTTATCAGGGTTAGGAATGAGCTGTAGTAATTTGCATTGTTGTTGTGTTGGTGGGAGGAAGATTTATAGAAGGAGGATTCATCTTTGTTTATTCTAAATGTGGAAATTATACTTATATTAACTAACTTGAGCTTAGTGGATGAGCCTATAAGTAAAGTATTAATAAAAACAAAGAAGATTACCGAGCCGATGCAAGTGCCTTGAGGTACCTGCTCGTCGTTGTTAGCCAGGTCGATGTTACACTATTGTACCTAGTGAATTGCTGTCTCCCGCTCAAGAAAGATGTGATGAAGGGTAGATGATATTGTTTGGTTACAGCCACACAGTAATCAATATTATCGGATGACCTTTTGAATTTGAAGGCTATGATGCTTGGTTGAGCTGGAGTATTTCTATTTTCTAGATCTTTGAGCATATTGTCAATGAGATAACGCAGGTCATCGGCTTTTCAAATTACCAAACTGTTTTTTCATATTTTTTCTTATATCAACGATGGTTAGTGACTGTCACCTTGCGTAACTGCCCGAGGGTTTGATGTGAGGGCAGGTGCCTTTGGAAGATCAATTACAATTGCCTGCTTACACCTTTAGAGACAATTTTTAGGGATGAGACATTTTTTATAAATTATTATAATGGCTGCCACAAATCATGAGAGCTCGTTAGGTTGTGTGGCTTTCTTTTTATCTATGTTTATTAAGTCGCTGTATATTTCCATTTTGGCAACGTGAGATGGTGCTTGGGGCGGCTGATCTGCGGTTACAAATTCTATATTTATGAGTAGATAGTTCTCAAATATTCTTGCAAAATGTTCATTTACGTTTTTTCCAATTAAGTTAGAACACTCATAATTCAGGCTGGTAAGTTTTGATGATACTTGCTGTTTTCTATAAGCTTGCTGTATGCATTTATTAAATCTACTTTCATTGTTAATTGTTTGAAAGTTTTCCTTTTTTGTTTGTTTGATTTTATATTTTGGAGAGTTCGGTTCCCTCAAGTTACTATAGCGCTCTACACTAGTGGTAGGTTTAAAGCTTATTGGTGAGAAGGCGCTAGAATTCTAGTGTTATATATGGTTTGCCATATGCACTGAGACGCCATGAGAGAGAAATGTCTAGCGTACTGATTCTTCAGGATGGCAATGAGTGTTTTCTCAAGTTGTTTCTGGGTTTATTATGTGTTTATGAGTAAATAACCCATTACCGTTATCTAGTACCAAAATCTTTTGATGGAAAAATTAGAGTATTTCCTATAGTAGACTGTACAATTCCGGGGTAGAGAAGAGAAGGAGAGCAGCTGAGCAAAAAAACACATATGGTTATTAAGACCAAGAAGGAATAAATATAAAAAGTTAATATACTGTGATTTCATGTTGGAAAATAAGGAGGATAATATCATAGAGACTATGATAAATATCCTAAAGTGTGTTAATAAGCAGAATGTTTCTTTAGTAAACATCTGCCCTTGAGAATTTTTTAAACTATGTCACAATCGCTAAATTTACTCCAAACTACAGTTCATACACTCTGCTACACCGTAACATGGAGATATGTAAAATACACTTAACTCAGTCAGCCCATTTTATGACATTGCTGCTATCCGGATAAATTTATTATCTGAGGCAAATCCTTCTGTCTTGCCTTCTTGCTTTTCCACATTCATTAGACATATTTGATCTATGCTCCCCAATTTCTCTTAAAATGCATAGAATAAAATAATGTATAAGCATCGACTCACGATTTCTAAAAGTCCTCGTCAAAGTGTTTTGAAAATTCATCTAGTTATATATATTGGAAATTTCATAGAGAAGAAGAACTGCTTTTGTTGATCAGACTTCTTACCTATAGGTGAGTTATAGTTTCAAATATGCTAATCAGCAGCTTTAACGTAGTCCAGCTCAAATTAGGTACTTGAGTATTTGAAGGACCATTTGGTTTGTCTAAAACATTTGTCAATGTGATAAGCAAGCATTATAGCTTACATCGTTCCATGTGTTTACAAATTTATATATTAATTAATTGCAAAATCGGTTTCCAAGCATAACTCCCTTATTTAAATTATGTCCTGTTAATTATATTTGTTGGGGCCAATTTAAATGTGTGGACCTATTGAAACCATTGATGACTTGAAATAATGAGATTATTTGCCATATTGAAGGTTGGTTTCGAACGTTATTTAGATTTTTTAATCCAGCGAATTGTAAATCCATAAGAAGTTGTGCTGGCGCAAACAATTATATCTCGAATTCCTCAAATTTATACGTTTGCACATGCTCCGATTTAGCAAAAATGCAAATCATAACTATGAATAAATTCCTTATGTTGTGCAAAATAAGGCGATGCGTCACAAATGGCGCTTAAAAGTTCAACCACTTCTGAAGGGTTCAGTACCTCATGCTTTGATGTATCTTCGATCTGTTATTGGGGTTTCAATTTGATCCCGTCAGTTGTATGAGCAATTAAAGCAGACCGAAGGCAATATGTAATATGGTGCTAAAACCTAGGGCAGAATTAAATTACAGATAACCTTTCTCTTACAATCCCAAACTATTCTGTGAATTAAAACGTTCCATATGTTGTACCAACCTTAATTAATGAGTTTATCATGGTTTTCCATTCCAATAATAACCTCTTTCTTTACAAATGAATGCATGCTACTTTAACTATAATCATGGGTAATGTTGGACCATCTTATTCTCTTATTGTGCTGATAGGAGTTTCATCCTCCATTTATCCTTAATAATATCTCAGAGGTATTATTATCTTTTGTATATTCTTTCAATTCACTTTTTCTCTCAAATGTTCAAACCCAAAACTCTCGATGTCATGTTCCGTCATGTCAAATTGTCACCTCTTTGTTTATGTTGCTAGTAAAATATAAAAGAGATACATGAATAAATGACAAATTGGAGTAAACTAAGAACCTTTCTTGTATAATCAGTATATTTGAAAAATTTGTGCCCATTTGTGTGAAAACTGCCATTTTCCTGAAGGCAAACTTTAGATATGAGAAAAAGGCCAGGGCAGCGGTATAATGAATTAAAAAGAAGGATTCGTCGGTTTATTCGGAAATTTCAAGCAACAGCCTAATGTTGTGGGGTCCAAAAAGTACGAGACGCATTAACAAAGGCTCGGCTCTAAATATCACGTCGATTATATTCATGCATATGAAGTAATCTTGTTAGGAGAGTGTAACGATCATTGGAAACTTGAAAGGAAGTGCTTTCATTAAGACGATCCTAAAGTGAAATAGAAAAAGCACTCAAAATGAAAGGGAGAAATTAGGATAACTCAGGATCAGATACAGACATTTTTAATTTCAGTTGTGCCAATGGAAAAGCCATAGGGAGTAGTTACTTTGACTGACAGATTAAGAGATACGTTCTCTGTTAGTCGAATCAAACTATGTATGTGTAAGCGCCGCGACGAAATCATAACGACATACGTCTTAAACACCACCCGACTCATGTATACGTAGATTCTCCCGCAATCAAGGTATCCCTTTCCCCCATCCAGGTGCAAAAACAAACTGAAAAAGGAAAAAGATACTTTAATGATTTCTTTATTTCCCTTATACTTTCCTCAGCGGAAAAATACATCCAACCTATGCCTTGTTGAATCCTGTTTTATCTATATGGTCTTTAGGGTTATAAGTAATTGAAGCATAGCAAATTTAGAACACCACTATATATCACTCCTCTCATTTGCACACAACAAATCATCAATCCTCAGTGTCTGATAATCCAGCAAAGTTGTTTACAATGGATGCCCCGGTCTGGTAGCAAACCACTATACGAACCTCCTTTTCTCGCAACGAAAACTGGTTCCCTTGTGCTTTCGGCCTTGCCAGCAACTCTCAGCAGGATCTTTATGTGTGTTCATCATCTGTTCTCAGATCTCTACCTAAATAAGCGGGACGCATTACGAAAATAACTAAATTAGTTATAGGCCTCCTACATGGTAGTGTAAAGCAAGTATGAATATCGTAAAGATGAGGTATCCAAAGGTTTTTCGCTCTTAATATAACCTAACCTAACCTAACCTAACCTAAGTTAACCTAGGATAACCTAGATTAGCTTGGTTAGGTTAAGTTAAGTTTAGTTAGGTTAGGTTATATTAGGGTTGAAAAACCTTACGATGCCTATCTTTACAAAATAATCGTACTTAATTATTGATGTTTGCTGCCACAATTTACAAATGTTCGATATATGCACCACAAGTCACGCGCCACATAAAAAGGTTATAGTGAAATTCTTAGCAAACACGCCTTATCTATTTCACATCAAAACAGGAAACTCCTAATATAATAAGCTGCTTCACATCATTGAATTAACATGAAGGGGAAAGACGAATATCCTTCCTTTGACATATTTCCATAACTAACCTAACATAACCTAACCAAACTATACTGTACCATAATACCATTCATACATAGCAACCTTGCTTGCAGGGTTTGATTTTGAATTAACAGCTACATATCTAATTCCACAGAAACGGTACCTTGTAGCGTAAAATGATGTAAATTAAATTCCGAATCGTAACCTCATAATAAAATTATTTGAAGGGTATAACTTTATATTTACTGAGATCAAATATATAAGTTATTTTATTGGTTATATATTAAATTAAATAAGTTTAAACCCAAATTTAGATTGAAAATTTTAAGTGTACTGGATTTAATGTTAAATTTATTCTGAAGGATCTTATATATTTGGACATATTTTTAAATTTTGCAGGCATACTTTTTAACTCCTTTATATGCATATTAATAAATAATAGAACATTAAAGTTTGGTTTTATTTAGTAGTCAAATAGGTACATAAGGAATTATTTATTTATTCTCCTTTTCATACATAGAGAATCGCATATTTTTATGTTCTTGCGACATGCTAAATAACGGGAAAATTCCCCAACTCTGGACTATGCATTTTATTATAATAAAATGTATACTCTATAGGGTAATTTTAATCGGACATCTCAAGGTGACATTTAGTGGAAAAATAAGGGCTCTTATATATTTAAGAGATATTTTAAAATTATGCAGATATACTTTTTAAACCCTTTATATTCATATTAATAAATAATAAACGATTAAAGTTTGGTTTTATTTAGTCGTCAAATAGGTAAAGAACTTTTTATTGATTCAACGTTTCATACCTTACAGAATGGTTTTATTTGTTCCTCCGATATGTTAAATAACGGAAACATGTCCCAAAATATGTGGTATGCATTTTATTATTACGATTAAGTAAACAATAAAAACCGTAGGGTAATTTTAATCAGACATCTCAGGGTTACATTTTGCAGGAAAAACAAGTGAACTCAATCAAAGAAAAATTTGGGGAAGGTTTCATATATTAGTTCATTACGTGTTTCCTAATACATTGAAGAAATTCGGACACGCAAAGAAATTAATGTCCAGTTAAGGAGAGTCTAAGCTAAGAAACGAAATTAGGGGAAGAGAGAGAAAGGAGTAGATTAAAATGTTTATAAGAGGCGCGACTCCAAATTCTAGAAATTTTTACCATTGCAGGTAATAACTTATCATAACACCTAGTTCCCACTGCTATCTTCAAAATGATCCCTTTGTGAGTACATGCAACGGTTCCAACCTTTATCCAAGAGTCTATGATGACTATTGATGTCTTCCAGCAGGACGCTCTTAAGCCCATCCTACGATTCAGGTTTGATAGACTCATTCTTTTAAAAACGCTACCATTTCACCCTAGAATTTAGCGCGGGGAACTGAAATAAACCCCAGGGGAAATGAGCATGCGACGATCCACATGGCAAATAAACCGGTTTCTGATATCAGGATCTTCCTGACAAGTCATTTTTAGGCAAAGACATTGTCAAAAAGGAGAATCCTCTAGTTGTTATTCTAGTTTTAGGACTCGTGGTTGAATATTCTTCCTCAGTCTCTTCAGAAATTTATACTCGTATTAACACTTTCTCATGAGAGTTGGAACAAAGTTAAGATGTTTTTAGGGCTTTAGACATTGATGTTGCTAAGACGATAAACATAGATTTGATGTTTCTGCAAACCTAAGGAGCATTTTTCTTCCCTTATGAATTGTCGGACCACCAATGCGATAAATACGGTTTTATTTCATGGAAATATTCATAATAAATCAACGATCCATGACAAGGTATGATCGGTGTTATCTCAGGTTTGATCTTTGAACTCACAGCAAATATCAACATAATGTGGATTCAAGTCGGTTCTCAGAGGTATAGGCAAAAGTTTGTAGCAATACGTTAACATTAACAAGCACGACACAATGTGTTGAATGCTTCTAGGCAACATTATGTTAGTCAGCAAGGATAGTGTCGTGGTATTATAAGGGCTGAGTTGGTGTACGTAGGTTGGTCACGTACTTCAAAAACTCCTTTATTACGTTTTCTCTAAGAGTGCTATATTATTTTGTTATTTTATCTTTGAGGATTTCTAGTGCCATGTGCAGCATTTCGAGGAAAGAGTTAAACAATTTTAAGCAAAAATATATCTTTAATTACAACATAAAAAAGTGAAAATCTTAAAAACAAATAATACATCTATGAATAAACGACTCTATGTTAGAATTACTAATTTAAACCAAATGAATATAAAGTAATGGTTATCCCCCAAGCTCACTTTAATATTGGACGCTAATTGACACACAAAAGTAATTGAATTTCTTTACCTTTAAAACAAACTACACGTGAATCCGGCTGAAGAATGACCTTGGCCTTGGATCTTATGTAGACGGGAAAATGGTTTGCGGTTAGGCGCGTGATCGTGTTCGCAGACGCCAAGCCATTTCTCTGGCGAGGAAGCAGACTTGGGGCAACAGGTGATTTGGATGAGGGCGACGGATGGCGTTAAGCACGTTGTCTTAGGTAGATGATTTAGACAACGGGACCTTGAAGGTATGCTTTTTCCAATCTTCGGGTTAATCTTGGGATGCTTTGCACTGACGAGCGATGAGCAAACAGTGAATCCTTTGACGAATGGGGGGGAGGGGGGAGTTCACTTTGGGTATTCATCAATGGCAGGGACTATCTCTGGTTTTTGTTGCAAACCAAGATAGGGGGTTTCTCTGACGACAGATGTATGAGAGTAATCCTCGATAGAAAAGGGGCTAACTTTTCGGTGTGACCACCAGGAACTGGCTTAGAATGAACTTTTTCTCTGTTCCGGCCTTTGAGTGTCGAGCTGAGGCTAGAGTTTGTCATGTCGATCTCTAAGTCGATCTTCCTTGTTTTTCTCCAGTTATCCGCCTATATACTTCACTACCCTACTGAGGGTAGGGGAACCAGGGATGAGGGCTTATGTATTACCTCTCTGCCGCTTCTCTGAGCGTCTTTCACTTAACAAGGGTGAACCTAATCAGGCGTATAATTTTATAATTAAAAGCTTCAGAAATATTTAACTTCAAATAATGGAGCATTTTATTGGTGCTAAATAAGTATTTAGAGGAAAAATATGTTTATAAGATCAAAAGAGAATGAAAATATGAAAGTAGAACAAAGAAGGAAGGCTGAGAAATGCAAGGGGCTGAGTTTTATCCCTCGTGAGAGGTGAGAGAATTAATCCACTCTTCAACCTGAGGATAAGCGTGGTAGTAATGTTTGTTAAATTAGTATCTCAATATGGCCGCAACTCTTCACCTGATCACTTCTCCATAACATTCGAAATTCTAATACTTCCCCTTCTAAAGCCCTCTGGTAAATTGGACTACAAATCGCCCTCCCTGGGACACAATTGTTCTGATATGGGAGATTATTTTAAACTAGGATGTTCTAACCTGTCCTCAACTTTACTTATTTGTCAATTTTAAAACATCATATAATGCTTCCTCATACATATATCAGATTTCTCTATATTCTTAAACTTTACTCTTACTGTCTCAAATAGTGTCTTTCCCGAAATAAATACATTGCAATATAATTGGTATTGTCACTTCTCCTTTCAACCACTTCCTTATCCAGTTCTGATTCTCTGTTCCCCTTTCTTATAGCCCCCGTACACCGGTTAACGCCATATCTCAGCAACGTTTGCTCTCCTCTATTTATACGGAATTGATGACCATGAATATTACCCCAATGTTTGTGCCTTCCCGTGGGAATCAAGACCTCCTACTACTGATCCCAATTGGTTCCTTACTTCATTTCTCTAATAGTAATGTTATGTCCCAATTCTTTCTACCTGTTCTCTTCGACGGCGTGATTCATGGTTCTATGATACTAATTTGAGCACAAAGAAACAGAAAGGTTTTTGAGCATATGTCCTAGCTATTCATTCCTACGCCACTCTTCTCTAGTATATATATGAGGCCAACACCTGTTGTATGTATCCTTGCTAATAACAAAAACAATCCCATACACTTTGCACGCGCCTTGCTCATTTATTTTCCCGTAGGTACATCATTATTTTTCCACCACCACCATCCACCATTTCTTAGCCTTTTTTCCCCTATTTAGATAGTTCTGGGTTGTTTCTTTGTTATCAGGTAATAGCTATTTGTCTCTTTTCCAACTCTTTTCTCGCACCCTTCTCTCTCCGACTCTTAACCCATTTCTCTACCAGAACCATTCCTTTAGATTATCTACTGTCGTTTCCTTACCTTTCCTCTCCCATACCTTATTGACATCTTTCACATTTTTCCTGCATCCTGTGTGGTACCACCTAATTTCCAGCACGCCCCAGATTGGACCAATCCGTACGAAAACTAGCTTAAACTCTAACAACCAAATTTTCAAATATCACTCCTTTGTAAATTCCGTGAAAGGCTGGCATCAACTTAGATTATAGATTGGATGTCCTCCTCCAACATTATAAAAATCATGTCTGAATTCAAGGCTAACATAGCAATGAATCAGCTCTTCTGTAAATGACCAGCCTCGTCGTATGGCTGATGCAAGTCTCGTTTCCATTATAGTACTTGTTATCTATCCTCAGCATCCAACAATGTTGATCATACTCTTCCTTGTATTTGTGCATCACTGGGTATCTTTGGAACTTTACTTGACTTGATCCACTCGTAGCAATCATCTTGCACTCAGCGTATTGATGTCAGTAGTTATATATTTATGGCAGTGGGTTGGCATTCGCATGTTCCACAATCTAAGTTATGGGTCCTCTCCTTTATATGTATGCTACATTGGTTTATCATTCCACTGATATACTGATGATGACACGTATAGCAATTGTATCACTTTTTCGTTTTCTGAAGCTCTAAAAATTCTTTTAGCCGTAAGATAGTATCATTACAGAATGTTTCTCGAACAACTTCCCTCAGCTCAATCATGAAAAAATATAGACGTGATGGTGGATGTAGATCCATGGAAATCTATTGTACCTATTCGTAACCTTTTCTTCTGTTTCTTTTTCTCGACACAGTTAAACGTTGAGACGTGACCCTTAATATTAATAATTCATGTAATAATTATCTGAGTTCCATGATAAATACGAAAACAAAATTAGTTTTTATACCCGAAAGTGTATGCATAGTCTTGTAAACACTATATTTATTATAGTACCATCAGCATTGTATGACATATTGTAGTTATAATTTATATAATGAATAAGAATAAATACTGCAATAAAATTGTAATTAGTAAGATAGATCAATGAATAAAAACCTTCAGTAAGTTCAGAAGTAAATATTGGACAACTGTTATCTCCTGTGGTCTGTATTCTCTTCTCTAACCAATTTCAATACGTACTCACCCAACATCTCTTCATCCCTCACTTCTTGATATCACTTCTCCATCAACTTTGTTTTGATGGAACCATTTATTGTGCTTTTCCGACACAGCTCCAAGCTCGGGCAGAAGACTTCCAAATATTAATCCAAATAGTTGCATTGGTAATGCAACTAGTTACACCCTATGTTGTTATAACTTCAAGAAGTTCTTGCTTATAAATCCATTGACAACATTTTTGAACGCATTCCAAACTTTTTCGCGACCACACTCATTTTTATGTCCTGAGTTCCAGGTGCAAGCATCTGTGTCACCAACGAACACATCAACAGCAACCTTTGCGTCGGAGAACTTCAGAAATATTGCTTTAATTTTGGAATAGGTTTCACCATTCCGATCTAATGCTGTGACAAATGGTTTAGTGAGGCTCAGTTAAATTTAGAATGCTCTACGGTCACAAAAGCATTGTAATTTATATTTTGGGTACCCGGCTACAGAGCTGATCATTCTAGCCATTTTCGTTTCCCGTGATGCTTTTCTCTATCTCTAATATTCCACAAAAGCGAAATGCAAAGGTTTTAGTATACTCACCCCTCCATCTAAGAAAGAATCCTAACATCTTGAATTCACCACATATATCACATTTATAGTCAAAATATTTTCTTTCTTTTCACGGAAAATTTTTATATTTCCGTAATGCTCTTTCAGGTCTATTGAGTGACCTAACAGAGATAGAAAGATTCAGCTTGAACTGGTAAAGTGAAACTGCTTTCAAGCTTCTAGTAGAGCTATTATGAACAGGCACCAATGATATAGATAGTGTCTGAAACCTATCCTTTCAAATATAGCTCTTACCTCATTACAGAATCATAGCAATTGACTCAATCATTACAATGGGCAGAAGCTGCATGCCAAAATAGGTAACTTGAAATTTTCACGTTTCTATCCATTATGTTCCATTTCTTCAATCTGGATCTAAAAAGCTCTGCACCTGATTTGCAAATATTAAAGACTCTTACCAGTTTATCAATTTTTTTCTGGTTTGGGAAGTGTAGTTATTCATGTGGGCAAGCTAATTGCCCCTTCTCCCAATCCACTTATGATCAGAAATTTCGATGTTAAGTATATCCGTGAATGCAAAAGTTGGACGAGCTACAATTTCTAGTTGTTCGTCCTGTGACACTGGTACTTTTGAAGATGTGATGTTGAGATACCTTAGATTCTTCCTATTCTGTGATCTTTTATTAGTAGATACGTTCACTATACAGAAATAGCAATCAATTAGGTGGTCACTTAGTTTACGCCAGATTCTTAAAATGGCAAACGGCATGCATTTTTTGCTGCCACACATTAACCCTCTAGTGTAGATTTGCAGCTACCATAGATTACACGAGGAACCCATGGATTGTTCTAGTATTTATTGGCAGTGACAAATTATTTTTCATATGCAACATAATATTTGGTGTCCTGCAGAATAAGAGATTTGTTCTTTTATGCCTAATAAAATAATGTTTACATACAAAAAAGCGCAATGAGCTGATATGATTCAGTGTATAGTAGCTATCATTATACAAGCTGAAACAATAAACACAAAAAATAATGCAAGATAGTCAATGGGAAAAAAATGTATAGGAGATGATAAAAGTATTATTTATATAACATAAGATATTAATGCTATGATGATAGGATTGCTATCATCGTATTCAGGGAAACATCAAAAAATCAAATGAAACATATTTTGGGTTGAGTCTTGTAATCAATAGAGCTCCAACTTCCTGTTTGTACTGACTGCAGGTTTTCTCTCGGCCATCTCTGTAATATAAGTCATCACATCCGCTCCCAATTTGACCACACTATTTAAGAAATTGCAATTCTTGCTTTAGTTACCTCAGGCCTTGATTACTGTTACTTCCTTCATACTGGATTCTATGCTTACAAAATTCGATCCTTTCTACTTTTTCAGAACTTTGTAGACAGTGTTCTACTCCGCAGGTTATCTCTCTCTTGTGAACTTCCATGCAATGCAAAGTGCATAGTCTGTAAATATGAAACAGAATCATCTTTAAGGTCCTTATTCCATATGTTTTTTAACGCCAAAACACCCTCTTAGCTGTCTTTTATATTAAACCTTCCCTCGTATTTTAGAGCCAACGTTTTGGCTCTTCCTTCCTACTGGTTGTTGACGTAGTCGGTTATTCTGTATCGGTGATCAGACCTTTCCATATTTGCTCCTAGACTTGGTGTCTACAAACGTACTTTAAAGGGGCACGTTTTTTTCAAGCCTTTACTTTATTGATAGAAAGATTTTCTATGAAGGCCCTTACAATTAAAGAACAACATATAACAGGTGGCAGTTTTCACGTGGGGTCATTTACTCTTTAATACTAAATTTTCATTCAGAATGTATGTAGATATCATCCATCAACTTTTCAAAATAACACAGTTAATGTATACAAAGCAAGATTGAAATAATCTATATGAAATTAGTGAGAGATAAACGTAGGGACTTTTGTTATATGGAGAACACCAATAGGGGCAGCTGCCGTCTAAACTTGGAAGAAGAGATCTTATAAAAATGGGAAAGATCGAGCACGGAACAATGTGGACAAGATACTTTGATGTGCCAAAGGGTAAGAGATAACAGTATGTTAAAGTGATGGTGGGCAGCACGAACATAGCATGACGTCAGACAAGTCACTATGAACCCTGACTAGGCTGCTAATGGCAAGGTTGCATGAAAGATACGAGTTCGAAGAAGGCATTATATTTGGCCACAGAAGGACGGGACATTCCATTTCTAAAACTGTGCAGAGATTCAACATCCTTAGATCTACAGTTTTACGTGTGTACCAAAATACCTCGTTGAAGGCATTCCCGTCTACCGTGGACAGCACTGTATTCAATTACGGCTACTTAATGATCGTGACCAGCGGCATCTGGCTAGAACTGTTTATTGTAATATAGAGAAGCAACATTGGATCATATCAAATCCACATTCAATGCAGGAGGTACTAGACGTATATCCAAGAAGTCAGCGGAGTGTTCTTTACCTTACATGGGATACGGAAAAGAAAGGTTTGCAGAATGTTCCTGTTAAAATAAAGACACGAGACACGCCTGGTGTAAGGCTCGTAACGTCGTTACTTAGATCATGGATGACTGGCAGTTTGGCTGGTCTGATTAGCCACGGTTCCAGTTGTTTCTGGCTGATGGTATAGTTCTTGTGTGATACAGACCCAATGAAAACTATGTAACTTAGTTGTCAACAAGACAGCCTGAAGGCTGGCGGTGAATCCATACTGGTGTTGGAGTGATCACGTGGCATAGATTGGGCTCAATTTTCCGCCTTAACACCTTTTTGAGTGATGAACACTAGTTGCAGTGCTTGAGGGAAAATTGCCTTCTTCAATGGAATATTTTGCAGGATAATATGCTGTCATCGGGCAGAAGTTGCAGAAAATTGGTTGGCGGAGATTATGAAGAATTCTCACGTGTGTTTTTTCCACCGCACTGCCCGACATAAATCCAATGGAGCATTAATTGAACATGGTGGCCAAGTATATTCACACTGAAGATATGGCCCTTTAAACTATCAGCTGGCTACAAAGGTCCTACTAAACATAGATAATTATCCTATGATGTTTAGCACATCGATGTATATCGCCGCTTATCCTCATGGTGCGATTAAGAGCGTGTGTTAATGCAATATTTCAGATGACATTTGCAGCATTGTTGCCAATGCCACACCGGACAACCCTTGTGGTGTACACACTGAGTAAAGGAGGGCGTGTCACTATAGATTTCAGGTGAATCAGGGGCGTTGCCCCCGTTACATCATCACTCCTCAGGCCAAGAAAATAGGTAAAATGAGATAAAAAATGCAACTAAATATAACGCAAAATAATACATTAAAAATTAGAGTAGCAAATATTTTTTTCAAAGAAAATGATGACCAGGGACAGCCTCCATAGGAAGTTTTCCAATAATTATTTATAGTATAAACTATAGGGAGTTAAGCTCCCTCGAAATAATATTGTCTAAACGAAATTGGAAACTAACAGTTAATAAATGTAAAATATAAAATAGGCTAAAATGAGGATAGGATGATAGAACTAAATGATTTCAATGAGGATGGAATGATAGCACTAAGGGATTTCAATTTACCAATAACATACGCAAACTGAAAGAGGACTCAACGCTAAACGTACACAAGCATATTTATTAATATTATTATTTTCTTTACTATTACTAATATTTTAATCAAAATTATGTACATACATATCATTTATTATGCATTTAAATCACATTTATTTTATTTTTCATGGTAGACTACAACTGCTTCACTAAATAAACGTTCACATGAAACATTTGGAAGCCACATAGAACACAGTGCGATGGCTAATTTGTTGCCGTTGGCATCTCTAAATTTTGCACAGGCGTGTCGTCTGAAGATGGTTCTCTCTTCTTCCTATCATAGTATACTCAGGTGTGCAGTCTTTGAAGTAAGCAATACCATGGCTGAATTAAATCACCCCCAAAATTTGAAAAAAGCAAGCTATGTTGGTTGGGATTCACACCGGGAGATCAATGCGAAAATCTCCAAGTGATTAAGTGTCAATATGAGAATGGAGCAGAGGATCAGGAAACAGTTGGATGAGGTAGGATGTGACTACGTTGGTACGGCGGTTCGGAACCTCACCCTAAGCGTTCTGATATGAAAAGAACGTCCGAATTTGTGGCGGAGATCTAGGCTATCATTGACAGCGCTGCAAGCAAGTTAATGAGATCCATATTCAGGGACAAGGGATGTCAGAAATTCTCATCAGGCAGTTAGTGCATAATAACATATGCAACTACTAATAAAAGATGACAAAGAGCCAGCTTCTGTCGCAAAAGACGAAGTACAAGAGAAAGTAACGTGTTACAAAGCTTATGAACAAACGAAGGCATTCCCTCATGCCTGGCTTGGTTTGGTTCTGCTCAGACGACGAGAATTTATGTCAAAAACATGTGGTTAACTCAGAAAACAACCGCTAACTTGCTCCCCCCCCCCTTACTAAAATATGTACAGAGAATCATGAAAATCAAGTTCTCAGTCCAGATTGTGGTGTTTGATATAATCAATTGCGAATGCCATGTTATGCTACTTATTAACTTCCCGAAGGGCTAAATCAAGCACATGGAGAAGTTATTGTTGCCATGGATCCAGTCGGTAGCCGTTTGAAATCTCTACGTGTAGAAACAGAACTTATCACTATTCCGCACAAGGAAAAGGACTCAATTTTGGTTGTTAAATAATTTCTTTCAACATATCACTCCGAACATTTGTCCTCCTATCTTACCAGACTGCAACCTCTGGGATTAATATGTGTATAGCGTGGTAATAAGGGAGACCAACAAGTCCTACTTACCAGCATTGTGTAGCTTAGGTCCAGGATTACCACAGTTTTCACTGAGTTAATGAAAGGGACCGTCGAGAAAACCTGTAGCAAGTTAAGATGCCACCTTGAGTACCTAGTTGAAGTCGACGGTTGTTTCATTAAAGTAAATAAATTGTAAAATTCCTAAAGTCTCCAACATGTAACTTTAATACCGGATTTTGAAAAGTTTCAGGTGCGTGTAAATGCCTCTGCTCACTGGCTATATGCGATAACAATGTCGATAGCGCTGCCGTCAACTTAACAACGATTTGAAGATTCAAGGCAATTGAGATCTCTTTTTTTCTGATAAAAAAACCTTCACGGCCTACACGCTCATCAACCATCTAAACGACCGCGTGGTAAGCTTCGGCCAGGATATCACTGAGGTATACTACATCTCCACGACCAAATACCGGGCCTTCATTATGAAGCTCAGCGTTATTGCTTCGTATAGTAGAAAATGTTGCCGGTGTGATCCTAGGCCGGTTACAGGCTGATCTCAGCCGATTACAGAGATCATCTTAGCGACGAAATTCTTGTCATACGTCAGAAATATCACGATAAAGGCGGCTACCTCTTTTAGCAGGACATCATCTCGACCTACTTGGTCAAGTCCGTGAAAGAGTGGTGGGATCGAAAAAGAACTTCTGGTCGAAGCAATTTGGGCTCCGCATTCGCCCGACCTCAATCAGCTCAACTACAGCTTCTTCGCGCATGTCAAAAGCAAGGTCTGCGACGTCCACCAAACCAAAGTGACGTGGTGAAATCCTCCTTCAACCATGTATGGGCCAACATGAGAAAGGAATTCGTCTATAACGTGTACACAGCCTTCATTTTTTGGTTGGAGAACATGATCGCCACAGAGGGTGGCTACTTTGATTAATAAAAATATATATGTTATTAAAATAAATACGTGTCTACCTGCATAAAAACTATTATTGTGTCCTTAATTGAAATCTTTTAACGAGTGTAAGAGGACTTTTTCAATACCCACTATATCTGTATAAATGAACTGTTGTTTTCTTTTAAAGTAAAGTTAGGCGACAAATCATCAACGCACCCCGTACTGTTGGGATTTAGTTAAAGGTCATCATGACATACTTCACTTTGAATTTGGTTTTATTTACGATCTCTTCTGGCAGCAGCGAGAGAAGGCACCGCTATGAAACTCCCTTAGGAATATATAATGGACTCTTTTAACGAAAAAGTGAGAATATAAGAGAAATATGATGCGTCTTAATGGACTTGACTAGCACAAAGTCCAAAGTACATTCCTAGGTCGCCCTTATATTCAGGCGAACGTTGGCAGGCTCGTAAAGGTAAAAATGAGAAACACATCCAAGAGAGAAGACACTTATTTAGGGTCTTAGAGATGGAGGTATTCTTGCGTGGATGCCGTTTAAAACGTAGTTGCATTGTCTCGAAGATAAAAATAACTTTCCCACTTGTAAGAGTGATTTAAATAATGTGAGTTTTCTGTATACAAGTCTTTTCTAAAGGGAGTTGTAGCCTCTATAATCATTTAACTACATTTTTATTGAACTTCCTCTACCAATGCACAATGTGTGGCAGGTATTTCAGAGGGAAATGATTCAGAAATTCAGCGGCACCAGATTTCAGTTGGTCAAACAAACTCTGATAACAACTAATCCCCGATATGGTCACATTTCATCGCACGATAGCCTCTTTACGCTAAGGTAAGACTCTCCATTTGTTAAATAACCACACAAGGATAGAAATGCTGCTATCCACTATACAGAATCAAGTTCAAATGTGTTCAACTAGATTTGTTGAGAAGATTCGATCGACAGGACGTCTCGCTGCCCAGATTTCGCCCGAAGATGGGTTGCCCGAGTTGCATAGACTCACAAGCCGAAAGAACCATTCACACAGGGAAAAATGAAAAAACTCGACTTATGAAGCCACATATAAAGCAACACTCGTTAAACACTCGTTGCATTTCAAAGCAGGCTCTCGAATTTCCTTACAATTATCTTTGCTCGCCTTACCACGAACACTAATCTTTATTTATTTACACTTTTTTATTCTGAAAATATTTCTTCTCATAGTATATATTACTGAAAACCCTGACGAATATCTATTACAGATTTCTGAATAACTTTATTCGAGATTTGATCCCTCAACGTGGCATAAATTTGCTATTTGGCGGTTTAATTTAAAAGCGGTCGATTTACCCAGTTTTAAGCAAAAAATAGCGGTGAAATTTCATCTTAACCTATTCTACACTCGAAATCAATTCGGTGAATGGGAATTTTATTTCTTTGGTAAAGGTCAGAAATGCGGCCATCTACTCGAATTAATCTATAGGTATGGGGTATTTTGACGTTATAGGTCCCTTTTAGGTGAAATATGCGAAATAGGGGAACTCTTCTCGATGCTTTCCGCGCAGCGTTATTCCAGAAAAGTTGGCAAGCCTTAGGTTGAAGCCGTGCAAATTCAGTCAGAGAGGCAACGATCCCAGGAAAATTAGGCATCATTCTTCTGTAAAAATCTACCATGCCCAAATATCGACGAAGCTCTTTGAAACTAGTTGGTAAGGGCATCTCGGTGATCTCGGAGACCTTCCTAGCTGGAGGGCACAGTCTTGCAGTTAAGACATGGTGCCCCAAGGAATCGATTTCTTACTTCAAGAACTCGCAGCTTTCCATAGAAATTCGAAGGTTCTTTTATGCCATTATTTTGAAAATAATTTCCGAAAATATTAAAATATCGTTGACATACACGAAACAAACGCCAAGCCACGAAATAAATTGTCCATATGGCGTTGGAAGGTGCAACTAGCATTCTTTAGACCATACAGTAGCCTTAAAAATGTCTACAGCCCAAAGGGTGTTGAGACAGCAGTCTTCTCAATGTCCGCTTAATTCATTGGAATAAATCTGTCTTAGCATGAAGATGGTCTACCATCCTCTGAATCTTTGGCAGGGGATATCTGTCCGGTTTGTTTGTCGCATTGAGGGATCGAAAGTCACCCACAACTCTATAATCACCTGGGGTCTTCTTCTGCACCATGTGAATAAGTGAAGACCATGAAGATTTAGACTGCCGCACCACACCTTCTTGTAACAGTCTTGAAAGTTGCTTTGGCAATTTGTAGTTTCTCTATTGGTAGTGGCCTTGTGCGGGCGAAAGTTGGTGGGGCGCTACCCGTCTCAATGGCGGGAATAACGGAATTAGTCGGAGAACTAATATCAACACACTTCGGGTTTATATAGTCTCATATTTATGGAGAACTGTCCAGCAATTAGGTGGGAGATGCTAGAGGTCATTAATAATTAACGAGATCACTGGTTTGCTTAACTGCTTCACTTTAGAAACTAAACTAGGCTGGTTATCAATTAGGAAACCACAAGCACAGTCTACTAAGAAGTTAAAATGAACCAGAAAATCGGCTCCTAATAATGGCGACGTAATATCTGCAACTACGGACGTCCATCTAAATGAACGTCGTAGGGTAGGGATGCCTATTTCCAGTTGTACTTATCCATGCACTTTTATTTTCACTCATTAGCCTTCGCGATGTTAACACACGATTTGCGTATCACACATAATTGCACTATATTAAATGGAATTAAGGACACGATCGCTCCAGTGTCTATCAGAAATTCGCACTTCCTCTCATTAATTCTGGCAGCGACAGTAAGAAAAGTCGTCACGCCGGTCGTCGCATTTACAGCGGACTGCCAATCTCGTGTCTCGAGGGGGTTGGGGAAGACGGTTTAGACGATGGCTGCATTTAAAGGATCTCACCTCGCTTTGGTCAACTGCACCATGGTTTACAGTACTTTGCACTCGACAGAAAGTATGTGTGAACGGCACACCACTGGTCTTTGATTAAGACGGAATGGGCATAACCCTAAAGATACACCTTTTGAATAATAATAATTATTATTATAATTATTATGCCCAAACCTATATTGATTTCCACCAGGATATACGCCGACGAGGACTGCATGCGAATTTTTAAATTGCACATTATTTACCGGCTGGTTGACACTAAGAGCACTCATATCCGGAAACGCACCATTATTACTAGTTTCACTATTATTTATATTATAATACTGTGCCTTGTAAAATAGCATAAGTTAATCAGCCGGTTTCACCATTTGGGCAAGAGTTAAGTCCTATTGCGGGGCGATGATAGGGGCGATGTTTGGAGGTAAAGACTGGATGAACTTGTGTCTCACCAAGTGCTCCCCCACTCAAACATGCAGAGTTGTTTTCCGTAGCTGTTCGAGATTTCCGAAGGTCCTCTGGTCTGCAAAGGAGACGCGATTAATTTCTCGAAGAGCTCAGGTTTCAACCGCTTAAAATTCTCACGACTTCTGTTCGTAAGAACGAGTAATTCTGCGACGAGAGGACCGCAGCTGAAAGATGATCGACTGTATCGAGAGGCAACGCAGCCATAATATGGTAAAATATAGTTTCTTCTCATTGTCTCCTTGAGATTTGGAATTGCGCATCCACGATTTTGAACCGTCCCATGGCTGCTGCTTCATTAAACACAGGAAGTCTGATGGAGATTGCGTTAGCAAGCTCCACTTCTTGGTGTGGAAGGTAAATGAGCAACTTGTTGCCCGCTTTGTGAATCCATTTTGTTGTATGATCACTTTTCGTTCGACGAAGAGGGGTCACCAGTTATAGGTATAGGGTAGTTTGACGTTATATGTCTCTTTTAGGCGAAATATGCGGAATAGAGGAACTCTCTCGATGTAGCAGGCTGTGTTATGCAATCAACAAGCTTCGTTAGGATAAAGAAAATTATATAGCTGAATTAGTTATTCCTTTCCTGGGTAAACAGCTGGGACAAGCCTCGAAATGGCAAACGGATATGACTTCTTTCTTCACAAAAATACACCTATATTAATAATTCTACTTCTCATAATTCTACAAAATTCCACCAATCAGGATTGAGATCTTTTCTAATTTTTCATACTTATGTTCATTTGTGAAGTAACAGACCTTAGCTTTAACAAATTGACCAAGCAGCTTTTAGACATAAGCACTGCAATAATTGTCTAATTATCGTCACGATAGATTTCAAAAGTTAATAACGCTCAAACCGTTTGCATGTAAAAAAAATAGAAGAACACATAACCACGACCTGTCCGGACAAGAACAAACTCTAGTGCAGTATCTGCGCCACAGAAGGACATTGGTTTCATAATTGCGAGAACACTAGGAAGAAATGTCTAAACTGCAAAGGGGAAGACCGGACCATGGCCCTAAACTGCCCAAAGCACCGGGAAATTTTCAAAAGGAAGAAAGAAGAAGAGAAGAAAGTTAAGCGGGTGACATACGCGAGCGCTTTCCAAGAAGAATGAGAAAGTGAAGACAATACCTGCACAGATGAGCATCACAGGAGATCTAAATTCATAGATTCTGATCTGCATTACTCAAGAAAATGTGGCTAACGCAGTGAATAAAGCCTGGCCGTTACAACTAGGTCCTCACTCCACTTTTAAAGGCAAACAATCTCCCTGTAGTGATCATACCTGCGGATAATGAATGTTCCAAAGTATTCAAGGAATCAGTCATAAGAAATAACACTGTTAAATCTCACCTGGCGAAGATCATCGAAGCTTCCTCATTGGTGGAATCCGAAGAGGACGAAGAAGAAGAGGAATAAAAAGCTGAAAATGAGGAAGGATCCTCCTCTTCGGAATACGATCAGGGCTCCTGCACCCGTACACGAGTTATGAAGAGCAGGTCTAAAACGCCAAGCCCCCCCCCCCCGAAGAAGGAAAACCCTGGGCACAGTCAATCCGTCCCGCCAGCTCCCAAGAAGATAAAGAAGAAACAGGTAAAAAACAATTCACCATGTTCCGGAACGCATTGAAGATACTTAAAATTAATACCAACGGCTGGACCACGAAAAGGACTCTTTACGGAAATGTATCCAGAGAAATTGATGCAGATATCATCTTAATTTCGGAACATGGGATAGACACTCGTAGTGCAGAAAGAAAAATCTGGAACAATGATGTGTTGATCACTAATTATTAGCAGAAACGGTTCGACGGTGCTGCTATTGCAATAAAGAATGGGATTAAATACAAGCAAATAAGTGATCTAGAAGAATCCTACCTTGCGATTGAGGTCGGACTCGACATAGGAAAGTTGGTCATTGCTACCGGATATCAACCGCCAAGGAGAGACGTGTTACCAATTCACACTCTCACTTGCTTATCTGGTAGAAGAGCCTCCACTATTTTAATGGGGGATCTAAACGCCAACTGTCGAGAATCCGGTTACAGGACCTTCAACGATATAAGAAGAAGCCTGGACAACATTGACTAGCAAATAGGCCCCGACTTCACCACCTTTGTCAGTTTCTCAGGAGTAAGTGTCTGGTTAATAGTCAGCTACTGTTCAATTACCTCATTGAACCAGTCAAGGTACCATGTAGTGGCCATATAAGGATCTTACTCACTATCAACATGAACCCTATACAAGTTCCAGTTGTAGTCAGAAATAACTACAGAAGAGCAGACTGGACACGGTATGCGCGCCTTCTCGAGGCCTATGATCCGCCCAATTGGGACGAGGCAGTTCTCGAGGAGATGGACGAGGCACTCGACGACCTTAATAACTATCTCATCAATGTACATAGGTCTTGTATCCTTAAATCAAAGTATAGGACCATTTCTAGTTACAGATGGACTCAATACATGAAAGATTTATACGGAGAGCTGAAATTATTGTATGAAATCAACATCAAGAATGCATCAGTTTACTCAATACAACGAAGTAAAGAAATCAAAGAAGAACTCGCCCAGTTGATCCTCGAACAACAATGAAGACGATGGGATGGTATGATTGATAGCCACGATCACGAAGCAACTCTTAAAGAATTTGAAATAAGATCAGACGACTCAAAGGATCGACTGGGAAGAAAAATATGGAACTACAAAAACAAGAGGGAAACATAGAAACAGAAGAAGCAAGAATTAGGAAAAATCTTTAGTAAAACTGAGGAGGAAAACGAAGAGCTTGAAAGCAACATCATAGACGAGCTTAACTACTCGGTGCACTCCACTCATTCCGACAAATAGCCCCAGGACAATCGGGGCTTGCAAAATTAAACTTTGAAAAGGCACTAGCCAATGCCCTCGAAAAGATGAGAAGGATATTTAACGCTTGTCTGAACACGGGCTACTTTGCAGATGCTTATAAAACGGCCAAGATGATCTTCTTGCCTAAACTCGGAAAGAACCGAACGTTGGAGTAACTACCATCCAATTTCACTTCTAGAATTTGGCGAGAAGCTCTTCAAGAAGATCCTCAATCGAAGTAGGGTGTCTCACCTATAGAAGAACTCCCTCTCCAACCCATATTAATTTGGGTTTAAGAGGAAGTGAAGTACGTAGATGGCGATAAATGTCATCACGTAAATGCTAGCCCAAGCAAAACAGGAAAGAAGTTACGTGGACATTGTTTGTCGGGATGTATCAAAAGCGTTTGATAAGGTGTGGCAACGGGGAATCAGGACAAAATTTTACGACTGGCCCTAAGTGAAAACTTAGAAAAGAACTCTTTGTGACTATGTAATGGAGAGAGCGGCGTATATCAGTTTAGGGTGCACAGACGGACCAAAGTTTTCGCTCACTGCGGGTCACCCACAAAGGTGTGCCTGTCCCTCCACTCTCTATTTGATTTACACTTTCTTCAACATTAAATTCGCCCATGATTTCATCCAGATTATCACTTGTCAATGGAGAAATGTGCCTTGGCAAGCTCGTATGACAGAGGCAGAAATTGAAAAGCGCAACACCTACGAGGCCCGGTGGAAAATGCGCACGAATCAGGAAAAGTTCAAAGTAGTCCCCATATGCAGGAGACTACTATATGATGTCATGGTGGGGGTTAAACGCTATCACTACACAACAGAGTGCAATGTATTCGGAATGAAAGTTACTTCAACCGGGTACACGAAACATGCCCGCCTTCTCTTGTGTCTCAAAAACACAAAAGAGGAAACTACAAATGGTGGAGAAAAAAATGTGTGTATATAATCCCAGGTACATTTAGGCGAGAAAGAAGACGTCAGTAAGAGCTGCACCAGGAGGCGGGGTTAAGTCCGATTAAAGTTGTCATAGGAGTTCAGACAAAGAATATGCAGGAATTTGTTAATCGAGATTTGAACGATGATATCATCCAAATGTTTAACCAAAACAGAAGAAGTATTAGTCGCACCAGATTTCCGATCGGTATGTTGATGGCCTCTAAACCTTCAAGAGGGAGCTGCAAACCCTGTTCCCGTCACTTATGGAGAAGTTTTGATTCCCGCAAGATAGAGCAAGCTCTCACACCTCAAACCTGTCCTGAGATTGGCTGAAAGAGAACTTTGGTGGCCGTGTGATCAGTCTCAAGACTGATTTGGAGTGGGCCCCTCCCTCCTCAGACCTTAGTCCCTCAGATTTCTTTCTCTTGGGCTATCTTGAAGAGAAAGTGTACGCAGGGAGACCCAGGACCATTGTGGAACTCATAGAAGCCACCAGGGAGGAGATCAGAGCCATTAGTCGGTCTGTTTGTAAGGAGGTCATAGACAACTTTGTGCTGCGCCTCAAGAAATGCCTAGAGCTAAATGCAGGTCATCACGAACACGTGCTCTATAATAAAGAAGAAAAATTCAAAGACTCTCATGTTTTGATATTATCTTTTTTAACATAATAAACTAGTTATCACCAAAGTTTCATTCAATCCTGGCCTAAAATTAAGAAATGAGGCCTATCGAAAGTTGGGGCCCGTTGTATGGGGATGACTATGTATATATATATATATATATATATATATATATATATATATATATATATATATATATATATATATATATATATATATGTATGAAAAACTCACAAAGTATCACGTGAGGGTGGCAAATGAATGCAATATCCCGCAGGAAAAAATGAAAAGGTGTTTCCAAGTACTTTCGAACTTTATTAAGTTCCTTATCAAGGATAACTACTTTTTTTGAAACCTACACAAGTAGTTATCCTTGATAAGGAACTTAATAAAGCTCGAAAGTACTTGAAACACCTTTTCATTTTTTCCTGCGGGATATTGCATGCATATATATATATATATATATATATATATATATATATATATATATATATATATATATAGTACAAGAGCGAGATAGAGAAAATGGAAGCGAGTGAGCAATGCAACAAGAAACAGGGCATTAAAAGAACATTGGAATCAAAGAGAGTAAAGGGCGGCACAATTAAGGCAATCCATTACCGAGAAGACAGAAATAACGCCAGGGCAAGAAAGGTTCAAAATTCATGGCCGGGACTAGCACCCGTGTCTGCTGATTGCCATTCAGATGCCGGGCAGAGCATCTGAGATCCAGGTACTTTTAAAGAAAATAGAACAGGAAGATGTCCCTTGAAATCCAAAGCAGAAATTAAAATATCACCAAAGGGAACCACTGACTTACACTCATCTGATAATTTGGTCGTTGTTAAGTGGAAAGATAATAACGAGGTGATATTGGTGTATAATTTTGAAACCTACACAAGGAGTTTAACTCAGCGTTGGGATAAAGTTAAAAAAAAATATATAAGTGTTCCGCAACCAGAGAGCATACACAATTATAACAAATATATGGGGTATGTAGATCAGCTTGATCAAAACGTTGTCACCTATCGTATTAGAAGGAGAAAAAATAAGTGGTGGTGGCCTATATTTCATATATTATATCAGTTGCAGTTAACAATGCCTGTATTTTGCTGGACAAAGTTGGCACTAAAATTACTTTATATCAGTTTATTGAAAATGTTTCACTCACTCTTTTGAAAACTCATGGAGTGCAAAGCGTTCGAGGCAAAATAGTTTCGAATAATGTGAAAGGTTTGTGTCGATATGATAACATCGGGCATTGGATCGTGTACATTACAAAAGAAACACGTTGTAATGAATGCACAGGGAAAAGGCATTTTCAGTGCGAGAAATGCAACATTGGCTTACATCCCAAATGTTTTAATATATATCATGTTCAATAAACTAATAAATATTATATATTTAGCTGATTTATGTATATATACTTGTAAATATAATACATTCATATAATTTATAAAGGAATGCAATTTTTTGTTATTTGCATGTGTATTACTTATAAAAGGAATTTCTGCTGTAATTTGCAAGTGTAAATAATACATATGATTATTATTAAAAATGTGTTTTATTATCATCATTATTCAAATATAATCATTATAGAAATATGTAGTCACTAGTAACATCATCAATTTTGCGAATGGTACTAATTATTCCAATTAACACTTTTAAAGCATGTGATGTTTAGGGTGGGATCTGCCGAGCGTCCGTTATAACTGACAGGTTGTAATTCCGTAACCCACTGAGATATTAAAAAAATACTTCTACACAAAATTAATTGAGGTACTCTTATTAGTATGCTAAAGTTTTAAACCATTTGAGAAATAATCCAACTTCCGGTACGAATGGGTGTAAATACTAGAGTTTTTGCTATTTAGCTGCTTTCTTTCTCAGAACCAGTATTTAAGTTTAATAGAAAAATTTGTAAAGTTCAAGAGCATAATAATAGTTACGTCAATGTCTCATACATTTTTTTTGCTTTTTCCTAGATTATGGAAGCCGGCAGAGTTGCCAGATGCAAGCTGATGACTGCAAAGATAAATTTGCTTCCTTTTCTGTATACCAATAGGTTATTCTTTCCTTAATTCTAGCACAGCGTTAAAATATCTAGATAAAAATAAAACTCTAATAAGTATAAATTATTGCTAAGAAAGACAAAACATTTTTGAAAATATTCATTCCAAATCACCAAAAACCAGAAGTATTATTAAAATTAAGAGAAAAAAAAAATAATAGAATTCTCGACGAAAATGATGCATTTCTTCAATTGCAGTCGGGCTCATCATTCGATTGAAAGTGACTGGTGCAGTATGCGTATAGAAGTATAGGCAAGCCTAAATCTGAGAATAAAATTGATTGTACTCCTATATTAATTGTAGTGGTATGATTTACTTTTCTTTTCTTCTTAAATAGGGGAAGCATTGCTTCTCTTACTTCCATTGACTACACTAGCGATTTATGGCATATGATAGTGAAACCACTGTATAGGAGCATAGAATTTAATTACGAGAGTAATTTTGGTATGAAGTTTACCATACTTTTTTCCGTCGTATACTGAAAATGGAATGAACACGCAAGTCTGTTTACTTGCGTGTTCATTCCATTCTCAGTATACGACTGAAGAGGTTATGATAAACTTCATACCGAAACTTGTCTCGTAAATAAATTATATGCTCCTATACAGTGGTTTCACTATCATATATATATATATATATATATATATATATATATATATATATATATATATATATATATATATATATCACGATTGTCATAGGTTCTTTGGGGGGTTCAGACACAGAAGCTGCAACTTTTCAATGCGAAAAAATAATTCGTTTGCTTGTGTCTTCGCACCACAACTTTATATTTTTACTATTATTTAGCCTTCTTTCAATTATTGGCTGCGACATAAAATTCAATGCTTAAGCGTTCAAGATTTACCTAATATTTCTATCTATTATTAAGTAGAGTTAGAATGAATGGTACTGCATAAGGCGCTTCTAGAGGTTCAGGAACGCGATCAACTCGGACCCACACATGCATGGTATCTCGTAATTCCTTAGATAAGAACAATTTCGGTATTGAGTGTAGATGTCCTTTAAAGATCTATGTGAAATCAATTTTTGACATGGCTTTAGCTAATTCATTGGTGAATTTGGAATCAGCTTCCAAAGAAGAGGATGAAACAATGGTTTTGGACAAGGAATGATTGTCGCTTTGACTTCAGTAAATGGTGAAAGTACACATTCCTGAGGTCTCTTTGAGTGTCTTATTCTAGCTATGATCTGTTTCTTGTACTATAATACTCCTCTTCCAGAAAACGGACTTTCCATGGTTAAGTTTGTATCAATTTCTATACCCGGTTGCCCAAAATTGAGTGCGTATTTTGATGAAATTCAAAACTTTTTTAAAAATTGCTGTTGATTTATGTTCATGTTCGAATTGTGCCATGGACAAAATTGTAGGGTTCCATGTATAGGGTGTCCAAAAATTTTAATTTGTTTTTCAATGCTCTTTATATTCCCTTCTTAATGGATATTTTAAAGAAAAGTGATGTTTATTTTTCCGGCACATTTATGATCGCTGTCTCCTGTAAAAAAAATCACTGTAGTATGTGAAAAATACTATAAATAGTAACAGCATGAATTTAGACCCATATAAGTAAAAGATTATTGAGTATACTTTCATAAATTTCATTGGTTAGATTGATAAATACTTTAGAAACACCCCCATTAAAATTACATAAAAATCCGTTTATAACTTTTACAGTTGGCATTTTCGGCTCAAATCCTGTTTGTATTCATTCTATACGGAACCATCAGTGTATTTAACGTAAATAAAATGGTAATGTACGCGAAACTGGAGGGTCACAGAAGAAGACCTATGTTAAATTCGTGATTTTCGCAAAAAATACCCTTAGAAAAGGTTATTCTCATTTCCGGTTATTTTTTTCATTGATATACAGTGTTATTTTTCGTCACTCTCTATTAAGTCTCCTTCATTCTGTTCCGGAGTTTCTAAAATTAGTGGTCTATTCTCAATTGTTTCACTATTTGTAGCATGCAAAAACATTCCTCATGTTCTTAAGTATATTTGGTAATTGGCTGGTTTTAGTCTGTCTATTGATACGGTATCTTCACGTCGATAAGGGAATTCTCTTTCTATACTTTGTTGTCGCGTCCGATAACTTGGAACAGTCATGCATAAGGCACTTGTAGATGTTTTCGAACGCGATCATCACGCACCAACCCATGCGTGTGATCTCGTAATTCCTTGGGTACGCACGATTTCGCTGCCTAGTGTAGATGTCCTTTAGAGATTTGTGTGAAATAAATTTGTGACATGGGGTTTAGTTAATTCATTGATTAATTTGGAATCAGCTTTCGACGAAGAGGATGCAATCGAGGGTTTTAGACAAAAGAGGGTTGTCCCTGTGACTTCAGTAAATGGTGAGAAACCCAAATTATTAGGAAGGGGTCGAATGCCCAGTCGAACAATTGGTAAGGCCATTAACCATCCTTGCCCACAAGCCATTAGACCTTTTCAGACTCTTGTGTAATCTATCCATTATTCCGTTTGTGGTCGGTCGGTACAGGATGGTTTGCAGGCGATGAAAACCAGCGAGGGTGAATAACTTCTTGAAAATCACTGATGTCTTGAATTGGTAACGCGCAAATTCACCTTGTAGCTCTGTCTATACATGATAGCAGTTAATGGTTATGAGATGGTAGGATTGTCCAGGGTGTGTGCACGGCGGTAGTGGACCAATAATGTCGATGTGTACCTTTTCTAATTTTGATGTAGAAATAATAATGGGCAAGATTGTTGCGTCCAGGACCATATGTTCCTGTCCATAGTAAGCCAGAAATACCTCGGTTTTACCAATCAAAGTGACGCTTTAACTTATGGATGGGATATACTAAATAATTGCGTCAGAAATGGACATTTTTCAGGCTAAGGGAACAAACGATCGTGTGTATTTAGATGTTACTTCACACTAAAGTTGATTATTCGCGGGAACAGGAAACGATTTTATTTCTGATTGAAACGATTTTTCCTCTTCATATCAAAACATGAGAGTCTTTGGACTTTTCTTCTTTATTCTGTAAGGGCTTGGTGGCTACTTCATTTGGTCTGGAGGTCCGCGAGAAGACATGTGTCTTCGAATTTACCTTTGCTTCAAGATGGAAGTGAGCTTCATCTGAGGTCCAAAGGAGGTTCAGGAAAGTAGGGGTCTCCTGAATCTTCTCCAGTATCTTGACTGCCATAGCCATTCCCTGCTCCTTGTCTAAGGTTATATGGGTCTGCTTCGTCTGGATGGGTAGGCCTTTATATCCATTACTAGCACTGTCCTGCAAGTCTCACAGGATATACAGAAGTACTGACTTCGCTTGCGCACAGAGTGTTTTGGACTCTGTTGAACTGACTCTCCTACACTTTCGACCAGCTTAGCTGTACGCTTCCTGGGGCGTCCTGTATGGCTAGGACGGTTGTCACTGGCTGCATTGAAGTTCTCCACTGTCTCAGAGTTCTCGAAGTGGTCCACCCAGTCCGAAATTCTGCTCTTGGAGGGAGCTTTTTCACATTCAGGCTGATGCACGAAAGTGTCCTGCACTTTTTTGAACGAGCCCGTCTTGTAGTAATGTTTGACGCAGTATATTCTTTTATGGAGCTTCTATTGAGATCTAGTTGTGTTTACAGGCGTTGCTTCTGCCATGTCTTGCAAAGTAAAGGTGATTAGTGAATGAATGAAGGATATATCACAAAAAGTGTGTGCAGGCCCGTTTCTTGGTTTTGACCCTGTATATTCGGTGCAAGAAATAATAAACCATATATCTGTTTAAAATATTGTTGTTTTGTTTTTCTTGTAATATATATATATATATATATATATATATATATATATATATATATATATCTCCTACTAACTGTCTTTTTTATTTGGTCTTGTAGATGGTAGATCACTTGTCCTGTATTCATATCTCTTTTAAATGAATGGGTTTGGTAAAAAACAAACTAAATTGCTGAGCTTTCGATCTTATTCGATCATCTTCGGAGCGTCTCTATTTATTCAGTTCAACAAAATAAAAAATCATATCTGTTTCAAATATTGTAGTTTAGTTTTTATCACACCATATATATATATATATATATATATATATATATTCATCTAACTGTCTTTTTTATTCCATCTTGTAAATGGTAGATCACTTGTCCTGTATTCATATCTCTTTAAAATGAATGGGTTTGGTAAAAAAAAAAACTAAATTGATGAGCTTTCGATCATATTCGATCATCTTCGGAGCGTTTTTATGTATTCTTTGCTCTTTTACCGATGAAATGTGTCGGGTCAGAATAGGATTGAATGGAAAGAAAATGGTTTTTAGGGGAAATTTATTCTGCCTGGCCTGAGCGATACGTTAAAGGAAACGAGCCAATGCGGTGAGTGGAATTTTAAAACAATTTAATGTTCGATTCCAGTTTACTGCTTGACTATTGATGGCCGACTTTCCTATGTTTATTAGGATGGCTTCTAAGATGTTCAGCCTAGCTTTATTTGCATCTTTTTATTTTAATTACTGTGTTGTCAACTAGAATATCTTTCTTTAAGTTGATGTTGTGCACGCTCTCCATATGATTTTTAAGCCCTCCGCTTTCCAGATGCATGGTTAAACGTCTCGAAAGAGTGCTAGTTTTCATGCCAATATATTTGGAGTTTTTATAAAGCTGGCAGTCTTTATTGGGGCAGTTAAACTCGTAAACTATGTTGCTTGACTTTAGATTCGAGGAGTTTTATTAACTGTTGTTTTTCATGAGAAGATTGTTAGCTTCTGTCGTTTTATAGTATATAATAGGTTAAATTTTGTCAATCATTCATTTGATGTTTTTACATCTATTTTATAGGCAGTGGACATCTAGGATTATGCATTACAGCTTGATGTTTTTACTGCTCCGTGATTACTTTTGGTTTTATCCGTATCTTTGAAATGATTATTTCTAAATATTTGGAGTTGGTTTTTTAATCATGCTGTTCGAGAAACCGTTGTTAACGACCGTTTGTTTTACGCGTGAGATTTCTTGGTGGAAATGTTCCCACGTAGAGCAGCATTTACATACATAAATGCTCGGCGGATGTATGAGCCGATTACACCTATTTTATACCTTTCAGGTCATCCAATATCTGCATTGAGGCATCTTTCCATGTCCGTACTTTTTCTATATACTTTTGCAATATAGTTACTATTAATGTTTTGTACTTCAACGACCATTAAAGGAAGTTTATTGTTCGTGCTCAATTCATAAGTGAATTTTAACACGGAGTTCTCCTCAAAATGCTGTTCGATGTTAATCAGATGTTCTTCGTTTTGGACGTTGATGTAGATATCGTATACGAATCGGCAATATGTGTGTAGCTTATTTTCTCTGTTGTGGAATAATCTCTCTACAAGTTGATCTACATAGTAGTTGGCGAAGGTCAGCTTCAAGAGTTACAACATAGCCACTCCATCAACTCCTGTTATGTGTATAGATTACCGTGCGGTGTCTGGAACGGAGCCTCTGATATACATGAAGGTAACATGTTCCTTAAGATGTTGAGGTCAAGATTTGGATGAGACATTGTAGGATGGTGGTACACATTTTGTATAATGATGTCGATGGTCTGGGCGATTGGCACGTTCGTAAACAGGATTTCCACCTCAAGGGATGCTATTTGTCCTGTCGGTCTTGTAGAGTGGAGTATATTAATAAATTCTATACTATACTTCGATGGGATGTACGGTTTTATTACTTCATTTAGGGTTTCAGCTAAGGGGTACGTTGGTGTCGTGTCTTGAGAGATGATAGGCCTCAATGGGTTGTTCGGCTTATGGATTATTACATTTCCATGCAGATATCCTGGTGTGTAATCGCCGATGAGCTTTTGAAGTCAAGTCCTCCAATGGCATTGTCTTTAGTTATTTGTCCATTTATTTTCTTTTTTAAGTCTTCTGTTGGATCTTTTTCATATGCTTAAATTTACTGGTGTCACTTAGGATGATATTGAATTTGTTGTTATATTCCTCTTTGTTTAGAATGACGTATATGTTGGATTTGTCAGCTTGTTTTATAACTATTTCTTTGTTGGTTTTAGAGAGTTGATGGCCTTATGTATCTCTGATTTTATAATTTTGCTGCCATTAAAGCACCTTCGTTTGATTGCCTCTGCTCGTATTTAGGTCTTTTAGGTTGGAGTTAATTTCAATGGTGGTTTGATCTTGGAGTTTCAACAGGGATTGGAAGAGGGATTCTAGTTTAACTTTCTTTGAAATTGGATAGAATTTGGCTTGTAGGTGGCAGTTCAAACCGAGGTTAAGAGCTTCTGTTTCACTAGTGGAGAGCGTATGCCATAAGAGATTGATGAATAATTTTGTTGATTCTAGCAATGTTATCCATCCCTTGTACAGTTAATTAAGCTTTTTGGTCTTAATGCTTTTTTTCAGAGTTTTCCGTTTATTAAGTGCTGTTGGAGATGGCTTTTTTAAAAGAGTCTCGTGAGTTTGAAATTCCACATTACGCAATTTACATGTGGGAGAAATCCTTCGGAGCCGAGGCTTCTAAGGTCACTTGCTCTCTATCTGAGCCTAGTCACCTTTACGGCACAAGACGCAGGGCTTAAATAAATAGTAATCACATGGTGTAAGTTCCGATGTATATGGAGGAGAAGAATGAACTTCGTAAATTAACGCAATTATTTTTCTAGGAATAAATGTGTGGGGGTGAAAGTTTTGTATTTGTTTGTAAATATATTTTAAATTTACATGTATATGAAGCAATAGCCACACGTTGTAAAAGTTGTAGTTCCTCTTATTTATGTGACATCCAAACACCATATTTGTAGCTTTGAAATGGCCTAGACATTACTCGATTATAAAAGGCCCAGGCATTGCTAACTTAAAAAAATTATAGGCATTAATAGAGCTTTAAAGGCAGACAGGCATTAATATAGATATCTTTAAAGAGCTTGCAATAAATTTAGAAGAATTTGAATGGCTTACTTGAAGACTCGCCACTCCAGCTTTTATGGATATAATTTATATTAAATTGTGAAACATTTGATATCATTGAGAAAAAAAAATAACGTTTCTTAGAGTTGATTAAATTATTCATAATTCGATGCAAGCTGTAATGCCTAAGCCTCTAAAAACTGTAATATTACGTAGGTCTGTTAAAGCAGCAAGTACTAGACCTTCTTTAAACGGGTAGTTCCTAAGTCTTGTATAAACAGAGATAAATCTATAGAAATATTTTTGTGTATTACATGAACCGCATGATAGACAAAACCTAAATCTCTGAATATTTCGGTAAAGATTCGTTTAAATACATTTTCGCAGATTAATTTAAACATGTATAGTTCTTATGCAGTTTTAGGTGTACATTTCAGATGTGATACTCCGTTTTTCCGGAAATGCATACTTTTGCCATAGTCGCCTGAAATCCATACTAGGAAGAGTATGCATTTTTAGCGAGAACAAGTTTCAGATCTGAAAACTACACATAAAACTGCATAAGAAAAACACATTATCAAAATCATTTAAAAGATCTAGAACCAGACGGGACATATGCTGGTAATCTAACACGATAGTGCCGCCTACTTTAGTACCTTCAAAATGGGGGGCTTCTCCCCCCATACCCATACTTATTTGAGGGCCATTTCACTCCTCCCAGCTTTGAAAAACTCGTAATATTCCTAATTCGAAAGCCTACCTTCAGACTTGAATGCAAAACGAGTGTGCTAAATGTCGTTAGGCCTCTAGTTTGAATCAAAGCTTTGCACAGAAAACAATTTTTAAATTAAAGGCTAGCACTTGTTTTAATGCGGGCATTAGAAAGCCGCTGCACGTCATTATACCATATAAACTAAGAAAGAAATACAGCCGTAAATTGTTCGAAATACGCGGTAATGTAACACGAAATGCTATTGGTTCATTGGCAAAAGACGCATGAGCAAATTGCCTCTAGATCTCAAAAGCCTAGGTCTAGCTGATTAAATCAAGGCAAAAGTTGAAGGAGTTAGGCCAAAAATGACGCACAAAGATACGAATTTAGCTAAATAGCAAAATATTTTCAAAAAGTAAATAACTAGGTTATTATTAAGTTCCGGAAGTAAAAAATGGTATCACTGAGCATCTTTTTTTAAAAATTAAAAACGTTTATTTCTTTGAAAAGTATAAAATCGTAAATTTGTTAAAACGAATCTCTACCAATATTTATTCATTTTTATTAGGACGAAATGACCATGAGACATTTCTTGGCTGGTGCAAAGTGAGCTTTTTACTGCAATATTAAGGACAAAATTAATATCTGGTCCACAGCTAACGTTAGCTTATACAAAAGGCTACTTGAAATTTCTCTTTTTAGAGATATGGATGGTTTCCTCCTAGTCGTATATGTAAAGATCCTGAGGAGAGTCGAGCAACTCCAGAAAACTTTTCTAGCGGATTAAGGAATTCATATTATTACCCTTACCTAACCGCATATATATATATAAATATATATATATATATATATATATATATATATATATATATATATATATATATATATATATATATATATATATATATATATATATATATATATATATATATATATATATATATATATATATATATATATATATATATATATATATACATATATATATATATATATATATATATATATATATATATATATATATATATATATATATATATATATATATATATATATATATATATACAAAACACCAAAATTGTAAATTTTATCTCATATGTAGGATAAAAAGGACACAAAATCATATATTTCTTCAAAACCGAATGAATTCATAAAAAGTTATCGACTACTTTGTTAAACGATTGGAAAGCATAGTTACAATGATAGAGAATACTTGGCGGAATAATTTTTTTTCTATATTCAAAATTACTTTACTTTCCTTTTAAAAACAACTTAATTTCCTCACGATTCTTCAGGTGATTCATTTAAACAAATCTAAGAAGGATTTATTTGGTTGATTTTAAAATGAGATTAATTACTTGACAACTTAGCGTTACCGCATTTAGTATTTATAATTCCCAAAACAATCTGAAATATCTTTATTTTGCATCCCTTGCGAAATTTAATGTGAACCATTTAGTGTGTGCCCGTGAACTATATGATGCTTCTTTTAATTAGTTCTTGCTCTTCGACCTTTCTTTTCTCCATGAAATATTTCTTGCGACTTGGTTGTTCTTTCCTCACTGGAATCATAGCAAATAAATTTAAAACTGCTTTCAATTGCATTTGAATCCTGTGGGTAACCTAATTTTTATCGGGTATAAACAAACGAAGAACATTAAACTTTATACGATTTCGATATGAATAGCAATTTCGAACAACGATCTCTCTAAAGTAATGGCAATACTTGATCGGGACAGAACAAAGTATGAGTAGGTGCTATTGACATTTGGCGGATCTATACAGTTGAGTATCATATTAGCGGATTTGTGTAGGGTATACGATGCTAATTGATGAAATACAAAAGATTTGAGAGAAAAAGTCTTTTTATTATTCACAATACAGGACTAGGTTCGAAATATTGCACTTCACCCTTCAGCTGTACAAAGACAGAAGGATGGAGAATTATACTCAGAAATTAGTCCTGTGCTTCTACTGTTTACAGTCAAATAGTATAGATACCATAATTTTCCAACCTCTTTTAACCCATGGCCCACTTTGAACCCCAAAATTACTGTGGCCCATGAAACTATTATAGGCCCCAATATACTTCAATTTCATATATACATAATATATTCAATAAAGATACCAGTCGTGACTATTTATTGCGCATACACAATTCCACAAGCATAAAAAATAATTTGCATCTCCACGAAAACAATTATTTTTAACCATTATATATTTTCGCAATTTTTCTAAAAAAGTTTTACTGACGAATAGAAAAATAAAAAATTAATGACAAAGGTAAAATCCGTGGACTTCAAAACATAAAACTCTTTTCAAAAGAAAAGAAACTATAACAAAATTGAGTTTTAAATTTCTTCAATGAGATCCTTGTGGCTGATGCAGCTTAGCAAGTTTTACTATGTCTCGATCCATGCTTATTAAAGACACACGAATATCTCCTCGACCTACAATTCCTAAGCTATTTCGTTCGTTTGGTGATAGCTGAGAGAATATGCTAAAACCTTATTCTACTAGGTAAGAAGTTGGAAAGGCAATAATATATAATTTAACATTCTCCTAGAGCAATGGAAATTTGGTTGCAATTTCATTACTTATCCACAAATTATGAAGTCCGTGTTTAAACTTAGATCGAGCGATTGGAGGGACAAGCAAACCCAACTCAGTGCCGGTCTCAAGCCCGAATGAATAGGGTCAGGTGGAGTTTGGAAGGGCATCCGTGCGTAAAGTCTCTGCCCAAACCTTAATGGATGAGTCTTTTACTGAATAAACAACTCATCAAGAACAACGACACCGGGTAGGGAAAAGCCGAGAAGAAGAAGATTATGTAAATGAAACTATCATCTTCATACAGCTCCTCAAGAATGGCAAGAGTTGGAGAACGTATCAACCCCCTACGCCCGATATTATGCTTGAACAAACAAAGCTATCTAAGTAAAACACTGATTGCCTCTTTGTTCAGCATATTTAGCTATTCAAATATATCTGAAAGATAGAAAGGGAGGATTTTGCAGCTATGATTTCTTCTCCAACCTCCGTGCTTTTCAGGAATAATTCAACACTTTCCCATAGTTCAATGAAGCGAAACAGACAATAATTACCTTTAGATAGCCATTTCACCTCAGTATATAAAATTAGTTTTCTAAAATCTTCATTATTAGCACAAACATGGCAGGAAAGACGATCTTGAAGTGGATTTGACTTGATAAGATTCATAACCTTTATTACATTATCAAGAACATCTTCCAAATGTCATCCCGAATTGTTTGCTATTAAATGTTGGCGATGAACCACGCAGGAGATTTATATGCAATAAATCTCCTGTATCTACCTACTATAGAGCAGCACAATTAGTTGCACATATTATAATAAAAGGGTTTCATCAATCTGTAACGCAAAATTCCTTACTTATAAAAGTGCAACTAGTTGGTTTTTCATCGATGCGTCTTGATACTCTTTTGTTGTTCAAGGGAATATAATCAGGCATTTCTTAGGAACTCTGTCTTATTGTAGTGAGCGCTAAAATCAAAAGTAAGGTAGGCCTGTGACACACAAATTGCAAGATAGGTAGGCCCAGAGAGGAACCTGACAAATGAGTGCCCAGTGGACCTATGAAATTCTGAAATTGGGCACACGCATTAATTACTAAAGTAATATGCCATGTATAATGAACCCATCCAGAATAGAGAGAAACATTTATAAGATAAATAGATATGAGTTAAGAAAAGATGAATGTAAATAATATATATATTTTGCTCGAGGCGAAAAGGCTCGAGGCAGAAATCATATACACATAAACACAAACATACAAAAGTGGTCAACTGTTCAAACAAAGCTTGGGAAGCAAGGGAAGAGCTAAAAAAAACGATAGCAGGGGCCATTGTTTAGCTTATAAGTGGTCATTGTTTGCTTGCAAGGAACTATTTTAACCAGAAACAAAATATCTATATCTTTTGATACGAATGAAAAAGGCTCTACCCAAGCAACACAAGTGGATAATAATAAGCCACGCCCACTGTCTCCAGACGCAAATATATACTACTAAACTCACACAGTCAGGAGTGAGAGGAGATTAAGAGCGTAAGAATGTAAGAAGACAGACAGGCAGAAACGAGTAAGAAAATCAGTCTGTCTGTCCATGTAGTAATAGTCCCCACTTAAATATACCACACAACATTCTCGAATCCTTCTTACGCCCAAGGCTACCGAGTTCTACGCCCAAATAAAGAGTCCAGAATCGATCCGTTTGCGATTTCCTTGATACAGGTAGTCCTCATTGATCCTTTAAACCCCAGCCTACCTAACCTTAAGCCTTGGTCAAACGAATTCCCCTCTGCGCGAAAGCTTACCCCAAGAATGTTCGGCGCTCCTATACTCTAACATAACATAATTTCACGGATGACAAAAGCCACAAGGGTCTATCAAAGGTCATCCGCATCTGTCAAAACTCACCCACAAAATGCATTCATAGGATTGTGTCAGATCATGCATCTACAATAAATAATTAGAACCAAGACTCGTCAAAATCCAAATCAATCGTAATATACAATAATAAAAACTGCATCCGCAGGAATGAGTCCAGAATACCCTCAAAGTTAACTCTCCCTCCCCAGATAATCATCTAATCTGCGTTTGAACACATTCAAGTTTGGACTCTCTACCGTCTTAGATGGCAAACGATTCCAGTAATCTACCATTCTATTGGTGAAAAAATATTTTCTAACATCCAATTTGCACCTATTTTTCTTATTTTTAAGTGGTGACCCCTAGTCCTATTACTACCCTCCAATTTAAATAACTTGCTAAAATCCAACTTATCCATCCCATAACAGATTTTACAAAAGCTCAATCATATATCCCCTCACGCATCTTCTCTCAAATGAGAACATATTTAGTACCCTCAGTCTATCTTCATATTCAAGGTACTTCAGAGTAGGCATTATTTTTTGTTGCCCTCCTTTGTACTGACTCTAGCAGGTTGATGCCTTGTATCAAATGTGGTGAACATGCTTGTATATAGTACTCTAAATGTGGCCTAACATACGAGTTATGGAGTTTAAGGATAACCTCTTTACTCTTGTAGCTAACATTCCTCTTAATGTATTCTAGCACCCTATTTGCTCTATTTTTTGCCTCAATACACTGCTTTGAAAACTTCAATGACCTATCTACTACTACGCCTAAGTCCTTCTTAGTCTCAAATGAATTCAGCCAATGCCCATCCATTTCATATCTAAATTCCCTATTATCCCTTCCCATGTTAAGAACTTTGCATTTTTTAAGGTTAAAAGTCATTTGCCACTTCTGAGCTAAAGCTAATAACTTATTTAAATCACCTTGCACTTTAAAGCTATCCTCAACTTCTTTGACTACAGTTGCTAATTTAGTGTAATCAGCGAAAATTGACACTTTGCTATTTACAGCCTTCCCAAGACCATTTATATAAATTATGAATAATAAAGGGCATAAAACGAATCCCTGAGGTACGCCACTGATAACGTCCCTCCACTGTGACCTCACCTGATTCAGCACAACTCTCGGTTTCCTGTCTATCAGCCATTCAGTTATCCAATTCAAAACTTTACCACATATCCCATGCATTTTTAATTTGTAAATTAGTCTCCTATGTGCAACATTATCAAAAGCTTTGATAAAATCTAAGTAAATTACAGCAACATTCTCTTCCTTATCTAATTGTTTAGTAACATAATCCATAAAATTCAGTAAATTTGTTAAACACGATCTACCTCTTCTAAACCCAGGCTGAGCATCATTTATTAACCTACCGCACTCTAGATGGTCAGAAATTCCCTTCTTAACTATCTTTTCAAGGATTTTACAATCGATAGAATTTAATCTTAACAGCCTAAAATTATTTGGGTCCTCTTTACTTTCAGTTTTAAAAATTGGCACTACATTCGCTAATTTCCAATCATTAGGTATTTCTCCAAACTCTAGTTATCTAGTATATATCTTCTCAAGAGCTACTGCAATACTATCTACACCTTCTTCGTGTAATCTTGAATGAATGTGTGTGGGTCAAATGACTTACTAGTATTTAACTCCAATATAAGCCGTTTACTTATTTCCCTGTTCACATTAACGGTATTAAACACTACTTTCCTTGATCTAGAATTATCATAAATAAATATATCTTGATTCTCTTGTATAAATACTAAAGAAAAATGTTTATAAAGAACCTCTACTATTTCCTCATCAGATTCTTTTAAAACCCCTTCATATCTAATAGGCCCTATTTTATCACCATTAGATTTGTTATTAATTCTACAATAGCTATAGAATTTTCTTGGATCTTTATTATTATTTTGAGCTAAATTAATTTCTGCCGCCCTTTTGCTCTTCTTAATAATCTTATTTAACTCATTTCTGGTTAACCTATAATGATTTGAATTCTCAAAAGTACTTTCTCTCTGTAATCTCTGGTATGCCTTTTTCTTCTCTTTCCTAGCTAGCTCCTGATTCCACGCATTTAATAACATCGAGAACCTGCTATAGCATAACAGTAAAAACCGACACAGATATTGAGGTCAAAATTAAATCTTCACCAATAGTATGAGGTTTTCTGGTTTTTGCTATTAGCTTGAAAATTTCATAAGGTGCGATAAAACCTTAGTCTAATTTATTCTGGGTCTGCAGTTCGTATCTGCATCACGGTGGAGATGGGCAGGTGGAGCTCGTAGCCATGGCAGGCAGACCACCTAAGAGAACGATAACTCTGATTTCAAAACCCTGCAGCTACAGTAATACTTTGTGTCTTCCAGAAGACCCTCTTTGAGTATCTGTGAGTAATACTGCTCTGTCTTTGGAAATGATAACGAAGTTTTGGGAAATAATCTAATGATTTGTCTTTCTTTTCCTTGTGCTTACTCTCCAAATGATATTTAAGTTTTCCTGAGCGCATAGTATGTTAGAAAGTTCTACCATACATATGAGACACATTGGCTTTATTATATTCCTTGGAGACTGTATAAAGCCGTATGCTAACAACTCGCTTGAGTATTGTCGGCATCGTTTCTTCTTAACAGCCTTGTGTAGTATGTGTGAGGAAAAAGCAAATTGATAAATACATAGAATCTAAATACAAATATATTGTTATATGATTTTAAATTGACTTGATATAATTAAGGATTGAACTGCCTATTTTATGTAACAGTTATTCAAAAATGACTAAAATGATTAAAGAAGTAATAAACTTAATGAAACAAATGCACAAAACAACAGAGGCGTATATTCTGTGTGCTAACTGTGTCCAGGGAACAAAATTAATTGTGCAATTTACTTTTTATACCCGCTCTGGTATAGAAGTACAACCAATTACCGAACTCACGGTATACCATTAAAAACTATAATTTACAATTTGTTATACAATATAACCATAACTAATATTAGAGCTAAGTAAAACAGTTTAAATACAAGTTGTTCATCTAATATAACAAAAAAAATAGCGTAGAACAGTTATAACTAATAAACAAGATTGTCACAGAACTGCAATGGTGGTGCAATCAATTATCAACTGTCCAGTAATAACTAGAATTTTTTTTCCAATCAAAGAAAATGATATTTACAATGGTTGACTAATTAAAAATCATTAAAACACTAAGTAATTAGTAAATACCATAATCTAAATATATTTTAATTATATACATGGATTTAATTTCATTAATTATTTAATGTGTTTGGGCCTATATATTAGCCCTATAGCCCACTTGAAATTTGCCATGGCCCATTTTGGCCATGTGGCCATAGGTTGGGAACCGCTGATAGAAACGACTAGAATTTTTGCTACAAGGTCGGTGGATGTTTCACGAATAAATAAATAAATGAGAGATTTTATAGAGTTATCCTCTAAAATGTCTTGTACAGAAAACGAAGATTAATTTGGAACGTAAGTTTAGTGATAACTAATGTAATACTTCTTTGGCTCCGCTCTTACAGTTTATTTACATGCCAGATCATCTCCAAGAACTGGAAAATATTCTATACTACGATTGGAAAGATTGGTTGGGGCAAGAGTTTAGTTGAGGAATGATATTTTGTAATAGAAAATAAATAGTCAACAGTCTTCGGAGGCACATTGTTGGATGTGGATATCAAGAATGGTATGTATGGCAAGAAGTCTCATAACCCAGTAGCAGAAAAACATGAATGATAAGAGAGTTGTGAATGTGGTTAGGACTTCTGATTTTCTTCTTTTCATTACAGAGATTAGGGAAATTCCACACAAGGCTTACCGAATAGCATTAGGGGGCAATCCATGTATCGCAGTTGAAACAGTAAGCGTTGAAATGAGATGGTGCATATAAAAAGTGAGAAAGATCAAAGCTAACAATAACTGGAGTCTAGGAATGATGGGTGGAAAGCTGGGAGGCAATGTTTATTTATATTATATTACGTCAATGAAGCACACAAAGAAGGATAAATTTGATAGAGAATAAAATTTAAGCGCAATGTATGGTGAGCTTGGAGACAAGAAGAGGACAAAACGGAAGGTACTGGAGAAGGGAAAGATGAATTTTAAAGAAGAAATAAATAGAAAAATGCACACAAATATATAGAATAGTTGAGATGAGTAATGTATCAATGGGGAGGCAATAACAATAAAGCAACTAATAAGGAAATATTTGTTGCACTTTAGAGAAAAAGGAAACGATAGAAGAAATGAGGATAAGAGTAGGAGTATTGATAAAAGAAGAGTGGTGATAGTATAGTAAAGAAAGAGATTTTTATAAAGTCTAAGTGATATGAGGTGAAATTCATGCAATTTAAATGCTGTTCAAATGATAGGGAAGCCGGCATAAAAACAATGAATCTTGTCTAATGTAGCCTTATAACCAAGGGTGGCTGATTGATTGCCATATCGTGATAAAAAGGATGTTATAACAGCCTAAACTTGAACACTTTTAGTATGATGTTCATAACTAATTCCAGTGACATTTCTCTCAATAATCGCCGTTTTGTTATTTTGCTAAATTTATTATGTATATTATTCAACTATATGTAGTTAACATTATAAAATAATATGTGCCTGTCTATGGAGATCATCATGTTAAATGTCATAATTTCCTCAGATATCATGGGTGTGTCACAGATCAATACCTCCCTATCTCACATATCCATTCATTACTAAGCAAAAAGATTCCCATTTATATATTTCCACGTCATTGGCCATTTAGAGCCAAGGGAAGATATGTGACCTAATCACAAAATCTTCTCCCTAAAATTATCTTCCATGTGCAAATATCAAACATGCTATCTCAAAACAATTATCATATATGTCAGACCTCTTTAGCTCAAATATTCTCACAGATTGTCACTTCATTTTTACGTATTCTTCCACACTTTACACAATAGCAAAGTAATTATCATATAAATTGAGGTCAAAGGCATTTCTCATCACTTATAAGTAAAAGTTATAAATCGAATAAGTTGGGCTTCGCTACAGAGCATGTAATGCGATGTGCTGAAATGCTGGAACTGTATTTTTCAGCGACGAATGCGTCTAGAGTTGAAATATTGAATCGCACATAGCTTCGTACGCTAAGTAAACACCAGGAATGTATAGTAATAATATAATATAATAATAATAAGATTGCCTTTTGTGAAAGGAGAAGGTAGAATTAAATAAAAATAATTTAAATGTTAAAGAGAAACGAGAAAGCTTGGAAATGTTGATAAAAATGTGTGAGAGTTTAAGTGGTTTGGAACTGTGGTGTAGCGTGCGGAAGTGCAAGCGAGCGGCTTAAAAGGTTCGCTTGAATGAGTCTTTTTTGAGACTCAGGTTGGCTGAGTGGATTCGCCGCTATCTAACAGTGAAAGGAAAGAAAAGAAAGAGATTTTCTACGCTACTTTAATTCTTTCTTTTTTCTTTTCCCCTTTCTTACTCCCCTCTATATATAATGGTGCATTGTAGATATAGGAGATTAGGAAAAAGGGCATAGAAAAATACTAGCGTAGGCGAATTACGAACAGCTTTCCGCGTCGCTGGACAACTGTTAGCGAGCGGCCAAACCACCGTGTCATCCTGAGTCTCAAAAAAGACTCATACAAGCGAACCTTTTAAGCCGCTCGCTTGCACTTCTCACACGGTACAGTGGTTTTTGTTGAAATGAGGTTGAAATGTTGACTTGCCGCACGGACTTTGACACCAGTTCTAAATATACAGTATATCCTACTCCTGTGAGGAGCCATAGTACGTCTCCCTTACCGTCGGTGCGGGAGAGCAGAGGCTTCACTTCGCCGAAGTAGGAGTAAGTCTGAGCCCAATTGGGTTTGAATGACCTCGCTCTCTACGTAAGGTTTTAAGCGTTACCACAAAATAGTTCGTATGTTTAAAGTCAAAGAAGGGGGTGAACAATTTTACGGCCAGTCCTAAGCTGGTCCTGGGGAGGCCTATGCCCGAGGCTATTAACAGGAATCAAGAAAGAGAAGAAAATAGATCTGCACTCGATAGAGCGATCTGGTAGACAGTCAGAGCAGCGGTACTGTCAAAATAATTCGGTTGAAAATATATTTCTTACACCATCCCTGTCATAAAGGTTTTGAAACAGTAAAATTATTTTCAAGATTGAAATGCTTAAACTTATTATTTTTATTTCTTATTTGTTTTACTTAAAATACTCTTCAAATCTAGCCATCCTTGATTCTAAATATCTGTTAGCCCGTAAAGCCGCAGCTCTTTTGATACGGTTTGGCGTAACGTTACTTTTTTTAGAGTGGACTTTACAAACACTCATTTTGTTTTAATTAATTTGCTAATATCCTTAAGAAGTCAACAAAGCAATATGGAGATAAACTTGGAAGAGCAATAAAATAATGGAAAAAATGGGAAGAGTTTGGGAAGCTAGAAAGAAGATAAATCTCGGAGAGGACAAGGTTCTTCCGGAAAGAGGACCAACCTTTTGATTTAGATAGGATTAAGTCTGAATTCTTGTGTTGTACATAATATAGCAAAAATCTGTAGCAAGCTTTTCTTGCGTCCTAAAAGATCTTGATCTCATATTGACAATGATTTTGTACCTGAGAAAAAGGCTTAGGGGGAGGGGTACGAGCGTCGAGCTTGATTGCTTTTTAACGGCACGGTTGGATTTGCACTTGGCTGATTATTGCTCGACCTACTTAAAGTTATGAAGTTGAATACAACCACTGATAGCCTCGAAAGGAGGGATCGAGGGAGTATTTCATCGCGGAAAAGCTGAGTCGAATACAGTAGTGTGGGAGTCTCCTCGTTCCTAGTTCTTATTTCTTCTCATTAAATTTTCTTGTCTTCAGGCTCTTGGGGTAAGGGAGGCCGAGAGAAAGAATTCTTCTGCGTCGCGTCCTCTTTTGAAAAATACTAATCTTACCAAGGCTAACGCTTAACTATCTTTACGGGCCCACCGGAAGTGAATTTTACCCAAGCGCAGGAAGTGGATTTTAGTTGATCTATACAGAGGCACCGGGAGTGAATTTAGACCTTCACTCCATCTCACGGAATCTCTTGTTATTACAATTAGGCTCTTTATAGGCGTTATATTAAACGGAAGTTACCTAAAAAAGAAGCCGATCGCGAGTTCCTTCCGTCCTACCCCTCTCTCTCTCTATATATCTCTGATTTCCATTTCTCTCAAATTTGAAATAAAGCTATTCCCTCCCAAGGCTAAAATTAAAAAAATAACTGTTAAAAAATTTATTTAGTAACATATTTGTTAGAAAGTTTATTTTAAAACAATTAAAAATGGAAAACTTTGTAGAACTCTTGAAATTAAAATTTAATAACTCAAATAAAACGATATTGGCTGGCAATCATACAGCAAAAATCATTCAAAACTTTGTATTTATGTCTCTCAAGCCACATAAATTCCTGTAGATAAGAGTTTAGCCTTTCTCTCTTATATCCTAGCATGCGTTTAACTCTTAGTTTATGCCTATTCCAGTAGCTTTAAAATGACTATGTCATAACTTTGTATACCTCCCATTTTCCTAAACGGAACTTACCTCAAAAACAAGCCGATCGCTTGATCTTTTCGCCCTACCCTTCTCTCTCTCTCTCTATCTCTGATCTCCATTTCTCTTAACCTTGAAATAAACAGATTTTAAAACGATCAAAAATTGTAGACTGTGTAGAAATCTTGCATGCTTTTAATTCTTAGTTAATGCTTATTACAGTAGCTTTAAAATGACTCTTTCATAACCTCGTATACTTCCCATTTTACCAAATAAAGGTCATCCCTTCCCCAATTAATTAAGTAAAGTTAATCCCTCCGTATTGTCTTAGGCGGGACTATCTTTACTTAATCCTCTGTTTATTACCTACCATTAGGAACACAACGGAAGAGCAGCTCAAAAGCGATCACTATGGATGCATTCGCCCAAATTAATGTGGAATAAAAATTGAGGTATTATCCATAAGTTTACTGATGGATTTTTAAGCAAAAGAAATCGTTAATAATACAAATCATACTCGTATATTATTTTAAGTACTAATCCTCAGTATATTATGAACACCATACTATACAAAAGCTCGTGGTAGAATCAATCAGAAGGCTTCTAATAGCTAAATGTGTTCTCTTCTCTCCACTATTAAACCCTGAGAATTTATGCACCTAGAGCGTGGGTTAGGGCTGATGAAAGACAATGTTTATAGCAAAAGACATGGGGAGGCCTATATTCGCATATAGTCTATCCTTTTTTTAAGGGAACGTACTTTTAATTATAACTAAAATTTGACAACCCCTTCAGTCTAAAGAGGAGGTTATTGTGGTTGCTCGGAACTGGGAGCGGAGCTCTCTAGCAAATATCAAACATCTCCCAGAATCTCCTGCGGATACTAGGCGTAGAAACACAGCAACCATTCGAATATTAGCTTCAACAGATTTGCTTTAACTAACCAGCTAATGACATTTGACGAAAAAATTAAGTGAAACGGTATTTAAAAAAAAACCGTATTAATGTAAAACAAATTACGGAGGCTACATATGTCCTGCTCTAAAGAAAGTGTTCACGTGTTTATATAAGAATAGTAGGGCATATTACTGTAAAAAATCATTTCGATAGGTAACAAAATAAAGAAGAGATGTACGCAAACCTACCTACCAATTTGAGTTCTCTTTGCAGGAAAGATAACATATTGGAAAATTTAAAATCATATGTTAGGAAGGGAGTTTTTAACTAATTTTTCCCTGAAAACTGTTCAACTAACTACTTTTTATTGAATATCTGTGCTTTTTGTTCCAACTTAAGTGACCTGTACTATGTCTCTCCGGATCCAGTATTTAAGATTGACATATTTTCTTATTGGAAGTATATTAATTCTTGACTTTACCACTGTTCCTCATCTTCATTTTTATTTTATATTTCCTTCTTTTTCCCTTCTCATCATTTTCCTTCCTAGAAATAAAACATCTCTCGTAATTTAGTACGATTTTAATTCTTTATATATTAGAAAAACATTTTATAAATTGTGTGAATAGCAACTATTATTATAATATTGGCCCATAGATAGGACATAAACAAAGTATCTATTTAATACGAATTACTAAATTTAAAAATAACAGAAAGGCTATGAAGTAAATATTGTAATTAGGTTAAGAGGTAGAGCTGGTTAGTTGTTAAAGGAATCTGAAGCAGTTGCTATGATTGTCAAGTCTTAGTGAGCAAAGGTGGGCCAACTCTAACTCCAAAAGTGGCATTGAAGTAAATTTTATTAGTATAAATACCTTTTTTATTTTTTGGTCTAAAGTGAAGTTTATTTCTAAACTTCTATTGAATTTCTAATTTATTGTAAATTTATCCCGCCAGCCTGTTTGAACTCTAAATCAACGGTTAAAATATCATAGTTTTCTACATTGGAAATATGTGTCTATATGTATCACGCGGTTATCACCAGAAGTCAGCAAGAAATGTATCAGCATTATTTTTGTGCAGGATAATGTTTCCAAATAATGAATAAGCAAAGGCAGAATTCATGCAAAAGTGAATGAAAATATTTTCTTGTTTTCTCTTTACTTTGAATAATTTTATTATTCTATCTCTGACGGAAAAAGAAGAAGAGTATGGGAGATTGTTTGAAAGTAAGAGAGAGGAGCTATTATTGTGAAAATGGGGATATAACAAATGTAGAAGAAATATAATGAAATGATTTGGGGTAGTTTAAGAGTTGAGTATATGGGTGTGCTAGAAGTGAAAATACAAAGGAGAAATTGGAGAAAAAATGGGACATACTTGTAAATGTTTAATATTGAAGTTCTTGGTTGAAAAATGAAGTAAAACGAGTGATTATCAAGTATTTGTGAGTAGCAAAAGAAATAATTTGATAAAAGATAAATCAGGATCCAGATTGGAACAAGAAGTTATTTTGAAGTGATGGCAGTCATGTGGATGTGACGGGGCTTCATGGTCACATGCTACAATTGTTGAATCAAGTGGGGCGGAGCCCTGGTTAGAAAAAGATTTGCCTACTTAAATTATCCTATCTAATTTAACCTACCCAACCTAACCTATCTACCCTATTTGACAAAACAAACTAACATAACCTACCTACCTAGTTTATCCGATTCCATACCTAAAACCGAGCAAAAATATTAACTAATCCTCAAATTTAAATTTTCTCTTACTTTTATTTACTCTTAATTTTATATATTCAATCTCCAAATCCATTCTTGTTACTTTCTCATTGAAGATATTCTTACTTACTTCTTTGTTTATTTTTTATGTTGGTGATCGTTTAACAGAACAATGCCCAGCCCCACAGACTCGTGGCAGCCAAAATGGCTTGAGTGGCCCGAGTCGAAGTGGCGTTATCGCGTAGCGGCCATAAATGTGGCGTTCGAACAGAAAATGACCGCAAACAATCAAGAACGGGCTGGAGGTAAAGGTGAAGTTAAATGAATCGATATGGACGAATTATAATTGTTGGAACTTAGGCAAAATTAAATTAAGGCCACACAAAATTACTTACCCGACGAAAATTAAGAAAGGAAGATTCAAGTTCATATTAAAAGATGCAGTTAATCTCTTTGCAAGGTGTTTCCCATGAACACCTTGTTTATTTTCTTAAAATGCTCTAATGTCTGAAGCGGTTTGTATAAAAACTATTTTTCTAAAGAAAGACTAATGTTTGGGAGATAAATAGTTATTTATAAATATAGAAAGAATATTAATCCTAATTGTACTCATGGGAAAAGATCAATCGGCTAATAGCTAAAAAACATCGCATATATGGAAATGATAGTGATTTATTGTAAACCTACAAAAGCTTCCAATGTGGAAATACGAAAAGCCTTCGCTGCCGAAAATTAGAGTGTATAAAGGTTGATGTGAGAAGACCGAAAAAAAAATAATTAACGGATTAAAATATATCAGGAAATTTTGTTCAGCTTCTCTTATACTATATACGTTGTAGAAGAACATATGACGGATGAATATTACATAGGCATTTACTTGCCAAAAAATTTTAAGTTGCTCACATATGTCCTAACATTTTGATCGTCCGCCAAGCACTTCCTTTTATTACATTTTGTCGTAGTTTAGACGAGCTAATATATATTTATTTATATATATTTATTTGTTTTATTAATTTTTAATAAACCAAATAACTTTAAATTGAGGCGTAGGTTCGTGCCTTGGTGATCGCTTGAGGATCGGGCTCTAAGAGTGCTAATCTTTATTTTTATTCTAGTGAATGAATAAACTGGGTTTCTTTCTTGACTTTAGCAAATATTGCCACTTTAACTCGTTCGGGGATAATTAAAACAGTGCATTTACTAAAGAAAAATAGACTTTAATGAAAATAACCCATCTCTCTAAATAACATACAATAAATATAGATCTAATACACTTAAAAAAAAAGAAAATGGGATTACTGGGTGAGCTCTCGCAGCTCGCTTCGAGATAAAATTTTACGGGGGAACAATTTTAAGTTAATAGCGTTGTCTTTGGCCAGACATCCACTAAACTAATTATTATGCACGGGGACATAAACAAAAGGATTATTCTTTACTCACATAAGGTAATGGAGATTAAATACTCGCGACCAGTTAGACTATCCTCGGAGATTTTTGATCGGAGTTGGTTGTTTGTTCGATAGGTGGCGTTCGTTGACTTGCCTGGCGAGTTGACGGGTGACGTCACGAGGGATTTTGGGTAGAGGCGACTTAAAGCTAAAACTTAGCGCTTCCACTTTGCTTCCGGACGAGATGAAATCGTTGGCTTCTTTTTAGTTTTTCTATCTAGTTGGGGTTTGTCCAACTCAGATAGAGTAAGATTTAGAGTCCTCAAACTGGATAGCTTGATACTGAATCCTTTGGGGGCTCAAGCAGCCCTGAGCTTCCTCGGTACGATCTGTTTTCGTACAAGGACTGCAAAGTTCTCCTTAACTTGCAGAAAACTTTCTACCGGTGATTTTTCTGTTTTTTTCTCGAACTTGAAAAATCTCTCAACCGGTGACTTACTTGTCTCTTCCGTTAGAACGAACAAAAAGCGCGGTTTACTCGGGTCAACCTGTTATATACTCAAATTACTCCCGCTGAGGTGAGTGGGGCTCACAAGGTGATACCTCAGGTTGGTCTCCCGCACTTTTTCGTCTTGTAGCTCAGAAAGGGGGTAATACGAGATCGGCAGTTTGCACTTTTAAATGGGTTGTTTATAAGTACACCCTCGAAGTGCCTGCCTTTTAAGCTGAGGTCAGGAATCAGTCTCGTATCACTAACCCTTTTGCCCGTTCTCCTATGTTACCGGAGAACATCGAAGGGGCAAAGTTAAACCCAGATGTCTTTAGTTATTATTTCCTTAGACTAGATACATATATATATATATATATATATATATATATATATATATATATATATATATATATATATATATATATATATACTAATCTCTTATTATACCTCTACACATATCAAGTTCTATATTTCAACCTTTTATGATGCAAAGTTGATGCTGTTTGCCAGATTCCCCCAATGAGCCAGATCCATTTAATCTAATTTCCGTTAATTTGAGCACATTCAGTTAGCATATGTTGCCTTGGGTGTTCGTATCTTTAATTTTCATTGAGTACAACTCCTTTAGCATACCCAAGAAAAAGAATTCAAAGGAGTAAGGACTGATGAAGGAGGAGACCATTGTGATATTTCATGTGTCCATACTTATATCTAATATGTAAATTTGATTTTAGAGGAGATGCCACTTTAGCTCTATAGACTCTGTGCTAGTTAGACACAGAAAGATTGTGAGAGAAGATAATTTTAATACCTTGTGTCGACGAAACTCGACAGATGTTCTTCGGATTTTTCTTTGTTATAACACGATTTTGTTTTGTAAAATGATAAAATAAAAAATAGCCTTTTCTTTTTGAATCTCGTTGTCGTAGAATTAGGCCGTTATCGCCTATTTATCGATTCCTTCGTTTTTTCGGGGAAGGACTACTACAGCACAAATAACAATTGGAATTGACTTTCGTTGAATGGGCGGAGGTTTTGTTATTCGAATACTTTAAATATGGTTGGCCGGGATTGGCCCTATTTAATTAGTCTTTGGTAGTTAGAGGCCTTAAAAAAAATTGAAAAAATAATCTTTAAATACACCACGAAATTTATAATACAAATAATTACACTCCTTAGTTATTAATTAATTTAACAATGGGAAAAATTATCAATAATTACTAATAATTACTCATGCCGCAAGGGCTCAATACTCCGAGTAATAACCCGATAGTGTTTAGGAAGAAACTACGAATGGAATCCTAGCCTTAGTGGCACAATAATTCACTTTAGTTATCCGAGATGACTCGGGAGGAGACTACTTGACGAGTCTTAGTCGGACGGCGTCGCACCGCCTCGACAAGGAAAGGAAAGATGTAAATTAGGGTGGTGGGGGTACCACAAGTAGTTGCTCGGGAAAGATTCTCCAAGTGGGCGCTCAAAAGAGGAAGATTCTCATGTAGACGCTCGAGGGAGGAAAACTCCCGTGAGGCTGAGACTGTGCGCTTCTTTTGGACGGGTCCTTTGATCCTGACCCTGTTGTTCCAAATAAGATCCTAGCTGTGAGCCGGTATGACACCATGTTCTATAGCTCGAGGATATGCGCAGTAGTGGATGATTTCACGGGCGTCTTAAAAGAGGCTGCTGTATTTTCCGGGCTTGTCTCACTCGGGAGCAACGTAGAGATAGCTCACCACCACGACCTGGGGTCTTCTCCAAGAGGGGTGGGATACGTCTTCGGTACTGTTCCTTGGGCGGATTCTGACGGAATACTTCCTCGATTAATTTTGTGACGGGAAATATATAGGCGTTCGCCGGAACTCCTATATTTGCTAAAGGAAGCAATTAAGCCCTGCCTCACTGCTTTGGCGCTTATAGCTCGTCGGCGGGGTTTTGATAGTCCAACTCAACTGAAGAAATTCTCGGCTAATCTTGCCGCAAGTTGCTGACGAGTGTAGGTCATTGCTTGTCCTGATAACTCTCGCTTCACACGATTCCTTTAAACAGAATCCTACTAGATTTCTCTTTCTTCGACACTCGTCTACAATGAATGTTAAAATGAAAACGTATTCTAAAGAATATTTCTTATATACTTAACATTTTATATAGATTTGATTTGAGGGAATAGTTCCCGGTTTGTGTGTAATTTGATTTAGAAATGAAAGAAACGGTAAACTCTATTAAAAGCGAGTCTATTTAAGCCACTGCAAACTCAATGTTTTCATTCTAGAGTGGAAAAATAAAGACATGTAATCATAGAGGTATATGTTCCTCAGCCAAGAATCAATATTAATGTTGAAAGGAAAAGAAAATAATGTGGTCAAAAAGAAATACCAAGAGTTTATAAAAAGGTTGATCATGATAAGGATCGCTCAAAAGAAGTGCACTAACTAAAAGAATTGTACGGGGAGGGTGTATTATTGCTCTTACAGACAAGTTGGCCAAATAATAACACAATCAAATGTGCAAATTTTAATCCAATTAGGAGAAAAGACAATGTTGAATAGGTTCGAGTATATATGCCTGTGTGCGTGTCCAACGCAATAATAGTATTTCAACTATCTAATTATCCTAAAAGGAATCTGGCCTATTTCCCCATTGGGATATGTTATAAGTTTACATATGAAATAAATAAATCGGCAGATTATGATTGATCTGACTCAACTCCAAGCCAAATTTTTCCTCACAATAGCCTTTTCTTTTTAAATTTTTGCTTATATCATATTTATAAGGATTACATATTGAAGGTTTTATCACATGTTTATATCTTAATTAGGAAATAAAGATATTGGATAATATGGTAGGGATTAAAATAACGTATGACTACACAAACTGTGCATAGAAAGTTCATTGCACTTTTTTTCATTTGGTCGGCAAACCGTAACGCCGTAAAAGTATTTTACTGTTCATTTTCTTTTTGATCTTCCTCTTGAAAATCTTAACATCTCTTACTTTCCTTTCATGTTTATTTTTGAATTTACTTTATCATAATCGTCTATATGAAATCTCCATTGTATCCATCTTTTTTTAGCGTAATATCTGTATTTGTCATTAACTATCACGTATGTTTAATAAACCATTTTATATTTTTAGGTCATTAAATTCATTTAATTTAATGAATTTATAATTTTACCAAAGTGATAGTAATAAAATATAGATGATGAAATAAGTCGTAACAATAGCGGTGACGAAGTTCAGCAGGTCCCCTCTGGGGGACCTATTAATGTAAAATTTAATCCTGTGGAATGACTAGCAAATTCGAGTGGACCATTCCAAATTTTCAAGATATATAAAAAAAACATTCGCTTTGAAATAATGCTGCAATTCTTAATACAATCAGCCAATACGCATTTCCTCTTTATGGGTTGATGCAGCCCTTTCTCCGACAACGCTTTGCGGAGAGGCTAGAAGCACAGCTGAATCTGCAAGAGGTGTTATAGTGCCATTTGTGCTCATAATAGTGATTCCACCCTTCGTTGGGCCTATCCAGGCGTTGAAAATAGAATGCAAGATTTACTAGAAGTGCAAAGGAAGATCTGAGAGAGAGAGAGAACAGAAGTTTACCTTAAGGCCGTGAGGTCAAGAGGGTGGGCTGCTCGTTCAGGTTTCAGTTATAGCAGGGGCATTATCTCTGTTTTACTATTCTCACACCCTTGCTGCCTCCTTACCTTAACCCTTGCAACTCACAATTTCGGCGAATTATGTAATAAGGTATCGAAGTATACACCTGTCGTATCCGCTCTGATAACATAAACAGTGTCACAGATGAGAGAGAGAGAGAGAAAGAGAGAGAGAGAGAGAGAGAGAGAGAGAGAGAGAGAGAGAGAGAGAGTGAGTGAGAGAGGAAGATACAGGCCGCCTCGCCCTTCAATGGAGAGAGAGACAACAGATATCTGTGTGACCATTTTTGTCTACGCTAATGGAGGGGCAAAATTTTGAGATGCCGTGAGACGCCACGATGACCTGAAATTCCGCCATCTCAGGAAGCTGCGACAAGTTTGAGAGCCCAAAAGGTACCCTCTAGAGTCGGACAAAGTTTCACCTCAGCGGCTTAGGAATCTTTCCGCGATCGCACAAAAATGGCGATAATATTTTCGCCTGGATACGTCTGTCCCTAGGACGGAGGGGGGCGAAACCCCATTCAACCCCCTAAAAATCCTCCGGTGCAAGAGTTGGAAGGCAGTATCCGCAGCCCGCTCTGTCCCGTCAGTACCCACTGCCCGCCCTGCCCCGTTAGTATCCTCTCTCTGTCCCGTCGGTACCCGCTATTCGCGTCCCGTCGGGCTCTGCAAAATTCGCGCACAACCCCTCAAGCTTCCGGTATTCTCGTTAATTCATGTGAGTCTACCTCGAATGGTTACATCCGCTCCTCAAACGCAACGCGCTCAGTCTCGATACGTGTTTTACTAGAAAGCAAGATGTAAGTTTACCCCGTTAATAATCATTGTCTAGAGACTATTATTTGAACTTTGCGCCAAAGCAAGGATTACTGTCTTGGAACAAATCTTCAAGGTAACGGTAACTCGAAACTCTCCTGTGCAAGTGCTCTCTCTACCCCACCCTGCAGTGTAAGCCTTCATCGTCGTTTTCGTATACACTCAAGGTCATTCGAGCGCCCCCCGGGCAATATTGTTCGTTTGTTTGTAGGGTGACCGTCGCCACCAAGTCTCCCCCTTTTAGCCAATGAGACTCGTGTATATCTAAAGTGTATATAGCTTGTTTTAAAACTCCTTTTAACCTTTTAAAATAATATTAATTTGTATATTAGTAAGGTTATTTTTGCAAGCATTTTTCTGTTATGCCGGGAACCTCCAATATAGTCGACTGTTGGCCAACCTACATTCCGTTAATTTGCACTTGAAACACAGAAAGGGGTAAGTTGACCCTATTCTATGACGAACAGTTCACAAACTTTTTGAGCTTCTTACTCTTCTCACTTCCTCTCTTGAACTGTCATGCATTTCCTTCATCATCACACCTAATTTCCTTATGTTACTCTCCAACAAAGTCGTTCATATTCGATCTGGATACCGTCGCTAACCATGAACCTTACTACATATATGTTAGCTCCTCCTAACCTACAATCTCAACTTCTGCTCACATCAATTTATCTGCTGTCCTTATTGCATCTGACAGTCTAAATTTAGCAATTACTTGGTCAGCCTAACGTTCTTTCAACCCCTTGAATTTTATCAATCCGACTGATTTTCTTAAGTGTGTTCCTAAATTTTAAGATGTCCCTAGAATATTTATATACTACTACCCATCCTTCCAATTATTTCTCCACAAAACTGTTCATACCAAGTTTATGCGTTCTGCAATGTTTGTTTCTTGGTTGACTTCTTTTCCTTATCTTATTACTCTTATTAGTCTCATGCGTTGTCTCTGTTTACAATTTTATTTTTATGGCAAAGGCAAGTAAATCTATCTTTTTCCACAGCCTCTTTGCTGAGACTATTAAAAATTTTCTAATTGCCAATGATTTCAGTAATGTTTGGCTCGGGAACAAATTTTGAAACTCAATCCTAAAAATTCTTAGGTGATTCTAGTGTGAGCTCATTCAAAAATCGTTAGCTTAAAAATATTCCTTCCTTTCTTAACGTTACACTGCTGCTAAAGTCCCCCATCGATCAGTAATTTCTCTAAGTTCGTGTAGCTAATCATAACTGCATCTGCTCGAACTTAACAAAATTATTCGAGAGCAGTATCTAATATTTCTTTATTCTCCGTCTTCAAGGTCATCCTTTTAACCTAAAAATATTAAATGCAACGATTCTTTCATAAAAGTGTTCATCTCTGGACATATCTTAGCCCCTGAGATCTCTAAGTTCTAGCATTACCCCTTTTTTTCTGCCTCGTAGTTATTCATGTTGCATAGGTGAGAGGGCTTTCTTGATTTTTGCTCATTTAAGGTCGAATGATCGGGATGCGCTATACGTTTCTCTTTCTTCTCCATTAATGGCTTCAATCAAACCTGTTATGAGGACTCATGATTTTTCTTAAGCTTTTTGTTATTGTATAGAAAAGCGCTTAGAATAAGACGGTAGTCTTGAATAGTGCTTGCAAAAATGATTATTCTTATTAACTTTTTCACGGCTTTTCCTAGAGACATTTTTACCTGACCTAGGATATAATTCTTTTCTAATCAAATAACTCACAGAAAAAAAAATACTTAAGCAGGTTAAATATATAAAAATATTGTCCAGCTTAAGGAAATCTGACAATTTAACATCAGCACGAAACCACCTAAAAATTTAGTTGTTATAATGTATGTTTGTTTATAATTTCAGTTAGCATCGATGGGAGAGCGACCTAAACATACAGTGTCAAGTTTTGTTTGTTAGAAATTAAGAAAGTTATGCATCTGACATTAGAGCCCCGTTTTTAGTTTGCTATAAGTAAATTTTTACAAGGAAATAAAGTATATGTAAAGGCAGAATCTCCTCTTCCCTTGAACCTTCACAATAAAAATGATACAAATTAGGAAATAGTAAAATAAAAATTGTGACCTGAAAAATATAGAAAGCGACTTGAAAAGTGTATTGAGCCCCAATGAGTGGTAATACTCTTAATTCGGTTTCTATCGAAATGATTAGTGTATTTTAATTGAGAGCGACCTATTATATAGCTTCTAAACGATATCTAAGAAGCAACACCAAACGAGGGCATGAGTTTTCAGCAGGTGTGTAGGGTGTGCCAAGTGATGAAGTTAGGGTGAGTCAAAATGACACCCTAGAGTAATTTCCAGTTTCATTATTTTCCAATTTAAGAAGCGAAAATTAAATAGGGCTTCTTTCGTTTATGAGCATTATAGAAGTGTGCTGATACATAAAGTTAGGAGAATGAAAAGCATGGAATATGCTTCAAGAGGAGCATACTTGCGGGAATTGGTGCTGGGGGTGCACAACTCTCTAGAACAGTCCAAACATGCACAGATTTCTACTATAAGGTTGGGCAAGATAAGGAATGTTGCAATTCAACATTGCTCCGAGTTCCGAGTAGTCTCCTCTTTAGACTAATCAAGTACTTTACTTTCTCATATATTTTTACTTCCCCTAACTTCCTCACTTTGATCCTCTTATCACTAAATTCTGGCGAAGACGCTGCCGTTTGTTATCACTTCTTGGTTTTAAGAAAAATAAGCACTTTATTATGAACACAAAGATAGGACACAAAAAGCTGTAATAGCTAACGATAGAGTTGTTATACAATTAATTACAGTATGTCTAATATAAAGAGTAGCAGCGTTAGGATTAGGAAACTTAGGTTTTCATCACAAAACTTACAGTAACTTCAAGCCAAATAATGGTAATAATGCATCATAAACTACAGATATAAAATTAGCATGGCTCACTGTTGAATCACCCTATGGTGTCTACGGTAGTAAAACACCTAATATCATAATTAGCATGGCAATCAGTCTATTTGAGCAATCAAGAATTCCTACCTGATATTGTTAATAAAATATAATACTTTACATAATTGAAGTGTATTTGTATAACAAACCGCTCCAGTATTAATTGTAAAGAAATGGATAGGTTATGATAAATCTTAATATTTACGAGATTAAAGTTTTGCCTGTTTCTTCCTTGTATAGAAAGGAGAAAAATGAATGCTTGTTAGCGTTAGTACTTGTTTGGGGGTGAGAAAGGTTTGAGGTGACGGCTCGTGGCTGTTTCCTACATGTAATAATAATAAAGGAACGGGGGTGGGCTCGGAGCTTAGAGTTGGGATTTTAAACTTAATGTAGAGATAATCATTGTCGAGGAATAGGCCGAAGGGTGGTTGGAGTTTTCCCGACTCTTATATATACTCTTATATCCTTTTATGCCGAATGCGGAGGAGTCGTCGTACTACTCCTTATACTTTGTTCGGCCAGTGCGATGAATGGGTTTATTGACTCAGTGTGCTTAGAGGTTGGCTACGGAGGGATTGGAATGGACTTTGCCAGCAAGCGATCCAAAGGAAGTGAGATACACAACAATATGAAAATAAAGTTTTAATGAACACTAAACAAGAATAATATATATATATATATATATATATATATACAAATAAGGTGCTTTGAGAGACAAATTAATAAGTGAATCTCGGATATCTCACTTGGCTTGTAAATAACTATTCACCATGCAAATCCCTATACACTTGTAATGCTGGTAATTTTCGCGGTGAAGTTGGGGAATGTGAAAAGGAAGGGTTACCTTGGAACCTGATGTTCGGGTGGCACTGATGAGTGAAGGTGGTGAGATAAGGGGTGGAGACGATGAGGTAGGTTCTCCAGGGACCGACCTGATCCCACAATTCCGTCACGATTCTGACGGAAGAAGGCGGCGATGGGAGCTTGTTTTTAAAGAGGGCCCCATGCTCGTGAACTCCGAGGAATCTTGGGTGCCTCTGTGACGGAGGGGGGCGAAGTGACCTATCGAAGCGTAGGGTCACGGAGAAAAGCCGGGATGTAGATTTCTCGCTTAGGGAACCAGAGTGAGGCTGTTTGTAGCTTCGTCTCTGCCACGTGAGGGCGAGCTTGGGTCCGCACTGTCTTACAGACCAACGAGATAAGGAGCCTCCCTAACTGGGACCGATCTTCTCTCTGAAGACTTGATGCTTCGACGAATTACCACTACACCGATAAATGGAAATTTTTGCCTCTTCAGATACTGTGGAAGCTCTACTACTGAGGGTTAAAAGAATTCATCTTTTATACTCTAAACTTGGGAGAGGTTCTCAGGGCGCCGGAACTAGATTAGATGTTAAGCTACCCCATTTTGTCCTTTATAAACTTCCTGCAACCATCGGAAGCAAAGATGGGCTCCCATCTATCAATAACCAGTCGAGGAAGGGACTCGGTGGTTAGCTGAAATAGCCGGCGGTTTCTTCCGGCGGGAGACTATCAGATATCGGTGCGGAAGAGGAAGGTTTGATAACCCGGTCTGCCCGGAAGTGAGGTGGGAAAAACTTGGGAGCATTATGCTATTCTCCTACAATCATGGTTATCTCTGTAATTGACAATTCTACTAAAGAGGGTGTATGGTTAGGCTCTTAGCGTTAATATCGTAATCTGATAGGGGAATTTGCTGATTTGGTAATGGGCCTTCACTTCTATGGCTTATCCCAAAGTGTGTGCTAATACGAGCCTATAAAGTGCGTCGCGTTGATTTTTAAATAAACCTCTGATTTATATCGCGAGCAGTTGTATTCGTTAATAATTGAGGTTCGAAGCAACGTTTGCAGTTTCTTTTTGTTGTTAGAGAGGCGTCGAAAGTTGTTAGAGGCTAAACTGTGCTATATAAGACCAGATTATAAATAGCCTTTCGTAGGGGCATTGAAAGAGGGGACATTATGGTCAAACTTTGCATTGAGAAATGTATGAAAGGTTTGGTCGAGTAGGCTTAGCTAGCATCCGTTTTGGGAGAAGTAATTATAGAGGAAAGCAACTTCGTTGTGAAAGATGAGGTAGGAGGAGGCGAGGTTAAATTTGCCGGAAAGTAGTGTGTAGTTTTAATATAATACGGAACCTGTATAGATATATAGGGTTACGCTAAATGAATGTGGATAAACTCTCAGGTGTGTGAAATATTTGTAGGTCTAGGAAGGAGATGGAGCTATTGTCTTCCTTTTCTTAGCTGACTTTTATGCATATATAAATATATATATATATATATATATATATATATATATATATATATATATATATATATATATATTAAGACACCAGAGGGTTGCGTGTTGCCAGGCGTATAGGTATTTTTAGGATAAATAAGAAGACTGCATTTAGGATGATCATTATTGGATTTAGACTTCTTGGTACCGGCGTTTCGGGTAGGAACCCATTTTCAAGGATATAACATTAACAATATAGACAAATTACAAACCTAAGAAATTTTTAGAATTTTTAGAATATTTATCAGATATTTCTAAAGGAATTATATGGGAAATGGGAAGCAGCAAAGGTGGCAGTATTCAAATTATGGAAACGCAGGTCTTTTAACTATTAAGGGATTGGAAATAAGTTTTTGTTTTTTAAATAAAAACTGGGATTAATTTATTTTGGCTGACTTCGTTGTAGAAAAGGGAGAAAATGAAAATATTGCAACGATATGGCTTGGTTATTGTGGGAGTGGTTTGGGCGTGTGTGGTTCGTGGCTGTTTATAGGTGTAGTAAAAGTAGAAATGAGCTTGTGTCCAAGTTTAAAGTGGGGTTTGTAAAGCTAATGTAAAGGGATACATCAAGTGTAGGGAAGTTGGCTTTCCGTGTTGATTTTATTGTGTGGATATCTATTTTTGTAATGTAATCGGATAGGGTAGAATTCTGGAGTAGTGATGCCTAGGTGTGCGCAAATACGGGTAGGTAGTGTGCGTTGTTTCGATCCCAAATACACCTCGAAATTACATCACGAGCAGGTGAATTTATATATGATGGAGGATCGAAGCAGCTTTGGTATTTTGTGTTTAATGTTAAAGATGCCGTACTTTGCACGTGTTTTGAAAAAAATGTATAACAAGTGGGGCAGGAAAGGAATTTTTAAGAATGGATGAGAAGTTGGCCCAAAGAAATGAATTGATGGCTCCTATATATGAGAGAGGTATAAAACCTTATCTTTAGGGACGTTGTATGATGGGTCTTTCGGGTTAAATATTTTATTGATAAAATTTTGAAGGATTCGGTCGTAAAGGTTGGAAGGATATCTGTTTTGTTGGAAAGTGACCTCGTTGTATGTATTTAAAGTATGATAAGGGGAGGTTGTAAGCGCGAGGAAATAAGGTTTTCTTTGAATTTGTTTCACTATATCCTTTGTCCTCCTATATGTATTTTATTTGGCCCTAAAATCCGACATATTTGAGAAATCCGGAATTTTGACCAAATTTCGATGTAAATTTTCAACATTCTAGGACAGATAACTCAAGAAAATTTGAGATAGCAACTTCTGGTTGACGATATTCTATTTGGGGGTCATTTTTCTTTAATTTTAATACTTATTATTTTTTCAACCTTTCGCGTAGCGAATTTTTTTTTTTTAATAGCAAAAATATTTTCCTCTCTATGACTATATTTTAAGAACTGGATTTGTAAAAAAATTCTCGTAATTTGGATGCCGTTTTGTAGGGGGAAGTGGTGGGAGGGAGGAGAGTTAGAGGGGAAAAGATTGGGGAAGAGACATAAGGGGAGAGAGGGGAGAAGAGACTGGGGAAAGATGGGAATAGAGAGGGGGAAATGGGGGAGAGAATTTTTCATTTGGTTTGGAAGTCCTTTTGTAGATCGGTTATGGGGGTTGAGGGGGAAGGGGGAGACGGGTGAGAGTGTGGGATACAGAGGGGGGGGGAGGTGGAGAGAGGGGGAGGGTTAGAATGAGATTTTTTATTCCTATAATATTTTTAATCTTAGTAGGCCATCTGGCGACTGCATACTAGGGCAAATGTTGCCGTACTTACCACAGCTTATTACTAGGCTTTATTAAAAAAGAAATAAGAATATGTAAGGAGCAAATAACGATAGAAAAGGTCAAAGGCTAAAAACAACAACAAAAGAAAACAGAGCGAAGAGGCAACGAGAAGGAAGCAGGCTCCAGCGTCGATGGCAGGCCCGCCTCCTCCCTGCGCAGGAACATGCGACCTACAACAAACAGGCAAATAAAGTAGAGGAGGCCAGCCTCATCCAAAAAAGTTGTATAGACCGCAAGTCTGTGTGTACGAACCACTCCGGAGTACAAGGGAGAAGTGGTACAGAGAGAGCTAACGTGCGTGAAGATCACCCAGACTGGAACATTCAACAAGAATGTGCCGAACAGTCTGGGGGACAACGCATTCATCACAATGCGGTGCAAGCGAGGCGCTCCATCAACATACGCTGCGTTCCACGAGTATGTCCTATTCGGGCACGACAGAAATCAACTTGAACCCATCGCGGCATTGGGAGATAGTTCCATGAGAACAGTTGCAGCGAAATAGCACACAACATTAGGTTATCCTCTACCGTTTCCCATTTTTCATTGCCAAGCAGCCCGGTGAGGTGGCCAAATTTCTGCATTGTAATGAATATGAGGAAGAGCGAAACGCTGGTCTCGTCACCCAGTCTATGCGGACAATTTAGTGCCCCTATCAGCTTTCTCGTTCCCTGCAATTCCTACACGTCTATGAACTAGCAGAAATTATTTCGTCATCCGCCCGCTCACCAAAACCGTGGCGTCCTGGAAATCACAAACCAGGAGATGCGGAAATTCCAATGCTCCTAGATTACTCAGTGCGCTCAAAAGTGGTACCCTCCAGCATGGCGCCCTGGGCAAACCCAGGGGGACCACCTATCCGAGAGCTAGACCGAGCTCTCAAAGGAGATTCTTAGCCATTAACTCAAAGGGCTTAGAGTATGACTGGCGTATCTCGGCGGCATGGGCACTGTCGAGATCAGCTGTTGATGCAGTGAGAGAAGATAGTAACTGAGGCAGGCGCTGGGCTCACGCGTACAGGCGACAAATGCATTGTACATGGCTCAGAGCGAGTGGCATCTTCCCAGCATCAACAAGTAGGCTCTCAATGGGGGAAATGCGAAAGCCACCGGCCGCCAGGCGAATGCTGGCTTGGTGGATCGAGTCCACCTTTCTCAATACACACTCGGCTGCGGATACACAAAACTCGCATCCATAGTCGAGCTTTAAACGAAAAAAAAATCGATAATAAGTAAGGCAGTAGCCCGACCAGTGTAACAGGAGTTGAACGTCATAGAACGAAGAATATCCATGAAGCGAGTACAAAAGACTCTAAGGCTGTGAATATTAGCCTAACAGATGAATTGTCGATCAAATACAGGACCAAGGAAATGGTGCAAGTCCACCACTTCTAGGCAAACCCCACCGAGGCTGGATCCAAGATTGCCGTCATATTCTCATTAAGAACGGGATGTGCACTCTGTGAGAAGTTGACCCCGAATACTTTTAAATCGTTTCCATACGTGTGCTAGGTCGGTGTTCCGGTTTAGTGAAAACACATATGCCATCCAGGAAGAGCGGCGGGTGAGCTTCGAAACATACCGGAACGTAGCTCTAACTCTAACTCGAGGAAAATTCACCGAAAGTGAAATCGTTCGGGCGGCGCTTAATAGTATGTAGGCATAACGCTTCTGTTTGCGGACCGCCTCATACTCGGCTGACCAACATCAAAGTGGTCGGCGTGTAAAACGGCAGGACATTCTACGAATACTAGTTATACCCATGGCAAGGAGGTTGATGGAGAAGAACTCAACAGCATTATCTACCGACCTAAACTCTTCGACTAAGACCGAGAAATCAGTCATTTCCTGAAATGCGGACCACCGTCCCTGCGCCAAGCACCACTAGGGCGGGCTCTCAGGTAGCAGCCGCCTAGAAAATGATATTTGGATGGGAAAGTGATCACTACTATAGAGATAGATCGAGACAGGTCTCCAAGCATGAGAAATGGCCTCGCTAACCGTTCCACGATGCGGCGGAAGTCCTCCGAGTCGAAGTCGGCTGACTGTGGAATGCAGCAATGCACCTACTATCCAGGTGCATCTGCAGGGTTAATACATGAATGCACCTACTATCCAGGTGCAGCTGCAAGGCTAATGCATAAAGGAGGTATCTAAAGCAAAGAGAAGAATGGAGACATCATACCTGATGTAGGAGGCGCTTCCTCCTGCACGTCCCCATCCCGTGGTGGTGGGGTCACAAAACCATTATACCCCGCGAGGGTGAGCAGAGGACACGCGCCCAGCATTGTCTCTGCAAAAAGATAGCTAAGGGATAACGGTAAAAGACGAGCCTTTGCAGATACGCCCAGTCGGCCTAGAGTGCGCGTCAATTCTATTAAAGGAATATGTCCTCCAGGCCTAGCTCGGAGTAGATGCTAGAACCCTCTTTGAAGTAAAGACCCTGAAGGGAATGGACGTACAGTTCCAGGAGCCAAAACTCTGTTGGCCCGACAATGCGCGAATACTTATTTGGGGAGGTTTAGCTTGCCTTGCCAGTCTTTTCCTCCCTCTAACTTCAAACCTTAGGCAGGCTTTAGAGGCAGGAGTCCCTCCTTTGAATGATCCACCGCCTTTGAGTCACCCAGCCTAGTACTCTGTGTCGGCGTAGGATCCAAACCTCCTTTAGTGCTGTCCTCTTTTTGGGAGGCTGCTTTAGGAACCACGAAAGATGCACTCGCAACCAGCTTCGGGGGTGTTGCCTCCTGCGAGTCTAAAGACTGGACGGAGGCGTGTGGCCGTTTCGCCTTAAGGGAAATGATCAAACTGGTTTTAGCCAGGGCTGGGCGTGAACCTTTTATGCCACCAGCTCTACCACGAGAGCTCCCAGAATGAGGATAATCCGCAAAAGGGTCTGAATGTACGCGAAAACGACCATGCTGGTAGGCCTGGATGTGTCAGGAGCAAATTGAGGCTTAAGACGTCCCAGGCAGTGCCAGGCACGACAGAACCAAGTCTAGAGCCTCGCGAAATTAAAGATGATCCTGAGCATGAACGGCCAGGATTTTCTTCTGAGGGAGAAACGCACCACGTTGCTCCGAAGAAGTGGGATGCGTCTCTCCGAAATCGACACACTTGGCCGCACACGATTTGGACTTATCGTGTACGTCTACAGGAGCGATTCGTATGGCCCAAGCGGTGGCAGTAGTAGAACCTCCGCAGCAGTGGCACCAATGACTTTACGCAGTAGCGATACCAACCGGCACACCTCGAGTCAAGCAGCTTGTCACAGTCGAACGTCATAAAGAGTGTAGGGCTTGGTCTTGAGGCACTTCCTTGTTTTCTCGCCACACGTTCGACTTTGACCGATCCATGGTCGGCCAGCTCTAAGATTATGTCATCTATGGAGTGCTCCACGAGTTCCTTTGTATAAACCACCACTCCTTATAAGAAGTTCATAGTAGAGTGCTGCGTCACACTCAATGGCGTGCCATCAAGTATCCGAATGGCACTAATAATAGCTGCCTCGGAGGGATTCGACGCATTCACCAGAAGGCTCCTGTCTGAGAAACGGGTAACTTTCGTCTATCTACCAATCACGCAATCTAGAACTTTCCTCTGATGGATCATGTTGCTCTTGGCCACCATGTTTTCATCTGTGCAGCGAATAATAAAGAAGTGTTTGAAATCAGCAGGCTCGAAAATGCCAGTAACTTATGAATGAGGGGCCCTAACGTAATTGGGGCTCCGCCATGTGCACCTGCAATTTTGGTCTTAGTCAGGGACTGCCCATCAGATGGAGCACCAGGGGCAGACGTGCATATCCTGTCTTGGTCGCTTACCAAAACGGCAGCTGTCCCGCATGTCCTAGTGGCTCCCGTGGAGTGAGAAGAGCTCCGAGTATTTTTTGTCTTTTTCCTGTGACTATTCTTGTTAGGAAGGGAGAGAGGAAAATGAAGCCGCTTCTCTTTCCCGCCGGGTGGAGCCCTTATGCAAGCTGAACCCACCTCGGACAGATCCTTGTCTGAAATGGAGAAGGTCTTAGCTGTCACAGGGGCACCAGCGTGGGAATGAGATCCCTCCTCTCCTCGAAAGGCCTTCGGGGCCCGAGCCGTCTAAGAAGAAGCTTGCACAGGTGACAACTCAAGTCCTGTGCTTGGTACCGACTCCGGGTTCGACCCCATGGAAGATTCTGCCTTCTGAGTCTTGGCCCCCTCAGGGAATATGTCTATCTCATGAGGTGCATCCAAGTGCCGCGCCCCCCTAAGATATCACGGATCCAATTCGAAGAACCATTCGTGTCGTCTTGGGCCAGTGAAACGGCATTGGACGGATGAGAAAAGGGGGCAAGTACAGTGCCCCCCTGTAAACTTAGCATACACGAGTGCAGGACGTTAGAGGGCACGGCCAGACGGGCCCTGCCATCCCGTGTCCCCGTAATATGGTTGGCTCTATTGAGCCGCTCCCAGCGGGAGCGATTAATATTGGACCGCCTGCCTACTTTCCTCGTACTGCCCTGTGAGAGAAAAGGAAGGATTGCAACTAGGAGACGATTAAGCATCCTCACCAGTTAGAGAGTTTTGAAAGGTCCCCTGAGAAAGAACAGTGAGGGAGGATCTCCTTTCTTTAGTGGAGCTGCTCGAGAGCTGCTCCAATGCTGCTAAAGAGTGAGTAAAGGGACAGACTTTTTTACTTCATTCATGGAGAGGGTGACCGTAGTATTTGCACAAAACGCAAAAGCGAATCACCCCACGCAATAATTTGCTCTGTTAGGGGTGAATATGGGGCCGGCAAAGTTAGCTGCAGGCATTTGAGGCCACTTCTCGAGCCTAATGCCCTAGCAGCATATCAGCAGGGCGGCTCTACTTTAGGCTCGGCGTAAAATTGATACACTGTGAAAGGGAAGATAAAGGGTATGTAAAGAAGGTTGGGTGAGGGTGTTGTAAGTTGTTAAAACCTTACCACCCAAAACCGAAGCTCAGTGGTGAGATGGCATTTTCCCCTCCCCTATCAACCCCAATCCGAGATGGATAGGAGAGGAAGCTGGTCGGTGCCTATCCTGTGAAACTAGTGGATGACCAGAGAAAGTTGTAGGAAAGGTTGTAAGGATAATGAGAAAGAATTGTGTCTGAAAGAAGAGGCTAATGTGAAGCCGAACGGGTCGCTGAGTCCCGTCAGCAAGAGGGCCAGGAAGGCAAATCACCGTGCCCCTTATGAGGATTAATTCCTATAAATGGACAGACACACACACATACATAGACAGACAGACTTCATTATATATATATATATATATATATATATATATATATATATATATATATATATATATATATATATATATATATATATATATATATATATATATATATATATATATATATATATATATATATATATATATATATATATATATATATATATATATATATATAACGGGTGTTCCAAAAACCTGGACCGATTTTAATGTGAGTTAATTTTAAGCGTCTAATGATTTTTTAGTTTTTCTTTCAGATTTAACAACTTCAGTCTTTGACAATTTCAATCATGGAAAGATTAACAATAGAGCAATGTGTTAAAGTTATCGATGCCAATTATGAAAATGGACGTTCAAACAGAAACGCATTTTGGGCACTTCGCGATTTTTTGGGTCAACATAATCGACCAACAGAGAGTGCAATTGGGAAAATTGTTTGTAAATTCAAACAAACGGGGTCGGTAGCAAATATGAAAACGCCATTGCGTCCTCGTTTACGCATTTCAGCTGAAAACATTGCTGCAGTGCGCGAGAATTGGGCCAAAGATCCAGAAACCTCTATTCGTCATCGCGCGCAGGAATTGAACCTCTCCACAAAATGTTACATTGAATTTTGACAAAAGATTTGTCTCTACACGTTTACAAAATTCAATTGACACAAGAACTGAAGACTGCTGACCATTTGAAGCGCCGTACATTCGTCAATTGGGTGCATGAGCAAAGACAAGCTGATGATGATTTTTAGCAAAAAATCATCTTTAGTGATGAAGCCCATTTTCATCTTGGTGGATTCGTTAATGAGCGAAATTGTCGCATTTGGGCTGATGAAAATCCCAGGAAGTTTGTTGAAAAGCCACTGCATCCACAAAAGGTCACTCTTTGGTGTGCATTTTTTGCTAGCGGAATCATTGGGCCGTATTTTTTCGAAAATGATGCCAGGAATTCTGTTAGGGTGACAGCCGAGTGATACCGTGCCATGATAACTAACTTTTTATGGCCTGAATTGAATTCAATGGATGTCGAAGATTTGTGGTTTCAACAGGATGGCACCACATGCCACACAGCCAATGCAACAATGGCTTTATTAAATGAAAAGCTCCCAGGTCACATCATCTCGTCGAAACAGCGAGGTCAATTGGTCACCACGATCGTGTGACTTGACGCTTTAGATTTCTTCCTTTGGGGTCATCTCAAAAGTAAGGTCTATGCCAACAAGCCAAAAACAATTCAACAGTTAAAGGATGAAATAATAAGGCATATTGATGAGATCGAGGAGCAACTATGCAGAGACGTCATCAAACATTTTTACCATCGATGGAGGTGTGCCAGCGAAGCCTTGGCAGACATTTAGGCGATATTATTTTTCACCCATAATTGCCATGACCAAAATAACTTGATCCAATAGTGAAATCAATAAATTTTCACCAATAACACTGTTTTATTTACTGCTAACTTCGATCCGTCTTAATGGAATACCCTATATATATATATATATATATATATATATATATATATATATATATATATATATATATATATATATATATATATTCACCATGATATTTCTTCTAAAAAGCTTCAACAATGTAAATTAAAAAAGGCCACACGAAGAAAGCGAGTCCCATCTCTAAACTCCATGTTTCGGGTTATTCCAAAACCCATCTTCAGAAGCTCTAAAAAATTTAAAATCAGTAATCTAAAATTAAAATCTTTAGTACCGCACATGTTTATTAGTGTGATGGTATAAATTTGAGAAAATGACATATAAACGTTGATAAAATACTAAAATTAGCAGTATGTTAATTAAAAAAAACAACTAGTTATGTAAGTACGGCAGAAAATATTTGGAACGAAATTATATTAATCAAACGTAAATAAAATAATCATAACAGTAAAAAATTAAGCAATCGAAATGGGCGAAAAATATAGAGTAGGAAACCTATATTATAGTGTGTAACAAAATTAAGAAATTGAACTTTTTCTTCCAAGGTCGGATCACAATGACAAGTGAAAGCGGGAAGGAAATTTAATATTAAATAAAGCTTGGTTGGTTATTAGGTTATATGTGCTTCATATATATATATATATATATATATATATATATATATATATATATATATATGTAAATAAAACCACTGTGGAGGAGCGTAGTATTTATTAGCTCGAGGCCAGTTTCGGCATGGAATTAGTCCTACCAGCCTCAGTCAAACACTAGCTCCATGAAAAACTCCATGCCGAAACTAGTCTCGAGAAGATAAATATACGCTCCTGCACAGTGGTTTTATTTACATTTTTGAAATCTGTCATTAGATCTAGCAATAGTTCTGATATATATATTGGGTTGAGGAATAAGTTATTGCGGTTTTATCAAATTTATTAATTACCATTAACAATTTTAGAAAAAACTCATTTTTAATTGATAACAATATGCAATTTAATCAATAATGTATTCTCCGTTGTTATTTACGACTACTTTCCCAACATTGAACTAGTTTTTCGATGCCTCTGCAATAAAGATCTCTGGATTTTGACTCTAAGAATTCGCCGAACCAGGTTCTTAATTCCACATTAGTATTGAACGAAACATCGCGCAAATTGTTGGAGAGCGATCGGAACAGATGGAAATCCGATGGAGCTAAGTCTAGCGAATATGAAGGATGTCGCAGAATTTCCCAATTAAGCGTTTGGATGGCGTCTGTTCTTATATTGGTTATGTGAGGACGAGCATTGTCGTGTTGCAGATGGACTCCATAAGGTCGATGAGGTCGCTTTTCACGAATAGCTTCGGCGAGTCGATACATTTGTTGAACGTAGAGTTCTGCATTGACAATCTCGTTGTTCGCAAGAAGCTTATAAAGAATGATGCCTTCACAATCCCACCACACATACAGCATCGTCTTTCGTGGATGAAGTCCTTGCTTTAATCGCGGAAGTGTTTAATAAATTTGGTCTAAGCCATTTTTTTCGATGGTTCATGTTGACATAAACACACCACTTTTCGTCGCCAGTGATGATGCGGTGAAAAAGTCTGTCCTTATATCCACGAGTAGCCTTGTGACGAGCAAGCAAACTTGCGGCAATCGTGGAGCGTTGAAGTTTGTTGCCGTGTTGCAAAGGACTCCATAACGTCGATAAGGGCGCTTTTCACGAATAGCTTCGGCGAGTCGATAAATTTGTTGAACGTAGAGTTCTGCATTGACAATCTTGTTGTTCGCAAGTAGCTCATAAAGAATGATGCCTTCACAATCTTACCACACACACAGCATCGTCGTTCGTGGATGAAGTCCTTGCTTTAATGGCGGAAGTGTTTTTTTAATGGGTCTAAGCCATTGTTTTCGATGGGTAATGTTGACATAAACACACCATTTTTCGTCGCCAGTAATGATGCGGTGAAGAAATCTGTCCTTATATCCAGGGGTAGCCTTGTGACGAGCAAGCAAACCTGCGGCAATCGTGGAGCGTTGAAATTTGTTGTTTTCGCTCAAAGCGTGTGGAACCCATGTGCTGAGTGTTTAAACTTTCCCCATCGAATGAAGGTCATTCACTACAGTTTTCTGATCACACGCCAATTGCACAGCCAATACTCTAGTCGATTGAAGAGGATTTTGAAGAAGAAGGTCGTTCAATCAATCTTCATCCAAATTAATGTGGCGACCAGAAAGTTCTTCGTCATTCCGATTGAAATGACCATTTTTGAAACGTGAAAACCACCATTGAGCTGTCCTTTGTGATAAATCATTTTCTCCGTACACATCCTAAATATCACGACGAGCTTTGTCTGTGTTTGCATTGTTTCCGTCTCGATTGAAATGAATAACAACAAGTTTCAAAAATGCGCCTTTCTTTCAAATTGACATTCCATTTTGAGGGTACAGAACAAAAATTAAATTCACACAACTTTTAAAAAAACGCAATGACTTATTACTAAACTTCAAAACGTAGCCTAAGCAAAAGCCTAATAGTCTACGCTGTTAAGAGACGTGCCTAACCTTTGCAAATTTTGCTCTCAATATTTACTATTGTTTCTTAATATGTGCCCAAATAAGGTCAACAAAACTTACATCAACACAACATTAAAAAAAACGCAAGAGCTTATTCCTCAACCTATATATATATATATATATATATATATATATATATATATATATATATATATATATATATATATATATATATATATAATGTATATCTCTCATGAGCGCGAGAGAAAGAGAAAACGGAATAATTTTTCTTCGGGAATAGTTAATTCCTACTTCGAAAAAAATTCAAGCTGGAGTTCGATTCGAATCGTCCACACTGAGGCAGCTAGCAACCACTTTGATCTCAATTAAACCACCCCTTAGACCACTAGGCTAAGGGGCGCTGCCTCAGTGTGCACGGATCGAATCCCACCTCAACTCGGAGTTTTTCGAAATAGGAAATAACTATTTCCGAAGAAAAATTATTCCGTTTTCTCTTTCTTGCGATGTGTTGGATATATATATATATATATATATATATATATATATATATATATTACCTTAAGCATCCTGGAGGAGTATAGGTACATTAAAGCCCCCTCCCCTTCATGAGGAGAAGCATGGGAAAGGTAGCTGGCGTAACTGCTTACCATGTGTGATCTCCCCGCCGCTGTGGGCAGTTGGAGCTAACATCTGTTTTAGGGCAACCACCTAAGATCCTTAAACGACGCTCTAAAGATCTAATTACCTAAGAGACCCATAAACCCGTGGTTAGGGAAAAAAAAGCGGTGCGAGTCAGAAGGCACGCCAAGTAGCGGTGCGGTTGCGAGCCTCTAATTTGCGAGTTGACTTGGGCACCCCGGTGCCACCTCAGGAATTCTCGCTCTTCCCAGATGCTAACTCACCATTCACATCCCCCCCTCTTTGCCTCTGTGGCCTGGTCACTTTACCCTTTAGATGGGGCGGCAATCCGCCTATAAATAAGTCCCGCAAAGAAAGAGAAACGGATTATCAGTAGTCGATACGCCAGATGAGGATTAGTTCGTGAAGATCGATCCATCGGCCAGACAAGAAGATTATTAGTAGTCAATTCGCCAGAAGAAAGATTAGTTCTTGAAGATCGATCTTTCTGCCAGACAAGAAGATTAGAAGTCAATTCGCCAGAAGAAAGATTAGTTCGTGAAGATCGATCTTTCAGCCAGACAAAAAGATTAGAAGTCGATACGCCAGACGAAGGGTTAGTTCGTGAAGATCGATCCTTCAGCCATACCAGACTATTTCCGTGAGAAACGAGAGGATAAGATTGATTAATTCGATCCCACCTTTCAGTGCCGTATTAACCTAAATAGTCAAGCTTTATATCGGTGCCATACCGAAGAAGCCTTTTCAGGCTGCAAAGAAGTCCGACTGAAGAAAAGCAAAGCCACTCACACTCGAGCGACTCTCACATCTCAAGCCCCGTAAGAGTGAGAGGAGAAGAACCCAGCCCCAACGAGCTCCCGTTCTTTAATTACGTTGAAGAATCAGCCCCCGTCACAGGTGACAAGCAATCCCTCATCGACGAATATTCAACCAGCGGCCTTAACACTTCAAAGCGAGAGATAAGTCCTCCAGCGACATCCGGCAATCCCTAATACCTACCTGTAAGTTAACAATAACATTTATATCTCTATTGCGATAGTAGAAGTTTAGTACGTCCCACGTTTTAAAGGAGAGTAGAAACCAGTGTTCTTGAACCTAGGTCATATGTGTTTGTAGACGAGAGTACGTTAATTTAATGTTTAACGCTAATCAAATAGAGTCGCGATAAAAAAAATACTAATCGGCAATTGGTATGTTTACGGGAAGCCTCTTTGTTTGTTTTTCGTCATTGAAAGATCTTTGATGCCAAAGATAGAAATGTGTTAACTGTTAGTTTGTAATAGTTAAGTGTTTCATTTAAAATACATGTTTATTTTGGTAGATTCTGGTGTTTCCTCTTATCCTTATGTGTTTAAAAATGGCTCTTCCTTAAGAACAAAACTACTGAATTAGCACTCTTAGAACAAAGCCTACTTCATCATATAAGTAACTCACGACCCTTAAAGCATACCGCTACTAAAAGGATGTCAAAGAGTATAGGGATCAAAACCAAGGGTCATTTTACGACATATTATAAAAGTGGGGGCAGGTCTATAGGTTTTATATTAGAAAGAACCCAGCAGTGTCTATTTAAGGAAGAGCTAACACATAAAAGGAACACCAGGAATAATAGAATATTTGACGAGTGGAAAATTGGTAAAGTTAGAGGTAGATACCATCTAAAGGTAATTGTTAGGCCAAGTGGTAAGTTTCGGTGTTGGAGTATGTCAGGCTCGATTAAAAACAAGGTAGATGACTGACATAAGCGCGATGGCATTGTTTGACCTTTATCGGAATCAAGGTAAAAGCCTGGGACTGAAAGAAACCGAGCTGAACTCGTTTATTCAGGAGAAAGAGAGAAACGAAAGAGAAGAAAGAAGAGAGGAACGTAAGATGAAAATGGAAGCTGATGAAAGAAGAGAAAAGGCGAAAATGGAAGCTGATGAAAGAAGAGAAAAGACGAAAATGGAAGCTGATGAAAGAGAGAAGATAAGAGCCCACGAAAGAGCTTTTAGCAAAGACGAGTTAGAGGTGCAGTCAGTGTCATCCAGAACAGGAGTGTCACCAGCGGCCAGCATGAAACTCCCGGAGTACAGGGACGATGAAAATTTATGCTCATATCTCTCTCATTTTGAGAAAATATTTAAAGCCAATACTTGGGACCTAGAAGAAGATGGGGTCGCCAGACTGTTACCGCTACTCAATCGTAGGATGAGAGAGATATTCGTATCTTTACCCTCAGAAGCGACTGTGGACTATTCCACTCTCAAAGCCGAACTTCACTCAGCAACAAACCTCAACCCGGAAGAATATAGGATGAAGTTCAGGCAGTCTCGTATAAGACCTGGACAAACATACAAACATTTTGGCTTTGAGCTTCGTCGAATCCTACAGTTTTGGATGGAGTCACAAGGGGTAGAGAACGAAGTCACTGTGGTCGTCGACTTCGTGCTTAGAGATCAGTTACTAAGTACACTACCCCAGGAAATCCGTGCATTCGTTAAGGACTGAAAAGCTTCTACCTTCAACGAGTGTCTGGACGAGGCTGACCTCCACGCGGTAAATCATCGGTTATATCCGAGGGAGTCCAAGAAAAAGAAGGCTCCCTCCCCAAAGAAAAATAAGCCGCCACCCAGGCATTTGCAGAAGAAGCCCTTTAAGTTTTCAGTAGCAAAAGGAACTTATAAGCCAAATTTTGGAGGAGAAAAAAATCAAAAAGAAGTTAGGATTCCACAAAGATCATACCCTAATACCGGCACGTATCCCAGGAAGCCCGTCACTTTTTATACCTGCGGGATAATAGGTCACCTGAGTGTCCAGTGCCCACAGAACTCCTGACTGAGGGAGACCTCGAGACAACAGGTGCAAAACCTGACTGCCGCGATCCCAGCAGGACAAACTGATTCGTCCTACGTCCCCGAGCCGACATCCGAAGGACCCCAGCAACAGGTAAACTTTCTATTCAACAAAAGTTCGCCAGGTGGCCTACAATTTGAAGAGAGCACTGTTAATGGGTGCCGAGTATCCACTTTAGTCAGTGACACCGGATGTACGTGCATAGTGGTATCCGACAAGTTGCTGCCCCCAGTAAACACCAACCATAAGAAATTCGCAATCGTCCACGACTTTTTAGGACGCGGCAATCGATTCCCCGTCGTGAGATGTCATATACAATGCAGATATTTCACCGGTTGGACGGACGTGGTAGTAGCCCCGATTAAGTTCTGCGCAGTACTAATCGGACAAAACCCCCTAATTCCCCAGCCAGAAGTGGCCCAACAAGTAGTCACCTGGGCACAAGAAGCCCAGAGGAAAGAGCAACCTGCTAAGTTGACATCGAGGATTACCCTCGAAGACAATGGGTTCAAATTGTCTTCCTTCGCCAGTGCTCAGAAGGAATGCCCCACTCTTAAACCTCTATGGGAGAAAGTTATTAAAGGTGAAATTCTCCAATTGAAAGGAAAGAAGCCTATCCAGTATATCGTAGAAGACTCACTTCTCTACTGTACTATCAGCGAGGAGGATAAGGAGAACAAGAAAGCACTGTGTGTACCTCAAGAATGCACGCAAAGAATTTTGAATACCGTGCATGATGGAATATTAGCCGGACACTTTGGGCACAACAAAACGGCGCAGCAGATATTCCGACACTTTTATTGGCCCCAGGCCGCCAGGCAAATTGTGGCCTATTGCCGATCATGCGACGTGTGTCAGAAGGATCCCTCCAGAGGACGGGTACCTCCCGCTCCCTTACAAAAGGTGCCTGTTATAACCTAACCATTCTTTCGAGTGGCTATTGATTTGGTGGGACCAATTCACCCCCCTTCAAGTGGAGGACACTCCTACATCCTCACCCTAGTGGATTGTGCCACCCGGTTCCCAGATGCCGTGGCCCTACGGAGGATTGACACTATTTCCTGCGCGGAAGCATTAATTTCAATTTTTGCACGAATAGGCCTGCCTAAAGAAATTCTATCGGATAGAGGGCGCCAATTCACCTCAGAATTGATGGAGTATTTTAATAAACTACTGTTAGTCAAGCCAATTTTTACGAGTCCATTTCATCCATCCACTAACGGAATCTGCGAGAAATTAAACGGGACACTCAAAAATATATTGAAGAAGTTGTGTCAAAACAACCCTACACAGTGGCACAGATACCTGCCTGCAGCCCTTTTCGCCTGCCGAGAAATACCTCATCGGACGTTGGGATTCTTCGTCCTTTGAGCTATTATACGGGAGAAATGTGCGAGGTCCTATGAGTATTCTTAAGGAATTATTTTCCAACGCGAAGCTCGACCATGAAATCAAATCGTCTTACGCCTACGTGATGGATATGCGCGAGCGCCTAGAATACTGCTCTGGCTTAGCTCGAGAGAACGCCGAGAAAAATTTAGCCAAATACCGGGAATAATTCGATATGAAAGCAAAGGCTCGAAAACTAAAGGCAGGAGAAGAAGTCTTATTATTACTCCCGACCGAAAATAATAAGTTATGGGCCCAGTGCAAGGGACCGTTCAAAGTAATCGAGGCAAGGGGTCCAGTCGATTACTTGATAGATACCCCAACAGGGCGAAGAACCTATCACATAAACATGCTAAAAAAATATCACCGCCGCGCGTGCATAAAGAATATTACCCTTCTAGACGAAGAAGAACCGATGGATGCCGTTTACCCGGGTACGCCCCTGCAAGTCTTACACACCGTGTGTGTGGAACAAGACGAGGAATACGAACTTCCCTCGCTCTCACCTACCCCGGAAGACCCTCGGGTGGATTTAAAGATAAATCCCCACTTAGAGATTCAACAAAAAGCGGAAATGTTGAACTTGCTCATGGAATTCCCAGAAGTCATTTCTGAAAACCCCGGATGTGCCAAGAATTTTATCCATTAAATAAAACTAAAAACTAATTCAGTGGTTCGGAGCAAACCATATCCTTTACCGATCCACCTACGAGAAGCCTTCAATAAGGAAGTCCGGAATTTACTAAAATTGGGAATTTTAGAGCCATCGGAGTCCGATTATTGCTCCCCCATAGTAATGGTTAAGAAACCTGATCAATCATTTCGGATGTGCGTGGACTTCCGAAAATTGAATTTAGTGACCGTTTTCGACGCCGAGCCCATCCCACTAATAGATCAAAATCTCCATTTATTTGAAGACGCTAAATTCATCACCGAATTGGATTTGTGTAAAGCGTACTATCAAATACCTCTCGCTAAGGAGTCCAAAAAACTGACGGCTTTTGCGACCGAGAGAGGTCTGTTACAGTTTACCAGGCTACCCTTCGGACTACTTACAGCCGGTAGCAATTATAATAGAATGATGAGGCCGATTATCGCTGGACTAAGTGACGTGTCGTTTTACTTCGACAACGTGTACGTAGCTACCCGTACATGGGAGTCACACTTACACGCCTCACGCTCATTGCTGAAGAAATTGAAGGAGCAAGGTCTAACCGCCGGGCCGACCAAGTGTTATTTTGCCTACGAATCCATTGACTATCTGGGATTCAAAATAAGACAAAAACACTTGACTACCCAGCAAGAAAAAGTGGACGCCATAGTCAAGATGCCCCGGCCGAAAACAAAGAAACAACTCGGATCGTTTATGGGAGCGGCCTCGTTCTATAGGCGTTTTGTACCGCATTTCGCTTCCATTGCGGCCCCACTGAATGATTTGTTAAAAAAGACAGCGTCAGACCCTGTCACGTGGAACCCCCATGCAATAACTCAGTTAGAGGTTGTAAAAGGAAAACTCGTAACTGCGCCCATTCTTCGCTTACCAAATCCCAACAAGATCTTCGGCCTTCGCACGGACGCTAGTCAGGACGGGTTAGGCGGACTATTGCTTCAATACGAAGATGACGAAACAGCCTATCCCATAGCTTATGTCAGTAGGAAACTGTTGAGTAGAGAAAAAGCCTACACTACTATCGAAATCGAAGCTTTGGCCATAATATGGTCCATAGGTAAATTCAAATATTATCTAATAGGGCGCTAGTTTAAGTTGGAATGCGACCATAAACCGTTGTCATACTTAAGTAAAAATAAGAGTAAGAATGGGAGACTCCTGAGATGGAGTTTACTCTTGATGGAGTACCAGTACTCCATTCACTATATAAAAGGGTCCAACAATTGTATGGCTGACTCGTTAAGTCGAAACCCTGTCGACGATTAAGGAGCAGCCCAACTATTGTATTATAGCAAAGTTAAGTGTAAATCAGTAGAATTGTAAGTAAGTAGGGGCGAGTAACCCCCTAGTGGTAGGTAAGAAGATCCTAAGTTGGCACAGTAATATAGGAATTAATGTAAGGTCAGGTGAAATGTTATCGAGGCATTCCCGAGTGAACTAGAATTTATTGTATAATATAATGTTCCGTAAGTTACCCATGTATATTATTGTCAGCGTCGGATTGGAACCCGCCACCCTCCCGTTATTTTCTTAAGGAGGGAGGTAAATGTAGAGAAATGGCTACCTTAAGCATCCTGGAGGAGTATAGGTACATTAAAGCCCCCCCCCCCCTCATGAGGAGAAGCGTGGGAAAGGTAGCCGGCGAAACTGCTTACCATGTGTGATCTCCCCGCCGCTGTGGTCAGTTGGAGCTAACATCTGTTTTAAGGCGACCACCTAAGGTTCTTAAACGACGCTCTAAAGATATAATTACCTACAAGACCCATAAACCAGTGGTTAAAAAAAAAGAGGTGTGAGTCAGAAGGCACGCCAAGTAGCGGTGTGGTCGCGAGCCTCTAATTTGCGAGCTGACTTGGGCACCCCAGTGCCACCTCAGGAATTCTCGCTCTCCCCAGATGCAACTCACCATTCGCCCCCCCTCCTTGCCTCTGTGGCCTGGTCACTTCCCCCTTTAGATGGGGCGGCAATCCGCCTATAAATGAGCCCCGCAAAGAAAGAGAAACGGATTATCAGAAGTCGATACGCCAGAGGAGGATTAGTTCGTGATGATCGATCAATCGGCAAGACAAGAAGATTATTAGTAGTCGATTCGCCAGAAGAAAGATTAGTTCGTAAAGATCGATCTTTCTGCCAGACAAGAAGATTAGAATTCGATTCGCCAGGAGAAAGATTAGTTCGTGAAGATCATTCTTTCAGCCAGACAAGAAGATTAGAAGTCAATACTCCAGAAGAAGGGTTAGTTCGTGAAGATCGATCCTTCAGCCATACAAGACTATTTCCGTGAGAAACGAGAGGATCAGATTGAGAAAATCGATCGCCCCCTTTCAGGGCCGTATTAACCTAAATAGTCAAGCTTTATATCGGTACCATACCGAAGAAGCCTTTTCAAGCTGCAAAGAAGTCCGACTGAAGAAAAGCAAAGCCGCTCACACTCGAGCTACTCTCACATCTCAAGCCCCGTAAGAGTGAGAGGAGAAGAACCCAGCCCCAACGAGCTCCCGTTCTTTAATTACGTTGAAGAATCAGCCCCCGTCACAGGCGACAAGCAATCCCTCATCGATGAAAATTCAACCAGCGGCCTCAACACTTCAAAGCGAGAGATAAGTCCTCCAGCGACATCCGGCAATCCCTAATACCTACCTGTAAGTTAACAATAACATTTATATCTCTATTGCGATAGTAGAAGTTTAGTATGTCCAACGTTTTAAAGGAGAGTAGAAACCAGTGTTCTTGAACCTAGGTCATATGTGTTTGTAGACGAGAGTACGTTAATTTAATGTTCAACGCTAATCAAATCGAGTCGCGATAAAAAAAATACTAATCGGCAATTGGTATGTTTACGGGAAGCCTATTTGTATATTTTTTGTCATTGAAAGATCTTTGATGCCAAAGATAGAAATGTGTTAACTGTTAGTTTGTAATAGTTAGGTGTTTCGTTTAAAATACATGTTTATTTTGGTAGATTCTGGTGTTTCCTCTTATCCTTATGTGTTTAAAAATGGCTCTTCCTTAAGAACAAAACTACTGAATTAACACTCTTAGAACAAAGCCTACTTCATCATAGAAGTAACTCACGCCCCTTGAAGCATACCGCTACTTACAGGGTGTCAAAGAGTATAGGGATCAAAACCAAGGGTCATTTTACGACAATATATATATATATATATATATATATATATATATATATATATATATATATATATATATATATATATATATATATATATATATATATAAGGAATTGAGCCACATTTCCTGAATACTTTTATTCCAGAACAGTTTCGGTGTATTTCACACCCTTATCAACTGACAACTGAGTAGAAAATTACTGAGAACTCCATATACACCTCTGACCTGATAGACAAAGATCATGTTACCTCACCAACTCCCCTGCTCGAGCTAATCCCAGGGGAGATGGGCATAATTTAATACCTGATTAGTTTTGGGCATTTTTACAATTTTGTTTATCTGTTTACATATCACACTATTAGAAGAAATTTGACCTTCAGATAAATTGAAATTAGGGATGTATGTGATCAAACTTGATTCTCCATTTCTTCTTTTGACATAATTATTTTATTTAAAAACCAATTTCTTTCTTGAAAATCGAGGGAATGTTTAAAATCTCTGACCTGACAAAATACTCCACTACTTTGATTGCCAACTATGATGTCCCTCTTATATTCATATAATCTCTTATCTAAATTTCTTCCCGTTTCACCTACGTAAACATTTTCACAATCTTTACATGGAATTACATATACCCCTTTACCTTATGATCTTTCGGATTCCTGGAAATCATCATTTGGTTTAATGAATTATTATATTTAAAAGCTATTTTAATTCCTGTCTACTGAAACAAGTGCTTTAACTTGTTTAGTTTTCATTAAATGGCAATGTTATACATTTTTTGAAGTCATTAGAACTTTCAGGCTTTTTGCAATAGTAAGTTTTTTTATCTGCAAAATGAGTTGATGTTATAAACTAATCTGTTTATTACAGTTCTGAAAAAATAGTATTTATTTTAACAATTTCTTCGTCGAAAGACGAAGGATGACATATTCTATGTATTCTAAGAAACGAGGTAGATATTACTGACTTTTTAACAGGATTACATTGCATGAACAATAATGTATATATGCATTTGAGGAGTTGTCTTCCTGTATACAAATAATTTTATATCATGGTAATCTTTATTGATAAAGACATCTACAAAGGGTAATTTGTTTTCTTCTTTCCACTTATATTTAAGATTAATTGAGGCAAGCAAATTATTTAAGTTACTGAAAAAATAGTCAAAATTATGATTATCACGCCATACTGAAAAACATAATCAATATATATTAACTATATGAGGTTAGATGAAGCAATTCCGGATAAGAGTCAGAAAACTAAAGATAATCCAAATGTATAAATACAAATTGATGGATAAACAAGAGAATTGCACTCGAAAATATCTATATCTATTGAATTGGACCCAGACGTGATAACAACCTTGACTCCTGGTCTACAACAAACAATGAATGAATTTATGATATACAATAAACTTAACGAACGAAAGAGTTGATGAAGCAATTCCGGATAAGAGTCAGAAAACTAAAGATAATCCAAATGTATAAATACAAATTGATGGATAAACAAGAGAATTGCACTCGAAAATATCTATATCTAAAGAAGTGGACCCAGACGTGATAACAACCTTGACTCCTGGTCTACAACAAACAATGAATGAATTTATGATATACAATAAACTTAACGAACGAAAGAGTTGATGGAGCTGCAATAGCAATTAAAAAGGGAATTAAATACAAAGAATAGAAGCAATTGAATGCAGCTTATCTAGCTAAAACTATCCAATTGGAATACTCTCCTCTCACAATATCTCTGGGCTACCAGCCTCTCGGCGTATCTATCTCCCTACTTACACTTTCATGGAGATATCCAGAGGCAGACACCCAACTATACTCGTGGGTGATCTGAATGCTTACTGCACAGAGTCGGGTTATAAATGGAAAAACAGGAGTGGTGAAAACATGAAAACACTTCTGGGCAGAAATGTACTCCGGAGAATGGGGCCTGGTTCTCTAAATTCATCACTGGAAGAAGCTCAGCAAAGCGAGGTATTATACTAAGCAGCATAACCATACCCTAAAATCTACATATGGAGCTCATAATCTTGCACTGCAGCGACCATGTTACTATAATGGGTCTTATTAACCATAAACAAATACAGGTGGCTATCCAAAAGACAAAATGCTATACATAAGTAAACTGTAAAAAGTACAAAGAAGCAATTATGACGTACAGACTGATCTTATTGGAGTCAAAACAAAGACGATATCGATGCTGAATGTCGTAAAATGGACTCTCGACGATATACCATATATAACTATTCGTTGAGGGAACTTATTTAATTATCTTTAGAGTGCGTGGATGTCTGGGTTGACCGATATTATGTATCTTCTATATGCTTAAGAAGTGGAACTGAGCTCAAGGGTAATAATATGGCTATAATTAATATAATAGAGTTTCATTAATAAAAACTATCAACGATACACAAAACGAAAAATATTGACATAAACAGAAAATCGAAAGGGTCGTGGGAAATCTAGCTAATCCGAGAAATTAAGAGAGATTTTAAAAAGGTAAAACAAATATAAACCATTTAAAGCACAGGATAGGGTTGACAAAAGAGTTAAATACTTAAGGAAACGTTCAGCTTACGTAAATACACTTGTTGTGCAGAGGAAGGCGACGTGAAGGAATTTTTGGTACGCTGGCGAGTTCCAGCCAAAGGGGGGGAATTAAATGGTTCTGACGTGGCGTCTTGGGAATGAGAACCGTTTCTTGACGAAGGGGCTTGAAGAACAATGGCTGTTCTACGTTGTTCTCTTCTGAACAAAGGGGGGGGGGAGAACCGTCTCTTGTCTACGGGCTCGAGAACAATGGCTGTTCTAATGTTGTTCTCTTCGGAACAACAAGTGGGAAGGGTGAGAACCGTTTCTTGGCGAACGGGCTGGAAGAACAATGGTTGTTCTACGTTGTTCTATTCTGAACAACAGGGGGGGTGAGAACAGTTTCTTGTCAACGGGATCAAAAGAACAATGGCTGTTCTAACGTTGTTCTCTTTCTGAACAACAGGGGAAGCCTAGTAGACTTGGCGTCACGAAGGCTCGAACCTTGGCACTCAAGGGATATTGTCCTTCTTCTAGACAAGTGATGGTGGATCTCGAGGTCGAGGGCCCTTTGGTGCACAAGGTGAGACTGGACTGTAGTGATGTCTCGCGAAGAAAATCTGGATCTCTAATCTGAATCTTAATGTTTAAGTTTCCATATAAATAGTCGGGACATCCCCTTGGCGTTGGGGGACAATGGAGTGGGGGCTTCGAGGGAATGCACAGCCGAGCCTGAGAACAATACCTTATCTGCCCATAAGCTTAACTCAATCTGGCTAGGTTGGCACATAGGGCGAACGGGGGAAGATAAACCTCCTCGTTTAAACATTGACTCAGGTGGCTGCGATAAGGCGCCCGGCTTCAAAGCGAAGATGCACGTGGGTAGCAACGTGGTTTTAAATAACATGTGATAGTGGTTAAAATTAAGCGGCCTCAACCCGTTCTATCACACTAAATTAGAGTATATTTTAAAGATAACTAAAGAAGAAGACAAGAAAAAAGTCCAATGGATAAACACTAATTCACCCAAAATCGACATCAGGAACGAAGTGAAAAGCCAGAAAAATAACGGAAACATACGAGATAATTAGGTAACAAGGCCCACAGATCCATCTTTTCAGAAAGCTACAACTGCTAAAAAAATGAAATACTGCTACTAATTAAAGAGCAGCCGAATAAAGAATGGAAAGAGCTAATAGAAAAGGAAGACAGAGAAAAATACCTTAGGAAAGCATGGCAGACAACAAGCAGTGTCGTAGAATTCTCCCCCTTTTTTTCTATTCTAAGAGTGCAAAAAAGGGCCTAATATATATTTTGATATCTGAATATCATAACGAACAGAGCCGTTCCAACACACGTAAGGATATACGAAAAATGACAAATAAACCCCAAATAAACTTATATTTTAACTTTAACCATTGAATACACAACATCTAAACATTTACTACAGCAATACTCTGAATATTATCATAAACAAGAATTAATTAAATTAGTTTACCCACAAAATTATTTAATTTCTCTACACACAACAATAATATAAGAATTAGGCTTACGGACTCATCTGGAGTTTGAAGGGCCTCAGAAATGTTATTGACTCACGACGCGTCCCGACTTGCCAGATGTAGCTGGACGAAATCACACGGTTCTTTTGGCGCATGTGGCAGCTGGGGAGGCCACAATTCTTCTGAGGGGAGAGAGAGGGGTTCTTCAAGGACGAGAACAAACACGGTGCTTTATGCAACACCTAGGCAGTCGTGGTCTCTCTGGCGAGAGTGGGTCGAACTTGGTTCTTAAATCAAGTTAACTTAAAGTGCGGTGTGACCACCGAGAAACGAGCTCGAGGAGGAGCTTTTCTCCTTCGTTACTTATTTCCTTATGGACGAGGACTGAACTCGGGCAGGGTCTTCTTCAAGGGCGAGGATAACGGAGGGGGGTTTCTCTAGGGAGAATAAGTTACTTAAAGTTCGGTTTGATAACCGGGAACTAGCTCGAGGATGAGCTTCTTCTTAGTTCCAGTCGTCTTCAAGGGGGAGTTTTACAGAGGGGGATTTCTCTGGCGAGAATAATTTGAACTTGGTTCCTTACCAAGTTAACTTAGGAGTTCGGTGTGGCCACCGAATAACGGGCTCGAAGGGGAGCCTTTTCCTTCTTCTTTTCTTAATTCCTCAAGGACGAGGAATACCCCTGGTGTTTAAGGTGCACCAGGATATGAGAAGTCTCTCTGGCGAGAGTAAGTTGAACATAACAAAGTTAACTTAACGTTTGGTTTGACAACCCGGGACTTAGCTGGAGGATGAGCTTCTTCTTAGCCCCTTAAGGTAGGTAACCCTGCCTCTCTTGCAGGGTTCTTCTTGGTTTGGCGACCCAAGTAAACTACCTCTCCAGTCTCGGTAGTTCGGCTCAATTCGAAGACTTCGTCATCTAGAGACTGACGTATACTACCTCGATTTTCCTCAGAGTTCCTCATGTATACCTCGTTACCCCACTGGGTGATTGGTAAGGGGGGAGGGGCTTTAGGACGGCCCCAGGAGAGTTCTTTTTCCAAACGGTTATTCCCACGAAGTCAAACATCCGCTCCTCGTTAGCCTTCGAGATTGGGAGAAACACGTCTCCAATTTCTTATTTGACGTGAAACTGGATCTCACTCTCCTGGGGAAGATCTAACATTTTGACCTTTAGGGTCTTTCGTGGCGCCGAGGCGTGCCACGCTGCGGTTACGCTTTTGACTCGCCGATGCCTGGGGCGGATGCCTTTGCGGTAACCGCCTTGTGACTGCACCAAGAGTGAACGGGGTAAGAGGAGATAAAGTGACGATTCCCCTACAACACCTCCCATCGAAGAACTTAATGAGAAAAGGGGGACTCCCGGGAACTAAAAACAACTTACTCAACCTAGTCGAGATTAGCAAAGTTGTATTTCTGTGAGCCCTCTCTTACATTAAGTTTCCTTACACATGAGCGCCCTCGCGTGCGTTTACACAGGCAATGTTTCGAACTAGACCTACTCGCAATACAATTTTACATAAAATTAAAAAAAAACTTAATTCGTCGATTACCCACAAAAAAACAAAACAAAACAAAACAAGCTACTTCCTTACATTTCTAAGTTTTTGAGAACTTAAATCCTACCGATAAATATTAACACGAACAACAAATGAAAACACGGTTTCACCGTCATTAGGTACTGAAATAACCCTTAATGGTGTTTCGTCTCCGCCTATAGAGCAGTTGGTCCTTATCGGCTCCTTTGATGTAGCTAATACTGAAATGGTGCTCTAATACCAATACTTTACCGCACCTGAGTCGGCCTTTCGGGTTATTGAGTCTACCCCAGTATGTTACTAAATGGTAGCGGTATTTTAACCTACTCGAATTACCCTTCTTATGGTACTTGACTAACTTTAAATTGAACATTATGGCTAGAGCGGCCTGTTGCAGCGGGGCATATTTTATGGGAGCGTGGGTCCCATAGCTCTCCTTTAACCAGGTACACGGAAAGATCATGTCTAGGTTCGATCTTTGGGGATCGAGAAAACTTTTCCCTGTGAGGTCGTTAATGGGCGGGGTGCTCACTACGACTTGGCGTATCAGCGGTAACTCCGTGGACGTTCCGTTTGGGGAGGAGACTACTAACGGTAGGGGATACTCATCCGCGTCTACCATTTGATTAGTCTTACCTGGGTGTATCGCAATAGCACCTCTTTCCTACTTCCGTGTCAACTTATTTGACTCACTCCTCTTAGTAGGTAGTTCCTCAGGTACATCTGCTCGTACCTCTACTCTCCTTTCTACTTCTTTCCTGATAACCCCATTTGGCTGGGTTCTCCTCGTAGGTTCTTTTTTAGGTACACATGCTGGTACCTCATCCCTACATCCTACTTCTTCCATCGTTACCCCATTTGGCTGGGTTTCCTTCGATGGTCATTTCTTAGGTCCCGGCCGAGCTCCAACTTCCTCGGCCTCTATGAGATTCTCGAAAGGTGCTCTTTCGAGTGCGAGCAATCTTTCCTTTTCTTCTCTCTCTTCTCTTCCAGCTTGAGCAAGTTCTTTTTCCCTCTGTATTCTTCTTTCATCTATTTCTGTTTTAATCTTTATTCTCCTCTCTTTTGACCCTTTTTCCATCTTCATTCTCCTTTCCTCGGGTCTTTTTCTGTTTTCGCTATTTCTTTTTCCCGTCGAGTTCTTGTTTCTTCATCTTCCAGGTTTATCTTTATTCTCCTTTCTTCATCTTTCATTTCTATCTTTATTTTGAATTCTTGTGCTTCTCTTTGCAACAGTATTATTCTTTCGCTTGTTTTACCTCCTCTGAGCATTCTTTTTTCCTCTGTTACTATTTTACGCTGTATTCGGCATTCTTCACTTTTTCGGTTTATCCGTATTTCCATTAATTCACATTCTCTTTTTTCCTCTCTTATTATATCCTCTGTTTCTTTATCAAACTTTATTAATTCTTGTTCTTCTATATGCAAAATTCTTCTTTCTTCTTCACAATCTATTCTTAGTTCTGCTATGACGTAGTCATGCATCTCTGTGCCTTCAAGTCCCAGACTTTGGGCTTGTTGGTAAAATCTTTTGACCGGATCCATTTTGTGTTGGTCCGTTGAATTTTCCTTACTGTATTCTCAGGTAATTATGCCACCACTCACCAGGTAGCGCTCAGCATAACTTACCCTTAATCCCACTACTATGCTGATTGAAATACCACTTCCGACAACAAATTTACAACTTGGCTTACCAATTACCTTCAGATTGTTACCACCCCTAACTCTACCAATTTTCCTCTCGTCAATTATTCTCTTATTCCTGAACTGATATTCCGTTACGTGTTGGCTCTTTCTTAATTTGACACTGCTGGGTTCTTTCTAATAACAACCTACAAACCTGACACCACTTATATTTATGTCGTAGAATTCCCTCCCTTTTTGTTCTATTCTAAGAGTGCTAAAATTGTCTATTATATATTTTAATATCTGAATATCTTAACGAACAGAGCCGTTCCGAAACACGTAAGGATATACGAGAAACGCAAAATAATCCCCAAATAAACTTATATTTTAACTTTAACCATTGAATACACAACATCTAAACATTTACTATAGCAATACTCTGAATATTATCATAAACAAGAATTAATTAAATTAGTTTACCCACAAAATTTGGTTTAAAGGGCCTCAGAAAAGTTATTGACTCACGACGCGTGCCGACATGCCAGATGTAGCTGAGCGAAATCACACGGTTGTTTTTGCGCGAGTGGCAGCTGGGGGGTCCACACGTTCTTCCGGGGGGGGGGGGTTCTTTATGGACGAGAACAAGTACGGTCCTTTATGCAACACCTAGGCAGTCGTGGTCTCTCTGGCGAGAGTGGGTCGAACTTGGTTCTTAAATCAAGTTAACTTGGAGTGCAGGGTGACCACCGAGTAACGAGCTCGAGGAGGTGCTTTTCTCCTTCGTTACTTATTTCCTTATGGACGAGGACTGAACTTGGAGAGGGTCTTCTTCAAGGGCGAGGATAACGAAGGGGGGTTTCTCTGGCGAGAATAAGATACTTAAAGTTCCGTTTGATACCCAGGAACTAGCTCGAGGATGAGCTTGTTCTTAGTTCCAGTCTTCTTCAAGGGCGAGTTTAACGGAGGGGGATTTCTCCGTCGAGAATAATTTGAACTTGGTTCCTTACCAAGTTAACTTAGAAGTTCGGTGTGGCCACCGAATAACGGGCTCGAGGGGGAGCCTTTTCTTTCTTCTTTTCTTAATTCCTCAAGGACGAGGAATACCCCTGGTGTTTAAGGTGCACCAGGATATGAGGAGTCTCTCTGGCGAGAGTTAGTTAAACTTAACAAAGTTAACTTAACGTTTAGTTTGATAACCAGGGACTTAGCTTGAGGATGAGCTTCTTCTTAGCCCCTTAAGGTAGGTAGCCCTGCCTCTATTGCAGGGTACTTCTTGGTCTGGCGACTCAAGTAAACTACCTCTCCAGTCTCGGTCGTTCGGTTTGATCCGAAGACTTCTTCACCTAGAGACTGACGTATGCTACCCCGATTTTTCGCAGAGTTCCTCATTTATACCTCGTGACCCCACTGTGGGAGTGGTAAGGGGGGGAGGGGCTTGAGGACGGCCCCAGTAAAGTTCTTTTTCCAAACGGTTTTTTCCACGAAGTCAAACATCCGCTCCTCGTTAGCCTTCGAGATTGGGAGAAACACGTCTCCAATTTCTTATTTGACGTGAAACTGGATCTCATTCTCCTGGGGAAGATCTTATATTTCGAACTTTAGGGTCTTTCGTGGCACCGAGGCGTGCCACGCTGCGGTTACGCTTTTGACTCGCCGATGCCTGGGGAGGATGCCTTTGCGGTAACCGCCTTGTGACTGCACCAAGAGTGAATGGGGGGAGGGGGAGGGAAAGTGACGATTTTCCTACAAGCAGAATAAATGAATGACCGAAAGGGAAAACTATCAATTTAGATGACGAAAACGGAGATACAACAGAAAATAAACATTCAAATGAACGGAAACTCCGCGAACATTAGGAGATCTTCTCAATTACACTGGAGGACAATGCCCAATTGGACGACTAAACTGAAGAAATGGTTAGATTATTCCTTGAGTTAACTACCATCCGATAGTTCATAGACCCTCAGCCGATAGAGGCATAGATGAAGACTTGGACACTGGTGTATCTATCACCAAAGAATAGATCGTAAGTGATATACACTCATTCAAACAGAGATCACCCTGACCCGCTAGGATAACGAAAGTGCACTTCACAGCAGCACCAGATAACATACTTAATGGATATATCGAACAGTTTACTGCCTGCCTAACAATGCGATATCACCCAGTTAGGTTTAAAACAGGAAAAAATTATCTTCCTTTCTAAGCCTGCCAAGCCAGAGAAATTGGAAATGAGTACAGACCTATCTCGCTAATCAACTTCCTTGGCAAAGTTTTGGGGAAGATCATAAGTAAAAGACTAGTTGATCACCTAAAAGAAAATGAAGGATACAACAAATTTTATTATGGTTTTAGGAAAAACTGGAGCACACAATGGCACTGGCGGTTATTATTAAAAAGTTCGCCAACGCCAAGGCCGAGGAAAACAGTTGATATCGTTCTGCCAGACGTTGAAAATGTGTTCGACAAAGTTGGAACTGAAGGGGTCATCTACAAGTTTCTTTGGTTGGACATGAAAAACATCATAGAACGCTTACTCTGCGACTATGTACGAAACAGATCTCGGTACATAGATCTAGAGGGATATGAGGGACCAGCATACCGAATGAGCACTGGAGTGCCACAGGTCGGCTGTCTAAGTTTGACACTCTACTCAGTGTACACTGCAGATATCCCTAAGCCAGTAACACCAGGAAGCCTAAACATGCAGTACGCAGACGATATCGTAAAAATTTTGACAACTTACCGGAACCCTATGGACCAAGCAAGAATCACAAAACTGGAAATAGAAAAAATAAACAATTATGAGAAACTATGGAAATCGAGAGAAGCAGATAAATATAAAATACGATAGGAAGAAGAAAACCCATCAAAATTTAAATTATCGGAAATAAGTACAAATACACACGCGAAGAATCAGTGCTAGGACAAACAGTAAAATCAATAGTATATTCAGTCCTAGAAAGAAAAAGGAAATATAGTACAGAAAAAGGACTATCTCTCATAGCAAAGATGAGGAGACCTAGCATGAAATATAAGAAAGAACTTTATAACGCGCTGGTACAATCGGTCTTAACTTATTCACCTATACCAACCTACTCACTATCCAAGACAAGACAACCATGACTTCAAACAATTCAAAATGAAGCTATCTAGTGGATAAAAGATACGAGACGGAGACAACGCAGAAGCCTTATGGAATTCCTTGCAGAGGCACATATTCTTCCAATTAATTTAACACTAAGAAAAAGATATGGAACGATAAAGAAGAGAAAAACAAACACCGCTACAACAAGACTAATATTGAGCACCATACTAGGACAAATATCAGATTCCCAAGCAGTATAAGGGAACTGGAAATCGAAGACACTGCAACATTCACCTAAACGATAAAAGAAAAGATGATGAGAAGAAAGAATGTAAAAACAAGCAACAAAACAACGGCTTGAAAACCTATTATGTTGCTCTGCGGGGACGCAGACTCTCTCAGCCGAGGAAAAGGACAAAAAGACATGATAAACAGGGAAACATAAAGAGATTGGCTAGCATACCCAGCCTCTAAGGTCAACAGCTTAGACCAACGAACAACAAAGAAAGAAAGGACAGGTGGACAGTGACTATAAAATAGGGAGATAATAAGAAAATAACAAACTGTATATCTGCCAATAAAATCTGGTTCTACCCACCCCCTATCCTTCTATTCCCACCAGTTCTTGGGCAGACAAACTAAGTTCAACTCGCAACCTGCAGCACATTTCAAAATTTTCACCTTTCATTTTTCCTTTTCTATCCCTCTTTCTAAAACCTCTCCCGTCTCTCGCCTGCACCCTACTTGCTTTCGGCCAAAATATAGCCAATGTGAGTACGGGAGAGAGATCCTGCCAAAAGGTCGGCCTCCGTCGGCCACTTCCTACTTCTCCTAACCCGAATGCAACGAGAAGGGGGGAAGGGAAGTCCTATGAGACCGTACATTGTCTTCTCCCACCCCCCAAAATATATCACTTTTAAAGTTTTTTACCTAATCTCTTATCGCAGAATTTTCTTTGGTTTGATCTATGTCACCTGTTTTATTATTTATTCCATATGGATTGGATTGGAATACAGAAAATGTATCAGATAATTTCTTAGTTGATTTATTTAAATACCAGGTCACGCAGAAAAAACGGGTCCCAAGATTCGATAGGCTTCATTTCTTAATTTTCTGCAAGGATTGAATGAAACTTTGATCATAACTAGATTATTATGTGAACAAACATCATATAAAAACTTGAAAGTCTTTGGACTTTTCTTCCTTATTCTAGAGCATTTGTTCGAACTTACTCCATATAGTTCTGTGCATTTCTTGAGGCGCAGCACAAAGTTGTCCATGACGTCCTTACAAACCGACCGATTAATGGCTCTGGTTTCAAGTGTGAGAGGTTGCTCCATCTTGCTAGAACCAGAACCTCCCCATAAGCGACAGGATCATGGCCTGCAGCTCCATTTTGAAGGTTTTGAGGACCTCAATATATCATTCCTTGGTGACTGTGACTATCGCGCCAGATTCCTCGAAGAATAATGGGCTGATAATGCCTCTGGCTAAGATTACATTCTATACCGTGCACTTAGCGGAGTGTAAGGGCTTGATGGCTACCTTATTTGGTCTCCAAGTCCCCCAGAAGACATTTGACTTCGAGTTTACCTTACCTTCAAGATAGAAGTGACTTCATTTGAGGTCCAAAGAGGTTAAGGAAAGTTTGGGTCTCCTGAATCTTCTACAGTATCTTGATGTCATATCCTTTCTCTGCTCATTGTCTGAGGCTGTAAGGGTCTGCTTCGTCTGTATTCTGTATGGGTTGGCCTTTACATCCATTACTAGCACTCTCCTACAAGTCTCACGGAATATACCAAGGGATTGACTTCGCTTGCGCACAGAGTGTTTTGGACTCTTTTCAACTCACTCTTTCACACTATCAACCAGCTCAGCTGTACGCTTCCTGGGGCGGCCTGAATGGCTTGGACGGTTTTCACTGGCTGCATTGAGGTTCTCCACTATCTCATAGTTCTCGAAGTGGTCAACCTAGTCCTGAATTCTGCACTTTGATGGGGCTTTTATCACATTCGAACTGATGCACGAAAGCGTCCTGCACTTTCTTGAACGAGCCTGTCTTGTAGTAAACTTTGACGCAGTATATTCTTTGATCGAGCTCTTATTGAGATCTAGTTGTGTTCACAGGCATTGCTTCTGTCATGTACCTCAATGTAATGGTGATTAGTGAATGAATGAAGGATATATCACAAAAAAGTGTGTGCAGGCCCGTTTTTCGGAGGGTGACTGTTTAAACCATTTAGCTCATATTGGCTATACTATAAATGACCTGTCTTCAAATGCCCCACTCCTGCTTATAATAATAGTAACAATATGTAGATTTACTGTATTTGTTTTACCACAAATGGTCCATCTGAAATGATACTCGGGTGAGTTTTTTCCCTTAAAATAAAATTTGAGTACGTGCCCAAGCTAATTGATGTGTTTTTTCACTGAAGAGATTGATGAGGGTATTATGCATAAGATATTATAGCTTCTTGTAAATTTTAATTTTAGCAAGTTTATTTAATGATTTGTTATCAACGAATGTGCATAATGATGGATTGTTCTTCATTTCTAGTTTCTCATGGAAAATTGTGGCTACACTGTGCACAAGAAGAATGAATACGAGGGAATAATTGCAAAACCTATCTTATAAAATCAATTATATTTAAAACCAACACGTATGTTGCAATTTTATTTAGTGGCATTGATAAGTGAGATTATGCACCTTGAGATATACATTTCATGATAAACACCTTTTTTATCCTTTTCATTATTCATTGGAACTCCACGCTATTCTATTGTGCTGTTTCTCACTATTGGAAATTTCTTTTATAGTCTCCCTTCAATTCTTTTTCTCTTTCGAAAACAGCATAAAAGAGCTCGTTCAATAGGAGCAGAGAGCTGGCCGAATGATTTGGAAAGGGAATTTCAATACGTTGATAATACATCAGGATTACTTCTAAAACATAAAACATTAATTGAATGAGAAAGAAAATGACCACTACGAAATAGGAGTGGTATAAAAAATCTACCTAATCTAAAATATTACATAGTTATTGCTTTTACTGTTTATTAATGTAGTTTCCATGGAAAAGGTTTCAAACCTAACATTTTACTCTCTTTGCAAATCTTATTTTGTTTCAGAGGGGTCTGGGGTCAGGAGAATAAAATTAGGAAATCTTGTAAAACAAAATATTAACTATACATTTAATTATAAATATACATATATATATATATATATATATATATATATATATATATATATATATATATATATATATATATATATATATATATATATATATATGTATAACTGAATCACGAAAATAAGGAACGTGAGGAATTAATGAATAACGTTACAGCCACGAGGAAAATGAAACAACGGAGAACTGCGAGGCCTTTCGACTAATGGTCCTTTACTATATATATGAATGCAATGTCCCACAGGAAAAAATGAAAAGGTGTTTCCAAGTACTTTCGAACTTTATTAAGTTCCTTATTAAGGATAACTACAAGAAATAGTATTATATTAGAGTTATATATACAAAAGAAAAATATGAAAGACCGCCTCAAAAACAAGAAATCACCAATGAGGAAGAGGGAAGGGGAAAGGTAAAAAAACCCATTTAGGATTACAGGAAGCAGGTAGTAAGGTCAAACTAAGTCGAAGGAAAGGATAACAGTTTTAAAGAAATGGAGATAGCCTAACGAGGGAGATAATAAGACACGATGAGCAAAAGGGGGAAAAATATGAAGTACAAAACAGAGCAGTGACAATTAAAAAATAAAAATTAATAATAAAAAATTAAAACAAAATAGGGGTCACATAACTAAAGAATGTATAAAAAAACACTAGGAACGCAAGACAAAACTAATTTCTTTGAGTATTAATCTTTTAATTACATCATCTATTTTATATAAACCAGGGGAAAGGTTAAAATTATCACATTGGCTTATAAAAGCACATTCAATGATGTTCCTTTTTATATGGTCATTGGAACGATAAATAAATTTGGCTGAGTTCCAGTTAATTAAATGGTTCTTCTCTGACATATGGACAAAGAAAGCATTGTTATCTTCTCCTCTTCGGACATTATATTTATGTTGATTTATGCGAACAACTTTCTGTTCGCATAAATTGTTCCAATGACCATATAAATAGGAACATCATTGAATGTGCTTTTATAACCCAATGTGATAATTTTAACCTTTCCCCTGGTTTATATAAAATAAATGCTATAATTAAAAGATTAATACTCAAATAAATTAGGTTTGTCTTGCGTTCCTAGTGTTTGTTTTTTTATATACATTCTTTAGTTATGTGGCCCCTATTTTTTTTAATTTTTTATTATTAATTTTTATTTTTTAATTGTCACTGCTCTGTTTTGTACTTTGTATTTTCCCCCCTTTTGCTCATGGTGTCTAGTAATCTCCCTCGTTAGGCTATCTCCATTTCTTTGAATCTGTTACTCTTTCCTTCGACTTAGTTTGACCTTACTACCGGCTTCTTGTAATCCTTAATGTTTTTTTTTTTACCTGCCCCCTTCCCTCTTCCTCATTAGGGATTTCTTATTTTTGAGGCGGTCTTTCATACTTTTCTTTCGTATATATACCGCTAATGTAATACTATTTCTTGATAAGGAACTTAATAAAGTTCGAAAGTACTTGGAAACACCTTTTCATTTTTTCCTGCGGGACATTGCATTCATATATATATACATATATATAATATATATATATATATATATATATATATATATATATATATATATATATATATATATATATATATAGATATATATATATATATATATATATATATTAAAAAATTAGTTACCTGTAACCATAGTGCAGTTAATAGCGTGTAATTCCACCTCTTGCTTGAATAACGGCAGCAATTCGACGCGGCATGGACTCTACAAGGTTATGTATGTAAAGACCATCAATATTATTCCATTCATGTTCCAACATATTGCATAGTGCAGTCAAATTGCGTGAATGCTGTCCAAGATGTTTGATCCATTGTTCAAGGCGGTCCCACAGATTTTCGATTGGGTTTAAATCTGGGGACTTTGCCGGCCAATCCAGATGTAGCAATGATCTCGAATGTTCCTCATGCGATTCAGCTACAGTTTTGGCCCGGTGAATGAGGCAGTTGTCGTCCTTGAAGAGAGGTGGAGAAATGTTACATTTGTCGCTAAGATGTAGAGCAAATAACACAACCTGATTGTCCAAGGGTTTAATATAAGAATGCTAGTTTAAATTTGTAGTCACTTCAACTAAAGATCCCATCTCACTATAATTTAAACAGCCCCAATACATCACAGAGCCTCCTCCAGCTTGGACCGCATTTTGCACGCAGTCTTCTTTAAAAGCTTCATGAGGGTTTTGGTGGACAGGTCGGCAAAAATCGTTCATGAACAGAGAAAATTTTGATTCGTCAGACGCTATAACAGTTGTCTACTGCTCCACAGTCCACTGTTTATGTGCCTTTGCCCACTGCAACTTGGCAATTTTGTTTTCATCTGTTAGTAAGAGCCTCTTGCACGCCACTTTGTCCATATGTTCATGCCATGGAGTTTCCTGCGCAATTTCTTTTGTGAAATGGGTGGTGAATGACCAGAATTGACATTTTGTAGCCATTCCTGCCTGGAAGAAAATCGATGGGTAATTACAAGCCTGGACATTCTACGACAATCCCTTTCTGTCAACACCTCACTCCGTCCGCAATTCTGGCGAGAGTTAGTCGCATTTTCGGAGTTCTGCCATTGTTTGTAAATCCATATGACGGTACACGTTGAAACACTTGCAAATTTCGCCACCTTCTTCAAAGGATGACCTTAGGCGTGGCCAAATGCAATCACACCTATTTGCCCCTCCATGACGTCGCTTTTCCGGCTTATTTTGAGTAGAGCTGATTTGCTATATACAGATGTTCATGCCTTCCGCAACAAAAATAAAGCATAATTAAAGTTTCGACGGAAATTAAGCTACGCCTTTCGGCTGCCTAAGGTTCCTACACGCTTCGGATGTTAAATTATGGGCTTTCTCGATAGGTCACTAATTTTTTCAGGTGAGCTTATATATATATATATATATATATATATATATATATATATATATATATATATATATATATATATATATATATATATATATATATATGCCGAACAATCCCACAGGAAAAAGAAAGGCGGATTCCATGTACTTTCGAACTTGTTCAGTTCATTATCAAGGAATGAATAAAAACTTTACAAAGGTCGTATATATGTCTATGTGCAACAGAAGAGAAATGCCCCGCCCATGTATATATACATACATATATACCACCTTTGTAAAACATTTCGTTATTCCACGATAATTAATTGAACAAGCTCGAAAGTACTTGGAATCCGACCTTCTTTTTTCGTGGGATTTTTTGCATTTATTTCTCTACTCACGCGCTACTTTGTGAGTTTCTCATATATATATATATATATATTCTCATATATATATATATATATATATATATATATATATATATATATATATATATATATATATATATATATATTATTTTGCTAAAGTGGCACGAACTGTCCGGATGAATTAGTATCAAGCCATACTTTTCTGCTTTATATTCATCTCTATATTCGAATTACCTATTTCTGACAAATAATGTAATTCTTTTTCCTTACAGAACTAGTATCTTACTAATTTGTTTACCAAAATATTATGACGCCTTTCGTATAATACTCCTGACCCCAGTAGTTGATATAAAGACAATAGGGACGGTTGAAATTGAAATTGAGGTGTTCTATTTAGGAACAAGTTCATCGTAATCTTTGTCCCTGGTTTATTTTTTTACCAATTTTATGGTTTGCGCTAAATTAACCAGCAAATAGTTCTTTTAGTTTCATATTTACTCATATTCCGTTACTTGTCATGAAATCGCAAAGTTTCCCCCTTTTTCTGCGCTTTTTATATCCTTTACTGTATTTTAATCGTTTTCATACCAAATTTTCCTATACTATACTAATATCCCTAAAAAGAAACTCTTACATATTTTTATTCTCAAGAGGATATATCCCCTAGGTTTAATGATTTTTATGAAGTTCCCGTCATCATTTTATGAAACATGAAATTTGACATGGGAATTTCTAAAATTCTAAATGAATGGTGAGGTAAATGTTTATTTTCTCATTTCGACTCGTTGTGTCCGCCGCTGAGTCAAAGCTTCTCAAAAGATATTCGTTTATCAGTTTGCCTGGAACTACGGTCGTTGTAGGGTGTATTTATGCGCTTACTAAAAGTGCTCCTTGCTGACTATTGAAATGGTTATCAATGTTATTTCGCTGATCATGTACAGTGTATCACAACTAATCTAATATGTGTACTTTGCATTATAAACTCTCCCATGCGTCTCTAAATGACTTGAAGAAAAAAAATACAATTAATCTTTAAATTAGTATACATTTCTTTACACATAAGTAAATGCGTGGTGATCTTGTTATGCAGATCTATTTAGAATTAATTTTATAGCTAAAATGATAAAAAGTATTGCAAGAGTGGAATTCGAGTTTATTGATAGAGACGAAAATAAGAATAGCAACATACCCTTAAGCGATCTTACAATCTCTATAACGGTTGATGAGTTATTTCTCAATTGTATTTTAGAAATGACCCGATTCAAAATTTGTGAGTATATGTATCGGGAATTGTAATATAGAATTTCTTGTAATATAAAGCTATAAGAAAACAGTTAGAGAGTAAAATGTTGTGCTAGTATAAGTATAGGTGTAAATTAAAATTCTTTCGTGTAAATAATTAATTCATACAGGCATTACACGTAAATAATATAAAATAAAAATGGAAAGAAACAAGTATTGTCTATGGGTTATTCAATTTTCTCTTGGAAATGGTGGCCATGTATATTAAAGCGGAACTCAACGAAAAATTAGTTCTTGTAAAGCAGAATCTTACACTAGCGAAAGACTTCATCTTCTACTTGTGAGAGAACGGATCTCGAAGAACAAGTAAGCGACGTTCGAAAAAGATGCCTCTCCTGAAATCATGTTTTTGCTGTAGTTTGCTACAAGGCTCGATTATAACTGGAGTATATACTTCTGTAAGTAGGGTGATTTTTATTAATGAATTAAATATAAAATAATATTGAGAAAATATTTGTAAGTATATTTCAAAGTAATTAGCTTCGTATAGACATGTAACATTTGTTATCAGATTAGCTTTTCTTTCATTGTCTGCTGGTTACAAATGTCTCTGGGCAATATACCTTATATTAAATCTCCATAAAGACATATTTATAAGGTATATTGCCTAAGTCATTTGTCCTGATGCTTTATTATTCAATTTGGGCCAGGTCCTAATAATCATGGGATATATAAAGAGTGTTAAATTACGTGTTTTGGTTAGTTTCATAGGTTTTGATTTCGAACCGTAAATATAACTTTAAAATATATAAATAAGACAGATATATTCTATTACTTTTAAATATAGTCATTTGCTTGGCATAGCTGAGTGACGGTACCAAAGCACATGCAATACAGTTTTAATGATGCGCATCATTTAATATAAACCAGCAGGTTTATACTGAACAGATCTACTCGGCAGCGGCATTCAATGGAGAAAATAAAACTATTTTCATTAAACAAAAGTCGTAAAACCAATGAAATATTTTTGCAACCTAATTTTCAAAAGTTTGTACTGATCAAATTAAGTAATAGGTAGGCTACTGGCTCTAAATTGCAGGATTCAATAGGCCCAGCGAAAACCTTCACAAAATGGACGCGCGATGGTCTTATTAAATCCCAGCATACTCCACTCATATAAAATAAAGGTCTAAAATTGGAATAAGGAAATCCCAATGTATAGATTAATTTGCTTTTATGAATGTGAATACAAAAATAGGGAATGTAATATATTTGTTTATGTATCTATATAGAAGTTAAGCGACCGATGGAAGTGAGCGTGGGAAAAATAATGTACGAACGCGCCAAAGGTTAAAATGACCTGTGTCAATGAAAGAAACGCGTAAACAAACATTTCGCGTCTCAGAATAGATTTATCAAAAGATGGAAGTTTACGAAACACCTGGGTAAACATAACTGCAAGCTAAGAGGAATTGTGTCAGGAAGCTTTGACAAGCACACCCTGTTATATTGATAAAACTTGGGATATGCAAGTAATTCGACTTACACAACTTATATTAGCTCCGCCTTTGGGGGGTGGGGGAACAACCATTCTAGTCCACGCCCTCTAGGAAATAAACATATTTTTATAGTCAGAGCAGCTCAGTTTGCATGATTTTTATATTGTTAAAATTACTAGATTACAGTCGTTAAAAAGATTATCTCGTTCACGTTCCCCCTTTTAAGTTCACCAAGTCTTGTCGCTCCATAATTTAATACTTCACTTTAAATATGCATATATAGAATGTTAGTGGCCCGCAAAGTAAGTTCCTGACGTGCCGTTTGCCCCGTTATAGGGCAATATTAGAATAGGTTATATTTTTGCAACGTCCTTCTTTACTTAATTCACATTCATATAAGTTCGTTACCCATAAATTGGTAATTCTCCTCATGTACACCCATATAAATTGGTGACTCTCATAATTGGTGACCACATAACTAAGGGACATTTAAGAACATTATCTCCCATAAGTAGGAATCCAACCTATAAGTCTTCACTAATATGGATGGTATATGGAACATTAAGATTAATTTTCCCAATAAATCCTGAGAGGAAATATAGCAAAAAATTTAAAGATTAGATGAAATGTTACACCTCTCCTCCCTTTTTAAAAATGATGATCAATTTTATTTGGAAATATGAATTAAAATTTTCATGAGTATGAATATGTAAAACTATCCTTATCATCTCTTACTTTTGAATTCAAAAACGTAGCTCAACATAAGTAGTTATATAACAAAGTTGGAAAAGGTGACTTTTAAGCATCCAATGAAAAGAGAATGTCTTTTTATTTTGCATGTTTTAGATTACTATTACTTATCAAATCATAATGCTAAACAGAATGATAATAATGAATATACATTTAAAATTATAAAAAAAAATCGACATGAGGAACGATATAAAATAGTCAAAATTCTAAATAGTTCATTCGGATGAAAACCCAAATTAATAATCGAAAATTGTTGTGTAAATAAATGGGCGACTAAACAGATGTCTTGTGCAGATAAAGATTGAAATCATATTCAGGGAGATATCTTAATGCCCTTAACCACCTTGATTTTACTGGGTTTCCAGTTTCGGTTGTCCTTCGGTTTGTCTTCAGCAATTCAACCGATTTTTAAATCCTTGAAAATGAAATTATAACCAATTTTCTATTAAAAGATGAAATTTATATTTATACCAAAAAACACAAAAGACGCCAAATTCTAATCTTACTTACCTTGCAATTTATATTCACGTAAGGGCACTCGATCTATCATTCAATACATTAAAGAACTGATAACAGCGGATGTGACTTTTAATTGGATTACAAAAAATGTTTTATTATTCTATATTAATATAGGTTGTCCGCAAAATTATGGATCTACTTTGGGGCCATACGCCTTCTCTAACCTCGGTGTTGTTAATCATGGGAGAAGTAGCGAAGACAGAAGGGATACCGGATAACACAAGATAAAAGCCAAATTACGTAAAAAAACAAGCTAAAAAGTGAACAAGATCAGGAAATAAATTTATTGCTTCTTCTTAACTATTCAAATCCAATAACTGAGCCGTTGGGTTTGTGGTGATCCTCTTTGGATGAATTCGTGTAATAAAGACGAGTGCTTAGCTGTTTGGGTTCGATCTTGCAGCATAGACGAACTTTTAATTTTGTCCGGTAGTTCCGAATAAGATTACACAAAATATGTCAGCAAATGCATCCTTACCTCTTAAAAAGTTTCGTATTTTTTCAGTGAAACACTCAGTAATAGAGCGAGTAAATTCATTCCGATAAGTTAGTACACTTTTTAGTTGCTCTATTTGTAAACTTTGCATAGTAGTCTAATGCTTTTGGTGATCAGGATATCAAGAACGTTCTTGATGGCCGTAGGTGAACACATTTAATTTACACGGTTAATACCCTCCTATTAGACAGTATTTCATTGCCATACAAAAATTATTTGAATTCTTAAGAGCTTCTCTAATATGTAGGTTATCAAATACTTAAATGACTGAGTGATTCAAAAGTTTTGATTTTGTCGAATGCAACTGAGATCTTTAAGAATGGTTAAAGCGTTGAACTTCAACGCCTTGTGATTGGATGTAAATCCTTACGAGATGAGAAGAGAAAAAAAGTGTGGGAGAGAGTCAAAGAATTGCATATCCGAGCACTCGATACTCCATTGCCCCGAGGAGCCAGGGAGGAGAGGAGATGGCGGGGTGGTAGCTCGAGCCCTAGCCCCTTGTCTTCAGATCATCTCTGGCCCTGTGCCACCTGAGGCACAGATGAAGAGGTTTTGGGGGTGGGACATGCAGCGAAAGGGATGGAAGATATAAAGGTGAGGAGGAAGAAAAAGAAGTATAGTGTAGCATATGTATCGAGCTAGCAGTCTATTAGCAGTGTGCTGAGGCTGACGCGTAAATGCACGAAGTTACGTCCGTGTAGTTCATGAGAGACATAACCAATCACCACACTGGCTTTTACCTCTCCCTTTCTTAATCTCATCGTCTACTTAATTTATCATTGTTCCCTCAAGGAACCTAGAGAAGCGGCCATCATATCACCTCGTCCATGAGAAAGACAGTAACTTGGATCCTGATAGGCTTCTTGTTCACTGTTTGATAACTAAGCACAGTATTGCAGCTCTTCTTCCACCAAATAGCCCCAAGCACCTCCATAACGAGCACTAAGACACGAAGGAAAAGGGACGGATTAAAAAAATGGCTGATTTTTCATATAAGGGATTTTTTTAAGACGTTTTGAACCTATTAAAAACTGTGGAGAACAATTAATTGAATTGACGAATGTTCTTCAAACGTATGAATGGGAGTATTCTTGTTCCCACTGGGACAGAACAAACTAAATTGTATTCCAATGAAACCTATTTTATTTGGCATTGCCTCACCTTCAAAACCAACAAAAGCATTAAATGATCTAAATGAATTAGTGGGAGATTGATTATATATTCTTTCTCAGTAGGATTGAAAGGAAGGAATTGGATATTTTGCCTTATAAACATAGACAGAAAATAATTAATTATGTGATATCAATTTACTATGAAAAACGAGAAGAACTGATATTTTTCACTTCATATACTATTGTTGTAATGAATATATCGTTTCACTTTATGCAGTGTGACAACTGTAATTAAATAGAAATTGGTAATTATGCTTTTCACCTATTTTAGAGTTCGTGATATCGCGCAGAGTGAATAAAGTGTTAGCTGATCTCGGTGAAGTTATTAGAGAAATGTGTGTGTAATTTGAAGTACAATTGGAGAAGTAAGCTTTGAAGAGTGCTTCTCCTCAGAGAGCAAAGGTGGGCAGTTAGCAGTGACCAGATTCCAAGCGTGATGGCGACGTATCTTGAGGCAAGTGTTACTTCGAGGCGATCAAAGGGAGTGGCTTAAGGGATAGAATAAAATGTTAACTGACTGACCTAGACTCTTCACGCCAGACTGCTTTGATTCTCTTTAAATTAGAGGAGTCTTGACTTCTCCCGTAAAAGTTTTGAAGATCAAATAACGCACGATTGCGCCCGTGCACTGTCGATTTCAAAAATGGATTTGCACTATCTGATCCGCCACTGCATGTTAATCTCTTACTATAGGAGCAATAGTAGGTGCAACTCCTCGGTTAGTAAAGGAGTAGAATCCTCACTTCGCTTCATTGCACGCTATTTGAATTGTTTCTCTGGAAACGACCTAAGTTAAGCTCGGCACGTAAAATCAAAGGTTACTTCATTAAAGAGTAAATTTGGTAAAAGTCCCACTTACAAGATCTGAGCATCAAACACCAATTTGTTACTAACAATTTTAGTAAATTGTATGTTAGTACGACCTGTTAGCTTTTACCTCGATAGCCCTCCAAAACCAAAGCGGAGATTCACTGTTAGGAGTGAATTTAGAGGATTTATACAGCTTACTTTGGTGGGTTGCAACGAAAGAGATTGTATTTTCTGTTTTATTAACATGCACAGTAAATAATTAATTTAACATTATTAATAGAATATGCAAAGATAAATGGCAACAAATAAAGGTGTAATTATTTACTTCAAAGGAATTTATAAAAAAAGTTCTTGTGGAACTTTTTGGCAATTGAAAAAGTAGGTTTTGAGGGGTTTATCTTTGAGAAGAAAAGATGAACAGTTAGCGGTGACCGTGAATTTGGATTCCGGGGCAGATTAAAAGTTTGTTTAGGGAGTTGTTATTTTCAGGTTTCTCGGGGCTTTATAAAAGTATTTTGGAGATGAATATGATCAACTGTTGTCTGACTCTTTTAGTTAGGATTATTTTATTCTCACGTGCTAAAGAAAAGTTGCTTCTGTCGGAAACACAAAGGAGATAAGAAGAATCCTATCTAGACAAAACGAAGAGAAAGCTCGTTCATCCACCTCCCCCTCTCTTTCTCGTGTGCTTATGTGCAACACGTGCGGGCTCGGAGTCCCCCTTGATAATTATAAATGAGCTAAAATTAGTTTGGCCAGCAGTAACTAGTGGGTTCAAAATTAATATTGCAATTCAAGTAATATTCATAGTTTATTCAATGACTAGGATTGTGATTTTACAATCCGAATTTTCTCATGAGACTAATATAGGATGTGCAGGTGTTTCTCAATCAAGTCTATTTAATTCAAAATATAACTTAGACTAAGCACTTAAATGGGTATAAACACGATATTAATATCTAATATTTGTAAATGTCGATTCTGCCTTTCGATTCCAAAACTAGAAGGAGTAAGGCCGAAATAAACAGTGATGGATTGGTATTAGATGATATTGAAAAACATATAGAAGTTTCAGTTTGAATGTCTGTCCAAGCAAATGAAAATTCTTAGGAGCACTGCTTTGATCTTTTCATAGATTTACCAAAATAATTGATTATTATAAGAAAAACCTTTTTGCTCGCCACCCTGTAATATATGCACTAGTTATGTTGGGGCCCACTACTACCCGCCAAAAGGTATTATCATCTTGGATATAATCCAAATCTAGTGGATCCTCGGACGGATTTCCAATAAACCTTTTCGTGAAAGACTTAGGATATATCTAATATATTTTTGTCAAAATACTGAGATAATAGCTCAAAACTTGAAAACATAGTTGGAAAAATCTACCTATGTCTTTAGTATAAATTACTTTATTAAGTGCGTTTATAAATTGATTAAATGAATATTTATTCTGTATAAATCTAATGCATGAGCTTAAGAAATAAACCTCTTATGTATGAAGCGGTAGAGGTGGATAGGAAAAACCTATCGTTTTCTGTAATTCAAAATAAAACTACTCATTACTAATTACATTAGTAAATATCATTTTATAAAAAGCACCATGTTCACGTATTACTAGGGCATCTATGCTACTAACACGTAAGCTAGTTAATGGTGGCTTACCATCATACAACATGTCTGTCGACGGTTTTAACTAATCTTATAGTTGTATGGTAAACTAGAAAATTACTAGTCTGCCATTACGTCTATATTTTCTTTTGTTCATCTACAGTCGTCTTATTTGATATTGGTTTCTCTACTGGTGCTAGTTCTCAAAAGTCTCCGAAGAATTTTTCTGCTTTCTACATTTTAACTAAAGAATTGTGATTCGTATCGTACTCTCTGATATGATACTCACTAATTATAATCGATGAGCTGACTATTTGCCTAGTTACATATTTTTACTTTACATAACTTAAATCAGAATAGTTTGACGTTAATACTTCACATCAATCTGTTAACATGAATTCGACAACGCAAGTAAACGCTAGAAATTCGAAAGAGGTAAAGCGGTATCCGAATTCTCTACATGAGGAGAATTGCTCGTTGGTTAGGTTTATCAGCTGCTATTTGCATACGGATCGAGGTGATATAGCAACAAAGGAGGAGTAGAAACTTTCCAAAGGAACAATAAAAACAAGATGTATATAAATTATTTATAAAAGAGAAAATATATTAAATAATTCCTATTAATAGAAAGATGGCGGATATATTCCGAAAAACTGGAAGCAAAACTTTTTTTATATGAAAATCTGTGACTTTCAGATGAACTAAAGATCATATATCTAATAAAATGCTTTTATAAAATAAGTAAATATTTACATTTCCTAAACAATACAGATTAAATTAATGGAAATATCTGATCAAGTATCTTGCTTTTATATCCCATCTATATCTAAACCAATCAAAGTTTAAAATTCTGGCGAAGGAATTGAGGCATTCCTAATTTTCCGGTCAGACTCGTTCGATGTTAGGGACGATTTTTCTTTATTAGAGATTAGATGTGTCCGAGTATTTTTCTCGAAATATCCTAAGCGATAAATGAATGATAAATATATCTGAGGGCCAATCTTCGTTGTCTCTCATATGAACGTGAAATATTGTGGTTTGTCATTTTTTAAAATTTTGCCCTCTTTTCCGGAAGCAGGATATTTGTTATTTCACGGATTAGGAATGGGTTATTATTTTCTCAAGTCTTCTGATTATGCCATAAATGTACATTTATTTATTGCGAAGAAAAAAAGTAGAAATTGCACACTATCTTTTCTTTTGTTTGGGAATAAATAAATAAAATTCAATCATTATATATATATATATTATATATATATATATATATATATATATATATATATATATATATATATATATATATATATATATATACATATATATATATATTATAAAGAGGCCATGTTAAATATAGTAATTGTTATATTTGCCACCATTTTTTAGTGTCTTGGTAATTTTTATAAATGATTATCCCTTAAAAGAGGGGGGACCATAAATATCATTTTATATTATTATTTATTATTCGCCCGAGGCACTTTCAGGGGCTATACTGATAAATTTAAAGGATTTCAGCTCTATAGACACAAAATATATGTAGATATTTTACAAGATTTTGAGGAGTAACATAGAAAAAATAAACTCGAGATAAAAATGAAAAAAACTTTTCATTTAAAATAAAACTATTTAGAACGAACATATGTTAGAAAAAATAACAGGAGAAATCAGCAAAACTAACACATCTCTTTCTGAAATGATACTTGGATTCACGCCAACTTACCTAAAGTTTCGATGCTCACAGTCATCGATCTGAAATAAATGTTGGTAAAAAGACATAGATTTCCGTTACTTATTTTTTTCATAGATAATGTGAGCTTCATACATAATTTACTCTTGAAATATTTTGACTGAATATATTCAGTTCATTATCAGGGATAACTACAAGTGAAAATAATATAATAAGGTTATATATGAAAGAAAAAAATAAAAGACCGCTTCTAAGACAAGAAATCGCCAATGAGGAAGTAGGAGAGGGAGGGTAAAATCACATAAAAGATTTATTATCAGTAAGTTCTGAATTAAAAAAAAGTCGCAGAAACGGTAAAAAACATAACAAGAGGGGCTAAAGAAATTAACGGAAAGGAAGATAGCCTAAAGTGGAAGATTAGGAGAGAGACGAGAAGCAGCTAAGTGGAGGAGCAATGAGAGTGAGGGAAAGTAATAACTCAATGTTTAATACAAAATGAATGAAATAATTAGAATCCCAAATCGGGTACCCATAACTATGACACTAAAACATAAGTCCAAACTAATTTCTTTAAGAATAAGTCTTTTGATTAAAGCGTCAATTGTGGAAAGCAACGGGAAATGTTAAAGTTATCGGAATGATTATTAATGAATATTCAACCATATTTCTTTTTATAACGTCATTGGAGCGATAAATAAATTTTGCCGAATTCCAATTTATTAAGTGGTCATTTTCGGAAATATTTACAAAACACGCATTATTTTTTTCTCTACGTGAGTAGAACAATAATTGCAAAAAATCACATAGGAAAGATGTGTGTGTGTGTGTGCGTGGATATAGTGATTTGGATAAAGAAAAAAATATTCGAAAGATTCGGGCAAGAAAAGATCCTATCTTCCATCCAAAATCTATTTTTAATTAAAAGAAGTGTCAATTCTAATGATCGTAATATCTTTAGAATTTAATAGCTTATTATTATACAAAAATATCAGCTATGGAAGGTATTTAACCACTTTATTTGCATTTATATCGTTCAAACAGGAAATTATTTATATCGAGTTTCTTAAGTGACCAAAAGATATTTTCTCTATTTAAAAATAATTTATCTTCTCAAAACAGAAATCAGTATTATAGAGAGACAGGCAACTTGCGAAAGACGAGGACAGATACATTTACGCGTCAGCGTTTTTGATCGGGCGCTCGCTCATGGAATTCTGAGGTGCACAGGAGTTTGTCCTTCAGATTTGTGAGGTCGCACCCCTAAAGTTTTTTCATTTCAGAACGAAGTTAACAATGAAAATAATGGAGTAACTGTGAAAAACGACGTTAATAATCTACCCAAATACAAAACTTGAAGGGTAACTTAGAATCATTGTCTTTCTTCTATGTATCTCTTTGAATCTAACATAAATAAATTTGAAAATGCTTAATACATTTCTTTACAATTAATCTACCTTAATGATAGCATTATAACGTTTAATTTGTGGTAACAAGAGTATTATATAAATAAGTGGAAATTTTAAGTGGATATTAAATAAAGATCAGCCACCTTTAATCCCTTTCTCGAAAGATATTTCTCTAAAAAATAAGTTTTATTAGGGCTGGGGTAAGAAAGTTCGGAGAAACCTTGGGCTTGACAGATTTGGGCCCAATATGTCTCAAAAAGCTCTTAATAATTCTTTTAATCTAAGAAGAAAATATCTCGTGATAAACAGCTAAAGGGTTAAGCTAATGGAGACGATCTAAAAGAGGCTACAGAGTAGGATTAAGAGTGTTCTATAAGTTAGTATGAACATGATCATATACATTTCGACATCTATCCTCTAGCTCAGGGGTCTCTAACCCGCAGAGTACCGCGGGCCGCATCCACAAGTCTGAGATGGCCTGAGGGACGCATCAATATAAAAACCTCTCTGAAAACCACATGTTATACAGAACAGAATCAAAGAATTCATTAATGAGACACATGGCGACAGTTCTCAGCAAAGAGCTTATCAAAATCAGGGGTAATGGAACTAACATTCAACAAGAGAACGTCATAGAAGTGATCTTCTGTGAGCTGTGCACCAGTCTTACCTAACCTCCGAACCTGAACTAACCAATTAACCTAACCTAACAAGAAATTAACCTATCCTAAAACCAGCTGTTAAGAAAAAAAAGATGTTTTAACGCACGTTTGGAATGATGGAAGGCCCAGGAAATGTTAAATTTGACAAGTGCACGCAGGCCAAACGGAATGGCCTCGCGGGCCGCCTGTGGACCTTGGACTGTAAGTTGGAGACCCCTGTTCTAGCCCAAGCAATTAGAATTTTTACTGTTAGTGCCCGTCTCTTCATTTTTCTTCAAAATTTTACCTGACTTGCTATTGATTGGATAATTAGAATGTTGAGGTGAGTTAACTGCTGTCCTAATACCTTAGGTTCCAACTGCAGAGTCAAAGTTATGGAACCTTTTGCTGCCCATTCCAGACTCTTTTTTTATAATGGTGTAACATTTCTCACAGTTTTTGATTTAATTCGGAACAGTTACTTTAGGTACAGCTTTTACAGTGAGCTCCAATTATACAGGTGACCGCCCAAAACGGGTTTGCGCACACTTTCTGTGATATATCCTTAATTCCTTCGCTAATCTCTCTTACTTTGCAGGAAATGGCAGAAGCAACGTCTGTGAACACAATTAGATATCAATGGGAGCTCCAGCAAAGAATATACTCCGTCAAACATTGCTACAAGACTGGCTCGTTCAAGAAAGTGCAGGACACTTTCGTGCAACAGTTCGAATGTAAAAAAGCCCCCCCACCTAAGAGCGGAATTCAGAACTGGGTTGAACACCTCGAGAACTATGGACCCAGTGAAAAACATCCAGGCCATTTAGGACGCCCCAGTAAGCGTACAGATGAACTGGGCGAGAACGTAAGAGAGTCAGTTCAGCAGAGTCCAAAACGCTTTGTGCGCAAAGCGAATTCAGTCCCTCGGTATATCCGTGAGACTTGCATGAGAGTACCTGTAATGGAGGTAAAGGCCTACCCATACAGAATGCAGACAAAGCAGACTCTTACAGCCTCAGACTAGGAGAAAAGAAAGTCTATTGCAGTCAAGATACTGGAGAGGATTCAAGAGACCCCAACTTTCCTTAACCTACTTTGGACCTTAAATGAAGCTCACTTCCATCTTAAAGGAAAGGTAAACTCGAAGACAAATGTCTTCTGGGGAACTTCCAGAACAAATAAAGTAGCAACTAAGCCTCTGCACCCCCATAATTGCACGGTGTGTACTGCAATATCAGCCAGAGTCATGATCGGACCATTCTTCTTCAATGTTCTGGTGCGCCAGTGACAGTCACCCAGGAGCGGTATGTTGAGGTCCTCAAAAACCTTCAATAGGAAGCTGCAGACACTGTTTCCGTCGCTTATGTGGAAGTTTGGTTCCAGCAAGATGAAGCAAGCTCTAACACCTCAAATCTGTCCCGAGACTGGCTGAAAGTGAACTTTGGTTGTCGTGTGATCAGTCTCAAGACTGATTTTGAGTGGGCACCTCACAGCCCAGACCTTAGCCAGCCCCAAGATTTCTTCCTCTGAGGCAACCTTAAAGACAGCGTGGACGCAGAGAGGCCCAGAACCATCACGGCACTCAAGGCAGCCATAAGAGAGGAGATCAGAGCCATTAGTCTGTCTGTTTTTAAGGAGGTCATGGACATCTTTGTGCTGCGCCTAAAGAAATGCACAGAGCTAAATGCAGGTCATCACGAACACGTGCTCTAGAATAAAGAAGAAAAGTCCAGAGACTCTCATGTTTTGTATTATGTTTTCACTCAACCCTGGCATAAAATTAAGAAATGAGGCCTATCAAATTTTGTGGACCGTTTTTTTGAGGGGGGACCCTATAGTTATAGACCGTGCTCTATGTACTGCTCACTCTTATCCTTTTCATTGCCATTTCTACTAATTTTAGTGAAAGTAAAGCCGAATTTAATTTATTTATTTGATACACTATATCTCACACATACAATCTTTTATCGGTTGTTGTTTATGAATATAAAATCAGTATGTACCAATAAATTTTTCTTTGTTCATATGTGACTCAAACCGATACAAATATGTGGCCGCTTTAGATGTAACTTAGCTCTCGCATCATCTTTCATTCATACTCTTCGATTTTTTTATTCTTTATCAAATAGTTACCCAGACTAAAATTTTCCTCATTTCCTCAGTGATTTTCTTATTTCATTTATTTTCTTGATATTCCTCCGTTATTCTATAAAAAGATAAACTCCAATCTAAGTCTTTTGCACCCAAGATATCAAGAGCGCCAAGAAAGCTCATATCCACTATGAATTTTGCACCACCATAGTCGTAGCACGATCATTGAAAATGGAACATAAGCTAATTGGTTTGTAAACTTGTTATAAGTGTAGAAAAAATTATTACAGTAGTCTACTGTTATCAAAGAGCATAAATTTTTAGAACGAGGTTTAACTACCGATCTCTTCTCATTCTCTTTCTCTCCTTCTTCGCACCATCTTTTTGCACTACTGAGTGTTATAGATAAGTTGAACTCAGAAATAAAGTTGAAACGATTAGAGAAAAGATGACCCTCTAATCCCTATTTTTCTCAAGAGAAGACCGACCTAACTTATGAAAATGAAGGTATTTTTAAATTCTTTGTCTCCATATGTTGAAGGCAATTTATTCCATTGTTTCAAAGTAATAATTATTTGTTTTTTTCAACGACTTAATGAAAAAACTCTGAGAAGGGGTGAGGAATAGCAACATAACAATATGAATCTTGACTAATTAAATTGTAATAAACTTTGTAAACAGAGTACATTTAGAGCCTCATGCTATGTTCCTTAAACAAAAGCAGCTCATGATTTATGGATTGCATTTTTAGCATAAATGGCCACATTTAATTTATATCCTTATTACAGAGAAGTAATAAGGATAGTGAATAGAAAAAAGATTAAAAATAAATACAAATAATAATATCAGAAATGTATAAGGAAACCTTTTCAATGTTAAAAGGAGGTAAGGAAGCAATCTAAGTTACATTGCAAGAATTTTAGCTGAAACTTCGGCCAAACACACACAAGACTATATCTTTAAAGGGAAGAAAACAAAGCGGAGTTTTATCGATAGAGGATTTTGCGATAAAATTGCTAAGGAAAATAAAAAATAGCTAAAAGAATTAACTACTTGCAAGAGTAGGATAGAAGTAAATTGGAACCACTCTTCTGAATATTTCCTCATTCAACCAGTGTATGTTGTAGTGTTATAAAGTTTTACAATTTCAATTTCATTTACTTTAATTGGAGGAAATATTTCCTAAAAACAAAAACATGAACTTTAATTTTAATAAGTTTCAAGAAAAGGTCACCGCGAAATAAAAGAAATCGATTAAAGCATAATCCATTTAATATCATATAAAATAAAAGAACACAAAATATAATCATTAAAATTTCTTTATATACTCGTATATTAAAAAATAATAAAACACTTTTCCTCATATCTCGTTTCCTTATATCCAAATTACAAAACTTATTGACCCGCCCCTCGTATATTACTGCTTATTGCTTAGAATAAACTGAAGTTGCGAGTTTTTTTTTTTTGTTTCTGCAGCTAGAAACCAGTTCCTAAACAACTTTGATTGCACGTTCTTCACACTAATTACTTCTTGGTATGGTGTAACAGTGGCTTCTGCTTCCAGTCATTTTTCAAAATGTTTAATGTAAAGTTCGAATATTTCTGACAAGTTCAAAAAGTCAATTCATTGTGAATAGTAAACCACTAATCTGCCCACTCCTATGAAATGAATCTGCATACCTTTTCCAAAGGCTTCCGTGTTGTAGATAAAAGAAAAATGAAGGGATAAGTAGAATAGCTATTGAAAAGCCAACTCGCATTAGTGATGTTTTGGAATTTTCTGGAACATAATCAAAGGAAATTTTCATTTTCCTTCAAAGAATTTACACATCCATGTAAGCTAGTACAAAACTTCATTTTATCTTTCGATCCTAATTTCTCGAAGACAACTTAGGTTGCATTAACAAGCTATACCTTTAGTTTCTCATAATTCTTAACCATCGTGAGCACAAATGGACATTCATTGTTTTGAGAATCGGTGTTAGCACCAAGATCTTCGTCCATTACCAAACGGAGAATCCTGTTCAGAACGTGGTACTGAGAACTGTTAAATTGTGGTCTAAAGATACCATTTTCTAAGAACATTCTTAGCCATTGACAACAATTCCACTCTTTATCCAGGTTTTAGCGCTTGGAGTATCAGCAACGATCATCTTTTTTGTATTCCATAAATTTTATTCATCAGTGACTCTTGCAATTCTTTCAGCCTAGTCGTCTTTTAAACCATATTTGTTAATGAACTTTGCATAAAAAGGTAAATGACCACTTTTCCATCTGTAACTTTTAAATCATTTCCTCCTTGAATTTATCAACCTCTTTGTATTCTGACTTGCAAAGAAATTGCTGCTTGTCTTAGTGTTTGAATGTCAATACCATCAAGTAACAACGTATTTTACTGCTTTATTTGTTGATAACCGCTTAAATGTCACTGAGCTGGTTGTAACTTCAGTTTTGTTATGTTCTGTTTGGTAGACTAGTACTCTCATATTCATATTCATGGCCGCTCTCTTCAGTTTAACTATCACTACCACCAGATAAATGATGTAAGCTGTTGATGCTGAATCAGGTATGTTTCGCTATTCTGATAAGTGAATCTATTTGTTACTTGCAACTTGACCTTTCGAGTACTCGACTTCTCTTCCTTGCTTGTTAAAAGTAGTAATGTCGTTTATTGTCCGAAAGTAACCTTTGCCCATTTACTTGAGTGATATAAAAAAGTTCATCTTGGGCATTATACTTTTTCCTCTTGACACATTCATCAGAATTCTTTATCAACATGTTAAACCTTGCTCATATTACTTGATCTGGCACATGCAGAACATTCATTTAATTTGTTCACAAGTTTTCTGTCTTTGGAAGTTTCCACTAATTGCTTCATTCTTTCTTTTTGTTTTGATTCTGGTCCAAAAAGGTGGTACGGGCTAATGATTGAGATTTGCCATAAGATTCTGCATTTTTCTTCTATTAAAGATTTTTTTAAAGCTCTCTTCCTCTTTTTCTATATGGCTGCGGAATCTTACCAGATAATAATTTGTCCAGATATCATTGATTTCTCTGAGATAGGTATCAGCTTTTTTCCGTTGCATTTTATTGCTTACTAAACAAATAATAGGTTTGAATATATATATATATATATATATATATATATATATATATATATATATATATATATATATATATATATATATATATATATATATAAGAGAAATATGAAGACCCATGTGATCACTCTAAACATTCATTTGCCGGACGTTTCGGTCTTTAGCAATGACCATCTTCAGCGGATTGAACTTTACTACGAATACAAGAAATTTTAAGAATTAGAGGAAAAAATTGCAAAAATCGCACACAGAATTCAATATTAGTTACAATATGAAAAATAAGTAAAACTCAACAAGAAAGGTAACGGAAATGCAACCAGAATGATAAACAAGTAGTTAAATATAGGTTAATTTACGGATATATGATATTCAAATATATGTTAAAAACAGTTGAATGCAATGGATAAAGCGATCGATAAATACGAGTTTAACCAAGAAAAAGGAAAATTTAATATTCGAACCTGAATTAAACAAAAATATGAATAATAAACATGAATCAAACTCAATAGGAATACTAGAAATATGCTTTTAAAGTAATCCCCGAAAAAATTGTAAGCGGAGGGCGAACAATGAAAAATGAAAGGTAAGTAAAATAAAAAATTCAGGATCCGAAAGGAAAATAAAAAGCAAAGCAAACAGTTCGATATAAGTTAAAATGCAAATATATGATAGTGAAAAATATAGATAAAAAACAGTTTAATACAGGGGTAAAGGTAATTTAAACAATCAATAAATGCGAGTAGACTAGGAAATGATAGTTTAAAACTTAATAAAGAAATAGTGAAGAAAAAAAAATAATTTGGAAGAAAAACATGAAACTAAGGGGAAAACTTTTATATATAAGATCATTTAGATACCACTGGGACAAATATTTCAAATAACACAAAGAATAAAAATGAAACTGAGAACTTTTAGACTGAAACTAACATTCTTTTGTTGGAGCTGATGATATCGACTGATTACTATGATCGGGATTAGCCAGGATTAAAGCTATGTAGGGAGGGAATTTGGTTGGTTGTATGTTTCTTTATTTGACTATATAGTGAAAAATTTGAGGGAGGAGGAATAGTCTTTAAGTTCTGGGTTTACTTGTTTAATGAAAAGTGATTCTAGAGTTTTTAAATCCAGCGAATAGAAAGCGGAAGATAATAAACTAAAAGAATCAGGGTCTAGCAAGTGGTTAAGATTTTGAGAGTGTTTTCTTATTGAAGAGTGTTCAGGTTTAGAGAAAGGAATGTTAGTTCTATGTGACACGCCCATATGCTTAGCAATCCTACATTTTAATTGTAGAATAGTTTGCCCTACATAGCGACTTTGGCAAGTCGCACACCTAAATTTATAAATAATGGAGGATCGCAAGCATAACGGAAGTGATTCCTTGTGGCGAAAGAAAGAATTGATAGAAAGAGGATTAAAATTAATAGGAAGCAACTGGCATTGAGGAAAGTACTTATTAAGAATCGAGAGTAAATTTTATTGAATTTAGTGGCAGATGTTGAAGATATGGAAACTTTATGAATATTTTTTGTTTAGGTACTGTAGTGGGTTCAATTCGGTGAAAATTCTTTTTAGAAGAAATTAAAGGTTAATCTATCAAATATGTGGTCTGGGAATAAATTGAAGTTGAAAAAGTTCCTAAGGTATTGTATTTTCGAATAAAAATCACCAATTTGAGCAAATCTTGTCCACTCTTTGTATATGGCTTTTGATGCTGGCAAGTTTAAAATGTGTAGGAGTGCAACTAAAGAAATGGGTGCCAAGATTGGTGGTAGTGGGTCTTCGGTAAACTGAGATACTGAATCTGGAGCCAATTTTTGTAACTATGACGTTAAGAAAAGAGATTTTATTGTTTGTTTCTGTTTTCATTCAAAATTTTATATTAGGGTGTTGTTGATTTGAAGTAATTAAAAAATAAAGGGGCATGGTCTTTGTGTTTAGAAGTGAAGAAGCAGTCGTCAACATATCTTTTAAACACTATCGGTTTAAATTCAGCGGGACAGTTCGTTAACCAGTTTTTTTAGGGTAACAAAGAAAAGTGTTTGCAAAGCTGGGACCTAATGGAGAACCCATGGTCATCCAATCGTGTTGAAGGTACAGAATCTTATTAAAAAGGAACAATGTATTTTCTACTGCCAATTTTAAGAGAGTTGAAAAAAGAGACTTGGTTAAACCTAAAACGTTATGGTAAATTTTCCATTCCGACTATTATATTCAGCAAAAAAAGAGCTCAATTAGAGAAGTTATGTCAATAGAAATATTTACAGTAGACAGTGTGTTCACTCTAAAACGACCTATTTTTTAAATGGGGATTCAATTTTGCAAACCAATTGCAGAATATTTTAAAATAATAATCATTTAAAGTATAATACTTGGCATCGAATTCTTAACTTTTTTTAACCATTATACAGCTCATATTAAAATGTATTTAGGAAACAGGCAGTGCTTATTCAGCAATAATTAGTTAATGATTATATTCTCTATTCTGATTAATTTCGTATTCAAATCTGGCATTTATAATTCAGGATTGGTTTAAAAATGAAAGCAAGAATTGAGTTTTCCCAATCAGAGGGGACTTTTTCTGTAAGCTAACATTTTGTTGTGCAGATCACACAAAGTAATCGTGAGTCGTAAGTCCAAAATACAGATCAAGTCAAAAGAAAGTGGAAAAAGTTATCTCATAACTAATTTTATTCGTTTGGCAGTATGGGAAGGAGCTCCTTCTTTGATGAATATGTAGTTCTTGGATATATTCTCAATCCCAATAACATAGAGAATAATATTACCTTGCAATAATATTTTGCGTTAATCTTTATTCCTTGAGTTTCTAAGTTTTCTTATGAAGAACTCAAGGCAGCCACGATTAAATCTGGTGTCTTTTAACGCATGCAATTCTAAGCAATTTAACTTGACACTTTTTGGTTACGACACATTGTAGATTTGCAACCGTAAAAACAGAAAATTCTCCATATCAAATTACATTAGTAAAAACTACTCTCTAACCATATACCGTCTTTCGACATTTTTTTCAATTAAATACCCAGCCTAATCATAAAATAAATTAGGAAAACTGGAATTATTGTACATAAAATTTACAAACTAGACTCTATACTCTAATACAAGCCTCGTCCCTTTTATCACTACCTATATAAGCTGCAATGACTTGCACCTATCGACTTTCTCCCACTCTTAAATGTTAACATAAATATCACTCACAAGCATTCATTTTCCGTCTTTCTATAAAAGAAAAAACATGCAACAAGATATTTTTTGAATATATATATATATATATATATATATATATATATATATATATATATATCGATAATTATTTTCAATAGCGCAATTGTAATTATGCGTTTGAAGAAGCTATGTTGTAGGTAACTAAGCTCATCATCAAGACCTCGAAAAATGCTCTTCTCACAGTTAAGAGAGGATATCACATAAGCCAGCCAGCATCTTTAGTACAAACTAAAGTTGTGTATGAATTCGGTTTTTTAATTGTTATATCTGCTTTCGAAGAGAATGTAAAATTCACTTTAATCCGTTTTGCTTGGCCTCATAAATCAATAATTATTTGCAATGGCGTAATTATAATTACATATGCAGTTGAAAAGGCAATGTTTTTGCTCAGTAAGCTCTTCATCAAGCCTACGCAAGGCGCTCTTCTCACAGTCACGAGAGGATATCGCATATGCCAGCCTTTCCAACGCAAACAAATATAGAGATATTTCACTATACGGAGGTTGGTATGGTGTTAGATTAAGCCTAAAATTGCATTGTTTACAATCGATATATATGTATTTGTATGCATTTACTAGAGTTCTCGCGTATTGTAGATGTTTTCTTTTTACAAAGGACATTTCCTGTTTGCATGCTTATACCAGAATGGGAAAATATTATAACCTTCAATTTGCCCACGAAACTTCCTATATAGATCACTGGGTTACACTTGGGGCAATTAAATGTGTAGACAATCAAGCTACTCATTAGACACAGGAGCTTATCCTTACCTTTCAAGAACATGCCCAGTTTGAATCCATTAATAAAGATAAGTCTAAAATTCGTATGCAAATATATTTTCCTTAATAGTTTTAAAAAATTACCGCGAGAAGATTTATTAAGAGCACCAAGTTTAAGCAGTATTACGTTCATATTTTCTATATTTTGTATCACAAATTTTAGGGGGTTTAGGGTATTAATATATATATATATATAAAGTATAAATAAAATTATAAACTCTTGAAAAAGAGAAACCCTTAATGACCAAAAAATTATTGTAAGTTGAAATTCTCTAGGCATTAAAATGAAATTAAACAGAAATCTTTATGCACGGTTTTCTAGAGTAGTAATGGTGCTCAGTTGTAGGAAATGTCGCAGCTACTAAAGAATTTTAAATTAAGCCCAGTAAAGTTTGGTTTGCGGTAAACGAAGGTAAGGAATGAGGATCAAAAACTTGAGACTGAATTATTTAGAAAAGGAACAGAGTTATCTTATTCAAAATATATAGTGAGGTGTCGCTCATTTAGGTATTTCAAAAGATTGTGGGGTCCATTTTTGAATTAAAAATTAAAAATGCATAGTCGACATTGTCGAGGGACGAAGGCGTGTGACCAAAAAGTCTCCAAAAATACAAATGTCTGTAAGCCAGGCCGCCACTGTCGGTGCTGGGCTCGGGTACAATTGAATTGGGGGATGATAAATACCTACCAACTGGGGTGCAATATTATTAAGGTTCGCTCTTTGAATGGGAATACGTTTACCGGGTTCGTTTCAAGGGTTATTCGAAAGATAAACACCTCTACCAAAAATATAATTTAATACAAATAATGATAAGTAAGAGGGCACAGATAAATAGGGAAATCTAAATAATAATTAGTACGACTAAAGAATATTTTGACGAGCAGAAATTAAGGAAACTGGGACCAGGAAATATATATAAGTGACCAATAAGTTGGATGGAAGGAAAGACTTGCAAGTCTATTGGAATGGAGAATTCTTTTTAGCACTGGGAACGAAAAGGTGGGACTCACGAGCAAATGACTCCTGGTTACGTCTGGAAGAAGAACTGGGGAGGTGGAAGACCAATGTCCAGGTCTTCATCGATGGGGCCCTGATGCGAAGGCATCAAAGAGACTCCGAAGAGGGATGAGATTACCTCGGCACCAGGGAGAAGTAATCACAAATCGAGATTCATCTGCGGGACGGCAGAAAGTTTCAATCAATGTAGTGAGACGAGAGAAACCCCAGACAATCTTCCGGGGCGTAAACGGGATTTCACTAATTTTCCTCTGATCAGGGCGGATTACGTGAAGACGATCTGCTGACGAGACCACAAGGGCAAGGGGACCACTTCACGGGAGGCAGATACTCGGATCTGGACAGCAAGAAGCTCGGGCTCTCTTTATCTGCTGAGGTTTCGCAGACATCACCTTAAATAGAAGCCAAGCCATGGTCGTCAGAGAGCTGTGCGCAGCAAAGCGTCCTAAGGGATATCGGACGCGGCTTAACCAAACATGAACCTTGATAATTTTGGAGCATCGACCAGTTGAAAGGCAAATAAGCGAGATTCCCTTCTACCCCAAAAGGGAGGAAGTTGAACACGGCTGCTGAGCCTCAGAGCGGGACGTCGTTATCAAACTGGGGGAAGACGGTAATGAAGCCCCCCCAAATTAAATACTGCTGCGCTGATCCGTCTCGACCAGGGAAATTCTGTGTGATAACGGCGTATTGAGTTTCATGCTCCCACAGACATATCTACTTAAAAAAGAGGCTTAAACACATTTGATTTGTTTTTTATTCATATTTATCTTTGCGTATCTTATATATTGTGAATTTGCGTACTGTTTTGTGTTAAATTATTAGTTTTAGTCTTAAATAATTTATGCCCCTCTCTTTTTTAATATTTTAATTATATAATCTTTTAGTTATTTTGATGGTAGACGTATCCTTTACTCCACATATAACCTTAATATATATATATATATATATATATATATAAATATATATATATATATATATATATATATCACAATTAAATGCTATTTGGGTGTATATTCTAAGTAGATGTGCCTGCGCTGTGTGATTTAAATTATTGTCTCACTTGTTGAGACGGAAAAATGGAGTGTATTCTTAATGAAAAAGGGAAGTTGTTATTCTGGTAGAGGGTTTTCGTAACTGAATTGTGTTTCGAGTGTTTTCAAATGGAAGACAGTCTTGCATGTTTAGGTGGTTGAATATTGATACCAATTCATTCATTGAATGATATTCATATCATGATTTTAGCAGGACAACTCTGGTTAAATATGTTATTGAAATACGAATATTTATTTTTCACTTCTTAACAAGTACATGTCAGAAGGTCAGAAGATCTATAACAGTGTTTCCTAACCTTTTTTGGACTAACGCCCCCTTGGACACTAAATCTTTTGATATCGTCCCCTCTGCCAGCGGAATTTCATCGTTCTTAAGTTACAAGACATATTATTTTAAATATAAAAATTAGAAGAATCTCATCGAAAACTTACCTCAATATGTTTTAATGAGATGGTTGACTTTGGTGCTTTTTGGCTAACTCTTGCAACCTAGGTTCCATCCTACTTAGAAGTAACCTTAAATCTCCTCTTTGTGTGTTTTGCCGGTGGTTTCTTTGTTTTGTGAGAAGTCAAGGAACTGCACTAAACTCGCGTTTAGTCATAAATGAAGATGAGAAAGATATTCAATATAGTTTAATTGCTTCCCAGAGCTTTAGATATTTCTTTTTGTAACCAAAATTCTTGTATGATTGTTGAATAGAGGCTTCAATTCGAAGTCAATTTTTAAACCAATTAACTCTTCTTGTATTGCAAGATTAGTTTCATTTGTATAAGCATGTGTAAATGGGTTTATCAGCTAGTTAGGTATTTTCATATCTATGAGATCTTGATATCAACATCTTATGTCCTCATGTAACATTTTCATATGTTCTCAATAAATCAAGAGGTCATCATCAAATATGGAATTATTAGTCTCATCATATTCGAGTTTATTTAGATTTAGAAACAGAGACAGATTATTACGACCAATATCATTGAAGAATGCGCAAATTTTACATTTTGCTTTGATAAGAGTTACATCACAGCCTTGCAATTGTAAATTGAGATCGTTGAATATGCTGAAAAAATCTGTTAAATAGGCAGTTTGCTTCTTGCAAGCTAAGCGTTCATCACTCAAATGGGCGCATTTCTTCTATCGGAAAAATTGAATTATGCTTTTGAAAAGTACAGAAAATCGATTTAAACAGTTTTCTCCCGATAATTACCTTACTTCGGTATTTAAAAGGAGGCAATCAAATTTTTTATAATTGTTTTCACAGAGCTGTCGAAATATTTGGGAATTAAGGGGATGCCATTGTACTTTATTTACTGATGTAATAGCAACGATAAGAGATTTATAAAGCTGATGACTCAAGTTCCTGGCAACCAGATGTCGTCGATGAATTACGCAATGTATTGTAAAAACACCGGGCACAACTTTATTAAAAAATACAAGAAAACCTTTATATCTTCCTGTTAATGCTGGAGCTCCGTCCGTAACGCAAGCAATATTATTGCTCATTGGGATATCGTTTTCTTTATAAAACTGTTCAACTGCAGTAAAAATAGATTCACCTTTGGTGTTTCTTGCAAGTTCCTTTGCAAAGAACAGCTCTTGCTCAATTTTATTATCCTTAATAAAGCGAATAAATCCTAAAAGTAGTGCTTTGTCGTGTTATGACCAGGTATACGCGGTTATACGCGCACTGGCCTACTGGCTGACTGAAATTAAGGCTTCACCTGGGAATGGCTTTAAAAGTGGTTTAAATACACATATGCTAGACCAAGGAATATTCAAACACGGCACCAAAAATATACTTTAATAGGACTAAAGGTTATATATACATATAGGCAAGTTAAATGGCAATGAAATTACAAGGTAATCAACTTTCACAAATTATGACTACGAGATTGACAATTTGGCAACCCTGTCGTATACACACACTGACCGAGAAAACAAGCACACTAACACATATCACTCGTACCCAGTAGAATTTCTGTAGAATTCTATAGAATTTCTGCAATTCGGCATATTTTTTGCTTTAAATAGAATTACAGTATTTCTATAAATTTCCACACCTCCAACAAGTAGGTATGCTATAATAATTGATTAATATTTAAACTTGATATGGTTAACATTGAATAAATGCTGAACGCCTCCAGTGTGTATTCAAAACCCCCTGAGTGAAGCAACATCTTACTAAGTTATGACAAGAACCAATTACTTGCACTCATTATGGATTCTTAGATTCCTGTCTACTTAAGGTTTATATTTAAACATTTCTTTTTCAATTTATAGTAAAATTTGGACATCCTCAATACATAATGAGTACAAGCGATTGATTCTTAGCAAAACTTAGTTAATATATTAACTGGCTTATTTATCCTACTGCGGAAAAAGGCGTCCCAAATGTTTTTACTGATCATTGTCCATTTATTCCAATAATGCATATCTGTTGCAAGTCTCTAGGGGCATAACTATCCATAAAATGCTACTACCTAGAAGTTAGGTTTCGTTAAAAACAACAAAGAAAAGAATATAAAGGAACAGCAAATCTACCACATAGGAAACAATTGTTACTTTTCCTACAACTAATTTCTTTGGATTCAAACTCTTTAGAGAGTGTATATATGTATATATATATATATATATATATATATATATATATATATATATTAAAAGTAAAGAACTATTAAATATATAATAATATATTTTTGTATACAGTTACTAACACGAGAGGTATTTCGTTATCATACTTCCTATCATATAAAGCAGGGATGCATAGTTTTGACTTCCCTCCTGGCAGCTCCTTCACTACTTATAATTCAAAAATAGCTGTAATTATATGTAATGATCATATAATAGCTTACTTAATTTCACGCCAAGTGCATCTATGGCTTTGAAATGATTGTACTGATTGCAGGTAACTGCTTATGTTTACAAGACAGAAGGAGTGGCAAAGAGATGCAAATACTGATTGATACACGAAAGCTATATTATGAAGGACTGTGTAGAATTAATAAACCATGAATAGGAAAACTTCTCTTAATTTCTTACAAATGTCAAACAGAAATGTGGCTTTCATTTAAAATACAAAATTCCCAACCAGAAGAGAATTTCCAAAGGAATGAAGGCTTCAAATCAAAAAGAATCTGTTGGTTGTGTAAGGGGAATGTAGTAAATATATTCTAAAGAGAAAATAAGAAAGAAGAAACCAATACAGGAAAAAGACAAAGGGGGAAATGCATTGGAGCACATAAAATGGTCTAGAGGACGCATCAAAAAACATATTGTCGTTGTTAGCTATTGCGGAACACATCTAATTGTTGACACCATTACAAGGGAAAAAATGTACATATAATTAGTAAGAATGTGTATACGAGGGAATGCAATCGGCTTTGACTTCCACTAAATTTATTATAAATGAATCATCTGTGCACACGTAGAGAGTACCCTTCATTAGTTCAAGATTTAGTGTAAAAATCAATAAAAAAGAAGCATGATCTTATTTTCTGTACACAGGAAGATGAGTGTGTAACAGCAGCTTTCAATCTAATATTAGAGTTAATGACATTTAATTCTGGAGCAAAGAATTGTCAGACAACTCATTTGTTTTGTCTTTTGAATCAGTTTGTTTTGCTAGAGCTCTCAATCATGTTTATTGTTTATCTGGACGGCCGTTAGTGGATACTAGGATCTTTGCTGGTATTCATTCTGGATTGTAAATACTAGCTTAACAGTTCCGTTAACATGGCCGCAGTATTTAACTAATGATTGAAAGAAATAATTATTACATTAGTAATATTAAATACTAGGAATTAATTGAATTTCAGAACTTAATGACTTAAAATAGAATTCTATTTTATCTCAAAGTCAATTTTGCTAAAGCTAACAAAGAATTAAAGTAAAACTGCTTATTATTATATGTAACATAATAATTAACAGTTCTGCATTGTTTCCTTGTCAACTTTCGTAAAATAGATTTCAACTGGAGGTGACTTTTATTTTAAAGAGTAAATCTCCTAGTCTAAAAAAAGAGTTCCTTAGATATGATAAAAAGGTTGTTGTCTCTATGCGGTAGTGTTTTTTTTCATCATAAAGCTCACATTTGACATTTATTTAATAAAAATAGCTAGTGAACCTACATGATTATTCAGAGAACTAAAGAAATAAGTCAAGGTTTTTGAATGCATTCTTGCAATGGTAGAAAAGAAAGTGGAATGCACCACTAAAACCACTAGCTAACACATTTTCTTATCTAATCCCATTTTCTTCTAATCATATGACGATAGTTTAGGAAATTAAAGCACTTTATGGTTCTCTTATTTATTATTCATTTTATTTTGCAACAATGAAAGCAAATTGATCTACAGGTACGTGCAAAGTAAAAGCAGACGTGCAATTTTATTCGAATATTCAGTGTTCTGGATAAATTTGATGGTTGCGTAAAAAAATCCCGCAATATCTCCGCCAAAAATAAATGTGTTTTAAAAATAAAAGAATCTCCACTAGATTAGGTTTGAGAGATCAAAATTTGCTCAAACTAGCCTCTCTCAGCTTCCAAGACGACTCCAGAACCTTCCACATGCTTTCATCAATATGGCTCTGGGAAGATCTTCGAACACCTCCTTGAACTTGATCACCAGCTCGGTCTTTGGTTAGCAGCCAGAGCGGGTGGTGTCTTTTTCAACCAAACCCCACACATAGTAATCTATGGGATTAAAATCAAGAAATCCAGGAGGCAAGAAAGTATATCTGATGAAGTTGTAGAAATTCTCCGACAACTACTCCTGACACTATTTCCAGCAAGGGTTTGAATACAATCTCTACAGCTCCACATAGCTCTCTGAATTGAACTTCATACTCTGCCCCAACATGTAGGCGGCATGAAGAAACACCCACCTACCATCACGGGTGGGTGAAACTTGGTGTTCATGATACGTTGACCGTCGCATGGATTAAAGGTGTTCTTTTAGATGTTGAGCAACGGATCCTGGGGTAAGTTCTTTTAATTAGAGAACAACTAGTTTTTCCCCGGCTCAAAAGGATGTTTAACTTGTTCAGGAGTGACTTTGCCTTCGTCAAGTTGTTTTTCCTAGACTTAACTGTTAGAATTTCTCCCTTTTTCTTCTTGTACGAATAAATGCGAAGGTGTTCATTCAGGGCAACGTTCATGGTTGTGACTTCAATACACATCCACCTCGTTAAACCCCAGGTTCTCTTACTAGGGACCCCATCACCTTGCCCTGCAGTTGTTGGATGAATTCCTTCGTGCGTACGCAGCAAGAACGAATGTTGTGGGCATTTTTCTGCTGGTCACGGCTTTGTAGTCTCTGTTGTAGTTGCTAGTGCCACGTCTTACAGCCTTTACAGTGTTAACAAAGCTTCAGAATCATCGCGATGCAGGTAACTATTTTGCAATATTCATATGGCTTCCCTACCTCCATGTCAGCTTATTTGTCTTGCCTAAAACTTTACTTTATATGCTATTCAACACAGTTTATTGTTCACCGATACATCAAATTGTTTTGAAAATAGAAGAATTAAAACCTTACATTTTAGCCATTCTATATTTTTGGTCAATAATTTCATATATTTCCTGCATTGTGTTTATATTATAACATATCTTACTCCATACAAGAAACTAGCGTTATATATAAAGTTTGTGGCAGAAGTAACGCCCTTTTTAAAGTTTTATTTTTATTTAACAGAAATTTATTGTAGTACATAAAAAAGAAAAATATTGCACTACCCTAGTTAGAAAATTAATAAAGTGGTACAATAAAATAATTTAGTATTAAATGACACGATCAAAATGATTCCCTTCATTTACAATACACTGGAGAACACTACAAGTGAAACTTCTACGCACCTTCTGATACATTTCCATGGTAATTGCAAAAATTTGTTCTAATCCAGGTATTATTTTCGGTTTGAGGCTGTAAATTTGATCTTTGAATACATCTTCCTCCGAAAAGTCAGGTGGAGTTAGGTCTGTTGATCGTGATGGGAACTCAACTGCTCACCGTCGTCCTATCCATCTCCCCTTAAAATTTGGATTTAATCCCTATATACTCGTATTATCAGGAAAGGTCTCATCTTCCTTAACTTTAGTCATAAACTGTTCACAAAACTCTAATCGTCTATTTTGATATCAATCATGCCAACTTTGAAGCAATATATATATATATATATATATATATATATATATATATATATATATATATATATATATATATAAATATATATTTGTATATCAGGCTTATACTGCCTGATAAAGGAAGTGTGTGCAAAGGTTATACAGATCAGCAGAACAAAGATCTTACAGGAGTGGACCCTATTAAAGCCACGAAAAAAAACATCACCCCGGCAAAGAGTTGAACCTCAGACCTCTTGTTATCAAAATCACTACTCTGCAACTGAGCTAACGGGACCAACACACAAATCGAAATATTTCTTTCTGAATAAACTATTTTATTCGCATCTCCCAAAGATTACATACACTTCCCTAACTTGCGCCTAAACTGCCACTATATAACTAATTCATTTCCTTTATATAAGAGTATTGAAATATAGATCCTCCTCGAAAACGTACTCAAGCTCTCACAGGACCGAAAAGTCGATATCAATCCTAACCTCGCTACTAAACTCTCCGCAGAGTCAAATAAACGCCACGGCCACAGTCAGAGCTCCCTTATCACACTTCAACTAAGGCAGGCTATATATTTGCATTTATGTAATCTCTCTTTGTAATTCATTCTTAATAAACCGTGAATAATTACATTTCTGTTCATTCCCTGAAGATGACCTAACACGGTTGAAAGACGTCTGGAAATAAAGAATGTCATTCGCGGATGTTTCTCCCCTCGAAGACTTCATTAAAAATCTTGTAAGAAATATTAAGAAAATACAAGTTAAAGTTAATATCGCTGCAACAGCTGTGGACTTTAATAATAAATATATATATATATATATATATATATATATATATTTATAATGGAAGATATAACATTGGCGTGATTTATATCAGTGAAAGATAATGGTAAACCACAATATTTGAATCAATATTTTATTTATAACTATCGGACTAGTTTAGGCAAGATGCCATTTTCAACTAATAATGAAGAAACTAGGCAAGGAACACAGTATATATAAGGTAAGAAACATCCTGAACAAAATCAAACAGCAGGAAACAATCTGGGAAAAATATTCGAGTGAATCTGGCGTTGAATGACAAGCTAAACAAAATTTAATGGAAACGGAAACAATCTGGAGAGTTGCTAATCCCCGAGACCCATTGCGTCCAGGGGCCTATAAATATGTTTGGTGACTCTATTCGATATATATTTGATAAAATTGTATTGCCCTTTAGATAAATTAAAATGATCAACTTTGTTAATGATGATGAATTCGGCAATTCTCCTCTCAATATAATTGTTTGATTTATAAATAATTTTTGCATGTATAAATTCAATTCTATGGTCGTGCTTTTGCATGTCCGTAAATAGACTTGAAGAGTTCGTACACCTTCTGATATCAGCTAAATGTTCTTACATCCTCTTATTAAAGTAGCCTGACTCTCCGATGTATGTTAATTTGCAATTATATATATATATAAATATATATATATAAATATATATATATATATATATATATATATATATATATATATATATATATATATATATATATATATATAATGAAAAATTATTTTGCTTCTATGCATTATCATCATCATCACTAACTCTATAATTTAAAAAGGGGATTTCTTTGAGTATTTTAATAATATTTTCATCTTTGTTTCGTTATGACTTATGTTTTTTTATCAACGTTCAGAAATAATTATAAGTATTGAAATTGTGTGAATTTTTAAAACCCAAAGAATTATAAATGGTGAAGTTCAGAAAATTTATTTTTATATATCTTCTTCTATAACTTTATTTCAGTAACAACATATTTTGAAGGGGGGAAAATTTAGTTTAGAATTCCTTTTTAAATTATTATAATTGGCGAAGTTCAGAAAATTTCTAAAAATTTAACCATGGCTGCTTTTTTTTAGCTTTAAAATTTTAATCTTAGTAGCGAAGCCAGTGCTGGGTTAAATATATAAATGCATCTTAGTTTTACATTGGATATTTATAGTTAAAATATTTCCCACTACCAGATAAATGGTACTGAAAGTATAAAGAATCAAAAGGTAAATAAGATATATAAAATATGTATTTATTTATTAATTAGCAATGAATGTAAATTTTTTCAAAATGATCTTTGATAAAATTCGGTACCTAGTTTCAATATCTTGTAACTGTTCATTTTTGTTCATTTCTAGACGTCATTGTTATACTAGTAACATTTACAAAGTGTAGTTAATATAATATGTCTTAGCTATTTATATTAATGTATAGTCACGTGTTAACTCCTGCACACTATACTTTTTATCTTGATTGTAATTCTTTTATTTATAAATCTTATGAGCTATATTATTTATTTTATGGGTAAGAATGTCATTAATATATGTTTAACGCTTTACAAAATTCATCATATTTGATGGTTAAATTTGGTTATTTCTCTTTAATTATAATTACTATCCCTAGTTCTTGAATTTTATTGTCTATTGTTAATTTATGGATGGGTCTAAGGTTGATTTCTGAAATTGTGACCGTATTTTCCTTTTCTCATCCTCACGATCGTGATAGTTCAGAGATCGATGCCGCAAGTTAACACAGCAAAGCCAGATCTTAGGTACCACTGTAAACTATTTCTTATCACGCATCCTATCAATAATCTGTGGTTTATTTGACGGTTAAGGGGTATGTGAAAAGGTTGTTTGTTTTATTCTATATTATTCAAATGATTCTTGTTGTTGAGAGTATTTTATCTTCCATGTGGTTAATTTGTGACATTTGGCAATTGGAGAGAGAGGAAGAGGAAGAGTCAAATTGTAATGTGTGAATCTATAACATATAAACTTTATTCACTGATAACGATTTTTTAAAGGATATTAGAACTGATTTATTTGGTGTTAATCTAAACAGATATCAGTAAGGGCTTGTTTTTAGGTGAAAATAATTTAACTTAATTTAACTCAACCTCTGCAGTTTTTCACCTGTCGCACTACTAACTGCAGTAATAATTCATTGTGTTTTTTGGTAATTAGAGTAATTTTTATTAGATTAATATAATGCATTTGTTTATTTATTCGATATTTAACACTAATTCATTTTGCATAGTGTCCATTTTCTTAAGGTGTTAAATTTAATGTCCAGATTTTTGAAGTGGGTAAACAGAGATTTAGTCATATAAATACTTCCAAATCACTTTCTCTTATTGCTGCCAAGCTCCAGTTGGAAAAGATATGTTAAAGTGTTTTCATATGTAAAGTAATATATTAAATAGTCTTTTTGGGATGATTCTATTAAAAATGTTTATTGATCGAAGGGTCAACATAACCTAAACTAATCTAGATTATGTTACTGTTGTTATAGTAAGTTAATGTAAAATCGAGAGCAATATATATCTTTTAAAATTGAAAGAAATATGTTCAATTTTTGTTATGACAAGCAATTAGTTGTAGAGGTCAAAAGCATTCCCGAGTTTAACTTTATCCTCATCTCATCATATGAAATCGAATAATGTTCACACACAACCTCTGTGTAGAAAGGTTGGGTGGACGATCATTGAGCTGTGCAAATAAATGTCTTGTTGAGAATCATCCAAACGTCTTACCCAGCCTAAAATAGCTCCTAATCATGAAACTCAAAAAACTTTAACAAATCAGCTCACTATCATGAGTAAATTATCGAGTGCTCCTCAAATATATGCAGGGTTTCATGAATTGTATATTGGTTTAATAAGAATTCACCTCCAACTTCAACGCTCTAAACAGCAGAACACCGGGGAAAAAGGTCAATTGTTTAATAAAGGGGTGGTTTATTTGACGGTTAAAGGGTATACGAAAGGGTTGTTTGTTTTCTTGTATATTATTCAAATGATTCTTGATGTTCTATTTTGAAATTTAAATTAGTGCTAAATATACAATTACCCACCTCCTAAATAGACACTAACCTTCCGTATAAACCACATTTCTTTGAAAATCCTCGCCTTCTGTAAATTAAATGCTATTTAGAATTAAATTTGAGATATTAAAAAAAGTAATGTATTGATTCTTATAATAAATATATATTTAACAAGAAATTTTCAATTTGTACTTAAATTAATTTTTTTTTAAATTTTATATCATTAGCTTTTCTTATTTAAATGTTGGCTTAGATGAAATGTTTCGAATCATTTTAGTGCGCACTATTCTTCTTTTAAAGTTATTAGAACTCTAAGTTTTAGACCTCGAAGAATTGGTTTCGAAGATTTATTTTCAAAATGTTTTCGAAGATTTGTAATCGAAGAAATCTTCTTGAAGTTTGATTCTCAGAGAAATGTTTTGAGATATATTTCTCTAATAGTTTTGAAATATATTTTCGAGTTAATCTTCTTAAATCTATTACTTAGTCATGCATGTCCTCTTACAGGAGAAAGGGAAAAATAATGGTCAATAAAATTAGCCAGAAATAAGAAACTTGAACTTTAGGGTCATTGAGAGTAGAAGAAAAATACACAAGAATAACAGATCCACACGCCAAAAAGTGCACCCTCAACATTCCCACGTAGTGCAATTACGTTTTTACACGACTCCAATTATGGCAAAATGGCCAAGTCTTACCCACTTCCGGGACTCAAATAAGGCACCTCTCGTGTGAAAAATTCTACCAAATAGGGGCGAGAATGAAAGATAAGGTTGTTTTGCTTAATGTGAACATAGAGTGACAGTTTTTATAGTTGGGTCTAATTCATGTGTCGAAACTTTCTATTTTGCCTCGTCACTTTAGCTGCTATGTTTATCAGGACAGTTGCCATTCATTTGCATGATATTCAAATTTCGCTTCTATTTCTGTTCATCCGAACCAATTCCATCTATTATTAAAAAAATTAGCTATCATATTTTGAGGTTAAATTTAGAATTCAGGCTTGCGTCATGCACCATCATAATCCGCATTGGTAAAGTGTTTTACTGAATTAAACACACTGACAAACAGCTCCCATTCTTGAAGGCCTCGATTAATTATATATCCTCTCCAAGGGCATTCCTTTTATAAGACTTGGTCTTATTGAGTGACCGCCCAAATTATGGAATTCACCAGCCCTAATAGATGGTTGTCATTTAAGGAAGTTCAAGAAATTAACGTACGGCAGTTTATTCTTTTCATATTTTTTTAAAGAGGTAAAAATAAATTGAAATAGGGTAAACAAACCAGAAATAGGTTTGGTCAACTATCCTTTCCTGTTAAAAATTATGGCAAAAGTATTATCTCTGGGAACACTTTGAAAGCCTACTCAATTTTTAGCCAATTTTATCCCTGTTGGGTATTGCTAGGAATCTTTCCTCAATCAATTTTAACGTATTAATATAGTTTCATTTACTAGCAATAGGTATGACTCACTTTTTAAAAAATATTCGATATTTCAAGATATTTGTTTATACATACCTGTAAACCAGCACTAGTTGATGGTGTCCTTGGAAGTAATTTTGATATGAATTTTATATATCCATATCGGATAGGCTTAGAACTCGATCGCTCGAGCGGTTCACCGCTGACATTGAGAGACCGATGCCGATGCACCGATTCCCAGGACCAACAAAGCCTCTAAGTGTAAAATAATATTGCGTGTGTTTTCTACGTCCTACACTAACTAGCTTTTTTAGTTCATAGCAATGAAAAATGCTTCCAAAAGTTATATATATATATATATATATATATATATATATATATATATATATATATATATATATATATATCAAGATTACTTTCTGAGAAGGCGTAATGTTAATTGCAGTATAAAGAATAAAACAATCACTGAAATCATTATTAATTGTAAGTTTCCGATTACCTTGTCCATCTTCAGACTAAGGAATAGAAAACTAACAATAAGTAAACATTTGAACTAGTCTGAATCACAGTCTAGAGGAATTTAAATTTAAAATTAAACTTAGAAACCCAAAACAAACTAATTATACATAGTGAATTTTCTAGAAACTATAGAAAATTAACGATTGCTAATAATTTAATCAAATAAGTCATTGATAAATTTAAACCAAAAGAGATATACAAGAAACATTCCTCTTATCAGCGAGACGAGAGAAGTTGGTTGATGTTGTTCTTAACGACAATGGGTCATGTTTAGTCGGTACCTAATGCGAGGGCGCGTTTTTGAAGAAAAGTGCACGTGTTTTGATGAAAAGTGAATCTACAATTCTGAGGAGAGTAGCATTAGGATTCGAACCTAAAATTTCAGATTTTCGATACTGGCATCAGCCTTGCATTTTATCATATGGTCTCTGATAAGCGAGACATCACATGCACCGTCATGCATATATTCAATAACAGCACTGCTATCATTTCCCTTCCTGTATTCACAGCAAAACTTGTTCAATCCTTCCTCCTATTCCGAAATTCTACTGAGAGTTTTCTGGCCATTCAACGAGAGTCTACTAGATACTACAAAAATCTACCAGATCTTACAAGAGTCTACCAGATTCTATCATAGTATATAAGATTCTACCAGAGTCTGCAAGTCTACCAGATTCTATATGAGTCTACAAGGTTTTAAAAGTGACTACCAGATTCCAGAAGATTCTAACACAGTCTACTCGATTCTACGGGTCTATAAGACTATACCAGAGTCTCTCAGATTATATAAGAGTCAAACAGAGTCTACTAGATTCTACAAGAGTCAAACAGAGTATACTTGATTCTACAAGAGTCCGCCAGATTGTACAAGAGTTTCTACAAGAGTCTACCAGCTTCTACGGGAGTCTACCAGATTCTCCACGAGTCTACAAGATTTAACCAGTCTACCAGATTCTACAACAGTACCATATTTTACTAGATTCTACCACTGTCTATTAGTTTCTACAAGAATCTACCTGATTCTACAAGTGTACCAGAATCTAAAATATCTTAGTAGTCTTACAGACTCTACCAGGTTCTACAAGATTCTACCATACTCTACCAGATTTTCCCATAGTCTACGATATTCTACCATAGTCTATCTGATTATATAAGGTTCTACCAGTTTCTTCAAGAGTTTAGCAGATTCTACAAGAGTCTATTATAGATTATAGAAATACCCAGGTGCAGAAACTAGACTACGGGATTAAAACACAAAATTGCCAAGCTCAGAATGCTAACTTCAGCAAGAAGTTTATTTCAAAATATTTTACCTTTATATTCTGGAGACTAGATTCTATTAATTCCAGCTTAGTGTGATACGACTCAGTAATATTTAGTTTATATCTAAATTTAGAAGTAGAGAAGACCCTTCCAGAACACAATTTATTACTGCACGATTACCATCAGGTTATTATTTATCTTTTTGTTATTACTTTTGCTTGATTCTATGGAATATTTAAACCAAAAATAAATCAAAAGACACAATAAAATGGAATTATTCTAATCAGAAATGTGATATTATTATCAAAAGTAATTTGAATGATATTTTGGGCTTTGGTTAGTATCTAATGCTAAAGGTAAGAAAGAGAATTATAAGCCTTTACAACAAATTTGATCAAATGGCACAGGCTTTCTGAAGTAATACCAGCTCCCATTGTGGAGGAATTTATTAGGTGTATAACAATACAAGAGATGGAAAGAAAAAAGGATAGAAATTATGAAAATCTAGCTGTGTAAATCTCTTAATGACATTCTGATTTGGTATGCGATATATGAATAAGTATGAGATCCATTAACCGATTTAACATTTAAAGTAACATGAAAAGATCAAAATCCTATAGGTGGTTGTCACGTTATTGGGTCACCCGTGAAAAATCCGTTGGCCATTGTTCCACTTGGAACAATGGCCAAAGTGAAAGTGATTTGAAGAAATAGGAAAAAAATAATTCACACTTTCATGAATATGCTAAGCGGCTATAACTCTCTTTAACCTATCTTTGATATTTTGCTGATTTCATAATAAAGCACTGATCCTTAGGACGGGTTCATCCACACAGAGGGCACTTTTTGGAAGAGAGTGGCCTCCAATATTTTATTTTACCCTTTTGTTATTGGTCGCATGCTCCTAATTTAGGGGGAGTCGGGGCTCCCCTCAATGCCGTAGTGTGCTTTCTTCTTCTTGCTTTTGTTTCGTTTTTTGTTTATTGTTGGGTTTTTGCTTTTGTTTGAGTTTGTGTCGGAGTTTTTAATAGCCTTGTAATAAGCTGAATTTTTAATTACGGCAATTTTTCCCTCTTCTAGTGATCGTCAGATGAGCGCTTTTGAATAAAAAAGAACAACTGAAGCCCACCTATCTATTATGAGGTGTGCACTTTTGTAATACTTTGAGTTTTATTCAATGATATTTGCAAGTCCATCCAATTCATCCGATTATATCTATTATGACCATCAGATGGTTTTAAATTAATCTACACCAATTATTCTTCTACTCTGGTTAACCTGGAAATAAATATAACAAATATCAGGCAATTACCCGTAATTTAAAATGAATAATCTGAACCTGGTTTTGATTACTCTTTGAAAATTTACTTCCAATGTACAAGATAAAGCATCGAAATAACTTCACCCCACCCCACTGCACCTTCAACGCAATTTGTTGTAGTTTAGTTGTTCTCGAAATTAGTTTGCTGTTTTCCAAATGGTCTCACTGGATTCTGGAAAGAGGGGTTCGGTGCAGCGTGGTCACTAGGTCGTGTACGTAAGCGGACGATGCAACGCATGATGTCACGTAACGCTTCGTGGCCTGAAATATCTCGTCAGCGTGAGGTCACCCCCACGGCGAGGGTCATTCCTAATATCGCTGAGGCAATCCGATGAGTCGTCAGAGTCTTGTATATGGTGACTTTGCTATTAGGAATTGGAGTTGATTTATATTATATTAATGCCTTACCCTCCCCCCCCCCCTCCTCCCCACATGAGACACACTTTTATTATCTTTAGATGGTTAGTGTGCATACTTTTTCCTCACTTTGATAGTAGGTTAGAAAGCCAATATATATATATATATATATATATATATATATATATATATATATATATATAAGGTTAATCACAATAACACGTGATACAGTAAATACTGAATAATCTATAAGAAATAAGGAAAGATGATACGCAATCGATTTACTCTTTTGACCAAATATTGATCATACATAGATTGAGAAAGAAGTAAGAGAGGAAAATCAAACGCAATAAAATATTTTATCCGTTAAAGAAAGTGAAATAATAGATGCAATTCGAACTTCTGCCATTGAGCTCTCTTTGCTTTTCCGGCCACACCGCTAACCACTCTGACCGTATAAGCAAAGCACTGTAGGTGAGTCTCTATATGTTGAAGATTAAAGCGTCTGTAAGCGCAATAGAGAATAGAGTTAGTGCAAGAAATAAAAGCTTACAAATTAAAATATTAAGATGTGAATAATTATAAGAGCAAAAGAAAACCTCAACTTGTGTGATCGAGATGAAATTGAATGATTCATAAGAAAATATTCACCCAATTACCCATCATCAATTAATTCAGATTATTGAGGGGAGTGTTTTAGAAAGATCCAAGTAAAATTAATTAAAAATCAAACTAAAGATTGTCTAATAAAATTTTACGAGGTATAGGGTGGAGTTGTAAATTGAAAAGTTTAATTATGCCCTGCGATTAATCTGCTGAACCTCAAATATTTAAATTTTATGGTGAAATAAATGATGAAATGTTCATCTGACTATAATTTTTTTCTTACAATGTCAAAACAACACACAATACAAAATGCAACTGCACTCAAGCACCAGAACAATTAAAATTCACACTACCTATTATCCATATGATCATCCCCAGTATTTCCAGCAACAGATACAACATAGTAACAAATACAAAGTAATTTTTCTTTAAAGGTAATTCGGAAAATATGAGAAAGCCTTTAAATTAATTAGAGCATTTAATTCACAAGTAGTCCACCCAAAATAGTTTCATATATATATATATATATATATATATATATATATATATTTATATATAAATTCAACACCTGCAAGAAAGAGAAAAGGGAATAATTTCGGTCTTCCGCGTAGTCGAGTGGTTAAAGGCTCGGTTAAATTGAGATCAAAGCGGTTGCTCGCTGCCTCAGTTGGTTGGTTCGAATTCCACCCCAGCTCTGATTTTTTCAAAGTAGGAAATAACTATTTCCGAAGAAAAAAAATTATTCCGTTTTCTCTTTCTTGCGGTGTGTTGGATTTATTTCAACATTCTCTCGTGCTCATGAGATATATATATATATATATATATATATATGCATAAATTGAACTCAGTAACTTGGTTATTTCAACCACCAGAAATTGCACTAAGAAATGACTATGCACCGAGACCCATTCTCTGCAGAATTTACAACTGTGGATAAAATGAAATCCTATTAAATGGGAGATATGTAAGCCGCCATCTATTTTCTAACGACATCAAAATACGTGCCACGAATCCCAAAGAAATATAGTTAGTGATAACATGGTTATCCCAAGCCAATCTAAGAGTTTACTGAAAAATAACTTTTCAGGGACGTGGTGAACAGTAGTTTGGGAGAAGAAAGGAGAAAGTGAATTGAAGCGAAACTTTTAAATAGGTTCGTACAAGAATACTTATGACAAATTCTGACTGCAGAGGCCGCAAATGAGTGAAAACTGGCTTATATTTAAGCTAAATGGAAGTAGTTAATTATATCTATATGTTTAAAAGAGACGTGCCTCTATGCTTTTGATGTACAGGAACTAACTAATCTACTAAAAGAATAATATACAGATGTGAAAATAAATTCAGGATGATTTGAAGAAACAGAAATCTACATCTGAGGATCAATTTGGGGCCATAGAAAAAATGTTGGTTTGAATACAAACTTGGATGAATGATCCTATGGGAAAAATAAGTTAAGAAGTAAACATTGCAATATATTGGCAGAAGAAAAGACAATAGGCACTAGAGAGCCTAAATTGGATACCATTGGACAAAATGAGAGAGAAAAGTGCCATGTAGAAAATGAGAAGATGAAACTCGCTCAGTGACATGAAGAACCTGGTAAACTCGATTCTAGATTGTGATCAGAGGGATGAGACATGGGGATTTTTTCCCTTTCTCTATCATGACTCATTTGAGAGGACAACAAAGGTTCATCATTTTAATTTAAGGATAAAGCCTTTGCAGGCATCTCCAACAGAAAATTTCTAAGAAAGGGGAGGGGAGCAAAGAAAGTGCTGAAGATAAAAGAAATGAAAATGTTTAGATTAATTATAATTAGTATTGGGCTGTAAGAGGAAAAGCAGTTATACAAAAGTTAGCTAGAGATGACACATTTTTGTGAAATGCCATAATTTTTTAAGATACAAGTAATTGATCGTATTCTATACCCAAATGTAGAAACTACAGAAAATGTGCAAAACTTATGAGTATAAAACTGTTTTTTGGAACTCGACATGTTCGGTTCATTTTTAACACTTCGTTGCTTCCATTTCCAATTTTTATTTAATAAAACGTTCGGAAATCATGTAGAAAATAATGCTGCAACCTAATCTTATTAAGAAGGTCAAGTAATGGAGTGAAGATCCTTTGATATAATCACTAAATTCTACTAAATCACTTTTCTGTTCTTACATTCAAGATGGCGAAACCAATTTGCATGAGAGTAGTATTAATTTTGTAGTTTATATAAAAAATTAGAATCACTTTCCTGCTTTTAATTTCAAGATGGCGGTACCTATTAACATAATGGTACTATTCATTTACTGTTTTATATAAACAATGAAATTATAATGTTACTAGCAGCTGTGTTAGAATTCTAAGCAGATTTAATGGCCTTGTACGGGTAGGTTCTTCATTTTTCTTTAATTATTTGGTAAAATGTTTCATCACTTATTCATAGAAAAAGTGCTCAATTTAGGAGAAAGGTAATACACGTGAAAGTGATATAAGTTAAATACGCCAAAAACCAGGAGGGACAACGGACCTACTGGCATATCCCAAATTCACTTGTATAACCAGGTTTCACTGCATAAAGGGTCGAAACGTAGGCGCTCTCCAATGGAGAAAAATGGCCCGCGAGTCAACATTGTGAATGATGAGGTTCAAATAGAATGAAAATCTTGGATATAGAGAATTGTTATGATTGTCAAATGGAAGTATAGTTAAATATCTAGCTTTTCATTATGAAATAATGTCAAGAGGGTCAAAAACTTAAAGAAGCATCAATGGAAATTTTTCATGGGCACGGAAAGAGCATCGAGCTTCTCCAATAACGTCAATTATAATCGGATAACCTTTTAGGTGTAGGTTAAAAGGATCCACCCACAGTGACTACTGCGGGAACAATGAGAAGGTCTAATATCCTCACATCCGTGCGTGTTATATATATATATATATATATATATATATATATATATATATATATATATATATATATGAATCCATTAAACCACATTGAAAGAAAAAACGGAATAATTTTTCCTTGCAGTAATATTTTTATTACCTTTTTTCGAAAAGTCGGTGCAGGAAAGCGATTCGAACCAGCGGTGCTCGCTGCCTCAGTGTGCCTGGTTCGAATCGCTTCCCTGCACGGATTTTTCAAAAAAAGGTAATAAAAATATTACTGCAAGGAAAAATTATTCCGTTTAATCTTTCAATGTGGTTTAATGGATTAATTTTCATCATTCTCTCGTGCTTCTTTGAGAGATATATACATTTATATATATATATATATATATATATATATATATATATATATATATATATATATACAGGGTGTCCATAAAGTCTGGGTACATAGGGGATAAATACATACCTTCAGAACAAAACAATATTATTTAATTATAATGTTAAGAAATTATATTTTCAATATGATTTCCATTATTTGCAATGCATAATTCGATGCGCCTTGCTAAATTCTTGTGAACTCGATTGGATAGGTGTACATTGCCGTCGATTTCAGCACACTGACTGATAATGCCTTCTCTCAAGTGGTTTAGATTTGCAATCTTCATTCAGTAAACTTTCTGTTTTAACATACCCCAGAAAAAGAAATCAAGGGAGAAAGGTCTGTTGAACGAGAGAACCATTCCACATGACCTCTTCTTCCAATCCAGTGAGGAAAAGTGCCATTCAGCCAATCTCTAACATTTGTAGCAAAATGGGTAGGGGCTCCATCCTGCTGAAACCAGTCCGGAAGTCCCTTGCCTAGGCGTTCAATTTGAGGCAGTAATTTGTCTCTCAACATGTTCAGATAAGTCTCCCCGGTTACATGTTAATCTAAGAAGAAAGGTCCTAGCACATGAGCTTTCCACAAACCACACCACACCATCACCTTTTGGCAGCCTTGCTGTTTGGATGGATCCATCCAATGTGGATTTTCTTGAGACCAGTATCGAAGATTCTGTCTGTTGCCTTTACCATTAACATAAAACAAAGCCTCATCACTGAACAACAAAAGGTCTTTAGTAAAATTGATATTTCCATCCAATTTATCTTAAAATCATTCGCACATCTGCATTCGTCTATCAGGGTCGTCTTCATTTAAGTGATGCAATATCTGTAATTTGTACGGATAGAAATTCTGCTCTACCAAGATTTTGTGGATAGTTGACCTTGGAACACCCAACTCCATGGATGTCCGACGAAGTGATTTCTTTGGGATAGCAGCAATCTTAGCCATGACAACCTCTTTCGTTTCGTCTGCAGTCTTTGGTCGCCCGGAACGGGGTTTTTCCAAGACACTGCCTGTTTCTTTAAACTTCGTGACCAATTTCCCGACGGCAGTAAAATAAATAGGTTGCCGACCAGGGTGTCGCAGGTTAAATTTATCGGCGATTTTGCGATAAGACCATCCTTCTCGTCCACTTAAGACTACCAACTCGATTCTTTCTTCCTTAGACAGAGCCATCATTCGATCTGGGTGGGAAAAATAACATAAATAAATAAAATATTAGAATTCCTATGTACCCAGACTTTGTGGACACCCTGTATATATATATATATATATATATATATATATATATATATATATATATATATATATATATTGTCGTAGTATCGGAAGCACTCCACACCTGACACCAAATATTTATGTTGTGGTATAGGAAGGACCGCGTGATGGAAGGTGTTCGTACGTACTATACCAAAAAACTCCGTGATTAGCGTTATATCTCACTAAGAGTGTATAATTTATTATTATTATCTTGATTATTAGTGAAAAAATGTTCCTTTCTCCGCTTTGGATTACGCTGAGGAATAATTCGCACTGGTTAGCTATGAGCAAGGCGGGAATCCTTTGACTCAGGGGACAGCTGGAGGGAATTCACTCGGGGGTCTTCCTCAAAGGCGAGGATTATCTTGGTGCTTTGGGCTACACCAGGATAAAAAGGGTTTCTCTAACGAGAGTAAGTTGAACTTGATTCTTAAATCAAGTTAACTTGAAGTTCGGTGTGACCACCGGGAAATAGCTCGAAGATGAGCTTCTTCTTCTTAGTTCCAGTATTCCTCAAGGGCGAGGACTAACTCGGTGCTTTGGGCTACACCAAGATAAGAGGGGTTTATCTGACGAGAGTAAGTTGCCCTTGATTCTTAAATCAAGTTAACTTAAAGTTCGGTGTGACCACCGGGAACTAGCTCAAAAATGAACTTCTTCTTAGTTATAGTCTTCCTCAAGGACGAGTCCTATCTCGGTGTTTTGTGATACACCAGGATAGAGGGGGAGGGGGGTCTCTGACGAGAGTAAGTTAAACCTGATAAAGCTAACTTAAAGTTCGGTTTGATCACCAGGAACTAGCTCGAGGATTAGCTGCTTCTTAGTCCCTTCTCTTAGTAGCCCTGCCTCTTGCCGGGGATTTCGTAGACTGCTGACTCACGAATTCTACCTCGTTTTTCCTAAGTTTTTTGGAATATAATTTACGTTGTTACCCCCACTGAGGTAAGAGTAGGATGGGGGGGAGGATTTGTGGACAGGCCACATGAAGGTTCCTCCTCCAACGGTTTTACTCAGAGGGTCTTACCTCTTGGCCTGATGGACCTTCAGGCTTGAGGAAGACGCGTCTCTAATTTCGCACTTGAGGTTAAATTGAATAGCCGCTCTTAGGGAAAGTCATGCAGTTTTAAGCCGATGTTAGGGTCTCCCCTACGACTTGAGCTGATTATTTCCTTCTGTGAACTCGGAAGGTCGTTCAGCTTCTAACCGGAAGAAGGGGCGAGAGCGACGTGGTTTAGCGTTTGAACCATGGCGTCTACACTGCCAAGATGTTTGTAGTCAACGTCCTGTGGCTTAACTGAGAGAGGAGGGAGAGTTTCGATTCCCCTACATATATATATATATATATATATATATATATATATATAATCAAGTATTTAAAAAATGTGTGGTCCATCAATTATACGGTTGAACGAAGCCAAAAGAACCAAGTTCCTTTTCTCGACACTTTAACTACTAAACATAATGACGAGATTACGACGAAAGTCTACGTTAAAACCAACTATACTGGGCCTCTGCATGAATGCAGAAAGGGAATGCCCAGAACGATACAAGAAAAGTGTATTAGCCCTCATATCAACCGTGCCTTCACCCACTGCTAAACTTTGAAAGATACCCACAATGAGATTTAGAGAGCAACACGAGTACTTCTCAACAATGGATTCAGCAATTACGATGTACAGGTAACCATCAAGAAAATAATGGATCAAGTTTATTTGCCAGATCAACATAGCAACGAAAACAATAACCTATAAAATAAAACTCTTCTACAATAACACAAATGATGAACACGGCGTAGCGAACAGACGAAGGAGTAGTTAAGGTAATTATTAACAGGTCAATAAAGCCTACAAATACAGAACAAAAATATCGTTAGCAATTTATTATCGAACTAAATGTACCACGAAACCTGATTATGTAAAACAACCAGAAGCTCATAACTGAGCCTAAACAAGGGACCCATCAGATGTACAGTATGAGTATAAATGCAACCTGGGAGACTAGAACTCCTCTCTTATTCATATATTGGAATGACGGAACTAAAATATCAAGAAGAATAACATAACACCTAAGCGACAGAGCTAAAAAAAACACAAGTCAAAACCATGGAACTATTTTCATCAGAAAAACTTTAGAAAAAATATCGACTTTGTACCATATTGCCGACAACTACTTTTCGTAGAAACCATCCATATACAAGAAAAACAACCTAAGCTAAACATTAATTCAATTCGAATGTAATACTGCCAAGTGGTAGAATAAAAACCTGTAACAAGAGTGATACTTAATCTCCCCCTATGAAGGTCAACTACCTCTTTTGACCTTGACCGCGAATTTTACCTTTAATCCTAAGCTTTCCTCTTTTGACCTTGTCTTAAGTTGCTCACAAGTTTATTAGTACGTTCGCACTTGCTGATCTCTTTGTAGGCTTGTATATAAGTGTGTCCATTCATTGATATAAAAATCAATGTTATGTTCTTATATTTGTATTTTACTCTGACACTAAAAATGATACAAACTTATCAAAACGTGTCGGATAAATAGTGTTTTGCTAAGGGGCTCTTCTCCTATACCCCCCTTTAAAATCAAAGTTTTAATGAATTTCGGAGAGATTATCCAGAGTCTCAATTCAGACGTAAAGACGAATGTACGACAAATTGAGAGATGCGAAAAGAAAATCACAAATGCGAAATTAGCCGTCGCTTTTAACATAACTTGCTACGACTAAAGTTTATTCCAGACTTTAACTATATACATCTAATATATATATATATATATATATATATATATATATATATATATATATATATATATATATATATATATATACACACACCCAGTGAGAGGGAGAGAGAGTAAGGTAGAAATAGAGAAAAGGTGGAATGAAGGTAAAAGAACTCTGGTGAAAGGGTGCCGAAAGAGTTCGTTCACTTAGGTGTTTATCTTGTAGCTTTTTACTTTTATTTTCCTGATCTTCTGAATATGTTGTTGTTGTGTACTTTAGGTGTTCTTTGTATCGACTCGCGTTAATTTTACTTGTATTCTCTTTTGTTAATTATTTGTGTGGTGCCCGTTGTGTAGTTCTTGTTCTCGTTTGGTTTTAAGTGTATATTGGAACTTCTTGTCTTTTGCTACCTGTATATTATATCCTTCTTTTGTTTTTAACCTGTAGGTGAATGTCTAGGTCTTTGTAGATCTTTGCGTTTCATGCATCTTGAAACTTTTTCCCAGATCTTTCTAGCTCGTTCCTGCAATTAGATGTTGATTGGGTTTTTTGAGCTCTTGCTTCTTATTAAAGGTCAATATACCGCTTATTTGCCTTCTTTTAACTTTGCTGATTAAAAGAAATGCCTTATTCTACAATCTTTAAGGTGATATCATGAGTACTCTGTGACTTGTGTTGATAGGTATTGGTGGGTAAAATAGTTTCAACCTTATGAGCGCGATGTAAATTTTTAGCTTGTTAGCCATATTGAGATTTTTAAAACCGAAGAGCTTACTCAGGTCTACTCTTATCAGAACTACAGTTTAGAGAATATGGCTGCCTTACCCTATTCCATCTACATATGTTCATTCATAATACCGACCCCTCTCTTCCTTAGGGAATGCGTACACCATCTCCATCGATGTTGTCCAGCTTTCTTCGCAAGAGTGGTATAACGATGAACTTTTGGGTGTTCCTTGAGATCTTCCATCTTCTTTCATATATGTTGATATGCTCGATTTTTTCTGGCAATTGTTTCTGCCAGGAAATAAGGATTCCTGAAGGGGGCAGTGACTATCTGTAAGATGTTGTCGGTGAACTGAATGTACATTGTGTCGTTCCTGATGGATTGAGGAAGTTCGATGGTGTAAATGCTGTATAGGAGTTGCTTCGGCGCACTCCCTGACCTGAGCCACCAGTCAGCTCGGAGTCTGGTTTGGTATAGTCTTTCATTTGCATGTAAGCTTTCCTGTCTGTTGTTTACTCACATGATATTTTTATAATCTTGGGTTTAGTCTTAGTATTTTTTATTTTAATTACGTTCTTCATACTTTGTCCATTGTGTCGTTCCTGATGGAGTGAGGAAGTTCGATGGTGTAAATGCTGTATAGAAATTGCTCCGGCGCACTCCCTGTCCTAAGCCACCAGTCAGCTCGAAGTCTGGTTCGGTATAGTCTTTCATTTGCATGTAAGCTTTTCCGTCTGTTGTATAGTCACATGATATTTTTATAATCTTGGGGTTACTCTTAGTATATTTTTTTTAATTTCGTTCTACATACTTTGTCCAATACCTTTCTGACGTTTTGAAGCAACCGGTCAGCATACCTATTTTGGTTCTCAATCTTCGCACGCATCATTGTTATAGCTCCTAGCCCCGTATCAGTGCCCTTTTCTCTTCTTAATCCATGCTGTAGGTGGTTGGGGAGGTTGTTATCTTCAATAAATGCATGGACCCTGTGGGCAAGCATCTTTTCAAAGAGCTCGCCTCCTATTCCGAGGAGGAAGATGGGTCGGTAGTGGCTCTTGTGAGTTGTCATACGGAAAAAATGTGTTGCATTCGTGTTTATTGGTAATTGTATTCTTAGCACGTTACTGAAGGGAGTTCTCTGGTAAGCACATCTCAAGCATCCCATTTATGGTCAGCATTTGATTCAATTCCTTTGAGAACCAACCGAGATTAATAAGATTCGCAATGTGTACATAAAGGATGCAGCTCATGATCTTGGTGGATTATTCCTTTTCTATCTCTGGTACGCCTTCTGTGTTCCAGATTAGGTGCTTGCAGTTATCGCCACTTTTGCATAAGTCCTGGTGGTCTTCTCCACTTCCTTTGATTTCTTTTGCTGTTGCTTCCTCTTGGTGACTCTCATTTTTAACTGGTCAGGACGTAGCCATAGCCTTGTGATCACCGCTGCAATTTACGAATTTCCGTCTGCTGCTCTTACAGTCGCGGCCTAACATGGCCAGTTTGGCCGTACATGCAACATAGGTCTTGGGTGAGCGGGAAAGTCCTGTTTGTATACAGTTCGTATTTCTAGCATCTAAAACAGGTATGTATGTCCATAAACTCTTCCCTTTCGATTTGGTCTCCAAAATCCCTGAAATTGAAGAGAAGGAGTGCATTCTCTTTTGCCTTCTGGGCCATGCTTGACATTGAAGTCATAGGTATACTCTTTAAATTTTATAACTGCCGAAACTTTTGCCCACTGGTGATTCTTGTCACTCTCTGTTGTGATCTAGTTGCTGGTGTCATATTACACCCAGGAGTCAAGCTGCCTGCTGATAATGTTCATATGTGCCTTGATCTAAGGTGAGATTTTTTTAGCTAAGTTAATACGCTCTAATGCTTGAATATCCTTAGACGAGGCTCAGAGTTCAGCGTCCGCCTCCCTCTGGCACAGTGCTGTAAAACCTAAAGGTGTGTCTATTAACCTAACCCAGGCGAGTTCCCCGTACACTTTAGTAAAGACAATCCTGCGGTCAGATTTTGACCTTTAGGGGATGGTCCGCAGACTTATACGCAACGTGTACTCTGTCATGTTGCTATGTCTTTCATGTGTTCGAAGTTCCTAGTATGTATATGTTGAGGAAAAATTATAGGGTGCTGATCCTAGAAGAAAATTTTCCATTGTCACTCGACCTTTATCTCTGTGTGAATTCTTGTGGTATTTCTTCTTCTTCTTTATTGACGTAATCCCATTGGCACTGGCAACTAGTGTTAATTCACTCGCCACAATTAATCGTTGTGTAACAAAATTTCGCTTTTGTCTTGTCCTTGGGTTAAAAGTGTTGTTTCCTAAGTGTTTTTAGCTCTATTAAATAAAAAAGTCAATTTTAATCCAAAAATTTGCGTCTGTGGCTAGGCCATTGAATTTTTAAATTAGCTCCTTCATGGTAAGTAACATATTTTAGATGCAAATAGTAAAACTATATAAAAAGTTTCAAGCGTTGTTTTTTCATTTATGTTAAAAACATAGGATACTGTATTTAGAAGCTTATAGAAATAGTAATGCAGTAGTAATAGCTATTATTTCCCCTCATATTTTGTTTCTCTTGCGACATGGACCACAATGGCAGTTCTCTTACATTCTATATAAATTCAGCCCTAATTTGTTGAAAAATAAACTGTAGAGCTTACTAGAACTTTAAAGAAGTTTTTTATATGTTTGAAGAATATCTAGAACATTCTGGAAAAGTAGATGACTATAAATACAAAGAATATTCATTTACCAGATTAGTTTAACTCTACCCATCACAGCGCTGACATTATCACTCGTCATTGATAGAATCATTCGTCAGACATGGCATCAAGAGGTTGTAAGCATCCAACAGATGCATTTTGCTGTCTGCGGCGAATTTATTAAGACAAGGCGAAAAATGTGTAAGGTCTACAAGGCATATTTCGGCATGCCAGTCGGTAATCAACATAAACCTTGGGGATCTTATTTCACTCAAGGGCTGTGCAAAAGAACTCTGGAAGGTAATATATATATATATATATATATATATATATATATATATATATATATATATATATATATATGATGTGTTTTGTTTATATGGATACAAGATTTTTATTTTTTTTAACATTTCTAATAAAAAAGTGAAGAATATTTTTCTATTTATACTTATGTTTTCATTTTTTTCTATTTTACACGATAGTACAGAGGAAAAGAGAGAGCTATGAATTTCGCAATCACACAAATTTGGAGGGATCCATCTGACCACTCAAGCAATTGTTTTTCTCCATGTTGAACCATTCCAAACGTCGAGCAGGCAAAAATGCCCCTGTTACATGTATCCAAACCTTCAGTCATCTACTCCGCCAGTGCTACACAGTTATAAACTCTCCGTACCCACTCCTCCAAAAAGAGATCAGCAGGTTTTAGAGAGGAAAAGCAGTTCAGGGGAGAATAAAGTCATTGATCCAGATTACAGAGGTGCCACTGAGGAGACAAACCCATACATCTCCACCCAAAAGGATCTCAACGACCTTGTCAGAGATGTTAGTCTCACAAAGTTCAATGCCGAGCTTTTAACTTCGAGACTCATGCATTGGGACTTGTTAGATGACAGTGTAAAAATATCAGGTTAAATAAAGCGTCACCATTGTTTTTCAATCTTTTTACATGTCAAAATGAGCTTTTCTTTTGTCCAAATGTGACCGGTCTGTTTCAGTTAATCGGTTTCTCTTGTAACCTCAACGAGTGGCGCCTCTTCATTGACAACTTGTCCAGGAGCCTCAAAGTCTAAGCAGAGCTGCTTCATAACGGGAACATGTATCCATCTCTTTTCCTTACTCACTCGGGCCAGCTCAAGGAAGAATACAGCAGTGTCAAGATCTTGATAGATGCACTGAAATATAAAGAGTACGGTTGGGAGGTTATCGGAGACTTCAAAATGGTGGCATTCTTGATGGGTCTCCGAGGCGGCTTTACCAAGTTTCCTTGTTATATCTGCCTTTGGGACAGCAAGGACACCGTTGTACAGTACCATCAGCGGGATTGGCCAAAATGGCCTGAGTTTAGTGTAGGGAGAAACAAAGTCAAATAGGAGGTGCCTTTGTGAACCCCCGAAAAGTGCGGTTTCCTCCTCTGCACTAAAAATTGAGCCTTATCAAACAACTCGTCAGAGCTCAAGTAAAGGAGTCTGTAGCTTTCAAGTATCTCCATGATTTCTTTCCTTAGCTTTCTGCTGCAAGGCAAAGGTGGAATCCGTGGTCTTCGTTGGTCTACAAATAAAAAAGATCATGGAATGCAAGGAGTTTCTCGAAACGCTCACTAGGACGGAAGGAACATCGTGGGACAGATTTATCGCATTGGTTTTTGAATTCTTAGGTAATCACAAAGCAGAAAAACTATGTAGAGCTTGTTGAGAACTTGGTGAGAAACTACTGCAAGATTGGTTGCAGGATGTCCCTGAAAGTTCATATTGTTGACGCTCATCTTGATAAATTTAAGAACATGGGAGTGTACCCCAAGGAGAATGGCGAGAGCTTTTATCATGATCTAATGGACTTTGAACGCAGCTATCAAGGATCGTATAATTAAAATCTGATGGGAGACTATATTTGAAGTATGATTCGTGGAAGTAATTTACAGTATGAGCGTAAATCACGGAAAACTACTTATTTCTAATATTTTAATTGTCTCACTTATGTAATTCTAGAATAAATAAATGCTATTTTTGTATCATGTTATTTTGTTTCTACTTTATGCAATTGAAAGTTTAATTTCGCCACTTCCTTGCAGAGGGAATAAGTAAATTTCATATAAATATCATTATCCGGCACAAAAAAGCAAAGTTTGAAATAAATAAGTGTTTTTTCATGTATTCTAGACACAAGCAAATACAGGAGACGGCAGAAATGTTGCTCTGATTTCAAAGGTTAATAAAAACAAACACGTGAAGTTACAAGAAACTTCTTTTCTTAGGAAGTACATTTAAAGCAATTGTGATTTAAGTGGTTTGGAAAATTATATCACCTAAGTGGCATGGTGATCGAAATATGAAAACTATTCTATTTAGCTCAGTACAAATTATTCTTTTCGATACTAATTTCCCAGCTGTACGCATATCATCTTGCATTACATATCTCGGCATTAGATGACCACTTGTTGTAGTGGTCCTAGAGGTCTTCTAGGTTTTTTGCAATACAATATACAGTCCTGCTGCAAAATGGTAAGGTTGTAGAAAGTCTTATATAGCTTCGACTCTGTAATGATTAATTATCTTGCTTTTTAAATCACTTGAGAGCTGTATACTTCTAAGCGTGATGGCACAATGTTGCGGTATGACGATCAGATACTTAAATAAATTTTGCAAAATACATTTCTAAATAAACTATTGTTAGAACCTATCGAACCATTCTGTAAATAAGTTAATTTAAAAGTAGTTATATGAACAAATACTTATTTTTAACCTTATTTTGGTCTTTTCGTTAATAAAATATAGTGGTTAATATTACAACTGTTCCTTTTCTTTCGTAAAAAAAATCAAATACGTCACATGTAGAAACACTATTAAATTTAAAAGGTTGGAAACTCGCAAAAGTATCGCGTGAGCAAGCAATAAATGAAACAAAGTATGTATATAGGAAAGATGAAACATAAATTCTGCCTATTTCGAATTATATTCAAATTTATTATCAAGGAATGACGAGAACAACCAAAAACTCGAATTATACGCGGTATTTACATAAAACATAGGAAGATAAATACAAAAAATAAACCTACTAAAACCAGGTAGATCCTACAACAAAGGACTGCTAGAAGGCTTAAAATGACCACAAAAACGTTTTCTGTTGTTTGCTGTAATGAACTTGGAAATTTGTTCTTCAATTTTCAATTTCTTTGGGGCTCTGTGTCATATATATATATATATATATATATATATATATATATATATATATATATATATATATAAAGCCCAAGGAAATGAAAACTGATAACACAACCTGAAAAAACGCCAAGGAAATGATTACGTGTACCATTGAAGCTTAAGAAAGAAAATGGAAGATATGGAAACGGAGTTATGGGGCAAACTATTTTAACGGTTATATGAAAATGAATCAATTATATATCACGGTGTCATGTCATTTTCGATTATTATAAATAAAAAAGCCCGTGCCCCCGCTTACTAGAAAAAAAAACACTTGTCTTGTCTCTCACTGGATAAAAACCTACACTTTGTTATTCAAAAGGCTTCTTAAATCAACCTTTTGGAGGGTTGAGGATGGTAGCTCTGGCGATGGGCATCGTAGTCATTTTAGCGAAGAACGCTTTATGACACAGGTTCAAATCCAACCCATTTATTTATTTTCATATAACGGTTAAAATAGTTTGCCCTATAACTCTGTTTCCATATCTTCCATTTTCATCCTTAAGCTTGAATGGTACACGTAATCATTTCCTTAGCGTTTTTCCGGGTTGTGTTAACAGTTTTCATTTCCTTGGGCCTTAAAAATACATTTATTATATATCACAGTGTCATGTGATTTTCGATTATTATATATATATATATATATATATATATATATATATATATATATATATATATATGTCTGTGTGTGTGTTTGTGTGTCTAATACTACACTACGTTTTAATAAACGAATCAAACAGGTAATTTTATCAGTGTGATCGTAATTGGATTAAACTACCTTTCGCTCGCTCAGCAGTTAACATCCTTCGTGGTCCAATGGCAACCTTTATACATGACTGCCGAAATTATTAGCAATGGTACCAGAAGCAACACCCTAAGGTACATAACCCATAAAAAAGTAGCTAATTTAGTAATTATATTATATTTTTAACTCAATATGTTTTAATAACATAAAATTTCTCCTTATGGCTGAAGAAAATTATTACTCATTTATTACCCCTGTCCTGATTATACCAAGACTTTTCTTTCTGTTTATGATAGGGATCACGTAATAGTACCCATTTGGTACACAGTGTACCCAGCGTGACTAACTGGAAAGTTATAAAGATGATGGGAGGAGGGAAAACAGAAAAAGTACTAATTTTTTTCATCGTAATACTAAGCAATACAAAATGTACTTATTTTAGTACAATTTTCATTTTACCCTCCATCCCTTCCTTGGCTTCAATCGTTTTTACGAACTACATTATAATATATCTTTCTTGTTAAGAAACTGTGTTCCCTTCCACTTATATTTACAAGCAATTTATAACTAATCGATCATAGACACACTGTGCCTTTCCATTATTTTCACTTTCGGAACATCCACTACTTTTCGTACGACCCTCTTTTCAAAGCTTTTTATCCCTACTACTGCTAATAATAAAGCCCAAAACTAAGCATAGAAAGGTATTAAAATAGACAAACAATAGTAAACATCACAATAAATGTTTTTTTTATATTATCCCCATATCGCATTCTTTTGTGGTGCCGTTATATTTTTTTTCCCAACAGCCCGACCGGTTGAGAAAAATGACTGCCTTTCTTTGCTCGCGATGAGTTTGGTGTCATGGTTGAAAAGTCAGATCGAGAAAGCTTCGCAACTTCTGTGGCAACATTGAAGAGATTTGAACAGTGCTATACTTCAGAAAGCTTATGGCTTAACTTAATGGAAACCTCGCTTCCGACTTTAGCGAAGTAAAGCCATATATATAGGTTCGGATTTTAGTCGCAACAGTTGCCGTATGCCGTAGCGATCAGTAATTATGATTTCCGCGAATAGTTCTTTATTTTATTTAGTTTTTATAAGAGCTAGTTAGATATATGAATATTCCCCCGGGTTGTAAAGTTATAAATAACATATTTGATGGAATAGTTTAATATCTTTGAAACAATTTACTTTATTTCTTGATTTTATTCATTTTTTGTATCCTTAATTGCTGCTAAATGCGTTGTATAAATAATGCGTTTATTTTTTCCGGTTTTAGGTCACATCGTGAGTCAAAAGACCTCATTGATTCAGTAAATATTTCAATGTTAAAGACATTGAGCAGATGGCCATGACTTTATACTTACTGTGGCCTCTTAAAATTCTATTCAATTATTCCATAGTTTTGTTCCTTCGGGAGAAGTTCATTATTTTTTTCTCTTTATTGTAAAAAGTTGTCACGAGTAATTTTGCTTTGTTCAATTTAAATTATTTGCCGCGCCCGTAATTAATTTTGTGTTAAACATTAAGCTTTTCGTGCTATTTTCACTTTAATTTTATACAAAGGTAGTTACGACTTAGTTGAGTAATTTGACATCGACAATAGCTGAATTTAAATTTCGGTTTTCTATACCTACATAACATATTTAATATTTCCACTAAAGCAGTTTCTTACGCTTATTCCAAATATGTTTTTCTTCTTGTGGGAAAATATTATTTATATACATGTTAAGTAAGGCTATGTTAGATTTGGTGTATATTCTCTGATCCTTTGTAAATTTCACCGGTAATTCAATTTCTTACGGTAATTCGAAATCTGTAATTATTTTTGGAGGAAGTATTAGTTTTAAAGTTAGGTTGCATGAGGTAAAATTATGCTTTAGTACGTTCTCCTAAGGAAATGTAAATTTAATCATTAATGCAGTTTCTTATGCCGATTAAAAAATCTTTGAGTTTTTTTTAAGAATTTTTTAGATTTAAAGTTAGGTAAGGTTAGGATTAATGTACCTTCTGAGATATCTTTGTAAATTTCACTACTAATGCTGATTTCAAATTTTAAAAATAGTATTAACTTTAAACTTAAGCTAGGTTAGGTTAGGGCATTAACATTTCTTTCAACATATATTTTAAAGATTGCAACTTTATCTATTAGAATAATACTTAAACTTTGAAATGCCGTGCAAAAACTTCGTAAATTGGTCTGTATTTTCTAGTCCATAAACATTCACTTAATGGAGAGGTGGAGGCCGCAAATTCAAAGATTACATCTTTCTCGAAACAGTTTGAAATCAACTTGAAACTTTATTTTCACGAGATTTGGCTTTTTTTCAATTTGATGCACGTTATTTGATCTTATTAAAAACTATAATTTCTCATAAATAATCAATAAATATTTATAATCAGCTTAATAAACTGCATTAGTAGTGAAATGTCCAAAAAGATCGAAGAAGTTACATTAAAGTTAACTTGACTTTACCTAACTTAAATTAACTTTAAAACTAATAATTTCTCCTTTCCCCCAAATGAATTAGATGTTTGGATTTAGTGTCAAACCCATATTAGTGTTGAAATTAAAAAAAAGGATGAGAGAAAGTAGACATTCCTCTTATTTTGAAAGCTATTTTGTTGTATGCCGCGAATTGCAGGGACTGGATCTTCGCCAAGCAAAGAGTGTCGGGGACATCTTGTCACCACTTTTTTTATTAGCGCCATCTAGTGAATGCCTACAAGGAAAAACGTCGCTGTAATTAGATAAAAAAAACACAAACAAAGAAAGAAAACCAAAGTAAAAACAACAAACAAAGCCAAAAGCAAAACAAAAGTGTAACAACGCTATTGTGTAGGAGAGAGGCCCCAAAGAAAGGAAAATGAAATGGAGGTGTCCGGTCCAATCTAAAATTAAGATAGTCCACAGTTATGTGTGCACGAATACATCCCAAGTACAAAGGACAAGCGGTCATGACCTCGCTCCTTCCGGTATCGGAACGTGGAACGTGCACGACGAACAGTCTGGGGGACAACGCAGGCGTCGGAGCAAAGTGCAGGGGAGCGGTCCATCAAATGTCAGTGCATCCCACGAGTTTATCAATTCGGAGACGACAGGTAGTGACATAAAGCCATCGAGAATTTAGGGGGTAGGTCCATGGGAACAGCCATGGCGCAATGGCTCTCAAATTTAAATTTTCCTTGACCGTCTGTGTTGTCACTATATTTTACCATGTCAACAATAATGAACTAAAATTTCTCATGTCAAGAAGAGCGAAGACAAAGATAGTGGTTTCGCTATTTTTTAAATAGACCAAGGAGTCTAGTTTAGAATTCCATCTCTTCCTGTCCAGATACGGCTTTTGAAGCATTTAATATAGGCATACATCTGTTTACTAGAAAGGCTCGTCAAGTAACAGGATACCCAGCGTTCCATGTGTTCTTAGCCTACTCAAAATTCAACAATCTTTAAATAAGTAAACCCAGTCTGCCAATTTTACTGGATAAAATAATCTCTTAAACTAGATTGATCGAACAAAATTTAATACTTTAAATTGATTCCACTTTTGATAATCAAGTAAACCTTTATATTTAATATTTATTCCAATCTTATCCTGCACACTAAATGGTCCTTTTAAGTCTCATCCACTAACTTTCCTCGCTCGAAAATTTCCCCTTCAAATTGTTTTACTACTTCTTTTAACTAAAGTTCGATTGTGAGTTCCAGATCCCTCATAACTAAGGCTCTCCTATCAGCATTCATTGAGGAAAGAGGAGAGAGACTGATAGTAAAAAGCGAAAGTAAAACAAATCAATTGCCGCCATATCCAAACCGAATCCTATATTTTTCAAATGAGGATTCCAGATTGAAAGATAAATTATATAAGTTACCTTATAGTCATATTTTCCATGCGTAAGCATTAATATTTAGGGATTTTTGTCTGTGAAAATATTAGAGGAAGGTCGCTTGGTATTTTCCCCTATTTTTCTAACGACTTACAAACTTTGGAGGGGCGCCGATACGGGATTGATCCAATAGTAAGCTTAATTCCCCATAGAGAAATAAAAGGCCTTCGGACTAACGCCGCTCGGTGATAAAACCCATACCTAATTATAATTTATATCCTTTAATATTCATTTTAATGGCGGAAATTTCGGATATTTAGCCACAGACAACTTGCTTTTCTTGTGGAATGGGGCAACGTTCCTGCTAATTGCGCGTCTCTTTGTTTCTTGCTTCTCAAGTAAGGCAGGAGAACGCTTCCTCAAATCCGCAGTTCATTACTCACCTAATAATCTTTGATTAGGTATCTTTGCAAAGTGTATAAAATCTGGTGAGAGTCTTGCACTTTGTTTCTCTCGAGACGAAATGAACCCCAGCAGCTTGATAAATGAAGTGTTTTAGAGACTTCTCTTTGAATATCAGAAAGATCTCTAAGGGTAAAAGCTTGAAATCCTCATTGAACCCTGTTCTTTCTTTGTTTAAAGCCAGTGTCGACAATTTTCTTCCCGGTGTGCTAATCAAGATTCACGATATCATTTTTCATTTTGGGGATGGAGTCTTTTCATTTTTTCTCTCTGTTTTATCAGAAAATGTTTCCCACAAAAGATTTCTCGACAGTCCTCTTCCAAGTTTAGACCATAGATAAATAATATTGTTATAAACGGTTTCTGGGAAATTAAGAGACGCTATAATGTTATTCTATATCCATGTTAGTTCTAACGTACACGATGAAACTTGGACACAACATGCAAAAGAGGCAGTAATTGAGAACTTCAAAGGGAAATCAAGAAATACTTGGCTAAGAATCCAAACTATGGGTGGTGGATATAATAAAATAAATAAAAGTATCGAATTATAAATGAACAGAAATCATTGCACAAGTATAGTAAGCAATATACAAATAAAACCTTCTATTAAATTCTTTGTACGCCGCCCTCTTAGAAGGCGGAAAGAGGAAATTCGCTGGTGTAACGTGGGAAACTCCAGCGCTGCCTTATATGCTAACTTGAACCTCTCTTTGGTAAGGAAGAAATGTATTAATTATTTTTTTATTTATGTGAATGATTACAACATTGGCACCTAATGAGAAGTAAAACAAATGGCACCTAATGAAGAGTACAAAAAATGGCTCATTGTTAATATCAAGAGGCTCGGATTCGCCTTTTAAAGTTCACTAGATCCAAACATATGTAGCTGCAAAAATAAAGCACTCTGAGAGATGGAGGTTTAGAGGTGATTTAGAAAATTAAATAATTTATTGTATCATATATTTAAACAAACAACTAAAATCAATGTCGCAATAATTTACTAAATAATTTAGTTAAGTTTAAATTGCCCCACATATGACATGAAAAGTTCTTTGCTTATTTTGGCTACAGCTTAGCCGAGTGGAAACAGCTTTCTATTTTAGCTAAGTTAAACGATACAAGGTTTAGTTAATTTCTAAATGGAATCCCAATTCGAGTCGGCTTCATGGCGAATGTTACATGATGCAAATACCCGTGGTTCGGAGCCTACTTTAATCATTAGTTCCAAATCATACTGAAAAATGAAAGACATTTTAATGAATGCAAATCGATGGTGCAAACCGCTACCGATTTCTTATTACTTTCTCTCATGAAAATACGGAATCAAAAATCGTTTTAACTCCAGTCATAATTAGTCTAATTATATCCTTGCATATTTACTCAATTTATGGCGTTGCAGATTTAGTCAATTTACTTCCTTGCGTAGTTATTCGAAATAGATGGTTGCGTATATAGTCAGTATACGTCAGTATCTCGTTGCATAGTTAGTTAATTAACCTCGATTAAGTGTTAATCAATTTACCTAGTTGCAATTGGTCAAATTACGTTGCTACATAGTTAGTTAAATAAGTCCTGCGAAATTTAGTCCATTAATCTCCTTGCAAAGTTAGTCAAAATATGTCCTTGCATAATTAAGCAATTTACGTCCTTAGTTAGTCAATATACGCTTGTGCATCATTAGTCAAATTCCGTTTTTTATAGTGATTTAAATTACTTTCAAGCATAGTTAGTCAAATTATATGCTTGCATAGTTAGTCAATTTCCGTCTTTGCATATTCAATTTACGTCGTTGCATAGTCAATTTACGTGATTGCATATTCGGTCAATTTTAAGTCCTTGCTTATTTACTCGAATTGCGTGCTTGCGTAGTTAATCAATTTACGTCCTTGCATAGTTAGACAATATACGTGCTCGCAATTTTAGTCGAATTACTTCATTAGATAGTAAATTTGATGCGTTGCATAATTAGTCCATTTATCTTGTTGCATCATTAGTCAATATACCTCTTTGCATAGTTAGTCAATTTAAATCCTTGCAGAATTAATCAAGTTATGTCTTCAAGTGTTGGTCAAAATACCTCCTCCCTTGTCGATTGCCAAATTACATCTTTCAATATTTAGTCAATTTACTTCTTGTATAGTTAGTAAAATTACATCTTTGCATATTTAGGCAATTTACGTCTTCACATAGTTAATTAATTTACGTCTTTATAAAGTTAGTCTACGTCCTTTCATATTTAGTCAAATTAATTTTTAACATAGTCGAAATATTTGCTTGCATCTTTATTCAATACACTTGCTTCTAAGTCAATTTACCTCTCTGAATAGTTAGTCAATTTACCAAATGGCACAATTATTAAATTTATCTTGTTGCAGAGTTAGTCAATTTAATCACTTAGTCAGTTTGCGTCCTTGTATAATTAGTCAATTTGCACCCTTTCAAAATTAGTCAGCTTACGTTCTGGCATATTTATTCAATTTACCTTCTTGCATAATTAATCAAATTGTGTCCTTGCATAATTAGTCAATATACCTTTTGGCATACTTAGACAAATTATGTCATTGCCTAGATAACTACTCTAATTCATTGCATAGCTGGTCAATTTACGTCATTTTATAGTTAGCAAATTATCCTCCTTGCATAGTTAATGAATTTACCTTCTCGCATAGTTAGTCAATTTACCTCCTTGCATAGTTAGCAAATATACGTCCTTGTAAGTTATTAATTTGATCTTCTCGCATAGTTAGTCAATTAACCTCATTACATAGTAATTTTACGCCCTTGTATATTTAGTGAATTTACCTCTTTGCAGAGTTAGTCAATTTACTTTCTTGCATATTTTCTCAGTTTAGCTCCTTGCATTGTTATTGAATTAAAGTCTTTGCTTATTTAGTCAATGCTTGTCCTTGCAGAGTTAGATAAATTAAGCTAATTGCATAGTTAGCTAATTTATTTCCTTTCATGATTAGTCAATTTACGTCCTTACATAGTTGGTCGAAATATGTGCTTGCATAGTTAGCCAATTTACTTCCTTGCATACTTAGTCAATTTACTCCTTGTATAGTTAGCCAATTTTCGTCCTTGAATAGTTATTCAATGTACATACTTGCATATTTAATAAAAATACGTTGATCCATACCTAGTCAAATCTCGTCCTTACATTTTCAGTCAATGGAAGTCCTTATATAGTTAATTCATACACTCGTAGGTTCTTGCATAGTTAGTCCATTTACTTCATTTCATATTTAGTCACAATGTACGTCCTTTCACAGTTAGTAAATTTAAGTCATTGCATAGAGAGTCAATTGCTCCCATTTTATCCTTTGCTAACCTTGAACGAGCTCTCCCAACCGATTAATGAACTTGGAACAAAAATCAGTAAGACAGTCGCTGTCAAGTCTTTGTGTACCAGCGCTGGGGCTCGTTTGGGAGGGAAATGCATGGGGAGCTGTATTGCTATTTTGCTACAAATAGGCTAGTAACGTCCATTAACGCAGGTTCCGACCAGGAGGAGTGATGTGTTGTATGTGTGAAGAGAGTAGGCAGGAAGAGAAAGTGTGGTAAATTTGGTGCGTATACCTCATATTTAACTCAGCGCCTGATTGGCGGCTGTTCCCTTTGAGAGCCGAAATGGTGGGATGTGGGGAGGGGTTTGGGGGTGTCCGGGCCAGATGAGCGAGAGCTCCCCATCCATGTATATTCTTTCTATGAATTGTTGTTATTTTTTATTGTTGAACTTAAATTATGAAAGAATAGACTACGTGGGCGTTTCCGCCAGTATCTGTAAAGACGTGGTGAAGATGAATAAAGTGAAGATGTGTGGAAGATATATAGCCGCAGTTCCATTTGTGAGACCGTGGCTCTGTAGGGTATACACTCCTCCAGATGACACTTGCAACATGGTTGCACATGCTACATCATTAACTCCATTTTTGTGTCTTAGTATGCACTTCAAGGTAATTTATAGCTGATAGAGGATCTTACCCACAAAGTGGTTTAATGATATCATGGAGAAACAGCGATCTATAATTTAAGGATGTGCATCTAACAAAAATAATATGAGGATGTGTATCTTAGAAACATATGTTAAGTACTAATTAAGTATTTTATATAGATTGATTTGAAAAATAATTGAAGAACTATTTTTTTTGCTAATTTATATTATCTCAGCTGAATTGATTTCTAAAGCTTGAGGACAGTAACCATGATAATTTTAATGGATTCATCTATTTCCTAGACGCTGTGGGCGGGAAGGGGTTCTTAGGGGCTGCTCAAGTTTACACTACAAATTGTCGATTACATATATTAATAAGTAGCGATTGTGAGGCCAAGTAGTGCTCAACCTCATTATTATGCATTTTAAACGAGTTTTTAACTTTTAGTGGTGTGTTTATATGCATCATCGTTCTGAATTTAGGTAAGATTTTGCCGCCAATAGATAAAAGCGTCTGTACCATGGGATGGATCTGGCCAGCTAAAATTGATAAATAACTTGGGAGTTCACTAAGTCAGGAGTCCTCCATATCAAGCAAGCGTTTGGCACTATGCATTATGCACGGGTTAAATGTAAGAGTGAGTGTGCATTTTATCAAAAGAGCACAGCACAGCAATTTCCGAACTTGACCTTCATAAAAACACGAAATATTTTATTCTATTTATATTTAAAGGAAATGGAAATGGATGGAAACAATACTGAAAATTACCCATTTGACAGAAGTTGTATATTTCCATCACCTTTCAACTTCAGATTTTCTGTAACTTTAGTAGAGAAAATAAATATTTTGTCGATAAATTGAATGTGACGTGCTCCCGTTACTCCAGTTAATTTTTTTTTTCAATCTTAAGCTATGCATTTCTCTAATAAAGACTCACTATGAATTCGAGGAGTCTATCAGTTACAGCTAGGAAGTGTTTTTCCAGTCAATTACCGAAAATTCATTAAAGTTTGAGCCCAATTTACCAAACCATACAAGGATAGGTAGTTCTTTCATGACAAAAGTCAGAAAAATGGTTGATCCCCAAATTGTAATATCATTAAGCCAAAACAAAGGGAAAATAAGAAAGGCCAATCAAAAATTACCAACTGTTATTAAAATAATCAGGAATTAAAAAGAGTCAACAACTGAATATTTAATATAAAACCTAGTCGATCGTTTCGATCAGACATGTACTACTCGAGTATATGCTGCCGAAGGGAACCAGTTTCCGGACGACGCAGACCCATAAGATATTGTCGATAGCCTTAGGGCTGGACAATAAAAATGGGTCCACGAGGCTGAAATATCTAAAGATCTGGTAAAGCAGGTTCTCTTCCGCGACTTTGTCCAATTCTCAACCGACACTTATGTTGTTCTCACGGATGCAGAGTTCCGTAAGAAGAGATCCGGCAAGGGGAAGACTCATTCGTCCTCCCCCGAAGGAAAAAAAGTGGACCGAGAATAAAACACTCTTTGCCATAACACCTACGCTACATTGCGAGCTTAGTTTCAAAACTAGCCCAAAATTAAAGAAGACCTTAGCCCAACGGAAACTTAAATCTTAATATGTAATCATTCTACCGATAATTACACCCCAATTATAACAACATTTCAACGATATTTGACCTAGCGTAGTAGGCTTGAATGCCTACCAATCTATGACAAAAAAAAAACCAACACAACACGAGATTGACACTGCCAGAGCTACCCTTTAACCAGGGATCTCTATATCCCTGATCTCAGTGTACTATTTTTACTCTACTCTCTACTTTTGCTGGATATACCCTTCCACCAAGGAACAAAACCCCTTCAAACTTATACGAAACTTATCTTTACTATCTTTTTCGAAACCCTTTCACCACTATACTCTCTCACCTTTGCTCTACTAATCTATACCTTCTAACTTATTATGTCTAATGTCCAATCTTTTGTTCAGAGGCCTACGCAAACTATATAAAGTTTATTCACCTTATTTGTATCATTTTTCTCTTTTTACCTAAAGAATTAACACTAACCTACATCGTCCTCGCCCCGACTGTCCTCCAATTTGAGTAAAAAGTGAGCGGAATTTGAGTTATGGGCAAGAATAGACATCATGAGTTATTTCCTTGGTTATCTTTTCCCTTTTTCTCATAAAGATTTATTCTTTATTCCTGTACATTTTATTGTTTAATAAGAATACTATCAGCTCTTAATGCTGATATTTTTAGGTGAATTTACTCTCTTAGTTAACTTACTATAGTTACTTCCTATCTAGTTTCTGAAAAAAAAACGCGCATATTAAATACATTTGTCGATAGATTTCTTTTAACACATATTCTATATCACCCGAAATTATGAGTTTCTCTCCTTTAATTGTCTCATTTACTCCTCTATTCTCTTACAGAACCGTTACATACTCGTATGTTGTTTTCATCTATGCCTAACCTGTCAAAATATCCGTTATCCGTCCCTTATGAAACGAAATAAGAGAAAGGAAAGGTTGTAGTTGAGAGACAGTGAAATAATTGACGAGCAACCCTACCCCTAGCATCCTCCTTTCCTCTACCCTAGAGCGTTAACGAGCTTCAAATCGAGAGGCGAGGAGGCCAGAGGACAGAGATGGTGAGGGAGAGTGAATATTAGAAATAGCAAATCTTGAAATAAAGGAGTAGATTTGACGGTTGACCTGGTTGGTCGAGGGAACTACCGTTTTACGTGGGTTCTGAACCACGGTATTTATTATATCCTTTACCTATTCATTTTTAGTCGCGTGTGAGTATAGTCTTGGGCGACTCTACATCGTACCATGGCGTCGATCGGTTGGTCGCCGTTTTGCATTTTTTTGTTTTTGTAATAACATTGTAAGTATTTGGCCGATTCTAGCAAAATTTGAAACCCTTATATTGTTTGGCATTCTCTTTAGAATGAGATAATTGTCAAAGTCCTCCCAAGATTAGCCCAGGAAATATATTTTGGGGATAGTAAAATCATAAATATTCGGCTGATTTAAATGAAATTTGAAACCCTTATGTTGTTTTACATTCTTTTCTGAATCATATAATTGCTAATCTCCTCCCAAGGTTAGCCCGGGAGCTATTTTGGTTTACCAATAACATCATAAGTATTCGGCTGATTCTGACGAAATTTAAAACTCTTATGTTGTTTTACATTCTTTTTCGAATGCTAAAATTGCCAAAGTCCTCCTCTTATGTTGTTTTACATTCTCTTTCAAATGGTATAATTGCCAAGGTCCCACCAAGGTTATTCCTGGAATGATTAAAAGTTTTGAAGGTCGAATGTCATAAATCAGAATAAGTGAGAGCACGCGACTTTAGTCATCAGACCTTTTTATATTGTGTTTCTGTCCCACGTATAAAGTGTTCAGTGTCTAAGGTGTGAAGGATAAAAGAAAAATATTTGGGAGAAGTGGAAAGGGGGAGCCTTTACTCTTTACATAATTTACTTTTATTATCTCTTCTCTCCCAATAGTTTTTTTTATTACACCTAAATGTCTACCAAGAGATAGATTTAAGCGCAAGAAAGAAAGAGAAGAGATAAAAAATATACATTGTATTAGCGGGCAATAGTGTTTTTATTGTTACTCTGGTGGTAATAAAATTTAATGCCGTCATCATTGCCTTACTCTATGTTTTCTCTTACGCACTCAACTTCTTTTCCTCTTACTATTTCTTAAGATCAATTGTTGAAATACCCAGATACGCCTTTAATAGCTTCAACAGCACATTGAGCTTCGGCTTCAATGGTCACTGTTTCAACTTTCTTTGCTTCTCTAGTTTTTCACCATTTACCACATCTTCCTTTTCTATTAGCATAGTTAGTATAGATCCAATCTCTCTTTATTCATCCTCAATATTCTCATATAATGCGCAAAGCTAAATTTTATATATTAAATTTGATGCTCTTTCTGTGGTTTTAACAACAAATCTTGCTGCCGATCTCCTGGATATTCTCAATTTCACTTCTTAAATGAGGTTTGTGATGTTTTATGTTGTTCTTGCTTTAAAATCTCTACTTTATTTACTATTACCCCATCATATTTCCGGTAGTGAATGTTGAAAAACCGTTCTTAATTGTATTATTTCCTTATTTTTAATTAGTTTTTTCCACGTCATAGTCTACTGTACAGTTTTGTGATATTCGCAAAATATATTTGTTCTGATCAAGCCATATTTTATATTGCTGCTGCTCTCTCACTTGCAATCATTCTTTGAAACGTTTGTTCTCACACTTGTAAATTTTTATTTAAATCTAGTAACACGTCCTCCATACCACAAAAACATTGACAAGTGAGCATGATATTGCCTTAAACTGTCTCTTTTCATATCTCCTCCTAATTATTTAGTGGCAATTAACATGTTTCTCCTCCTCGATTATCGGGCTAATATTACTACCTCATGTAAGAAGCTATTGCAAAATCCTTAATTGTATACACCATATACCTTATTTTTAATTTCCATAGTATAACAAATCCGGCTTCAGCTGACAGTTTTATTAAGATCACTAGTTTGGTTTGCCCCCAAATAGGGAAACTATTTTAATACCTAATGCCTGATACTCCCAAACTTTATTCACATAATACTTAACCAAAAGTGTAAAGTTCTTGCATTTTATTTCGGTTCGTCATCCTCTTCTAACTCCGTCTTCTGCTAAACTCCTTGACACTAAACTTACAGTAAAAATACTATCATGCCTTTCAATTCTTTTCGTCATAATCCAACTCATTGATATAACCTTCTGTATTTTATCTTCCACCTCTTCATATATATACTTCTAACAGCATCAGTTCTTTCTCTTATCTTTTGTTCTAATTCTTTATGTTCAAATCCTGGAGGTATCTATTTCTATCGTATTTTTTGTATATCTTCTTTCTTTTTTACTTTAATCTACTCCTTCCTTCTATTTTCTATATTTTCAATCCTTTCTAACTCAATATCTTTTTTTTTCCCTATTCACCATCTCACCACCAGCCTGCTCTATTTCGAGTTCCTCACATTATTCAGATTTTACCCTTATTACTTCTTTGTTTTAATTTTTAAAGTTATTTCTTATTCCGTTTATCATTTTGAGATATCTCTAGCGTATGGTAGTTGCCGTGAAATCGACCCAAATCAGCAAATTATCAGGAGAAATAGCCCCTCCCCCCTATATGGAATAATGGAATAACATTGCATTATTCGGGTGAAGTTTTTCCACTTGGCTACTAGTTTTACCACCAATCTAGTTCGTCGTTTCCACTTGGTTAGGTCGTAGCCATAAAGAAAAACAAAGTAACAAACAGGGAAAAAGAATTCAAGTAATGACACTACTTGAAAATTTGCCCCAAATTAGATGCTAACCAACTTGAAGTTATCAGAGTGATCCAGCGATTTGGGTAAGAGGATAGCTTGAGGAAAATGCCAATAAAAGGGGCCATGTTCGAAGCAAGATGAAATACGGGTTGGAAATAGCTAGTTTTTAACCACCCTGAATTTTTCAAACACGAATACCCACAAAACTTCAACGAGTCAAGAACTGTTACTAAGGTGACCATGTTTCTAGTTTTCATAATACAATTAAGCCAAAATCTGAAAGCAGAAGCTCGGTTTGTGGACTAAGATAATGTTTAAGCTAGTTTTAATAAATTATTAGGGAAATTATGACCTAGCAGAGAACCCATTCGATCAAAAAGTTTTCTTCTCTATCAGACTGAAATAACTACACAATAGGTTAACTTGTTGCATGAACCGTTAGCAAAAGTTAGAGCATTAAAATTCCCACAGCATGCAACAGCCTCCCTCCACTTTAACCTGGTCCCACAGGACAGTCTCACTCAGGGCGCGGCCACACTTGATTGCTGGGTAACTTTGGCGGGGCCTACAATATAGGTTGTAGTCCCAAGTGGTCGCATGAAACAGATGGTCATCTGCTTCTGGGTAGCAATGCAACAACAACAAGTTAAGAAACGAGTAGCGCTTGCTGCTGAACACACAAAATTACTTAAGAACTTATAAAAGGAGGTTGTTAATTTTCTTCCATTCATTTAATAATAAATCCATTTATACAAAAGCGAAATCTTATTTTTATAAATTACTCAATAATTGCTACTTTTTGTACATAATCAGGAAAATACAAGCCGAGTTCTGGTTGGCTGGCTTTAAGTGTTCTGAATCTAAGAATAATACAGTTTATGGAATTTCTCTTAATTTATTCCGTTGACTGCTTTATTTCAGTGTAAATTAATACAGACTTAAGAGTTTTCTCTAATAGTGAAAGTTTCATTACGTTATTTGATTTTAATTAAAAAACCTTTTGTTACAGAAAGTTTGTATACTGGAAAGTTTTATTTCTTGCATCTATCATATATATTTTATCAAAGAGTAAGTAACTTCCTGAGTCAAAGTAATACTGTCGTTGTATGACATTAGATTATATCAATACCATATTATATCTATGGGGGAGGGACCAATAACTTAAAGGTAAACCGACAAGGAACGGAACGGCACGAGTTTCGACGCGCGGAACAACGAGATGAGAGTGCAACAAGGTCAAGTAAAAGTTGGGCAATGGCAAAGCTCAAGGTTATTTAAAGAGGCATGTACAAAAATATAATTTTATTTACATAAAAATAAAAGAATTAATGAGCAAAATTAAATTGGTAAATGAGGGGGAAAATTGCAGAGTTATGCATTAGACTCTAAAGTTAAAATTTAATGTATTACAGAAGGAAACTATTCAAATGGGGAGGATTAACTCAAATGGGTTACTGAAGAGGGAAAGGGGTAGGCTTACGGAGGAATTCGGGTGATACGTCAGGGTAAGGCTTCACGGATGTCTTCTGCAGGCAATAAACGTGAGGCGAGGGCGCTCAGAGCTTTTAAGCGGGAAGTTAACGTGATGACGGTTCTCCGAAAAGTGGGAGGTGGCGGTATCGTCCGGTCCAGGGAAGAGTATTTCGGCCACCCGAAAACGAGGGTTGAACGAGGAGGGCTTCGACAGAAGTTGATGAGTGGAGTCGGAAAAATCCCTTTCTTAGACCCATAGAATGAAATTCCTCGTGAGGGAATACGGGTAACAGACCAATGAAGTAAATTTCCCTGGCCCCAACATTACTAGGCACAGACGAACACCACAGATACGCGAAGAAATAATGACTCCTATTAGGGACAAACAGAATGTAATTTGGAACAATTTAATTTGACGACTGAATTTAGAAAATAACTCACGTACATTCTGGCAGACAGGAAAAAACTAAGAGGAGGACAGACATAAACGACCATAAAACTTAAACGAGGCAATACAGAAATTGCGGACGCGGAAGAGATCGAAAAAGAATTAAGACTTTTCTGGGCATCTATATTTAAGTTATCCCTGGAAAAGAATGATTAACTTTGATTAAGACTTCGAAGACGGGATTATAAACAAACTGAAGGACCAGATTCACAGAACTAATCCTCACCATTATGTATCGCAGAAAGGGGAATATGGAGGGATTCGGCGGTAGAATTACTGCCGAAGAACACTCGGAAACCTTAAAATCCTTTCGTCAACGAGCATCTGGGCGTACGGGACTATCACGAGAGAATTTTATGAGCCCCACCGAACATCCTTCTAGGGCTAATGAATATCATGAATGGGTGCTTGAACGTGGCTTACTTTTCTGACCTATGAAAGGTAGCAAAAGTGATATTCATTCCCGAAGCCGTTAAGCCACCGGACAGTCCAGCTAACTTCAGGCCTATATCTCTCTTAGAATTTGCAGGAAAAGTCTTGGAGAAGATATTGGCCAATAAGATGAATACGTTCCTAGAAAATAATAATCTACAAAACAACTAACAGCATGGCTTCCGAAGGAAGCGAGGCACAGACACGGCGCTAGCCGTGATCACCGAGCAGTTAGCAAAAGTAAAAGGAGAAAGACGCCATGCAAATCTGGTCCTCCGTGACGTCAAAAAGGCCTTTGACAAAGTATGGAAGAGAGGCCTGCAATACAAGATCTTACACCAAGGCCTTGAACTCATATTTGAAAGAATTATATGTGAATACGTAATGGAGAGGAAACATTTGTAAAGAATAAAGGCTTCAGTGGCCCTGAGTTAGAGCTCGAGGTGGGGGTGCCACAAGGCAAAATCCAGGCGTAAAAAATCCCAGATACAAAACCAAAAATTCTCTTTACCAAGCACTAGGCACTAAAGAACCCTCTGCTATGAATGCCTTTCATATATATATTTATACATACCCCAAAAATATATATATATATATATATATATATATATATATATATATATATATATATATATATATATATATATACCAAAACACAAAGAAAGAGAGATTCCCTATCACCAGGGACCTGTCTTTCATTCTACTTTTCATTTTCGCTTTCCTATTATTTTTCCCAAATTTTTACTTACTATTTCTCATACTAAAATCCTCTACTACTATATTTCCCACTTTAAATTTCTAAATATCCACCTCACTTTGCGCGCTGATGCATTCACGTCAGCTTATCTCTAATCGTGAGCAAGCATAGAAATGGAGGCAATTCGAATCTTGAACTGAGACCTAACCAAGACGCGATCTTGGCCTTCATTTGAAGATCTTGGGCGTCGAGAAAAGTTTTTACTCCAGTGTAACCAGTGAAACAGCCATTAATGATCTTAAAGATAGGGCTCCTTGTACCAATAACCTTAGCTAGTATCTTCTTACATTTCAGGCTACTTTAGTGCAGAGCGAAATGGTTGCATATTTTCTTTGGAAAGAAAGATTTCAGAAATTTAGGAGGATTCAACCATTTCTTTTAAAAAAACACATACTGCGGAATAGGTTATAATTTCACATCATTCATTTAACCCATATTTGTCATCACTTTTCCTTTTAACCGAATAGTAAAACTTCAGCGACTGAAACACCTCCAACACGCACAGGACCATAGTGCGATTTGGTATTCAGAAAATGGATGCAGTTTTTTTTTATTTGTAATAAATCTTAGTCGAGGAATTCTTCATGACTTACTTTAGTGTGATTCATTATTTTTGGTTGTTAATAGTATTTATTGTAAATTTATACTTCAAAACAGGAAGGAAAATTGCCTAATTTCATTACTTTCCAAATTATCTGCATTGTTTCTGATGTTTTACTTCTTCCTGTGATATCCATTTGACTAAACTTTAATTTGGCTTCATTTTCCATCTAACAAAAAGAAAACTTATGCCAAATCAATAAAAGGTGATACATACTATGGCCCTTGTGTGGAAATAAAATGAATATAATACAGAAAAATGGTTATTAATGTTATGAATATAAGATGTTTTAGAAAGGAAATGGGCGGCTGAACTTTAAGTGTTTACTTTACAAATCGAAAATGGCGTGGAATAAATGAAAACAGGGGAAAAATAAAATTCGAAACATTTGTGGGAAAATTGCTTTAGAAAACAACTTCGACTCAAACAATTCAAGATTTGCTGATCGAGTTCCAATAATTTATATTGAAGTTCGAATTTGTGAGACGGACAGAATAACATTAACTAGAAATTCTGTATCATTGCATCGTGGGTCTTCTACCAATTTCATTAAACGACAACATTCACTCTAACAAAGAAAGCTGTCAAGATTTTGTACCGTCCCAAACCAAACTAGAGAAAAACAAGTATAATCAGCATTTTCTTAGATAGTCTTTTAATTTGCATGAAATGCTTCGTCATAAATTAGAGGATGGTAATTTATAACTTTCCGGTTACAACTAAAAGGCTAATTTTTGTATGACGACTTTCTCCCCGTGCTTTGCATTACTCATATATGAGGATGTTTTTTTTTAGCCCCTTTTCTATAAATAAAAAAGAGCACTTTGCACACTTTTAATTAAAATTAAATGGGCATTTGCAAGAAAATGTCGAATTTGGCCTTTATTTTCTCTAGTTTTGGATGGTACCGTTTAGTGTTATTTATTTTCATTAAGACAAGCAATAAATAGTTTCCTGTTTCTAAGTTCATTCTTAGTTTATTTGCTCTTCCTATGGATAAATTTCTGCCTTATAAACCAACACATCTTACATATTTAAAATTAATAATTTTCTCCATTTTTTACATTGGCAGCTTTATCCTTTATCGTCTTGCCGTTATAATCAAACGCAGGATGCGGTAAGGAGAGTTGGATAGAATAAATGTTTTTCTCCTCAAGGTTTATGGTGCATGGAAAAAATGAGGAGTGAGGTGAATAAACTGGTTCTGAAAAATATATAGTTTTTCTAATGGTACTTTCTCTCTTTTATTTAATCAGGAGAGTTTTCAGACCTCCCTGTTACACGTTATTCAAATAGTTGAGTTTGACTAAGGTATAAGGTATTTTAACTTTCCCTTACTCCCCATTACATGTTTCTAAATATCTTTTTGAAGATTTTTGACATAAATTCCTTTTAGGTTTTGTGTTTATAAAAATATAAAACAAATAACTTGTTCAAGTTCCTTTTTTATTCTTAATGTTTACAGAACTTTTTCCTTTATTTCATCGATTCAATTTCTAATAAAAAAAAGGTTTCTTTAAAGGTACGACTTTTTTGTCAATCGAACAAACATTATGGCAAGTATTCCCATACTATTTATAATAATGTTTTAATGTTTAAAGAAAGGCAATATAAAAGAAATCATTTCTTTACTGCACATATAAGAATATTTAGGAATAAACTATTATGCTAATAGAATTGCCTTAGTGTTCATAAATTTTTACCTTTTCATTAAGAATTGATTTTAAAAGTTGAGGTTATTGACATGTAGTTACCAAAACCCATTCCGTCCTCGTCTCATAGAATGTATGCTCTAGGATAGAGCCTATAAATTTTACGGGACTGGTTACTTTATCTGAAAAATCGGCGAATAGTTTAAATTTTCTTATGCACAAATTTGTGCCAGTGGAGAAATCAAGTTTGCCTTTTTGCTTGAGGAGTTTGGGAAATCTTGAGGAAATCATGGGGTTCTAATGATCCCATCTACGGAACTAGTATTACAAACTAATTTAGATAATTTGAAATCAAGCACAAGGCTTTAGCTTAAATCGTTTAGCCGTGCTGATTTTTTAAATTATTTTTAATTCATTAAAACTTAAAACTATGTTTCAAAATCCCATACACTTTCACCCAAATCTCAGAGAACGAAGAGAATAATCAATTTTTCATTTTTTCACTTAAAATAAAAGAATGATTAAAAATTAGCTTTTAATCTCAGCAAATTCACTCTTATATCACTCAGAAGAGGAGACACGAACACGTTTTTCCACTAACTCTCTATTTTTTTTCGAGTATTTGAATAATAATTTCATCTTAGCTTGGTTATGACTTATGTTTTTTCATCAAGGTTATTTCTAATAATTCTTTTATAATATCAAAAAACAAAATGATAAGGTTCATAAAATTTATTTTTATATATCTTCTTCTATAACTATATTTTAGCAACGTGATATTTTGAAAGGGGGGAAATTTAGTTTAGAGTTCCTTTGGAAAATTATTATAATTGGCAAAGTTCAGAAAATTTATAAAAATTTAACCATGGCTGCTTTTTTTATATTTTAAATTTTAATCTTAGTAGCCATGCGCAAGCTTCCCTGGTAGCGGGACTGACAAAGCCATTGCCTGGTTATATTTATAACTAAGTGTGGTAAGGCCATATATTAATCGCACAAATAATGAAAATTGATTACAAAAAAAAGGTAACAAATTTGCATTTTAAGATCCAATATGTAGATTAATTCGAGCAGATTGCCGCATTCATGACCTTTGCCAAAGAAATAAAACTCCCCTTCACCGAATTGATCTCAAGAATAAAATCGATTAGGGTGAAATTTCGTCACTATTTTCTGCCTAAAAAAAATACAACCACCCTTGCTCACCACCAGCACCACCGCACCTGCCCACTACCAGGAAGAAACTCATATGAAAAAAAAGCAGGACCCTTACCAGCCCAACATCAACGCCACTGCCCCAAAACAACAACACCGTCCCTTCCTATCACCGCCACAACCACTGGCCATGCCCTTCACCACCACCGCCACCACTTCACGTGCTCATCTTCATCATTATCAATCCCCCCAAAAGCACAACCGTCCCTGCTCACTAGCATCACCACCGCACCTGACCCTCACAATCAAGAACCTCATATGACCAAAAAAGACTACTACCCACCCCAACCCCCCACCGCTGCCCAACAACAACATCCCCCTGTCCACTAGCACCTCCACTGAGCCTGCCCACACAGCCACCAGCACTGCTCCTGTCCATCACCACCGCGCATGCACATCACCGCCACCACCACCGCGCATGCACATCACCGCAACCACCACCACCCCTGCCCACTACTACAACCACTCCTGCTCATCATGATCATTGCTTGTACCTAAAAAGCAACAACCAGCCCTGCTCAGCACCAGCACCACCACACCTACCCACAACAGGCAAGGACCTAATATGACAAAAAAACAGGACCCATACCCACCCACCACCACCGCCCCTGCCCAACACTGGCACCATTGCTGCCCATGAACCTCACCGCCACCAACACAGCCCATGAACATCAGCACCACCAACAACGCCCATGAACATTATAGCCACCCCCACCGCCACTGCCCACCACTACCACCACATCTGCTTATCGTCATTATTGCTTCCGCTTTAAAACTGCACAAGCAGCCCTGCTCATCCAGCCTCACCGCACCAACCCAAAACCAGCGAAAACCTAATATGA